>JADMLD010000044.1:1205000-1807500 GCA_017589585.1 Phylloscopus whistleri
TCTTCCCGTTTGCAGGGCAGAGCAGGGGGACACCTTTATTTGTGTGTCCTGGGGCAGGGCAAGTCACTTTCAGCTCAGGACTGGGGGCTGCTTCTCCTTGAGGCCCCAAACCTGGGCAAACAGGACTGCTGTGTCTGCTTGGAGCAGCAGGTCGATGCCCCCGTGCTCTCTCTGCCGTGGGGTGCTGTGGGTGACCTGGCAGGTGACACCCAAAATGCAGCTGGCTGTGATGAAGCTGGGGGTACCCGGAGCTGGTGTCGGTCACTCATCTCCTGCTGCTGAAACCCACACCATGGGTGGAGGGATGGAGCAGGGAAGGGCAGTGTTTGAAGTTTTATGGAGGTTTTTAATTTCTTTTTCAGTAATGAGAGGCCGGGGCCGGGCCTTTGATTACTCGAGGCCTCTGCTTGCTTCAGCCACTTCCGTAGCTGTGGGGTTGGAGCTGGCTCATTATCATCCTCACTAGGGCCCTGTTGATACGAGGATAATTGCATTTTGCTCAAAAGACATTAAATCACCACGGAACAGGCAGAGGGGTGTGAATTGCATCTTACCCAGGAAAACTGGGAACTCAGCAGAAGAGTTAAAAGGGAAACACTGTCCTCGGGGGGCAGGAGGAGAATGGGGCGAGCTGTGGGGGGCTGCTCTGGCCTCACTGGGCATTCCCTGCCCTCTGAATGGGGGGAACTGAGAGGGAGACAGCCTGGTGTACAGGAGACAGTCTGGGGCTGACCTTGGTGTTTTCAACAAAAATCTGTAGCTTCTTATTTCCAAATGCCCAAGGAACAGGGTGGACATGTAGGGAGAGAGCACGAGTGGAATGCTCTTGGAGTGCTCCATTTGGTGCTGGCTTTGCTTTTCATTTGAAACAAATGCGTTTGGAAGTAACAAAATTGTCACAATTGTACTGTCAGAAGTGCTTCCTGTAATGGTTTTGTCTAGTCAGGACCTTTCCCTCCCATGATGTACCCATGGAGCTGGAGAGGCTGCTCCATAGAAGTGTTTGCCCTTACCACGTGGCCACTCCATCCCTGCTCTTCTGCTGTGATTATTTTTAAAGCAGTTTTTTGTAGTCCTGGAAATTATGGGCCTGGCTGCAAGTGCACCTGGAGCACAGAGCTCTTCCCCAGCCTGTGGAGTTAGGCTGAAGCTCTCCAGAAGCTCCACACAAGTAGGTGAATCTCCTGGAGATCTATGGCCTTTGCTGCCCGTGCTTTGCTCCTTGAGCTGAAGTTGCTGGTGGGGGTCTAAGACGTTTGAGCCCATCAGGCTCTCAACAGAGGCATTGTGAACTCAGATACAATGATGTTATTGTGACCAGAGATGGACCGTAAAGTGGTAATTTCTGGTTTAATGAAATAAAGGAAGATCAGTTCTGTACTGTTTTTCCTGGGGAGGGTTGTGTGGCTCCTTGAGCCATGTGCATCGTGCCAGGTAACCTCCCTCTTGCTCAGTCAAGTGGAGAAAAGCATCAGCTGTGCAGGAATTAAAGGCATCAATGCCTTTTTCTTTGGACCCAGCTCAGGTCGAGCCTTCCCGAGCTCTGTCCGTGGGCTGGCAGTGCCCCCCGACCCCTGGATGCTGCAGCCAACTTGGCAGAGGAGAGGAGGTGGCTGCTGGCTGATAGGAGCTGTAAGGGCACGAGCTAATTGTGTTCAGCATCCTTCTAAAACTCAGCTTTTATTCTCGTGCCGTGCGTGGGTTATTGCCGCGCTGGCGGCGCTGCTGCGCGCCCGCGGGAGGGAGGCTGCTCAGAGCCTGGCTCCAGAGCCTGCTCAAAGCCACGAAAAGCTGCTCCTGTACTTCAGTGGGATGTGGCTGAGGCAGAAGAAAAGGAGCTGCTTTGGGAAGGACGCTGCTTCCAGCCCCCTCCAGCTCTGCTTTGTGTGCCAGCGCTGGGCTCCTCTCGTCAGGGCTGATCAGGGATGAGGAAATCCCTGCTTTTGCGTGGTTGGGTCCTTAGCTTGTGGGAAGATGGTCTGGCTGCCTCCCACCAGTGGGAACAACTTGGCAGCATCCCTGAAAACAGTCCAGCTGCCTCCTACCAGCAGGAATCATTCAGCAGCATCCCCAAAAATGGTCTGGCTGCCTCCTACCAGTGGGATGCACTCACATCATTCCCAAGAGAATCTTTTGTTAATAAATCCCTCCAGCTCCCTTTTGAGGGGGCTGGAGGAGTGATGGGTGGGTGCCCTACCTTACCCTGTGCCCTGATAACTCCTGTGTTTTCCCACTCTGGACCCCTTCTGGCTGGCCTGCGTGGTCACTCCCATCTCCTGAGTCACCAGCCCAGCAGATTTCTGGAGGTGGTTTGCAGCAAGGCACGTTTTTATTTTGTTCTTTAAGGCTTTGTGGCGTTCAGGGGAAACTGGGATGTCTTTGAACCATTTAAAGTATTCCTAATAGGTTACCTTGAAAGCTTTCTGCAGTCTTGAATGAATCAAAGTGCAAATGTTTATAATGCAGCACCCACACAGGCTGGGAGAGGAATTTTATTAAGGCAGGAGAGTCAGAAAACAATAATAATAAAACATGTTTTATGAAGTTGGTGAGAAACTTATAAACTAGGTGGAGTTTTACAGCAGATGAATTTGATACAAGTTGTAAATTTGAATTCCCAGGCTGGTCCTCAGGTCCTGCTCTTTATTACCTGAAATAACATTCTCCACTTTTAATAGCTGGCTGCGGCAGAGCGAGCGCGGTTTTATCTTTCTAAATGATCCACCGTGCGTGTCTTATAATCAAACTTCTGCCCTTCCTCAGGGTTCCAGCCCTTTCCTGGAGCAGCACAGCGGCTGTTGCCAATTAGCAAATTGCTGCTCTTTGCTTTGCTGTTACAGGGGAGATTTTGGGAATCCTTCAATACATCCCCATGTCTGGATTACTGTCATTTTTTTTTCCCAAGCAGAAACCACTTTGTTTTCTGATAAGAGAATGTTTCGTTAATACATCAGCAAAAAGGGACTGAAAGATGCCCTTGATAAATCAGTGTTCTGCAGTATCAACCTGCTGTGTTTCCCTGCTGCTGGCACTGCTGGGAGGGATGGGGGCATTTGCCAGAGCATCGTTGTGAGGGGACCGATGGCCTTTTGAGGTGTTTGCAGTCTATTCCCCTTTTTCTTTCCCATATTGCCTTGAGAATTCCCCCTTTTCCCAACTAAGTTTCCTTGTGGTGCAATCCAGGGACCAGGAAGGTGTCAGAGCATGAGGTGGCTCTGTCCGTGCTCCAGGGGTGGCCTCCCAAGGGGGGCATGTGCTGGCTTCCTGACTCCCCTTGGTTCCTTCATCCCCTCCATGCTACTTGGCTGTCAGCAGCTGTGCTTGAGGAAAGGGTATAAAAATGGTTTCTCAGTCCCCTGTCCTGTCTGTGCACACACCAGCAGATTATTCCTCTTGAAAAATAAGTGATTACTTAAGTAAAGCAGTTGAGCTAATGGCCAGATTATTCCCTTTTAAATGGGAAAGTAATTAGGGATGTTTTTTAAATAGACTTCCCACCCTTGGATCTGCTGGGATTAGCCTATGTGGGTGTGTAAATATTTCGTTTCCAATGGCTGGGGTTTTTTTTTTTTTTCTCTTCCCCCTCCCCCTCCCCTTCCTTGAAGTAACAGTGGTGATAAGCAACAGAAATGAGGCAGCAGGCAGCAGCTGTTCTTGGACGCTTTCCCCAGCATCCAAAATATAATTGGAATTAAAGATGACCCTTGAAGGAAAACAAAATTGAGGTTCTGCTGGCGTGATGCACCAGGGGTTTCCTCTGTGTGTGTGTTTGTGTGGAATTGAAGAGAAGTCATTGGGTGCTGGCATGTTTGGGTTGATGGAGAACAAGTCCAACCCTGAGTAAGAGCTATGGCTGAGCATGGTGGGCTTGGTTTGATCTTCTGCCCATGGCTGCCTGCTAGCTGGAGGGAATTTTTGAGCTTGTTTCCCTGTGTGGAGGTCTCTCTTTAACATCCAAACAGTTTAGACTTTGTGCACGAAGGCACTTTGATGTTTGGCTTCAAAACCGCGTCTTGTTTTGAAACTTGTTGCAGTGCTTGCAATGTGTTGGTGAAGCTGGGAAGGCGAGCGAAAAGAAGCTGAAAGCAGAAGCAAAATATGCAATTAGATGCAAAAGTGGTTTTAAGTGAGTGATGTGACGGAGTTGTAGATTAAAGGAACGGTTGGAATCAGTCATTCACACAGCTCTCTTCAAGGTCTGCATCCCTGGAGACTCCTGCAGCTGAGGAGCATCTTGCCAAGCCAGAGGAGGCCAGATCTTGCATTCCCCCCATCCATCCAATGGATAAATCCCAAGCCCTAGTGAGCCATCAGAAGAAAACCTGGCTCAGAAGAAAACCTGCACAGCCCCAAGGTTGGAGCTGTCACTGATGCGTCTTGTGCTTTTGGTCCCGTCCTGCTGCTGGGAGGTACTTAGGAGATACTTCTGGGCCATTGGTGCTTCAAATCTTCATGCACCCATCATTTTTCTTTCTGGCAGGGATTATTTATTGCAAGCATTAACCTGGAGCTGCTTTCAGGTGCCTCAGTCATTTTTTAAAGGCTGCATTTGTGCTGTTCGGCTGTTTTTGGCAATTTGGGACTTTTTGTTTGCTTGCCTGCCTGCTGGAAAGCCTTCAGAGGTTGTTTCGGAGGCAAGGGGAGCCTGTAGATCCAGATTTTTTTTTTTTGTTATTATTATTATTATTATATATTATTATAATTAAAACATATTTTTAGCAGCTGAAATTCAAACCCGTCTGGGTATTTATACAGCAAGATGTTTTGGATGAGGAATAGGCCAAGAGAGTCACATGGTTGGGGCCAATGTGAAACAAAAGAATCCATTTATTATCCAGGCAGGAAATTTGTTCCTCGGGATGTTGTAGCTGCAGACATAATGATTTCATTTCCTCTGGTTCACCCAGATTAATGGCTTGTGCTCTTTTGTTTGTGTGCCTGTGTTATTCCTGCAGCCTGGCTTCCCCTCCCGCTCCGTGCTGGCGTGTGCGAACATGTGTGCGAGTGCCCTGGGCGAGGAGGGGGCACGGGGGTCTCCAGCCTGCAGCAGGATGCTTGGGATGGAGGGGTGGGGTGCTGGGAGAGCTGAGCAGAGCCCCAGGGACCACCTGGAGAATCCTTCCTGGCAGCGATGGATAACGTGTCTGGGGGTCTTCTCCTGCATTTCTGGGGATCTTCTGCATCTGCGGGGTTCTTCTCTACTTATGTCTCGGGGGTCTTCTTCTGTATCTGTGGGGTTTTTCTCCTACTTATATTTCTGGGGATCTTCTTCTGCATCTGTGGAGTTTTTCTCCTACTTATGTCTCTGAGGTTCTTCTCCTGCCGTGGTCATCAGAGCAGCGAGAGGTGTTTTCCTGCAAAGATGTGATGGGATGAGTGAGATGAAGCGTTTTAGACAAGCACAGATGTTGACCTTTGTGGAAGGTGTGAGAGCAATGTGTCTTCTCCACAGCCGTGCTCCAGGATTTTTGTAGGTGTTGAGTACTTGGTGGGAAACCCAAGCCTTTGCACCCTCCCAAACGTCAGGCCAGGAAACAGCCTCTTTCCCCAGGGAGCTGTGCTGATGCACAGGGATGGAGGTGTTGGCCACATGGCTATGGGTGAGCAGCTCCTTCCTGGCTGTGTGAGTTGGCCTTTCACTCCAGGCTGGTCCCAGCCCTCACAGGATCACTGGTCATCTGGGGGCTGGTGGTACTTACACTCTGTCCTTGATAAAAACCCAGCAGACTCATCTTTGTGGACAGTCTAAGATTAGCAGCAGCCTTAATCACTCCCTTTCTCTCTTTCTGAGTGTTTGCCCTTCAAAAGTGATGTGATAGGCAAATGGTGCCTTTGTGTTGCTGTTGCCTGGCGGGTCTTTGTGGCTTTTGGCAAAGAGCTTTTAACTGACTGTTTGCAGCATGACCCAGTCTTCTGTTCTGGATTAATCTGGAGCAACCTCTTGGAGTTGGAAGCACCTATCTGTGATGAGGACTTCAGTCTGGTGCTGCCTAGAATCCACCTGGAGAAGAATTGGTCACCATCTTGCTGCACCCATGCCTGGCTCTTCCTCCTTCCCTTCTTTAGATGTTTCTACTCCAAATTGGGGGAGGAGAGTTTCTTCCACTTCTTCTGGAGGAGGCTTTCTAGAAGGGACATAACTTGCTGAAGTAAGACCCTCTTGGCCATCAAGATGCATATGCCACTCCTGCTACCATCCATCTGGGGCCTTGGTGCACTGATCCCATCTTGGACATGTGTTGCTCCTTCTTGGCTTTTGTTCTCCTGAGCTGTTGTGCCATGAGGGGGGTGAGTCCACTATTCAAATGCTGCAGAGGAGAGGAATGGGAAGCTGGTACCCTGTCAAGCCCTGGGCGCTTTCTTCCCACCTGCCTGCCCTCCCAAATGGCTCCCGTGTCGCCCAGGTGACAGAGTTTGCGAGGATGTGACAGCTCCGTTGCACAGAAGATGATGAACAGTAATGAGACCCAGAGCACAATGCGCACTTAAAGTGATTTATTTCAGCAAGGAAACCACAATCAGGGAGGATGGGTCACCGTCATCAGGAGAAAAGGTGGGTATGGAGATGAGCTTCAGGGGAACTTTATCATCAACCAGCAATGCTTTAAAAATGAGCAGAGCTGGTGTTGCATGAAATGGAGCTGTTCTGGTTGTGCCAGGAGCATCCCTCACCTGCAACAGATCGCAGGCACTTCCTGGGCTTTGGTCAGTGACTGGGCTGGCTGACTGGGGGACTTCTCCTTGGTTACCTCCTGCAACTGTGCTGAAGTTTTTTGGTGAAGTGTCACCCGTGTGTAAAGTCAGCATTTGGGAAGGAGACTGTCCTGAGGAGGAGGGGGAAGAATAATCCCTGAACCCGCCTTGGCGCGGCTCCCGGCACGCAGATGGCTGTCCTCATGCTGGAGCCTTTTCCCAGCTTGCGCAGGCGCTGGGGCTGGAGGCAGGGGTGTGCCAGGCAGGCTGGCTGCCAAGTGGCACCTCCTGCTAGCATCCTCCTCTTCCTCCTCCCCTTCCTCACGCCCAGGGCCCGTGGGAGCTGTGGCTGTGCAGTATCTCAGCTGGGCACTGCAGCTTGCAGGGGAAGCTTGGCCTAAGAGTGGTGCTGAGCAAAACCTTGTGATTTGAGGTTGACTTAGAGTAGTGCTCCTGTTTCCTCCCTTATCACAGAAGAGGCTGCTGACATGGAGGGATCCCTGCTGCTGCCTCTGTCCTGGCATGAGCTGGGGGGGCAGGCAGCTGTTTGCCCACTGCTTCTGGCACCATTTGGGTGATGCATCATGAGCTTACAACAAAGGGTCCTGAACCCCTGTTGATGAACAGCATCATCTTCCAAGGTGATTACAGTTGCTGGTCATTGTTGGTGAATTTGGGCAAGGATTTAACACAGCACCACTGGTCCATAGGAGCTGGCACCTTTTGTGAATGGGTGTTTGGAAATCTCAGCAAACACTCACCAGAGCAGCTGTGTGTGTACATACCTAAGGACGTCTCGGACTGATAGGAAAGCTTTTTGGATAGGTTGCAGGATAGTTACAGATCCTGGCCTCTGCTTGTTTTGTCAAAATCTAAAAGTGGAGAAGAATAAAAAAACTAAAAAGGCAAAGCTAGGAGAGCCCAGGATGAGTTTCTAGGGCATTTTGGGAATTCCAGGGCATTTGTATGTGGAGCCAGAGCAAAGAACCCAGCTGATGGGGTGCTCTGCCCTTTCCAATGGACCTGTTGGCTTTGCCACGTCCTTTTCTGATGGTGGGGGGGGCTGGGTGGGTGATGGGCTTCTCCGCCAAGGCATTCTCAGGGATGCAGGCAGAGCCTTCCCCCTTCCCAACCGTGTCCTGACAGAGACCTCCCCGTGCTGCCGGCAGCCCCGTGTGCTGCTGTGGCGGCACAGCTTTATTGCTCTTTGCCTGCTTTGCACTCGCGAGCTGACTCCATATGGTGCCGAAGCCGGAGAGGCGCTGCTCGGCACGGCCGGCGCCGGGCTGGGGGGCGGCGCGGGAGCCGAGGCTTTTGCAGCTTGCTCCCTTTGAGGTTCAACATTTCCACCTCCTCCCCTTGGCGACTCTGCTCCCGCAGCTGCGGATCGCTCATCTCCAGCACGGCTGAGCATCCCTGTGTGATTCCACTCCCGCCCTGCTGCTCTCCCTCTTCTTCTCCCCCTGAGATCCCCTGTGCATGGGTGGACCAAAAATGCTATTTTTTAGTTCTTACTTACTCATGAAATTTTTGGCTGGCCCCCCGGAAGGCTTTAGTATGTGTCAGAAGCGGCATTAAAAAACAGAGGATCAATGTGGCTGCAGCTGGTCTGTGCTGGGGTGGGAAGTGGTGGTGACTGGGGGAACCAAGCCCTTGGCTGCGCTGGGAACAGTTGTGCCCAGGCTAAGCTTGAGTCCCCTGGCAGTGCTTGCTCTGAGCAGTCTGTCATGTTTGTGGCTCACGCAGAATCCCTCTGACATTTTAAAATAAGATCTAGTAAATAGGAGCCGGACGGTGCCAGGTGCAGCTCTGGGTGTGAGGGCTCTCTGACAGCAGGGCTGGCATTTCAGATTTAGGGCTCCATGAGGTGCCTGTTTTTGTAGCAAACGTGAGCTTTTCTGGAGAGCATGGTCCAAGACAGTGACTCATCCTGAATCTCTAAAGATGTGATGGCGTGTAGGGAAACGCAGGATAAATGTTTTGATTTTTAGAGTTTCCCTCACAGGCGGTGCTACCCTGGAGTAAGGCAAAATAAATCCAGCGGGTAAGGAGAGCTGTGGGGAAAGGGGGGAGCAGGTCTGGCACATGAATTCACCAAAGCTCAGTGCACCCACTGTGCTCCAGCGTTGGAAGCTGGCTTTGGAGCCAAGCACGTGCCCCTGTAAGACATATGTAAGCCTGCTGCTTGGGAGATCCCCTGCAGTCCCATGGGTCCTGTGGATGCAGGCATGAAGAGTGTGTATCCTTGTAATTCATCCTAGCACGTGTAATTGCAGATGCTATTGATGTTTATGGCAGCTCTATCTTCTCAGACGACTAATTCTGTATTTAGAGGCTCTCATTTCCAAGGGAATCCCAGCTGATAAGGAGCCCACTTCCACGGAACTCATTAGGTTTCAATGGCCCTTGTCTGCAAAATCTCACATGCTGATTGTATTTATTATTTGTTATCTCTTTTTGGAGTTCCTTGCTCTCTGATAGTGTGATGAAGTTCCCTTTTCTCAAGAGAGGAGCTCCTGGCGGAATGTCCTTGTGGGTGAGCTCACTTGCTTCCATTGAACCTGGCTGGAGCACACCACATGCAGCCCATGTGGGTACTTGGATGCTGACCAAGATGTGAGCTACGGAAAAGTAGTGGAAAATAGGAAGTTGTTGGCATCATTACCCAACAATGTTTGGATTATTCTCAAGACTTGGTGCTTCCCCAGGATGTATGATGGGTTGGGGTTCTGGATCCTCCCTGTTCTCTCGGCTGGTGAGATGGGTGTCCCAGCCAGCTGGCCTCCACCCAAAGAGTCCAGTGATGTGAGGCTGCTGTGCCCAGCCTGTGCTGGAACCGCCAGACTACATGGACAAGGGGCAGAGTATCCTCAGGCATCTGACCTTCAGCCTTCATCTCCTTTGCCCTGTGCTCTTGAGGGATGATCTCATGGATGCTGAAGAGCAGATGAGTGCTCTGCCCAAACTAAGTGATCTTTCCTTCAAACCAGTCCTTCTCCACCACTTAGCTGGACCTTCTCCGAGGCAGTCTCGTAAAGATTCCTGGAGGTTAAGGTTTCTGGGAGAGCCTCTGCCCATCCCTGGTTGGCTGAGTTCCTCTTCCACATCTTGTGGAAGATGAAGTGAGTTACATGCCAAGCCTGACATATGGTGATTTCTGGGGCAGGCTGCGGCGTTCTGAGAGGTTTGCTGGCAGCCCAGCCTCAAGAAAGCAGGGATGGGGATTTAAATGCATAGTGACATTGTTCTGGAAAATGTTCTCCTGAAAGACAACTGCATCATCCTCCTTCCCCCCAAACGGGCCCATGGCATGGCTGGGTCTGCCTTGGGGGGCCAGGGTGTTCATTAAAGTGCTCTCTCAGCCTTTGTTGCTGCTTGACTTTGAGTTGCCAAACTGTAAATGATGATGTATGGATGGTGACCTGTGCGTATGGTGTGTGTGGATTTTGGGTATCCAGGGCCTGTGTGCAATTATAAAAAGTATGATATCAGCAACTGATTCTGTCATGACAGGAGCAAATGAGTTCCTGATAGTTGAAAACTTGCTTCCAAATTTTCTAAAATAGGTTTGCAATTTAGAAAACAAAAGGTATTGAAAGCCCTATCTTTTTTTTTCTTTTATCTTTCCATTTGATTTGGTCCCTTTTGTTTGTTTTTTTTCCTGTGATGTGTGCATTTTTGGGTAATTCTCTGTCATTTCCTTCCCTTTCCCTTATCTCTCCCTCTGCAGTTCTCTCTCTCTTCCTCTCTATCCCTCTCCCCCTCTCTCCCCTCAGTAATTTATTTGCAAGCGGGTTGTCTCTTTGATTTACTGTCTCTCTCCTCGGTAGGATTATGATAAATGGATTGTATGGCTTCATCAGAGCTTGTCCAACATCACGTACCCACGCTGGGTCAAGTCCCTTTGGAGCCTGGAAATCAAGGAGAGATGCTGGGGCTGGAGGTGGAGTGAGAGTTGTAAACAAGACTTGGTCCATATGGTCCTGACTTTGCATCACCTCCTGAACTTTTTTTGGCTGGGGTTTTGGTTTGGGTTTTTCTCTTGCCGTGCATGTGTATGAATGCGTGGGCACTTGCAAAAATGGAAGCAGGTATTTGATTGGGTGCTTTCAGGCACATCAACCAGCATATTTCAATTTAGCGTATCCTGATGTGGGGAGTGTTTGCCACTTGCAATTAGAGCGTTTCATCCCGCGGCACAGCAGGCAGCGCTTTATTGATAAAGTTGTTCTGTAGTTGCTGAGCAAACACCCCCAAATCTGAGCTTCATTAAGTTATCGCCTGCCCTGCTGTGATGCATCTTCATTGCGCGCTGAAATCCATGGCATTGACGGGGGATCCTGGAGGAGGCCAGGGCTGTGCTGTGCAGCCACAGCTTAATGCATCCCATCACAAATTGACACAGCACACTTGTCCTCGCCTGATATGTAGAAATTCCTTCCTTTTCCAGCTGGAAGTGAGGGGTTTTTTTGGCCACCACTGATCTCCTCGTGCTGGCAACGGCCGGGATGTCATTGCAGAGCAGGCTGGGCTGCTCCTCTCTGCTGAGAGGTTCGCACGGACCCTTCAAATACAGGAAGGCAATATTTTGTGTTGACTTGTTGTTGTTTAGCACATCCTCCCCCTCCGTGTCTGGGTTTGTTACTTGGTGGGTAATCCTTCATAACGAACCCGCGGGAGATTGATGGGGAGAGCTCGTTATGCACTTCCAGAGCCGTTCCACCGTCGTTGTGTAGCAGCAAAATGCACCATTAAAGGCAGAGAGCCCTGGGAATGATGGGACGTAATTAGTTGTTGCTGTAATATTTTTGATTGAAAGCGCAGAGACGCTGGAAGCGGCTTGGGGAAGTCGGTGCTCTCAGGAAGCTGTGAAGAGCAGCAGCTCGTGTTGGAGGGGAGAGGCTGATCCTGCTCGTACCTTTGCTGCCGCTCCAGTGCTGTAATTAAACCATCTGGGAGATGCCACGGCATTCCTGCTGTGCAGCTGCTGGCTCCGGCACGGCAGTGCTCCCCTCACAGTTCCAAGCAGGGCCCAAATGGGGAGTCCTACAGCAGAAGAGACATTTTGGGTGGGACGTGTGTCCAGCAGCTCGCTGCCTTAATCCCTGTGGCAGAGCTGTATGGATTTTGTGTTCCTGCTTTTTCCCAGCCTAGTCTAAATTTCAGGATGTATTAAAAACTTGCACAGGCAACCCTGGACTTGTGGTTCGAAGTGTGGTCACAGAGAGGAACCTGGAATTACTCAGCCAACTTCCTGGTGTGTGCTTGAATGCTTTCATGGAATCATACAATCCCAGAATGGTTTGGGTTGGAAGGACTTTAAGGCTCCTATTGTTCTATCCCCTGTCATGGGCAGGGACACCTTCCACTAGACCAGGTTGCTCCAAGCCCCATCCAACCTGGCCTTGGATGCTTCCAGGGATGGGGCAGCCACAGCTGCTCTACCAGCCTGTGCCAGGGCCTCACCTCTCTCACAGGGAAGAATTTCTTCCCAATATCCAACATAAATGTAGTCTCTGTCAGTGTGAAGCCATTCCTCGTTGTCCTGTAACTCCATGCCCTTTTTCACGGTTCCTCTTCAGCTCTCTTGGAGCCCTTTTATGTGCTGAAACACCACTATGTGAGAGCCTTCTCTTCTCCAGGCTGAACAATCTCAATTCTCTCAGTCTTACTTCACAGTGTCTTCTTGGCCTCCTCTGGACTCCCTCCAACAGCCCCATGTCCTTCCAGGGCTGGACACAGTGCTGCAGGTGAGATTTCACCAGAGTGGAGTGGAGTAGAGGACAAATTAACCTATGGGAACAGTGAGAATTAAATTCTGATATTCTGCTGGCACCTGTGGGACTTTCCTTCCATTGGCATCAAGGGGTGTGATGCACACCACGAGTGGATGGAGTGGTGGTGCTGGAAGCCATGGTGCCACCTGCACATGAACATGGCTTGAAGTCATGACAGCCCTGGGAAGGCAAAGCTGGCGAAACCGTAGTAGTTAATGTTATTTAGCACTAAGCTTGAGAATAAAGCGTCTTGGCTCTGTTTCCCTGTCATTCCCTTTCCCTGGTAATGTCACCAAACTTGGACAGAAGCTTCCCAAGCTGTGCGTTTGCCTTGGGCTGATTTTGCTGAAGCTCTCGGAAGGGAAGGAAGAGGTAGGAAGCAAGCTTGGCATTTATGAGCGTGAAATAGAGGGGAAAATATAGTGCTTTCCTTATGGAGAAGATGTCTTGCTATTGTTCCCCTTCAGAAAACCATGCTGTGGGGCTGGGGGTGCCCGGGGCTGTGCTCTGGGGCTGGATTTTGCTCTGACACCATTGACACTGAGGCACATCAGGATGAGTCTCTGAGGATCCCACCTGCAGAGCATCCTCTGCCTCCCAGCCCCGAGCCCTGTGTGCCTGTCCCACCCCTCACTCACCTGCCCTACTGTCTCCCCTCCCTCCAAAGGCTCAGCTATCAGCACCCACCTCCCTGCTCCCCACGTATCTTGGGGGGCTTATTTCCAGCAGCTGGCATCCTTTCCAAATCTCCCTCTCCCCATCTGTTGTTATCAAGCCTCCTCTCTCCTTATTTTGCTTAATTTCTATCTTTTTCCTCTTGGTTGTCTTCGACAAGCCTGTGTCTCTCTACATATGCCCAAGCATTTGCTTTCTAGTGCCTTAGGCTGGTTCCTGACGTTATCTTCTTGCAGGAGGGAGAGAGCTGCTGTTCCTTGCTTCAGGAGAGGGACCCGAGGCAGTTCTTGAGGAGTGATACACTTGTAGAAGTGTCTTTGTGGCCTCCCTGAGCAGAAAACTTGTTGTTGTATCTCTTTCTTTCCAGGTAACAGAGTCAAAACCCGATCAGGTTGGGTTAGTTCGGGTGTGTCTCTGCCTGCAGCCAGACCCCGCCCCTTCCTAGGGAAAAATTACACCTTCTCGTGGCATGATGGGCAAGAACCTGCCGTTGGGAGGTCTGAAATACGGGTTTCAGGCTGGGAATTTCGGGAAATAAGTTCTGCTTCATTTTAGAGAGTTCAGGAAGGTTTGTCTGGAAGGGGCTTCAATCCTGCAGGAAGAGTGGTTGGCAAGACGGCATCAGCTGGTGTGAGATGAAGGCTATTCTCGCCCAAATAACTTATTTTTTCCTTGCTGCTGGAAGGATGCCAGCCCATCCTTCACTCCTCTGAGGCGCAGCTTATCCTGCCGCAGGCATCATCTCTGAGCAGGTTTGCCCAGGAGGGTGTGGGGAGCCCGGGACAGCAGCGAGTCCTCCCTGCCTGGATCACACGAGTGCCATCCCAGATGGATGTGCTGCTCGGCACAGGGAAGCTGGTGCATTCTAATTGCTGGCATCTTTACTTGTTACGAGTGTAATTGTGAGTAGACGTTTGTTTTTGTATTGATAATTAGGGACTGGAACAGATGGTGAAGGCTTAGTTTAAAGTAATGTGTCCATTAAAGAAAATCTACTGTATACAGCTGAAGATTCTTCACTCCAAGAGAGCTCAGCTCTCGGTAGCAGAGCTCCTCTCTCCCTAATGAGGGGCTGGGCTGTCACAGCCTGGCCAGCGGAGCTTCTGATCCCAGAGACTTCTCCCAGCGATCGTGTTGAGCTCCCTCCTGACAGCAGAGCATCCCTGGGTACCTGCTGTGCCCACGTGCAGGTGGGCAGGTGAGGAGGGAAGTGCTGGAGGAGCGTGCCTGGGGCAGGGGAGGGGCTGGCAGTGTCTTGGGCACAGAGCCTGGCATGATGGGACTGTTTGGTCCAGGCAACACGGTTCACTCGACGTGGCCAATGATGCTGTGCTGGATGTCAGAGGCACGGGGAAAGGATGTTCCCCTGGGGGTTTAATTAATACCCTGTGCCAATTAACGAGGACTGGTCCTGGCGGAAGGGTGAGGCTGGTGGGAGGGGAGGTGCAAGGTGTCCGTGTGGCTTCTCTACTCATTAGGGCTGCTCAGGCACTGATCTGCACTAATCCCCTCGTTAGCAGCCTCCCCTGCCTGTCCTCCTTGCCCAGTCCCAAGTGGTGGATAGGTGGGGGGTGATCCTGTGTCCCCCGGCCTGTAGGGATATTTTGCAGATGTGGGTGCTGGGATCTCTGTCTCGTTCCCCATTTCTCTGCGAGGATTTGGGATCTGTGAACCCTCTCCTGTTGAAGGAGAATGCTCAGCAGCCATAGCCCCAAGCAGCCTGGCCATAAATGCCCCACCAAGGTCACAGTGTCACTTTTTCATCCCAGAAAATGAAGTAAAAGCCGAGGTTTCCTCCAAGAGGAAATAGGAGAGGTCAATAGGAAGTTGCTGAGCCATGTCATTCTCATGCCAGTGCCTCTGCAGTCACAGGGTTGGATGAACTCAGCAGGAATTTGAACTCGAAGGGGGGATTTAACAGTCTTACTGTATTTAACAAAAAACTCCCAAATTAACCATTTTGCCAGTTTATGATCTTCTTGTCTATGGCAGTGTCCTTGGGAGATAGGACGGGATCTGTGCAGGAGATGGTCTGTAGGGGGTCAGGCTCTCAACCCTCTTTTTCCTTTGCTTTGCAAATTGCTTTGGAAACATGGAGCCATGGAAGTGCAAGTATTGTTCACAAAAATAGGATTCAATATGCAGCAAGCCACTAATTACACTCTTGAGAGAGACATTGATTATTTATTTCAGAGTTGCCCAAGCCTGGGTGCTTGGTGGTGTTCAAGCACCCCAACTATCAAAGCTTTTTACTATTTATACACGCTAGCAATCAAAATAATTAGCATTTATTGGTTACAATATTCTCTTATTAATTAATATTCTATCTTCTGTTGGTTAATGACTGTCTTGTTTCTCATGCTAATCAGTCCACATGCTCAGTCTTTCTCTTCTTTTGGGTCAGTGGTTTCTCAGGTCAGTGGTCATGAGTTGTTGGTCATGATCTGCCCCTGCTGGAATTGCCTTTTACCCAGTCAGGGCTGATTTCAGCACAATTGCTGGGTTGGCTTTATAGTTTCTTCCTTGTGTTGGGGGTTCTGCCAAATGTCCTTGTGGCCTCTAGATTCTGCTTCTGTGTGCCCACTCTCAGTGGCACATCACACTCATCCTCCTTCCCAAGTGCTGTCAACCTTCCCCCCTAGGACTGAGATCACTGAAACATGTGGAGCCCTAGACCTTAACAAGGCAATTCTACCCAAAAAGAATTTCTGTTTCCGACACCTGAACATCCCTTAGAGCTTGTGAGCTGCTGTTTCACGGGTGAAATCTCCTTTCTAGTTGATTAGGCTTGAAAGTTACAAAGATCAAACATTAATGAGCATCCTCTCTTAAGAAAACTTTACATATTCCACATTTTGCATCACAAGCTCTGCATCTGTGGTGGCAACTTCTTGAATGTGACCTCCCTGGCCACAGGCCACAGAATCACCTAGGGACTCCAGAAACATCCAAAGTGAAAGCTTCTCTGCGGTTCCTTTCCATTTATTCATTTGTTGTTAATTAATTTCTTTATTTACTTAGTTATTTTGAGGTCTTCTTCAGCACTGCTGCTCTGCCTTCCTGCTTTCCTTCCAGAATGTGGAGCCTTTGGGAAGGAGCTCAAGAGGAGGGAAGGAAGGGGTGAGACTTTGGGAGGGGTCCTGGTGAGTGTCATCTTGGAGCAGAGCTGGTCCTCGCGTGCTGCTGTCCCCAGGGCAGCAGTACTTTATCAAAAGTACATTCCTCTGTCAAGGCCCGGGGAAGGAAGCTGTAAGTGTGTGGAACAGGAAGGGAGATGATGGAGTGAAAAGCCTTTCTGAGTAAACCTTTGGAAGAAGTGCCTTTCCTGTAATGGAGCCTGACCTTATTTGTCACAGAGGGTGGATGAGCCAGCTTGGGTCCCAGCCTGGCCATGGTCCCTGTGTCTGCCTGTTCTCTGCTGCCTCAGTTTCCCCTGCATGGCTTTGGGGGAGAACAGGTGTTTTAGGGGCTCTCAGAGCATCCCTCACCACGCAGCCCACTGGCAGGGGGCACTGGGATGTGTTTGCATGGCCTGTTGCTTCCACCTCCACATCCATTTAAGCCTGTACACATCTTCCTGCTCACTTGAAGGGTTGTTGCAAGGATTAATGGATTAATGGCTGTTTAATTAGGAGCTGGGCTGTTTGGAAGGGAAGGAAGGCGTGGAGGTGGTGGGAAGGTGAAGGTTGGTGAGAGTAGAAACTTGCTGGAGGTCTGGAGCACAAGCCCCCAGCCCCATTTGACAAGGGCCTGGAGGGACAGGACAAGGGGGAATGACTTCCCACTGCCAGAGGGCAGGGTTAGATGAGATATTGGGAGGAAATCCTTCCCTGTGAGGGTGATGAGGCCCTGGCACAACTTCCCAGAGCAGCTGTGGCTGCCCCTGGATCACTGGAAGTGTCCAAGGCCGGGTTGGACAAGGCTTGGAGGAATCTGGGATAGTGGAAGGTGTTTCTGCCCATGGCAGGGGGTGGAATTGGATGAGCTTTAAGGTCCTTTCCAACCCAAACCATTCCTGGATTCCATGATTCAACGCTGGAGAGGAATTGCAGCTGGGAGACTTCATTTTTAGCTGCCTTCTGCCAAATGGAAAATGACCAAAACTACAAAGTGACGTGTGACAGCGTGAAGGTCACCAAGCTTTTCTGTTTTCCATGCGGAGCAGGAGTGAAACGCCTCCTCTCCGAGGGCACTGTGAGCAGCACCAGCCTGGCACCGTGCAAAGCAGGGGTGCTGTGGGCTTTGAACATCCCTAGCAGTGCTACCACAGCATCCCGGGACCTGTTTGTGGTGCAGAAGCTTTGCCAGCTCCCAGCCCCTTTTCACTCCATGCCCGGGGACTGCCTCTCTCTCCCTGCCCCAGGGCCACGCTCACCCCTGGGAGGGGTTTCGGGAGCGTTTATCACTCGTGCCAGGGTGGGGCGTTCCTGGTCACGCTTCTCCAGCTTCACATCCTGGAGCGGCCGGCAAAGGGAGGGGTTGGGAGATTAATTGGAGCCTTGTTTCCCGCCTGTGATTGCTGGAGCAGCCGTGGAGAGATTAAAAGCAGCAGCCCGGCAGCAGCACAGATTCCTGGGCTGATTTTTATTTCCTGACCTTTATTTCTCTGGTTGCACCCCTTTCCCTGGCACTGCTGTGAGTACCTGGGACCAGGCAGGAAAGGGGAGGGACTGGGGATGCTCAGCTCTGCCAGTTGCCAGCGGCACATCTCCTCCTCCTGTTTGGTCGGGATGCAGGAATTGAGGCAATTAATCTGCATGTCTGCTTGCTGCAAACAAATAAATAAAACCTGGAGGGTTTTCCCCATCTGTTTCTTTATGGTGTTGCTCTTGCTATTATTCTTGTTGTGCTTTGTTGTTTTGGCTTTTTTTTTTTTTATGTCTAGAAGTAGGGAATGATGTGACTCTGTGAAATACAGCATCTTTTGATTTTTAACTTTTTTTTTTGTGTGTTGGTGATAGTATTTTCCTTTCCTGAGCAGGGAAGGGTCAGAACTGGCAGTGTGAGCTGAGTTCAGGCTGTGACACCTTGCCAAGAGTCTTGCCCTGCATCGTTTGCTCCAGAGCAAAACTGCCTTGAGTCCATTTGGGCAGCTGCTGTTGATTCCTGAGCTCTCCAAGGGTCAGGTGCATGCTCTGGGAAACCAACTGAGTATTTTCACGCATCTCTGTGCTCATAAAGTAGTGGAAAACTTAGGGAATAACTAGTTTACTTTTCTTCTGTTTCCTCAGAAACTTTGATGGATACACGGACGGCGACGGCCGAGCTGGGCTGGACTGCCAACCCACCTTCGGGGGTAAGTTCCACTTGTCCAGCTGATCCTTATGTGATCTAGGGGGGTCCATGCTTTTAACCCCACTGTTTATAGGGGTAAAATGCTGGTGGGAAGCTGGAGGAGTCACAGTGGGAGCAGCGGTGCCCCATAGGGCTGGTGTGGGTTGCCAGGGCATCGCTGTCCAGCTGAGTCAGGCTGAGCATCCTTCCCCGAGCCAGTCCTGGGGCCTTGGTGAAGATGGAGCTTGTCTCCATCTCCGTGCTCTCTCTTCCCCTTCCTGTCCTCCTTCCTCATAAAGGGTTCAGCCCCATCACTGCTCTCCATCCCCCTGCTCGTGCCTTTCCTCTCTCTGTGCCAAAAGGCTTGTAATTAGGAAACATTAGCAGGCTCCAAACAGCTTTCATACCTGGAACATCATCCATAATTGCACTCGGCAGTGCTCTTCCTTGGCTATTAATGTCACTTTTATGAAGTAATGAGGAGCCAAACACCCTGAGGCACTTAAAACATCTTTTTTATATAATATGAGCCTTTGAGGAGTGGAAGCATAAAATAACCTGACTCACATTCTCCTGGCAGAAAAAGTGAGATGGAGCTGTGGGTGGGAGGGGATGGGAGCTGATGGATGGGCACCACGGTGGGACAGGCAGGCTGGGAGCAGCAGCAGGACCCATCCCTGGGGACTCCAGGATGTGGCACCAGAGGGGAAAGGATGCCAGGCTGCACCTTTGATCAGGTGTCACTGGCTTGGCCAAGTCTTCAAAAGAAATTATTTTGCACGCCATCACCAAAGCTGGGCCACACCTGCAGCAGGCATGAAATCCACTCCAGACATGTCAGAGCCCCTTGAATTGGGGTATTTTGCTACTGAATTGCTTTGGAAAAGTTCTGGGTCCAGATAAATTGCTGGAAAAAATGCAGGAGAGGCATGTGCAGGTGATGGAGACAGGATATAAATAGCTGTTTGTGGCTGCTGTCACTGAAAGCCTGTGTGAAGCAGGTGGGGAGCTTGTGTTGTAAGGCATGGTGGTTTCAGCCTCTGCAGAGCAGCAGAGTAAAACCTCTCCCCAGCCCCATCCCTGCATCCCACTGTGTGCATCCCTCCATCCCTCTGTGCAGGGCAGCACTTCCATCAGGAAGAGCAGAAGGAGAGCCCACATCCTGCCACAGCCCATCCTGGGAGACCACAGCCCCTGAAGCCTGGCTGGCATCAGGCCCCAGCATGAACATCATGCTGAGCAGCAGAGCAGGAGAATAAAGCCTCTCCCCAGCCCCATCCCTGCATCCCACTGTGTGCATCTCTCCATCCCTCTGTGCCTCCCTGCAGCCATCCAATTCTCGCTCCTCTGAGAGTTCCTGGAGAGGCTTCTGCTTTACAGGAGTGTGTATTAAATCTTCCACAAAGTATTTTAAATGCCAAGTCTTTTATCTAAAATCATAGAATCACAGAATCCTTTAGGTTGGAAAAACCCCCTCACACCCTCAAGTCCAACCATTAACCCAGCACTGCCAGGGCCACCACTTACCCATGTTCCCAAGTTCCACAAAGCTTGTATGGACAGCTCTTACATCCCTCCAGAAATGGGGACTCCACCAATGCCCTGGGCAGCTGTGACAGAGCTGGACAACCCTTTCTGGGAAGGAATTTTCCCAATGTCCAATCTAAACCTCCCCTGGCACAGCTTGAGGCCATTTCCCCTTGTCCTGTCCCTGTTCCCTGGGAGCAGAGCCTGACCCCCCCGGCTGTCCCCTCCTGTCAGGGAGTTGTGCAGAACCAGAAGGTTCCCCTGAGCCTCCTTTTCTCCAGGCTGAGCCCCTTTCCCAGCTCCCTCAGCTGCTCCTGGTGCTCCAGCCCCTTCCCCAGCTCCATTCCCTTCCCTGGACATGCTCCAGCCCCTCAATGTCCTTCTTGTCATGAGGGGCCCAGAACTGCACACAGGACTGGCGGTGGCCCAGCAGTGCCCAGCACAGGGGATGGTCAGTGCCCTAGTCCTGCTGGTCACACTATTCCTGACAGCATGAGAAGCTCCTGGTGGCTGTTGGTTGTCAGCTCCTTTTCTGAAGCTGCTCTCATCTCTCTTGGGGCTGGAGGCACAGGGAGTTGTGAGCCACCTCTCCTGACCCTGGGTTGCCCTTGGCATGGGCTCCATGCAGGCTTTGGGTCCCTTTTAGGTCCCTTTGGGTGGTGGCATCTCCCCATGGCATGCTGAGCTCCCAGAGGGGCTGCTTACCCCAGCTCACAGACCACCCCGGGTGGGGGCTGTTGATGTTCATGCTGGGCCTGATGCCAGCCAGGCTGCAGGGGCTGTGGTCTCCCAGGATGGGCTGTGGCAGGATGTGGGCTCCCTTCTGCTCTTCCTGATGGACATGCTTTAAATCTTAGTGGAGGTGGAGAGCAATATTGACTTAATCCCCAGCTCCCTGTGAATTATTTAGTAGTATCTTGTCAAATTGATGCATTTGTTGCTGTTAGAGCACCGGTGGCAGCAGCTGCTGGCACTGTGGGTCCTTCCAGCCACAGGGACCTGCTGCTGCCAGTGCCCTGTACTAGGAGTGCTCAACCCAAGGGATGCACAAGGCAGTGCCAGGATCTGGCTCTCAGAAAACCCTCAGTAGGCTTTTCCAAGGGCATTTCATGTTGTTCCTGAATGCAGGAAACCTTGAAGTGAAGCAGTGTTTGTTGGCAGGTTTTGGCTCTGAGTTTTGAGGCTCTGAGGTTTTTGGGGAAGAGGATTCCTGCAGTGAAGACAGCGGAGCCATGGGGTTGATGTTAATGCTGGAGGAGAGCTCGTTGTCTGGCCTTAATTGGAGGCAGGGCTGTTTGCAAAGCCCAGGTGGGAACAGCAAACAATGGCAACCCCCTTGGTTGGGGAGGATTGCACAGCTCCTGCTCTGAAAAGGTGTCTGGTAATGAAGGGGCACTGACTCCCCACGCCTTGTGCACGGGGGAGAGAGGGAGGTTTTGCAGCACTTTCCCAGCATGGGATGAGAAAGAAGAACACTGAGCTGGGTGAGGGAGGCTTTACTGCTGGTTTGGTAACCATGACTTTACAACAATGTACAACCTTGAGTTCTGATCTTGGCTTAAGTGTAGCAGAGCTAAGTAGGTGGGCCTGGGAGTGAATGTTCTGCTGCACTTGCTGGCAGTGTGAGGAGGACCCTGCTTTGAAAACAAAACAAAAACCTGTCTTTTGTTACATCAAGGCCGTGGTTCACAGGAGGGAAGCTTGGGGGTGAGCTGAGAAATGTGGTGGTTCAATGGAAAAGGGAAGAAGGGAAAAATCTGTGGGGTTTCAGAGCTGTTTGTGGTGCATCAGCTTGTCAGGACTCAGTGTGACAGGGCAGGGTGGCATCACCCGTTGTGCCCTGTGTAAACACAGGCGTGAACACTGCTGCAGCATCGCTCCTGGAAATTATCCCTGATACTGAGGGAGCTGCTTAAAGATTGCCATATGAATAATGCTGTTATGAGGAGACTGTAAACATGGATTAGTTAAAATGAATGGATTATGAGGCTGTAAATCTGTCTGTAGGACTCTAATGCCATCATAGACTATTCACAGTTTGCCGCTGTCCCTTAATTGAAATTGTAGCCTGGATTATATTAATGCCCTTCTATAAATCGAATTGCGAATCTATATTCCCTCTCTCCACAGCAGTAATATTTTATTTAGTTTGGTTTTCTTTGCCGGGGGAAATGATCCCGTTGTGCCGGGAGCTTGGGGTCAGGCTTGCTCTCCAGCCCACGTACTGGCTCGGGCTTTAATGAAGCTGTAGCCTCATGTGCCGCCTTCCCTCCTGCCTCCAGATGCCTGGGTCATCTTTCTTCCCATTTTTACACCCTCTCAGGGCAGACAAGACAGTTGCCCATGTGGAAAAGACATTTTAATATCAATTGGGAGCAATGGGGAGAGGCATGTAGGGTAAGAGGGTGGTGATTTCGTCTGGTCATGGCCTGATTGATGCTCCTGCACGTGCATCACATTGTGTGCCCATATCCACATTCCTCATCCCCTTTGGAGCTTTGGGATTGTCCTGCCAGCCCTGCCCTGTGCAGGGTGAGCGGCCATCGCCGGTCCCTCTTCCTCCTTCTCACCTCTTCTCCCTGCTCCTTCCTGCAGTGGGAGGAAGTCAGTGGCTACGACGAGAACCTCAACACCATCCGTACATACCAGGTGTGCAACGTCTTCGAGCCCAACCAGAACAACTGGCTCCTCACCACCTTCATCAACCGGCGCGGGGCTCACCGCATCTACACCGAGATGCGCTTCACTGTGCGGGACTGCAGCAGCCTCCCCAACGTCCCTGGCTCCTGCAAGGAGACCTTCAACCTCTACTACTACGAGACAGACTCTGTCATCGCCACCAAGAAGTCCGCCTTCTGGACGGAGGCACCCTACCTCAAAGTGGACACCATCGCTGCTGACGAGAGCTTCTCCCAGGTGGACTTTGGGGGCCGGCTGATGAAGGTGAACACGGAAGTGAGAAGCTTCGGGCCCCTGACCCGCAATGGCTTTTACCTGGCTTTCCAGGACTACGGGGCTTGCATGTCTCTGCTGTCCGTCAGGGTCTTCTTCAAGAAGTGCCCCAGCGTGGTGCAGAACTTCGCCATCTTCCCGGAGACGATGACGGGCGCGGAGAGCACCTCCCTGGTGACGGCGCGCGGCACCTGCATCCCCAACGCCGAGGAGGTGGACGTGCCCATCAAGCTGTACTGCAACGGCGACGGCGAGTGGATGGTGCCCATCGGCCGCTGCACCTGCAAGGCTGGCTACGAGCCCGAGAACAACGTGGCTTGCAAAGGTAAGCTTGGCTTTGGGCAGCGAGCCCCTTGTGTTTGTTTTAGGGCAAGGTGTTTGTCCCCAAACAAACTGTTCTGTGCGGTGGTTCCGCTGATGTGGTTTTGCTGCAGGGAGCAGGCAGGAATTTGCGAGCAGTGGTTTCAGCCTGTGGTTTCTCAGTGTGCTCTGGTCAGTGGGCAGACTCGGTGAGCAGTGTGGTGAGGGTGCAGGTGGCGGTGCTGGGGTCACTGCCACCCTGCTGGAAGTCACCTCTGTGATGTGGTGCCTTCAAAGTGCTCTGCTCGCCGTACAGGCTCTTTCATCTGCCTCGTTATTTCCCTGGCAGAGCCGGGGAGCTGCCGTGGGGCTGCTCTGATTCTTGGTGTTAATTGGAATTGTTCTGCTGGTTTTCGGGTTCCCCGGCCATGCTGCCAGCATGCTGCTGCCTGCTGGAGTCCTGCAGTGTGAGGTTATAAATATGGAAACAGTGCTCACTGCTTTTCATCTCCTTTTGCCCTTGTGGTGAATATTTCCCAAATACCATTGAAGCATTGTTTTTTTTTCTATTGGCTGCCCTTACCCTCTCCTCTCCAAATTAAGGTATTGGTTTTGCACTGTGCTTGGAAGGAGGAGAGGAGAGGGCTTTTTGCTCACTCTGTTTTATCAGTTCTAAATAACTTCTAGAAGGTCAACACCACCAGGACAAGGAAGGGTTG
This sequence comes from Phylloscopus whistleri, assembly GCA_017589585.1. Classification (NCBI taxonomy): domain Eukaryota; kingdom Metazoa; phylum Chordata; class Aves; order Passeriformes; family Phylloscopidae; genus Phylloscopus; species Phylloscopus whistleri. Next base: position 1,228,918 of record JADMLD010000044.1, read on the forward strand.
GGAAGAAGGAGGAGGTCAAAGTGCTTAAGGGCTGGTTTGGCGGGTTGTGTTGGGGGTCCAACCTGGATCTCTTTTGGTGCAGGTGGGGGCATGTGTGTACCACCAGGCTTGGCTGTGATGCTCCCTGGGGAGTCCCACAAGGTGATTCTTCTCCACCTGTAACTCTGGATATATGAAAATAGCAAAGCTGAGGTTCAGGCTGTGGAGAAGCTTGTTGGATGGTTTGCTCTAAGCCTGGGAACTTGTGTAGGTTTTCACCACGCAAAGCCTCATTCCTACCTGTCCAAGGTGGGGTTGGTGACACCTTCCTGTGCCAGGGCTCCGACAACCAGGAAGCCCCCAGAATCCTTTCTCAAACAGCATGTCTGGGGGATTCCTATGAGTTTTGTGGTGGAGCCTTAGGTGGTTTTGTTCCCACCAGGAGATTCCTGTGAGGAGCTGAAGTGCTCAGTCAGAGGGAGGGCTGTCTGCAAACCGAGCGTTTCTGGCGAGACATTCCTCTGCTATTGAACCAACACACAGAAAGCACACGTGGTTATATGGCAAAATGAATTTCTCATCATGGGAAAACAAATACTAATTTTAGCTAAACACTGGAATTGGGAAGTAATGTCACTGCCAGAAATGGAGGGAGATAGTGACAATGTAAAAACGTGGGTTTGGTCGTGTTGACCTTTCTGCCAGCTGGAGGAAGGTGGGGTCTTGAGTGCCCCGACCCCTGGGAGGACCGTGGTGCACCTTCTCAGTGCTTGGGGAAGGACAGAGGATTGACAACAGCAGGATGAGAAGCACGGGAGCAAACCTGCCGAGGGTGGGTGTTAGACCCGTCTCCGTGGCTTTTCTTATTTCCTTTTCTTGTGTCAACTCCACAAGGGTTGTGAAATGTTCATGCTATCAATGCTACACCAAGCAGACCCCAGGAAATTGGGGATTTGCTGGGTTTTCTGTGCCCTGGTGCCTATCTCCAGCTGTGCTCCCACTCCTCAGCACTGGTCTCCAAGGAGAAACTGCTGAGCTCCTGGTGAGTGTTTTGCCTTTACACGGGGAGCATGCTTTGTATTCAGACTCCTTGAGGCGAAGATTAGGGATCCTGGCAGCTCCAAGGAGTAGAAGTATCCTTTTTAGATTGACTGGCAGCGTGTATGATCCTGAAAGGCACCAGAGCACGCTGTGGGTGCAGGGCAGGCAGGTATTAAATGGCACCAGGCTCATCTGTGATGACAGAATGTGCTGTTTGATGATTCCATGGGTGCTGGTAAGATGCTTTCTGTGGAGGTGAGCTCTGATGGCTGCCCTTTCCCAATCCTGTAGAGTATTTTCCAGTTCCCATGTCAGGAGGACAGAGAAAAGGCTGCAATTGCATGAGACCTGTGTGTCTGAAGGCCCTGCTCAGTGCCACTGAGGAACCCAAATCCAGTATATCCCCCAGCCCCTCCAAGTTCACGAAAACCCCTCCTAGAAGCTTGATCCAGGGTTAACATCAGGAATTTTGGAAAATTATCTGCATTTGAATAAAAATCTGAGCTTAGGTTGGACTCTGGCTGTGTGGTAGTTAATTGGTGATCAAGCTCCTTCTTGTATCCCCATGGACCTTGGAGCTGGCAAGGGAAGATCTAAGCCCACTGCTGCCCTTCATGGAGGTTGGTGAGCAGGAGATGGCACATTCCAAAGTTTAGAAATAAAAATTCCTTGGTTTTCTGAGAAGGGTTGTATTCCTCTGCCTGGTTTGCCTGGCAGGGAAGCTGCTGGGATTGCACCCTGGCTCCTGGGAAGCACACACTCCTGACATCTGCTCCAAACCTTCATCAGCCTGAGATGAGACACTTAACAAGCCTGTGGGAATTGTCGCCAAGGCAAAAAAACCAAAAAAAGAAAATCCCTCAGTATCTGAAGGCTGAAAAAATAGGCTTAATTCCTGCGTGGTGGGGAAAAAGATAGGGTTGGATTGTTTAGCTCCCCCAGCTCCATCTCATCCCTCGCTCCCCTGGGAAGGGGGCTGTGCCTATCATGGGGCCATTAGACCAGAGCACAGTGCTGACAGTGGAGCTTGGACTGCTCAGGGATTCATTAATCCCGGCTTTTAGCGGCACTTACGGCCCGAGGGACGCACAGGCACAGTGTCACCTTGTCATCTTCACTGGGGGTACTCGGAGCCCTGAGGAGATTATCCTCGTGTTTTGGGGTCAGAGGGATGGGGGGCTGCCACCAGCACTGCGCCAGGATGGGTGTGGGAGAGAGGGGAATTGTCTTTGTGGATCAGCCCCGTTATTTGTTCCCATCCCAGGCTGGTTTGGCACAGCCTCCCTGGCACAGCTCTCAGCTGTGTGCCAAAGCCCAGTGGGCTGCCCAGCCCATCCTCCTGGACACCCTGTGCCCGTGGGGGCGGTGGGTCAGTGTGAGATGGAGGCTCTGCCTGAATCCCAAATGAATAATTCATTTGGTGCGTGAGAGGGCCCACGCTCTCCTCGGGCTGATATTAAATCCATTTGTCTTGCTCTGCCCTGTCCCTCAGCCCTGCTTTATGGCTTCCTTGTGTGGTCAAGGGCCAATGCATCATCGTGCTGGGGAGGAGGTGGGAGGGAAGGGGGCAGCAGGGATCACTGGAAGGCGGGGGAAACCTTGGATGAGCGTGCTGGGTGGATTTTGCTTTTTCTCCTCAAGAAAGATTGTTAAACCCTTTCTCTCCTGGTGTTTGAAACCTGATGATGGCAAAGAAACCCCTCACTAGTTTGTTGGCAGTTGTGTCTCTTGGCTTTCATCTCTTTTGACTTTGAGGACTGGGCACTGTGTTTCTGTCTGCTGGAGTCACGCTGGCTTTCTCTCTGACCTTCCCAGTGCCGGGCACTAACTCGGGTGCACAGAGAAGGAAAAGGTTTGGGACTGAACTAGCTTTGTGCTGAATTTCTATGTTGTATTTATAAACCCAGGAAGAAGGGGTGAGAGAGCAGCCCTGCTGCTTCCCGGCCTTGTCTCACTTTCAGTTTTCCCCTCCTGGCGAATTCCTGTGCTGGCGCGTTCGGGAGCCTCCAATCTGGTGCTGCTGGCCTGTCTGCTACAGCAGCTGGAAGTCTGACCTGGCAGGGGGAAAAAAATCAAATCAAACCCCACAAAACAAGAGCAAAGCTGGGCTCTTCAAGCAGCCTTGCTTCCAGGCATCGCTGGCTTTCCACACAGCAGCCTCTCCTCTATCCCGTCTCCAGACAGGTCCCTCCATCCCTCCTCACCTGCTGACCGATGTGCTGGGCTCTGCCCAGCCTTTGCCAAAGCTCTGTGTGGGTTTATCCTGATCTCCTTCATCCCTTTGATTTCTCTGTCTCCTTTCTGTGTTTGTCCTTCCCTCCTGCCTTTTGTGTGGAGGAATGGATTGGGGAAGGGAGCAGCGGGAGGGGCACGTCCGACCTTGAATGTTGAGGAGTGAGCAGCTCCATGCTGGTTCTCCTGTTATCCTCCCCCCTGCCAAGCAGTCCTGGTGATAATTATTGATTTTCTCTCCTTATCCATCACAGAAGATTGGAAGCAATGTGATTTACAAAGTGATTTTTTAAATAATTGCGGACAGTTTGCAATTAGAACAATTTGCTATCACTTAAAACAAGGAAATTGTCAAGTTTTCCCAATGTGATTATTGCTTGTGTTGAGAACTGGGAATTTTTGGTCTCTGGCTGTGCCCTTGCCTGCATTTTCCCTGCTCCATGGTCCAGCCTGGTGCCCCTGCACTGTTTTGGGGCACCCAGGAAAGGTTTTCTTGGGTGATGAAGGTGATGTTGGTTTTGTCCCATGGGTGAATGGCATCAAGGGAGGTCATGGGGACACAGGACCCTGCTCCCCATGCCTTTGGCTGTATCTATCCCATCCCAGTGTGCTGCAGCTCCATGCCCAGCTGCCTGGATGCCTGGGGCAGGGTGAGTACACCAGGCATTGGCAGGGGCTGAAGAGAAGCCTTTATTTTTGCTTTTAAGGATGGCTTCATTTTTTATTTTTTCTCCAATCTGCTGGTCCGTGCACTTCCCCATGGTTGGAAATCATCTTCTTTCCAGCCTCTGTGCTGATCTCTCTCCTCTCCACCACTCCAGCATCTCATTCCAGCTTACCTGGCCTAAAACTGATTTTTTTTTAGAGGATTTTATCCTCTAAAATGGGAGGGGAGAAACAAAGAGGTAAAAAGATGGTGCTTGTCCTGCCATTCTCTCCTTCCACCTGCCCTTGGATTTGGTTTAGCAGGGCACGGAATGGGGCCAGCAGCATCCCAGAGTGGGCCAGGTAGAACAAGGGCTGGGACAAAAAATAAATATATGGGCTTAAAAGCCATCAGCACTTCCTTGTCAAGCTCTTTCCTGGGGACCAGGTTTAGGTCAGCCAGTTTGTTCCCAAACCTTTCCAAACCTGTGGGCAAACAGCTGGTGCACACTGAGGTCTCTGCCTGGAAGCTGAGTATAAAGGAGTGTCTGCAACTGATGCTCAGGATGATTTCAGTGTTTTTCCAGGGAAAATGTTTCCCTGTGGGTTGGAATTGGGGTTTCAAGCTTTCCTCCTGCCCAGCATCCCACGGCTGGGCAGTGTCAGCACGCTGGGGCTGTGCTTCTCCTCCCTGTGCATTGCTGTGCCTCTGCTCCCTGGGGCTTGGGCACCTGTGACACACTACCCACAAAACACCCCAAAAGCTGCTTTTAGACCCAAACCAGAGCAGCTGGGGCACTTTCCACCCTTAACGGCAGCAAAGATGTCCAGGGGGTGTTTTATTTCAGGCTTAGCTGAGCCACAAACCTCTGACTGCTCAAAATGGGCCTTTTTCTCCTTTGGTTTTTTTTTTTTTCCTTTTTGTTCTTGTTTTTGGCACAATATCAAGTTTCCTGCCCCTCTCCCATCCTGCATCAGCCCAAGCCGCTCTCCCTGCTCGGGCTGTGCTGGGAAGTGGCAGCTCTGCCAGCTGCTGCCGAATCCTGGCGGTGCCGGCAGGAGGGAGGGAGGGAGGGAGGGATGCTCCCCTTTGTTGGAGGGGCTTTGCCTTTGCCTGGGAGCGATCTCCCGGCTTCCACCACTGGGTGGAACAGGCAGCCCAGTTTTACCACGGCCACACTGTGGAGGAGAAACACTGGAATCACAGAAAAAAAAAAAAAAAAAGAGAGAGAGAGAAAAAGAAAAAAAAGTGTGATTTTTCCTAAATTATGCCTTAGTGAAGGTATCCATTAACCTCCGTAATAATTTTGCAAGGAAAATGTCCAGGAAAACCTTGTTAACTTTCTTTCTAATGAGTGTGATGGGTTTTAATGAAACTCTTAATTAGACATTATTAGCCCAAATGTGCCTCTGATGGATTTCATCCCTTTCCCTTCCCCCAGCGTGAGGATGGGGAGGGTCCATGAGTCCTGGCTGCTGTCAGGGAGGAGGCTTGGGCAGCACAGCCACCACTCCCTGTCCCTGTCCCCAAATCATTCCTGTGATCCAGACCTGTCCAAAGGAGAAAAAAGGGAGAAACACGGAAAGTAGCCCAGGCAAGGTATGATTTGGGGTCAAGTGAACATTGCAGGGTTGGGATTCCCGAGCTGGACCATGGCAGTAGTGACCTCAGAGGGATTAGGGAATGACCCACAAGCTTCCATGTATGGCTTTATTTTCCCTCTTATCAGTTTTTTTTCCTCCTTAAATTGTTCCATGGGCCGTTTATGTGTTTCCCTTCCCTACCCTGAGGACTTCTGAGTGTTAATAACATTGATTCCAGCCTACAAACAGGAAGAAAAATCCTCCTTTGATTTTCCCACTCACTCAAGTGTCTTTCCTTGTGACTGTTTGCAAATGGAGGCATAAAACTGCTTCCAAACCCTCGTTCTGTAATGATCCATTTAGGAAACTTTCTGTGGTAGCTGAAGAGCCTGGGGAAAATAATTCTTTGGGGAATTTTGGGGTGCAGAACTCCACGTGTGCGTATTCCTGAGCATCCCCGCAGCAGTGGGCTGTGAACCCCACCCATCTTTCCCAGCTTTCTCCACTCCCCTGGCTCTCAGGCTGCTGCCAGCTCGTCGGAGCCTCTGCTGTGGGGCGGGAGCAGGGATTGTTCTCCCGGACAATGGGAGAGCCGCAAGGAAGCGCCGGATCCGGCCCACGTCCGGCACACGCATTGTTTCACCCTTGTTTGCAAACAGCCAGCACCTGGCAAACCCAGTGACTCAGCCAGGGACTTTTAAAGCCTTTCTATAACTTTTTCCTTTTTGTTTCTTGTTGGTTTTGTTTTGTTTTTTTGGTTTTTTTTTTTTTTTTTTTTTTTTTTCCAGTCACGAGAGAGCTCCTTTGGGAATGGCTCTTCTTGCTGCGGTTTGCTTGCCAAGGGGTGGGAATCTCGCCCGTGTCTGGGGCTGTGCTGCACCCTATAGCCCATGGCATGCTCGAGGCACCAGTGTCTCTCCCAGTAGGAGAACAGTAATAATTAAAAACATAAAAAAAAGGAGTTTTTTACCCTGGCTGGGCAATGGCCTGGAGCACCAGGAGTGGCTGAGGGAGCTGTGGGGGCTGAGCCTGGAGAAAAGGAGGCTCGGGGGGAACCTTCTGGCTCTGCACAACTCCCTGACAGGAGGGGGCAGCCAGGTGGGGTCAGGCTCTGCTCCCAGGGAACAAGGGACAGGATAAGAGGAAATGGCCTCAAGAGGTTTAGATTGGGAGTTAGGGAAAATTTCTTCACCAGAAGGGCTGCCAAGCCCTGAAACAGGCTACCCAGGGAAGTGACAATAACCATCCCTGGAAGTGTTTGAAAGCTATGTAGGTGTGGCACTTGGGAACATGGCTTAGTGGTGGCCTTGGCAGTGCTGGATTAATGTTTGGAGTCAATGACCTTGGAGGGTTTTTCCAACCTAATGGTTCTGTGATTCTGTAATAATAATCATAATAATAAAATGGATTTTCCCCCTCAAGCCATGAGATAACTCATCACCCCTCTCCTGTGTAAGGCATCATTTGGAAGCCCAGTTGGGCTGCAGTTGGGCTTTGTGGGTCTCCTGCAACCCCTGCTTGGGGAAACAGCCCTTCACGGATGATGTTTTAGTGAGAGACACAGACTGGTGAAAAATCCATGGACCAGGTGCCCTGCTTTCCCCTGGCTGTCTGAGGAGGTTTGTGTGGGTTGGATGTGCCAGCTGGGACGCTGCTGAGGAAGGATGGGGCCCGCTGGGATGAGGGCAAAGCAATCAGTGCAGATAGTGAGGTTTTAATTTGCTCCCCTCTCCGCGCCCCGCCACGCGCTGGGACGGTGACAAATGGAGCCGTGCCGTGGGTGTCAGCTCCGAGTGTGTTACAAGTGGTCATTTGTCACGCCTGGTGCCTCAGATGGCAGAGGATGCGTGCAGAGAGCAGCGGGGTGATTAAATCAAAGCCTCTCCAGCAGGCCTTTGGAGGAGCCATGGGAAAACCCATCCGTTTTCAGCCAGTGCAGCACTCACGGCCCAGGAACCTCCATGCTTTGGCTGTGGGAGCATCAAAGCAGAGTGGTGGGCAAGCCAAGTTAAGTTCTGCACCCATCCCAGGGGGGAATTGCTGTTTTCTCATCCTAGGCTCCAGTAGCAGCCACGAAAATTTCATTAATGGCATGGAGGGAGCTGCATCGCTTAGTTTTTGTGTTCAGCCCAGGACTCACCTGCTTGTGTCACATTTATAGTATGAAATGGATTTGAGGCAGGAGAGCTGTGGGCTGGGGTAGGAGCTGGTCAGCTTGGTGCTCTCAGTGTGGCTGCATCCTGCCTGAGCATGGCTGGGCTCCCAGCAACAGCACCCCTGTGAGCAGGGAGCAATTCCTGGGATAACAATGTCCTTGTCTTGTCTCATCCCTTCCCTCCCTGGAGCCTCTCTGGGATGATGCTCTGGTGGGTGCAGGCAGAGCTCTGCCATCTCCTTGCTGTTCTGGGGGAGAGTTGTGGAGCGTGGGGCACAGAACTGTGTGCCAAGCTGGAGGTGGAGAGCTCCAGCCTCAGGTGTAGTCTCTGGACTTTGCTGTCTAAAACGTGTCTGTGAAAGCAGGGACATCCTGGAAAATGATATACAGAGGGAATTATGAATTGAATTTCCATCCTGGCTCAAGCAGCTTTGCCCGATCTGCAGCCCAGAGAGGAAATTGCCCTTGAGGAGAGACACGATATTGACTTACACTTTTATTTTTTATTTTGTACTTTATTATCATACATATTGCATCCAGGCTCAACAGATCTGCCCTGGCCCTGGACATAGCTTTGGCAGGTGTTGGTGCACACTAGCATGTGTCCCCTCCATGGTGCAGTGGGACTTGGTTACCCTCCTCACAAGCAGGGATTCCTTTGACGTTTGTGGGTTTTGCACTGATGCAAAACAGGGAATTTAAAATGGTTCTGGGCATGGCAGAAAGTTTCTCTGGCTGTCTGGCTGTTTCCAGGGACTGTCATTCTCTGGCTAAACCCAAATCACCTGGTTCTGCCATGGACATCTGTTTCAGCACACCAGGCAAGCAAGGGTGGCACTGCTGGAGGAGGGGGACAGGAGAGACCTGGGATTATCACAGATCTCCTGCTCCACATCGGATCTGCTCCTGAGCTCTTAATCATGTGTTATTATTGAAGACAACTTATTCTTAGAGAGCCCAAGGTGCAAATTATGTTTCACAGCTAAGAAAAGCTTCCAGAGCTGCCTACGTACAGTAAATCCCCGCAGTCTCAGGTGGCTTTGACTTATGTATAGCAGATGTTGAGGATGGAGGAGACCACTCCTTTGTGCCTGCTTGTTGCTATCACCAGCATAGACACAGGTGGAAATTTAGGCTCAGAGGTGGGGTCAGTGAGTGTTCTTCCAGCCTGCAGCTCTGGGCATCTGCCCTGTCCCCAGTGGTGGCACCAAAATGGACAGTGCCAGAGTGTTCACAGTGCCTGCAAGAGGTCCTTTCCCGTCCAGGGGCTCTAGGGCATATTGCCTGCCCTCCCCACTGTGGCATAGGGATAAGCCAGTGTGGGAATCATGGAAGCATGGAATAGTTTAGCTGGAAGGGCTTTTCAAAGGTGTCACTCTTGTTGGTGCTGTACGTCCTCTCTCCTCTCTGCAGCTGGGTAAGAAGGTGCCTTTCCTCCCAGGAATAGTAATTTTGCCTTGTTCTGCTATAAATATTCATTGGGAAGCTCTCTTAATTGTTTTTCTAATTAATTCCATGCCTGGTACTCTTGGGTGCATGGGGAATGTGCCTTGGTTGGGACATCCTCCCGTGGTAAATCCATCCTCCCATGGCAAATCTATTCCTGGGCATAGTCCCTAAGCAGTCAGCCAAACCACAGCCCTCCAAGGCTCACCTCCACCAGGATGGCAGTGTCCTGCTCCATGGGGGAACATCTCAGCACCCCAGTGTGACCCAAGGCACGATGTCCTGCAGTGCTGTGGCAGTGACACAGGGAAGCTGTGTGTCCCCACGTCCCTGCCCGTGCTGGCAGTGCCAGCCTGGCCCTGTGGCTGAAACTCTCCCCAGCCCCATCCTCGGGTGGCTCTTCCTTCACGGTGTCAGCACTAACAAGGAACCACTTCAGACATAATTAATGAGCACTTGATGTTCTCTAGATCAAGGGGACACTGCATGGCATGAGCTGGAGAAGGAGGAAGAGGTGCTTAATTAGTTCTTGTTAGGGTTGGGAGATGTTTGTTTCCCAGCCAGGAGGGGACTGTGCTTTGGGGAGCCCGGTGGCAATGCCACCCCAATTTCCCAGTTGGAAGAGGGGCTGGAATTATGGAGTGCCATCAGTGGTTCCCAAAATCCCTAGTTGCAAAGATGCATCTTTTTCAGGGGGCTTCAAACCACAGCCCCTGCCAGCAGCTCTGTAGCTGGGGGAAGAGCCTCCTGGAGATCCTTCAGGAATTTTCGTGCCTGTTCACTTCCCTGTTGATGAGGTGGCTTAATAGCTCACACGGGCACTGAGGGATGGACACGATGTGCTGGGTTAGGTGTCACATGGAAGTATTGGCTCTTCCAGTCTATGCCTGTTGACTCTGGAGTTTCACATTGCTGCAATTCATGAGGGAAAAAAATATTTATCCATGGAGCCTCGTGCCTGGAGTGGGGGTAAAGCACCTGTGGGAGTTGTGTTTTTGGGACATGAGTCCTGGCCTGAATCTCAATCTCCCATTTTTTTACTCCAAATTCATTGTGAGGTTCGTTGTGGATGACAGATGGTGGTGAGGCACTGGCCTTGGACACTTCCAGGGATGGGGCAGCCCCAGCTTCTCTGGGCAACTTGTGCCAGGGCCTCACCACCCAACAAGAATTTCTTTCCAATATCCAATCTAACCTTGCCCTCTGTCCATGTAAAGCCCTTCCCCCTTGTCCTGTCACTCCAGGCCCTTGGAGCTCCTTTAGGCACTGGAAGCTCCTGCTTGCAGGAATGGCAGCCCTAGCAGAGAGAGGAGCCTGTGCCAGGCTGCAGCTGCTAAATCTGTTTTTGAAGAAGAATATAAGGAGGTTAAATAGCATCAAATCCTTGATGACAAGTTCATCTCCCTTTCATTTGTTGACTCAGAATAATGAGCTGGGGCAGTGAGGATGGTGACGAGCAGCCTGTGCCTGGTACAGCCATGGCCACGTCTGCTGCTCGCTCTGCTGTGAACCTCCCTGTGTGTGTGTATTAATTATCTGGAGTTTGATTAATTTATTCAGTTTGATCACTCAAAGTGGCTGGTTTATGGCAAGGAAGTGGAGCTGTGGCATAGGAGTGGGCAGTGAGCCTGGAGCCAAGTGAAAACTGAAACAGAACAAAACCTGAGTGGGAGAACAGGGATTTGGAAAAGTGACCATGACAATTGTTGTTTTTTTCCCCCTCTGGCTGTTCTGGAGAGCCAAGTGAGTTCCCTGCTCCATGGCAAGCTGGCAGCCCCGCGGCACCGTCTGCCCAGGGCGTGCCTGCTCTTCCCTTTGCATCCATCTGGGACAGATTTTCTCTTCAGACCTTCAAAATCCCCCCAACCATGAAAAACAGAGAGAGTGAAGCCCAGAGTGGTGATTAAATGGGTGAGCATGGACCTGTTGGGAAGCTGCAGGCAGTGAGCAGCCAGGCACGTGGGAGCCTGAACCAGCTGCTTCCATGCCCTGCTCGAGGCTTAAACTCCTTGTTTATGGCCATGATGTCACCTAAGCAGTTGGTGTTGGAGCTCCTTTGTATCCAGAGACCCTTCATTTTTCCAAGCAAGCCTTTCTGGAGGAAAACTGCTTCTGGGTGAGCATCAGCTGCATTTTGCTTCCAGTGAAGCACGTGGGGCTTACTGTGGTGAGCATCTAAGTCTGTGAGCACCTCGCTCCATCAAGCAGGTATTAGCTCCTCTGGAGCAAGGGGTGGGTTTTTTGGGAGAGGTGAACAGGGATGCATCCAATCCTCTAATATGCCTCTAATATGCCTTGCACAGCTCCCTATCCCGCAAGCACCTTTGAAATCCTGCCCTGCTCCAATTCATTCCTTAGCCATGAGAAGAAAAGCAGAAAACCCAAACCCTGGGAAAGGTAAAACCGCATTGAATTTTACTTCCCTCCATGAATAAACCATGGCAGGCCGGCTCTGACTTTAATTTCCATGTGTCCCAAGGCGGCTCTGAGCCTGTTCCTCCCGAGGTGCAGGGCTGGTTTAATTAAGCGCCTGCGTCAGGCGGAGCAGGGGCCGCGTTCCTCCCTGCAGAGGCAGAGACGGAGCCCGTGCCCGCAGGATGCCAGCCCCGATGCTGGGAAGCTCATGTTTATCTCATGAGTTTATCTCAGGAGTTTCTGCCTGTACAGTGCTGGAAGAAGGGAACACCAATGAATGGGGCGGGTGCTTTTTGTAATTCGGATGGCCCCGAGGCAGGAGCGGCTCTGGGTGATCCAAAATTTTGGCGTTCGGCTGCAAAATGGTGAAGTTTGTGCCAAACTTAGGGTCTGGGACAAGGATCTGGGGACAAGGCTCTGCTGGGATGTCCTGTCCTCATGTGCTGTGGTTTGTGGCACGGCTTGGAGTTCTTTGCTGAGCTTCCTCCTTGGGAACAGCCCTTCCCTTCAGGGCTGGAATGCTTGGACTTCCCTGTTCCTCCAGCTGGGTCGCGTTCTTCTCCCTACATTGGTGTCTGGATGCTGGAATTTGGTGGCTGATGGGTGTTAAAGGGCTGAGTCTCCTCTCTTGGCATGGTCAGGAAGGTGGGATGCAGGTACCCTCCCAGCTCTCCTGGCTTGGCCTTGCTCCCAGTATGGAAAGCTCTCTGGATTAATTTGTGGATGCCTGGTGGAGGGTGGCATGGCAGAGCACCCCCCAGCACTGCTGGCTGCCTGCTGGGCTCCCCGTGGCTGTGCCAGGCTGAGATGTTCCTGGAGAAACACTTGGCTTCATAGAAAAGGCAATCAGATCATTAAAGAGTAGATATGGGGCAAAATCCTCACAAAACAACCTGCCAGCCCCCTCCCCAGCAGAGAGGCAGGAGGGAAGGGATGACAGGAGAGCACCTGTAGGGATGTGGGGATGCAATTATACCTCTGGCACCACGTGCCTGCTCCCTGCTTGGATGTGTGCAGGGAGGATAACGAGGGAGATGTGACAGCAGGGTGGGAAAGCAGCGCCCTCATCACCCTTTGAAGGTGGGAGATGACAGCCCCTGCCTGTGGGTGACAGCCTGCCCAATTCTGCTGGTTTCCCCCCCAACCTGCTGCCTGTGTCATCATCATATCAAAGGCTTTGAAGCCCCAGTGCATGGACTGGGTGGCAGCCCCGGGTCTGTGTGTGTCCCCAGGGAGCACGGTGTCAGCAGTGCCCCAGCGCTGCCCAGGAGGGCAAGTGGGAGCCCTGGGAAGGTGCCAAGTGCCCGCCCCTGTAGTCACAGCATCCTCTCAATGACACTTTGCTGTAGCACAATTTCGTGTGGGTGTTTATTTGCCTTGATGGTGTCTCTCAGCTGAAAGTGTCTGGGAGGGTGTCCCTAGCTGGCATCTCGGCCGCTCAGGGTGACAGCAGGGTGGCAAGGAGAGCATTTTCAAACACCCATCTCTGGGGCTAACCAGTTTGGAGGTTGAAAAGCTGTTTTTTTTTTTGTTGTTATTTCATTTTTTAATGTATTTAAAGATAGATTCTGTGTCAATGATGCCTACAAAATGCACAAGGCATCTCCTCCCTTTTTTGGGAGGGTTTTCATAAAAAAATTATGAGCCTCATGCACAAGGTGTTGGGCTGAGGAGCCAGTATTTTTTCTTAAAGATAAATTATTGTTTGCAGAAAGGGGGGCCTTGAATCTCTTTCTGGCAGGCTGCAAATGCAATGAGCCACAGTTTCTCCTTTTTTCCTGACCTGTGCTGTCCTCAAACCCTGCTGTCCATCTCCCAGGGGTGCTGGTAGATGCTTCCACATATCTTTTTGGAGCAAGGCTGGATCATCCAGGCTCTTTAGTGCCTTTGCACCTGACAGTGCTCTCCACACCTGCAGCTTGCTTGAGGGCATCATCTCCTGCAGCACTGCTGCTTCTAATACAGCTTTTCATCACCTGCTGTGCCAGAGTGCCACAGGTGTGCTTAAAGACACTGGGATTGCCCTGGAAAGGCACTGGACACAGAAGGGACCCCAAAACAAGCATGAATTTGGGAACACCTGGAAAATGGGGCTAGCTCTGCCACAGCAGGGACAAAGGGGCATGGGATGGATGAGGCACTGCTGACTTGGTTTGCTGGGTGCCGGTGAGTTTTGGGGCAGGTCAGGGCTCTCTGAATCGCTGCTGAATCTGTAATTCCTTGGAGACGCTCCTGTTTTAAAATCCAAGAAGGAAAAATGCCACTCTGCATCCCCAGGGAGCTTTGGAGCAAGTTAATGTAGAGGCAATGTCTCCTTTCTTTCTTCCTTTCTTCTTTTTTTTTTTTTTTTTCTCTTTTGACTTAAGCTTCCCAGAGAGAGTAATTAAAAAGTGCAAGTTCCAGGTGCTAACTGAGAGGATTTAGTTTGAAACGCTTGGATACCCCCGTGCTTGAACATCCCCACACTTGCACCCTTTCCACAGAGGCTGTGATGGTGGCTTGCCTCAGGCAGGAGCAGGGATGGATGAGCTGAGAGATCCTACTTATCTCTGGCTCTTTCTAGGACTCCTGGCACCTAGAATACAATGATGCAGGATACAGCAGGGTGTGAAGCTGTAGAAAGCCCTCACAGTGCTGCTGTGTGCTATGAGTGCTTCCATAGTGCTCCTGGGCACTGCCCAGGCTCCCCAGGCAATGGGCACAGCCCCAAGGCTGCCAGAGCTCCAGGAGCCTTTGGACAATGCTCTCAGGGGTGCACAGGGTGGGATTGTTGGGGTGTCTGTGCAGGACAAGGAGCTGGATTGATGATCCTTGGGGATCCCTTCCAGCTCAGCACATTTTGTGGTTCTGTGATTTTGTGGTTTTGGCATTCTCAGATTCTGTGGTTCTGTGATTCTGTGATTCTCAGATTCTGTGGTTCTGTGATTCTGAGGTTCTGAGGTTCTGAGGTTCTGTGGTTCTGGGAGCTGCAGAGGGAGGTGGCAGTGGGGACACAGCTTTGTGGTGCCTTTACTGGATGTTTGCTCTGTGTGAAACATCCCTCCTCTGAGCCTCTGAGGGGGACTAGGAGAGGTTCAGCTCTGGCTGGGAGTCCCCAGGTGTATCCAGCCCTGTGGCCACATCCTTACAATCACCCCTTGGACGTGCTGGCAACTTGCAGCTATTTTTCCCCCAAACTTCCACTGATGACATCTCGCTGCAAGAAGCCTGAGTTTCAGCAGCCCCTCAGTGATGTTCTCTCCCACCCCCAGACATGTCAGCCCTGGAAAAGGGGTCCTGCTGGCAAACTGACACCTGGAAATCACACACACAGCATTCCTGGTGTGCAGGCAGGATGATGGATCCATGGGCAGCTTTGGATTGTGGGGGGTGTTAAGTGCTGAGCATCCTCCCTGCTGAGCAGCATGGAGGAGTTCTGTGCCTCAGCATTTACAAACACACCCCTGGTGCTTAAATGTGAGGAAATGGATAGTTAAGCACATCATTAATCTTATCCAGCCCCCATAATCAACAATCAATTAATTCTCCTCTGGGCTGAGGAGATGTGGGTTGTGCTGTGGCCTGGGCACTGGCAGAAAGAGCCCCTTCCCACAGGGAAAGCTGAGGCAGAGCATCCTCCTGTACTTGTCTGACACACTATAATGGATGCAGGCCTTGCCAGCTCTGGGAAGCTCTTGGAGCAGCCCTAAAATTAGGGCAAATGTTGCCTTGGCCATTAGTGGGGTGATTTATTGCTCCCTCCTGGGCTGGAATCCTCCATCTGAGCCTTGCACTCGGACTGTAGGTTTGCCATGTGAAGGATTATGGATCCCACCATGGCATTGCAGGGCCCTGGGGGTTTGTGCTGTGTTTTCAGTGTGAGGTTCATGGTTCAGCTCCCCCAGAAAGAGGGCACACACGGGCAGCAGCCAGAGGGGAGTGCTGCACCCACGGCATATTTGGGAGGGAGGAGAAGGCATCCACCTCCCCAAAACTGTGAGAGGTTTTAGGCAAGCACTGTGTAATTACAGGAGAGAAAAGCTAATTGGTAATAATAGCAATTAAGAGCTATGTGCCTGCAGATTACAGGAATTTGTGGATAAGCAAAGTGATAACAGAAACCTGTGGACACTGGGGTGCAGGGTGCCATGTTCAGGTGTTTTGACAAAGCATCACTTGGATTAATTGTAATTAAACATTAACAAACCTCTTCAACCAACCCACCAACATGCCCTCAAGCTTTAAAACTGAGGCTTGTTAACGGCACTGCAATCCTCTCATCATCCTCCTTCCATCCTCCTCAATTAGAACACAGGTGGCTGTTCCCTGGTACCACTGCCCTCCCCTTCCTGATCCTCCAAAGAATCTGGCATGTTTCAGGTGTGTTCTGACACATCCTCCAGCTCCAGAGCCCACAGTTCTCCCTTTGCATGTCTCATGGATGCTCACCCTTCCTGTTGGAGCACAAGGCTGCTGGGACATGGTGGTGAGGTGGTGGTGGGAAGGGAGAAGTGAGCTGGAGATACACTCGAAGCCTCGGTGGCCATTTGTGGTTTTGTCTCCAGCCTTGTGTGTCTGTGTAAGTCTGTGCCTCTGTGTGCTGTTATGGGAATAGGGCTCTGTGTGTGTACCAGGGAAGGGTCTGCATCCCCCTGCCTTCTTCTGTGGGGCATCTTGAAGGTCCCCCTCAAACCTTCTGGACTGCATGGTGACCCTCACTGCATGAGGTGGTGGGTTATGGCCCTGAGTGCTTCCTTAAAATGCCACACGCACAGGGTGGCTGTGGTGGGATGTGGAACACTTGTCAGTCCTCCCGCGATGGGGAAGAGGAAGGGCAGTGGGAGATGGCTGGTTCCTGTGGAATGCCACGTCCTCACCCAGCTGTCAGGGCCACTGGAAAGAGATAGTTCATTGCAGCCAGTTGTGTGCCTCAGGCTGGGAGGGGTGGGAAATCTAATGAATAATAAAAATGTAAAATATTGTTTTGATTTATTCTTTTCTATCATCTATTAATATCTGGAAAGGCTGTGTGAGCAGGAGGCCTTCATGAGTTTTGAATGACAGGTTAAAGGGCTCCAATAAAGATTAGATGGTCCACTATCTCCCAAGGAAATTGCATCAAAGTGGTTACTCCTGCTTGCTCCTATTAATTTCCTCTTCATGGCTGCTAGGAGATGCCTCATATCCTGATGCAGCAGACAGGGGCTAAGAGGCACTTTCCATTATCTCAATCATCGCCGTGTTCATGAGGCACGTTGGGTGTTTCTCTGCAGAGCTGTGCCTTGAGGGGGATGGCCTCACAGGGGCAGAGCTGGGAGCCCAACAGGGCTGGGACCAGGTGTGAGCCCAGGAACAGTCTCTCCTGGGCTGGATGGGTATCTGATCCCTTGGGTACACGTGCCAAAATACAGATATTCCCTTCTGCAGCCTTTGGTTCTGTCAGATTTTGTTAGATGTCAGGGATGGATGAGCATCCATTCATCAGTACCCATTGCTGAGGACAGGTAGGGTGGGGCAGAGATGAGGGACCCCATCCCTGTCACTCCATCCTTGCCCTCTCTCTGCAGAGCAGTGAGATGGTTGATTAATGAAACCTCCCCTGTGGCTGATTAAACCCTCTCTGTACAACTGGAACATCTTCTCCATTATGAATTAGTTGCCATTTCCTGCTTGAATGAACTCAGAGGCTGGGAAGCTCCAGCCCCAGGCTGCAGGGGATTAACAGGATGGACCCATAACACACTGTCATGGGCGTCACAACGACTTTTTAATTAAATATTTAAATTTTGATTGGAAAAAGGGGTGTGGGACCTGAGCCAGGCAGTTGGGGTTGGTGGAAAGGGACCAGTCAGCAGAAGAGGAGCACTGTCCTGCTCCTGCTTGTCCGTGTCCCCATGGGTGCTGCTGGAGATGGGGATCCCACAGCCCCCTGACATCCCCCTGCCTGGGTTCGAGCAGTAGGGCCCCTACTGCAGCTCCCTTGCCCTGCCTGGCTAAAGATTGTTGCCATGTGATTGCAGTGGTCTAGTGGCTTCAGGAATAATCCATAGCCAACACGGAAAATTCTGGGCATCCTACGTTCATGGGAACGTGCTACCCCATTTAGCACTGATACAAGTGTTAGGCTTTTCTGTGTCTCCTCATCCTCTCCTCTCCCTCTTTATTCTCCTCATCCTCTCCCTCTTTATTCTCCTCATCCTCTCCTCTCCTCTCCTCTCCTCTCCTCTCCTCTCCTCTCCTCTCCTCTCCTCTCCTCTCCTCTCCTCTCCTCCCTTCCCAGCCCATTCCAAGGACAGGACATGCTTTCCCCTGCATCCTGGGACAGCTCAGGATCCATCTGCTGTGCTCTCTCTTGCAGCCTGCCCTGCAGGGACGTTCAAGGCCAGCCAGGGTGCGGGGCTGTGTGTGCCGTGCCCCCCGAACAGCCGCTCCAGCGCCGAGGCCTCTCCGGTCTGCGCCTGCCGCAATGGCTACTACCGGGCAGACTTCGACCCGCCGGCCGCCGCCTGCACCAGTGAGTACTCAGGGCTGGGGGGGTCTTGCAGCAGGGATAAAGTCTCAATCCATGTGGAGTTTGTTTTATTTTCTCCTCCTGTCCCACTGTGGATTGGAGCAGGAGCGCGGCTGGGTGGGCAAGCTGGAGGGATGGGATGGCCCCACGTCCCGCCTTAGTGGCAGCCTCTGGAATTTGTACATCACCTGGGCAGCAGCGGTGATGGCAGGGAGACAGTCCCCAGGATAAATTGGGATTTAAAGTGATCTGCTCTGGCTGTCTTGTTCATAGTCTTGCAGATGGAATATTTTTTAATAGGGGGAAGGCTGCATTAAGCATTGGGAGTCAGCGATGCGTCGCTGCTCGGCTGCCTGCCCGAGCTGCCTGGCATGGCAGCAGTGTCCTCAAGCCTGTCTTTTGGTGGGAAGAGAGCCCAGGAGAGAGGAGAGAGCTGCTGTGCTCTTCAGCCTGCTGGAAACTCAGGCCTCAACTCCCCCCACCCTGCCAGATACAGTCCAGGCCCTTGAACCAGTCTGTCATGGAGCTTTAGCATATGGATGCCCTGGACCCTCCATGCTGGGAAGTGCCCAAAGCACACATCAAGGAAACAAGGAAAGGATTTGTGTGTTTTGCTGGATCACCTGAGCTCTCATACAGGTATTCAGCAGGTTGCACAACTACAGATCAGTTACAGATCTTTATTATGCCTTGTTACATAACTGATTTACAACATTGCTGCGCTATAGGAATATAGGAAAAGAAGTCTCTTTGCTGATTTTTATTTCTTCTCATCAGTGCTTGATTTTGCAGTGCTCCAATCTGAGGTACCAGCTGTTCACCCACAAAGTTTCTCTGTGTCAGAAGAGTACAGAACGTTGTGCAGCTGCAGGCAGTGCCCTGGACTGGAACTCTTCCAAGGGCAATCCCTGCAGTTCCTGGGCCCCTGCAGAGGAAGGAAGGGACTGCAATTAAAGTGGGAGGAATTTGGGGACGCAGCAGTTTGCCACTGGGAAAGGGGAAAAATGCTTTTTTTCCTTTTTCTTGAAAAGATATTAACTGCTTAAGTTATGGAGGGAGGATTTGGATTAAGGCTCATGAGGCAGGTTGCAGATTTTTGGGGGTAACTCACTAATATTGATCCTGTTGAGCCTTTGTGAGTCCTGCAGTCTTGTTCCCCTGGGGAATCAAGGTCCTTCTCCCTGCTCCTGCCCCTGCTGTGGCCCCTACAGCCCTCCTGTAACTCTCTTTGACATCTCCACCATGGGGGAGCCTGGCAATGCTGCAGTGCCTCAGGTACAGGAAAGCCCTTTCCCACAAGGATGCTGGACTGGCGGCTGCTCCACGACAGACACTTTTACTCCTAAAAAGGAAAAGGGTTAAAGGGAATGGAATTCTATTATCTTAATTTTTTCTAAGGCTGTCATTTCTCCAGGCCTTTGAACAAAATCTTTTATCCGCGTTATCCATGGCAGCAGCTTAGAGAGGCTCCCAGAGTGTCTCCATGCAGAATGACCTCTCCATCCCACCAGCCACGTCACCATGGTGCTGATGAATCTGTCCCTGTCCAGCCCATCCCTGGCCACAAGTGGGGCTGATTTATCCACAGCCCTAACGATGTTCCCTGACACACGCACACACACATGAGGAGGGCTCCCATGGGATGGGTTTCTCTAAGACAGAGTGTGCTTCTCTCTCTTAACCCTTCCTTGCAGGTCAAGTCCTCCATCATTTTTATTGCTCCCTGTATCATGGCATAGTCCTTTTTCTTTCTTGGAAGTGCAGCCCCCAGCCCAGCCAGCATGAGGAATTCCTTGCTTCCCTTATTTAATATAACCAAGCAGCTGAATTTTGTGGTTTTGGCTGCGGAGCCATCCTGGCTGACCCCAAATCCTTCCCTGCATCTGTGCAGACGTGTGTTTGTACCTCAGTGATGCTCTCCTGGATTCCTCCTGAGTGGACTGCAGCCTTGATCCAGCAGCGCTTGCAATCGGAGCCACGTTCAATTCCCGTCCTCAGAAGCATTTGCAATGGCTCCTGATGGCTTTTGATCAATGCAATTTTCATCTCTTGTCCAACATGGGGACTGCTTGCATGCCATGGAGTGGTGCCGGCTTTCCTCCATGCTGGGAAATTCCCAGGTTTCCAACTTGAGATATTGAACCCTTAATAACCACTTTCCATTTCTGACTCTCTCTTCTCCTGCTGCTGCTCTGGTTCTCCATGGTGCTGGCTAAGTGATTTTTCTCTTGCTGGGATAATCTGCTCGAGGTGCTTCTCCATGTGAGCACTGCAGTTATCTCAGCATCTCCTGATGGGATTAAAATGGGTCCATCTTCACGGATGGATCTGTGTGCATTCCACATGGAGGCTTTTTGGAGACTGAGGTGGGTTTGTGGCGTGGGAGTTGTCATCTCCATCTGGGAAACTTGTTTGCAGTGCAGGTGGTTGGTGTTGCCAGTGTGGAAAGTCTGACCCTGAGCTAAGCAAAGCTGTGGACACCAAATCCCTCCTGAGGGAGGAGGCGATGGATAGCGCAGAGCCCTGGGGTGTCCTTCTCTGCTGGAGCCTCCACGGGGTGAAGGCAAGGACCCATCCCAATGCCTCTCCTTTCCCACAGGCGTCCCCTCCGGCCCCCGCAACGTCATCTCCATCGTCAACGAGACCTCCATCATCCTGGAGTGGCACCCGCCGCGGGAGACGGGCGGCCGGGACGACGTCACCTACAACATCGTCTGCAAGAAGTGCCGCTCGGACCGGCGCGCCTGCTCCCGCTGTGACGACAACGTCGACTTCGTCCCCCGCCAGCTGGGCCTCACCGACACCCGCGTCTTCATCAGCAACCTGTGGGCTCACACCCCCTACACCTTCGAGATCCAGGCGGTCAACGGCGTGTCCAGCAAGAGCCCCTTCCCGCAGCAGCACGTCTCCGTCAACATCACCACCAACCAGGCCGGTGAGTCCCGCAGGATGCCGGGGAGTTGGGCTGTCCTGCTGCCAGCTGTGTGTGGAGTCAAGCTCTGTGTCCAAAGGGAAGAGCTCCTGGGGTGTGAGGGTTGTGATGGCTGTGGTGTCCTGAGTGGGGAGAAAGGCCAGGAGAAGAGGGAGGAAGAGGAATTGGGATAGGGAAGGGTTGCCTGTGCCCTGGGCAGAGTGAGAGTTGGCTTGTGGGGAGGGGTTATCTGATACCTGCTTTTATCCCCCTCGAGATTGCTTAGAAATGAAATGGCATCACCACTTTCCTCTTTTTCCCAGTTGGGAGAAGGGAGATGGGGTGAATCCAGCCTTGAAACACAGTCTGACTGTGTTACAGGACAGAGGGAGCAGCATCCCAGGGCTAAATCTAGGATCTGTCTCCTCTGGCACATCCCTCTCCCATCATGGTCCTCTTGTCTCCTTTTCCAGGCTCCCCTGCTCCCTTTCCTGTCCCCAGTCAGGCATCAGGAGCTGAATGAGCAGTTCTGGGTCAAAGGGGGATGCTGGTGGGGTGGGTGTGCAGATGGCAAGGGGGCGACTGGTCCTGGGCTGCACTGAGGATCACAGGGGATGGAAACCCATGTGCTCTGGGTTTAAAAAGGGAATGGGAATTCCTGCTTTGTGCCAGGACACGCAGCCTTCGCCATCCAGCTCCCTCTGGATAGCACAGTGGAGAAACCTGATGTAAATATTTCAGTGTAAACATTTCAGTGTAAACCAGTGTAAATATTTCAGTCTCCTGGCTCCAGGGAATACAAATCTACATTTGTGCCTGGCTGGCATTGCTGTCTGCTGAACCACGTGCAGCCAAACCTTCCTCTTGTTTCCAGGCCTTTTTTCTCCTGGAATGGATTTTTGGGGTGTTTCTTAGCTCTTCTCCCACCATGAAGAGCTGGGAACAGCCAGGTCACCCTCATCTGTCTGTCTGTACCCCAGTGGTCCCTGTTTGTCTTGCAAAGGCTGATTGCTGGGCTGTGGGTTAACGTGATGGAAATTCACCAGGGATATCCAGGGCATTGGTGCTTTCCCTCTAAAATCTCTTTGGCTTTGCAGTGGGATTTTCCAACCATGTTCCCAGCCCCATCCAAGCTAATGGGAGTTAATAAAACAGCAATCAATCTGAGTGCTTAATTTCAGCCCATCAGAGCATCTTCCTGGAGCAGATGTGGAGAGATTATATAGGATTATGTATGTTGTATATTATATGTATATATAAAAAATAGGATTAAGTATTCTGGGTAAACAAAGGCAGTGTTGAACTATCCACATCTTCCACTGGAACCGTAAGAAACAGGGCTCCTGCCACCCCCAGATTCCCTCCATGGCATGATCCCCTGCCCCAGGCTGGTTGTGCCGGGTTCAGGTTCAGATATTCCCTGGATTCACACAGGGGAGGCATTTTCCCTGCCCAGCACTGTCTGTACTTTAGGCATGGTGAGGAGGAGGGCAGAGATGGCTGGATTGGGAGCTGACTCTGTGAACAGCACATGCCAAGTGCCCCTTCGGGTGTGGACAGACTTGGATACCTTTCTTTTGATAGGATGAAGTGCAGGATTAGGGCTGTATTGGCTGATTCTGCCCCTCTTAAGTATAGCTTGGAGGACACAAAGCATTTGGAAAGGGATCCACTGATATAGTGGCTCAGTGTCCCTAATGGTGGAAGGACAGTGTTGCTGTTTTCCTGGGAAAAGCATATTTGGGTGCTGGGCATGAGCATCCCCTAAGAGCCCCTAAGAGCAGCCCCAGCAGCTTCTCTGGAGCCAAACCTGGGCTGGGGTGTCCCTGCCCTGGTTCCCTGTCACTGTCCTCAGGGTGGGCAGATTTTTGCTCCCACATCCCATTTCTGAGAGCACATGGGGTGGCAGTTGTGGCACAGCTCCCTGGGTGCTGAGTGCTGGCTCCCCAGAGAGGCTGTTACAGCAAAAGATGTCACACAGAGCTGGACCCTGTCACCAAACCTCGGTTTGTCCCGCTGGGGAGAGCTTTGCTGTGTCTCTCCCACCATGGGAGACATCCTTGGAGCAAGCAGTCCCAGGGAGAAGGAACACCAAGGATTTCCAAGCCCCTAATTAAACAGAGTAGTTGGTTTTAATAGCAGAACTCCCTCAGTGGCTTGCTGCTCTGCTTCCATGTAAAGCTGCTGAGATGTCAGTCTTCCCACTGCTAATGAGTGAGCTGGTCCCACGGGGAAGCCAACCACAGGCATGGGAGATTTGGGGTGCCCTGGGGATTTTCCCCCTCCTCAGGGCCATTTTTCCTGCCCCTCTCCATTAATTCTCCCTCGCTCCCCTCTTCCTCGGCAGCCCCCTCCACCGTGCCCATCATGCACCAGGTGAGTGCCACCATGAGGAGCATCACGCTGTCCTGGCCGCAGCCCGAGCAGCCCAACGGGATCATCCTGGACTACGAGATCCGCTACTACGAGAAGCTGAGCCGCATCTGCACGCCCGACGTCGGCAGCGCCGTGGGCTCCAGGCCGGCCCCGGTGAGCCACGGGGGAGCCCTGCCTGGGGGGCTGGGCTGGGGGCATGGGGACAGGGCAGCAGCAGTGGGCTCTCAGAGACAGGCTCTGCTGGGAATGGTCAGGTGGGACAGGCACCAGGTCGCCTGAGCTGCCTCCAGAAGGTGGGAGTGAGTTGTGACTGAATCAGAGTTGTGATCACAGAATCAGAATCACAGAGCAGCTTAAGTTGGAAAGGACCTTAAAGCTCATATAGTTCCAACCACATGCCATGGGACATCTCTCACTAGGTCAGGTTGCTCAGAGCCCTGTCCAGCCTGAGCAATTCCTTCCCCGTGGCAGCATTTGCCCAGCACATCCGTGCCCATGGCTGCCTTGGCTCTGGTATTTGCTAGGATGAGCAGGGACCTGAATCGTAGGGATGGCATCAGGAGGAGGGGAGGGGGTTGGAGAGGACCAGGGAGGGTTATGGGGGTTGTCTCTGCCCTGGGTCAGTGCCTACCACTGGTCCTGGCCCTGGCAGCTGTCCTGTCCTGCAGGGGACACGCTCCCTACCCCTGCAATGAACCGTCCCCGGCCCAAGCTGTTCCATCCCTCCTGTGTCTTGCCAGCTCTAATGAATTCCTCTAAGTATGAATAATTAGATGATCTCACCAGCGGCCTCTTACCAGCAAAACACTGGGGAATGTGGTAAAAAATGAGAGTGGAGACGCATGAGGTTTCCACCAAGGTTTAGGCCAAGGACCTGTGCCAGTGGAGCAGGACTGCAGGGGCTGGGGATCTCAGCAGAGAGTTGCCCTTGAACCTGCTTGAGCAGGGTCTCACAGGGCACATTATGGTGTTCAGTGGAATCACAGAATAGTTTGTGTTGGAAGAGACCTTAAAGATCATCCAGTTCCAACCCCTGTGCTGTGGGCAGGGACATCAGGTTCCCATAACTGTGGGATGTTTCTGAAATGCACAAAAGATGTCAGTCATTTGAAGAGGAGGAATCTCTTGTTCATAAATTATTTTTGCTCTGGATGACCTTATTATTTCCCTCTGCTACTTCATGCTTCCTACTCTGGTAGGACCAGGGGACTGTCTGGGAGGCATGTGCTGCAGGGGCCTCCCCAGTTCCTTGTGGGTCCTGTTTGATAAAATCATAGAATGTCCTGGGTTGAAGGGACCTTGAAACTCATCTTGTTCCACCCCCTGCCATGGGCAGGGACACCTTCCACTATCCCAGATTGCCCCAAGTCCTGTCCAACCTGGCTTTGGACACTTCCAGGAATGTGGCAGCCACAGCTGCTCTAGGCAACCTGTGCCAGGGCCTTCTGACCCTCACAGGGGAAAATCTCTTCCAAATATCCAACCTAAATGCACCATTCCCCCTTGTCCTGTGACTCCAGGCCCTAGTCCATCCCTATCTTGTAGCTCCCTTCAGGTACTGGAAGGGCACAATTAGGTCACCCCAAAGCCTTCTCCAGGCTGAACGATCACAGTTCTCCCAGCCTTTCCTGTGGGATCCTCGGTGTCAGGGACGCTCCTGAAGCAGAACCAGAGCCTCTCCTTTATCCCCTCGCAGCCAAACCCCATCCCCGCCCTCAGCAGAGACAGGTGGGCTGCAGTCCCCTGTCCCCCCTCTGTCCCCTGTCCCCATCACACTGACCGTGGCTCTCTCGGGGTGCCCGCAGGACCACAACGAGTACAACTCGTCGATGGCGCGCAGCCAGACCAACACGGCGCGGCTGGAGGGGCTGCGGCCCGGCATGGTGTACGTGGTGCAGGTGCGCGCCCGCACCGTGGCCGGCTACGGCAAGTACAGCGGCAAGATGTGCTTCCAGACCCTCACCGACGGTGAGTGCGGCGCGGGGCTGCCCCCAGCCTGCTGCTCTGGCTGGATTACAGGAGCTTGTCTGCACGGATCTCTGTCCCTGCAGGAGCCCGGTGGTGTACGGCGGGCTCTCGTTAACCGCCGGCGGGAGGAGCGATCCGCTCTCAATCTCCCAGCTCTGGGTTTTCCCCCCTGCTGTTTATTTCTGTCTCTGCTGCCTTCAGCTGTGGGGATAGAAGCCCCTGGCACCAGCTGTGAGTCTGGCACGGTGTGATGGGGTGGGAGGAGGGTTGTAGACCCCTTGAGGAAGGACTCTGGGATGCTTTCTTGGGGTACTTGGAGTCCATCTGAGCCGTCACGGCAAAGCTGGGATGGTCAGACCCATCTGAAAGCTGATTTCCTGTGCCAAAGGGGTGTGTTGGGCCAGCTCATGACCTTCCTGGCTTCTTCTGACCCCAGCCCTTCCCTGCACACACAAACACTGGCTTCCTTTAGAAACTACTAACTCATGGGAGTGTTTTCCATTAATCCCAGCTTCAGCACTTATCCAGAAGTTGGTGAGTGAAGCAAGTCCTCCTAACCCTGGGCAGCTGAGAGCCTGTTCCCTGTTGCTGCTCTCATGGTTCCTTCTCTGCTTAGGTGACATCCATGGCTCCCAGCCTCACTGCCTGTCTTTGCTAAAGCTTTTCTTCTTTCCTAAAGCTTTCCTTCTTCCCTAAAACGGGTCACCCCATGCTTGCATTCATGTCGAGTGCCAGCTGGGGTGGGAAGAGGAAAGCCATGCTGGGTGACCAAAGGGAAGGAAATGGTAATAAACCCCCCTCTAATGCTTCAAATATTCAGGATTAGAGAAGCGAGAAGAAAAATCCTGCCTCAAATAAGCAATTAATTGAAATTTAATAAGAATGGATTGTGTAGCTTATTAAATAATAATTGATTGTTAGATGAGAATTTCTCAGGATTTAAGCAGCATGCAAGAGATAAATCTAGTTGCCAGTAATTAACTGCAGCGTAGAAAATACAGATAAAATGGTGCTAAATGCTTTCTTTTGGATGAGTTTTATTTTAACCCTTGTGTGTGGCTGCTGGCACAGCCTGGCAGACCTTGATGGGATGATTGGAGAGAGGAGTATTTCTGGAATGCTACAGAAGCCCCAGGATTGTGGGATCTGCTGGATACTGCCTGTTGAGAGTACCCACACCACTGATGGGGCAGGGAAAAATGGGGGAGACACATGGAGGGTTCCAGTAGCTTTTTGGGGGTTCCCCCAGGCATATCCAGTCCTCCTGGTGCCACCTTGGCTTTCACCCCAGCCTGTTGCTGAAGGATGCAAGGGGTGACTGAGCAGGCAAAGGAGGTTCTGAGAGATGCCTGGTGAGGAAGGGATGCTGTGGGTGCCATGGCTCTGCAGAAGGACTTGTCTCATGTTGAGATACTAAAACCTACAAGCGGACCTGTGGCTAGGGTTCCTAGGTTCTCCTGAACCTCACTCCCAAAGTTCACTGTTTTGTGGTGGGCTCTCTGTTGTCTGATCTGGATGAAGTCTTGGCGCAGCATTCTCTGGCTGGCTTGGTTATTAATGGTGTTTTCCTCCTTTCCTACTTGTAGGAATTTTGTGTCTGTGAGACTCATGTTAAAGTTCGTCGAAGTGGCCAACAGGTTTAAATCACAGAGTCTCAAAAAGGTTTGGGTTGGAAGGGACCCTAAAGCTCATCTTGTTCCAACCCCCTGCCATGTGCAGAGACACCTTCTGGTAGATCAGGTTGCTCAATAAATGAATTTATTGAGGAAAGGGAAATGCCAAAGCCATGGACACAGCCACCTTGTGAACCTCATCTCTTTGGGAAACTGGGCCCGTGTGCATTGCTCTGATGTCATTTCCAGGATCTTCTCTCCCCATGTTTAAGCCAAAGGTGTGTGAGCCAAGTATGACAATCCTACCCAGTGCAACATGGCACTGGCTCATCATCCCCTGCCTCAGCTGACTCCCTGCCTGGATCCCCCTTGTCCCACCACCTTGGGAGCAGCACCCATGCAATCAGAGGGGATCCCTTCCTGTAGCCCTGGTTCATGCCTGTGATGTTTGGGTTTCTCTGAAACTCTTTCCCAGACACTGTTCTGATAACAAGAGCCATGTTTTCCTAACTGTAACCTATGTTTACATTCCTTTCCCTAGGAGGGACTTCTTGATGTCCCTCTGACTTGACCAATGTAGTTGAAGAAGTTTGTCTTTCTCCCACCCCTTGGGTGGTTCTTTGTAGAATAGTATAAAGGGAAGAAATTCCTGGGTAATAAAGATTTTGGAGTCATTGTCAGCCTTCTGACCTCGGAGTCCGTGTCGTTGTCATCTTGAACAGCGTCACCTTCCCAAAGGCTGCTCTCCCTCCATGAGTGTGAGGGAAGATTGAGCCTGTCCCCCTTCCCTCACAGACGATTACAAGTCAGAGCTGAGAGAGCAGCTGCCTTTGATCGCGGGGTCCGCAGCGGCCGGAGTGGTCTTCATCGTCTCCCTGGTGGCCATTTCCATCGTCTGCAGCAGGTGGGTCCCTGTGGGATCAGTGTCCCTGGGAGGTGGAGGGGGTAAGGTGCAGATGAGGGGTAGGAGGGGTGGGATGGGGTATAGCAGCTCTGATCCCTGAAGCCTGGCTGTTCTCTGTTCTCCCAGGAAGCGCGCCTACAGCAAGGAGGCGGTGTACAGCGATAAACTGCAGCACTACAGCACCGGCAGAGGTGAGCAGGAAATGTGGCAAAAGCAGGCAGGGGAGATGCTCCCAGACCTGCACCTGGCATGTGCCCCACTCCTCCCCTTCCAAGGGGGACTGTGGGGTGGTGGGAGCCCCCACGGCAGATGGACAGGACCATAGGGTGGGAGTGGAGATGTCCACGTGTGTCTGTCAGGGTGTGGGGGGAGGGCGGGCTGCAGTGGTGCAGCACTGTGGGGGGGAAAAAAGAGTCCCAGGAGGGATTTGGGGAATGATGATGGATTTGGGGGTATGTCAGGGGCAGGGGGGATGTAGGGGACAAGGGATGGGGAGAGGATGTTGTGAAGACTCCCAAAGGAGAAAAGAAGGGAGAGAGGTGGTGTTCAGAGGGAGGGTGAGCCCTTGATCTCCTGCCACAGGGTCTGCCTGGGTCTGGATCAATGCTGAGGGATTCTGGATTTTGGGAGCATGGCTGGGGTGTGGGTGCTGGTGGCTGGCACTGCTGCTGTCCTGGCTGTGTGGCTGATGCTTGCCCTGTACCTTGCTCTGGGAAGGATGTGCAGCCAAGTGACTGGGAATGTTTAACTGGCTTTGGGCTGCTGATCCCCTTGGCAAACAATTAGGAGAGCCTGAGCTTTTCCTAGGAGATGTCTGTGGCTGGTGGAGTTGTGCACCAGAATTAATTCCAGGTGCATTTGTGTGTAATGTCTGTTCTAGTGCCCCTCCAGCAGCCAGCACTGCAAATGGAAATAAAGCAGCAAAGCAGCAGCTTTGTGGGGCAGGATTTCCCTGGTGTCCGCTGGTTCCATGCCCCATCCCTGGGGGATGTAAATCCCATTTACACTCTCCTAGAGATGCTTCCCAGGTGCAATTTGCTTGTGGGAAGAACCATCTTGGTCCTGGGTTCCTCCTTGGGGGAGGGAGGTGTGGGATGCAAGAATGGGTGGGGAATGCAGGGAGCAGTCATGGGTGAGCAGAGGGGAGGAACAGGGATGGAGCAATCAGCCTCGCAGAGAAGAACAGGAGGGCTGGAGAGGGCTAAAGAGGGATTGGAGATAAGCAGGAGAGCCCAGCCAAGAGAGCAAAGCACACTGGATCTCTTTAGACCCTCTTGGCATCACACTGAACCCTCCCAGTGTGGTGGTGGCACTGTGGGGGGCCCTGAACCTCCTGGCAAACAATAAACTATTTTCCAAACATCACCAGGTGATGACAGACCTGTGCTTTTCCTCCTTCTTTTCTCCACGTTTCTGCACTGTGGGGGGTAGGGCAAGATTAATTTGATGCCTGATGGATAAACTCACATCAGGCTGCAGGCAGAGTGATTTTTCACATTTTCCCCCCATTTTGAAGCATTCCCTACTACACATGCATCCCTAGCTGGCCCCAAGCACCCCTAAATCCAGGATGCTGAACCTAGGTAGGGAAGCAATGAAGCATCTGCCTGTCCTGGGTTTCTAGACCTGGGGGCTGTGACGACTGGTGTCAGAAATCTGGGTGCCAGCAATACCCTGTCAAGGTTAGTGAGCCTCCAGGCACTCTGTCAGTGCAGGGGCTGGAGCAAAACAGGTGGGAAATTTGTGGTGAGCAACTAATGGAGTAATGAGAGCATCCTCTGGAACAAATCACCATGTGTTCAGTGGCACAGCAATTGCAGCCTCCAAGCACAGCTCTGCCATCCCTCCAGCAGCCCCCTGGGATCGCCTGCTGCTGGCAGAGTGCTCCAAGTGGATTTTGGGGTGAGATGGGGTCTCTTGGGGTGTAATTTTTTTGTGGTTTATCCCTTCCATTGCTTCACTGGGAGCTTTGAGATTGGGGAAATAGGAAAGAGGCCCTCTTGAAGCACCAGCAATTCAGCAAGAAGGGTTTTTCTCTGTCCTCATGATATTAATTGCCAAGGAAACATGATGCCAGAAGGAATTGGCCTCTGGAATCAGGGTTGTGGTGCAGAGCATTTCAACTTTTGAAGAGTGATAAAAATTTTGCCATTGTCTGCAGTAGTTAAAAATGGCCTAATCCAGTTTTCAGGATTCTTGGAATGATTTTAAGAGCACAAAGCTCTTTACAGGTGGGCTCACCATGGGTGCCTTTGGTGGTGTGCTCCAGTACCCGGAATTTCACCCAGCTTTTGCTGGTGTGGGAATGATGAGCTGGGGGCTGATGTTGGCAGAGATGAGGAGTGGGTTTAGGTGCCCAATCCCTCATTTGGATGGGGTGAGGATGAGGGGGGAGCTCATCCTGGTGATTACTGAGCCTATGGACAGACTCTGGGACACGTCAGAGGGTGTTTGAAAACCAGCCTATGTGGACAAGGGACAGGAACCTTGGGCATTGTTTTCTCCTCTGTTTTTTCAATATTTTGATCAGCGAGCTGGTCTCCGTTATGATCCTGTAAATCCCTTTGTAATCCTGGCTGGAGCATCAGCTGCTCTTGTAAAAGAATTTATGGGGCAGTTAAAGTGTATGAGACAGAGCCATAAAGGGATTTATGAACTGGGAGATGCACAGATGGCTTCATTGCAGCCTCCCCTGCCTACAAGGTGCAGAACTTCTGCCCCAAAGGCCCCTTTTGAGGGGTGAGGATGTTCCTGCCTGGTCCTTCCTGAGTCCTTGATGCCCCACAAGCAGCTCTCCCCTGGTGACTGTTTGGCACCAGCAGTACCCACTGCGAGGCTTTCATGACTTCTCCTGAATTATTTTGCAGCTGGGAGCTGATTTAGATTCCTGGTGCAGAGGTGATGCTGTGGTCCATGCATCCATCTGTGCGCTGGCTCTGGAGGGACTCCGGGAAGCACCGGTGTGATGGGATCATGGCCTTGGAAAGGTCCTGAACAGTGTAACAGGGCTGTTAATCCCTATAAGGGTGAGGTGCCTTGGGGAGGGGACCATGCAGTGATGTCCCTCCTGGTCTCCTCCAGAGATGACCTTGAGGGGCTGCTATGCCATCCACAGTCCCCTTTTTGGGTGAGAAATGGCACAGGAAGCTGACCCCCCCTACCCAGGGGGACACCGCAGCCCATTGTAGGTCCCTTTTGGGTGGCACCACAGCCAGTTGTAGGTCCCTTTTGGGTGGCACCACAGCCAGTTGTAGGTCCCTTTTGGGTGGCAGTACAACACCAGTGTCCATCTGAGCCCTGTGACCTCACTGTGACTCGCCACCGTGCCCCTTGGCAGCTCCATAAGCCCCTGACACCCAAACACGACATCTGCATACCCAATTGGGAAATCTGGAGGCCTGTTTTCATTTTTTCCCCCTTGGAAAAGGGCAAGAGCCCACTTCCTGCATGTCCCTGCAGCATGGCCAGATCCTGCTACCTCGTGTTGCCCCGGGCGAGGGACCGCGCGCGTGTCCCGGCGTCCGGCCAAGCCGTATCTCACCGATCCGTACAGGTTGTTGCTTATAATTGCTGCACTCTGTCAATTTAGTAGCCGCCACAAAGCCATCAGAGGCCTTTTTGGGTAAATAAATATTTCTTCACTAACGCGTGGAGCCTCGTAAAGCCTTCACTGTAAAGCCAGCACGCTGTAGTTCAGGCCTGTAACTGCTCCCATTGCCGTGGAGGAGGAGGAGGAAGGAGAATGGTAGAGGAGTGGCAGAGAGGGAGAGGAGGAGGTGCAGGGGAGAGTTGGGGGAATTGGTGGCCCAAAGGGTCTGTGGAGGTGGTGTAGGTGGGTACAGTGATAGCAGCCACTTAGTGGACAGTGTGAGGACAGAAGGTTCTCCAGTTCTTGGCCATGGTACAACTGCTCTTGGTTTTCCAGGCTGCCCAGAGACTGTGGGGACCCACTGGCATTGTTCAAGGCCAGGTTGGATGGGGCTTGGAGCAAATTGGTTTAGTGGAAGGTGTCCCTGCTCATGGGGGATGGTATGGAATAAACTTTGAGCTCCTTCCAACCCAAACAATTCTATTAACTCTGTTTCTGTAATTCTCTCCCTTCTGCTGTTGTTCCTGTCTTCCCTGTAACAAGGGTCTCCAGGGATGAAGATCTACATCGACCCCTTCACCTACGAGGACCCCAACGAAGCCGTCCGGGAGTTCGCCAAGGAGATCGATGTGTCCTTCGTGAAGATTGAGGAAGTCATTGGGGCAGGTGGGTCACTCTGTGTCCTGCTGTCCATCCTTCCCTGCCCTCTCTGCTGCTACTGCATGGCTGTCCACCCACCTGGAGCAACTTCGTGGGGGAGCACACACAGTCCTTCACCTGGAAGCCCTCAATGAAGCCTTGAAACATCAGGCTTTCCTGGGTTTGTGCCGGGTTAGGGTGGACATGAGGTTTTTTTGTGCTCTCAAAGTTCCTCTGAGGTGGGAAAGGCTCCAGGAGTGTATTCACTGCCTGACCATAGGGCCTCTGGGGATTTTCCATGTGGCTTTTCCATGAGATAACAAGAAAAGCCCAACCTCACTGTAGTCTGTGCCATATTTCCCTACATATGTATATATACACACATATGCATGTGTGTGTGTGTGATCTGTGCTGTTTTATTGCCATTTTTAAATAACTGTGTCATACTCTCAGAGGAGAAAGTGAGAAGCCGGGGAGGGGAAGCTGTGAGGAAGCAATGAGTCAGTTTGTTTGGGATCAAGTTCAGCAATGTATCACCTGCCCTTTGCTGCTCATCAAGGCAAAGTGGCTGCAAACATGCCTTAAATGTAATCCTTCCACAGGCAAATTTAGCTTTGGTGAAGTGAAAGCTCTCCTGCTTTCTCTTTTCTTTTTTGTATTTTAAATCAGAGAGCAGCAATGTAAACAGCCCAATTATTTTCCACCCCAAGATAAGTGAGTGATGTGCAGAAAGGCAGCCAAGATTAACAATGCTGACAGCTGATATTTGAGGTAGTCCTTAAATGAGGATGCACTTTCCCTGCAAATCCTCCTTGTGGGTGGTTGTACAGGCGGCTGCAGCCTCTGCCTGTGTAGACGTTGGGCTGTGCCACCTTGGAGAAGGTTGCAAACTTAAACATGTCCCCAGTAGCAGGCACTGGCCCTTTTAAAGAGGACAGGTGAGCAGATTTGTAGAGGAGAGCATTGTTGAAGTGTGAATTGGCTGTCATTTCTCAGCTGGGCAAGGACCCTTTGCTCTTTGCAATGTTTAGTGTGGATGAGGAGGTGGTAGCTCTGGTGTTGATTGATCAAAGGTTGGACTCAGTGATCTTGGAGGTCTTTTCCAACCTAAATGATCCCATCTTGCGCTCGCAGGGGAGTTTGGAGAGGTGTACAAAGGGCGCCTGAAGCTGCCAGGCAAGCGGGAGATCTACGTGGCCATCAAGACGCTCAAGGCCGGGTACTCGGAGAAGCAGCGCCGGGATTTCCTGAGCGAGGCCAGCATCATGGGGCAGTTCGACCATCCCAACATCATTCGCCTGGAAGGGGTGGTCACCAAGAGCCGGCCGGTCATGATCATCACAGAGTTCATGGAGAACGGGGCCTTGGACTCGTTCCTGCGGGTGAGGAGAGGCGGGGCCACGTGGGATTTGGGAAGGAGATGTTGGTGTCCTGTTTGTCAATCTCAGCCTGTTTGCTGAGTTGGGGAGCTGGCTGGGGTGTGCCATACATCTCCAAAATGTGTGTTTTGGGGTGTTTACCTCTGCTGTAATCAGGCAGGGCAGCTGGAGTCCTCTGGGGTGGTGCAGCAGCCTCCTGAGGTCAGGGTGAGTGGCCCTGGTCCCACTGTGGGGTCTGCATGCTCACCCCTGCGCCTGCTCTTTCTGCTCGCAGCAAAACGATGGGCAGTTCACAGTGATCCAGCTGGTGGGAATGCTCAGAGGCATTGCTGCTGGGATGAAGTACCTGGCAGAGATGAATTATGTGCATCGAGATCTGGCTGCCAGGAACATCCTGGTCAACAGCAACCTGGTGTGCAAAGTGTCTGACTTTGGCCTCTCACGCTACCTGCAGGACGATACGTCTGACCCCACCTACACCAGCTCCTTGGTAGGTACCTCCTGCAGGATTTTCTCCTGCCCAGCATTCCCTGTGCCCTGCACCTGCTGACCCTGGGAGAAGGGTTCTAGATGTACAGTATGGCGTGGGTGGGAGTTCCTCATGATTGCTCCCACCACATAGGTTCATGGTCCAGAGGTCCTGACGGCTGTGGTTTCCACAAATTATCCTCTTTTCCCTCCTTTCTCTTCCTCCTTTTTAAAAGTTTTCCACCTCCCTCCTCCCTAAGCAGCTTTCTGCCTTCTGCAGTTTCCAGATAAGCCTCTTCCTCTCCTCTGTGGAGGAAAGGAGCTAAGGAGTCCCTGGAGAGATGGGAAGGGGAGGCAGGGAGATCACAGCAACTCCTGGCAGCACAGCGATGGTGTTTTAACTTCCCTTCCCCCAGCACTCCAGGTCTGGTCTGCTTTTCCCTGCTGGAAACTTGTTCCAAGCATAAATTAAAGAGACAAGCCTAACGGGAGCCATCCTTCTCCTCCTTAATTAACTCATTTGTAGGTAATGGCAAATTACCTCTTCTCCCCATGCTCCTGGCTACCCCAGGGGACCCCCAGCTCCCCACCATGGCCATTGTCCTGCTTGTGAGCCCCTGAGAGGTGTTGAGGATGATCAGAGGAGAAGGGGATGAGCACCTTGCTGGCCTCATCTAACAGATTAATCAGAGAGTGTGCGGTGGGTGCCGGCACGAGGCTGCACCAGCTCCTGCCAAAGCAGTTCCTTGGGCTGCTGAGCTGTGCCCAGGTGCCAGGGCTGGCTCCAGCTGCCAAAATGGAAAAGCCTTTAAGGCTGACTCAGTGTTTTGGCTCAGTTGCAGCCCCTCACTGTCACTCCCGTGCTCAATGGGATGTTCCCGTCCCCCCCAGACCTGCCCCACTCCCTGCCCAGACCCTTCCTGCAGGCAGCAGCCTTTGAGCAGACACCCAGCTTTTATTTTTCCTTCAAAGACCCCAGTGGTAGCTGCTGAGATGAGGCATGAATTAGTCTTTTCCCCACCTTCAGAGATAAAAAGAGATTATCTCATCTGTGTTTTTATTTAATTTAGGCCATAATAGATCTCCCCGGCAGCTGGGAAGTGATGCTGTGCCTGCGATTGCATCACTCTGCCTCCCACAGCAGGCTTTTTGCTCTGGGGAAAAGGCAGGAAAAACAACCTAGCAGTTAATTTCTCCACTTGTAGTTATTCAAATCAAATTTTTTGCCATTCATCCTTCAAGAGCGGCTGACGCGTCCTCGGAAAGGCTATGGAAAATGATTGTGCTAAACGATTTACAATGCAGTCCTGCCCCCAGAAAATTCCCCTGTGTGTCTGTGGTTTTCCTTATCCCTTGGCTTTTTTGTGGTTATTTTATGGAGCTTTCCCAGGGAGCAATCACTCTGTATGTGCTGCCCCTCCTCACATCCCTGTGCCCTTGGCATGGCCTTTGGCCCTGGGACCTATCCTGGCTTGGGATGCTGAGCCTGATTTTGAGGCTTTGGGAGGAGTGAGGAACTCTCTGCCAAAGGCACTTTCCTACACCAGTGCTTTCCATTGGGTTTTAAAGGTGTTTTGCTTTTTGCCTT
Source organism: Phylloscopus whistleri (assembly GCA_017589585.1). Taxonomy (NCBI): domain Eukaryota; kingdom Metazoa; phylum Chordata; class Aves; order Passeriformes; family Phylloscopidae; genus Phylloscopus; species Phylloscopus whistleri. The sequence continues at coordinate 1,264,340 of JADMLD010000044.1, forward strand.
CCACTCCAAAAGCAGGGCTGGAAGGACCTTCTGGCAGCTGTGGGAGCCCAGATGAATCTGTAGAGGATGCTTTTAGTTCAACCTTGTTTCCATTGAAGGCCAAGGGATGGGGATGACTGTGTCTCCTCACTTGTGACAAGCACTAGCCCAGTTGTGCTTAGCTTTGTCACCTGCTGACTCCCTGGGAAGGGACCTGGGGATAGGCCACTGATGTGCTGGGTCCTGCAGGGCAGCTGGAGTGGGGTGGTGTCAGTCAACGGGGTAAATCCTTGGATACACTCATTTGTTTTGTTCAGCTAAGCCATTTTAGGCTGGTATAAGATACATTCATGCAGTTGTTTTTGGCTCCTGCCTCCTCATCCCATCAGGTGCCACCTGCCTACTCCTTGGTGGGGTCCCCGGGGACCCACGGTGGTGTGGGATGGCCCCAACCCTGGCTTGTGGGCATCCAGCCTCCTCTGCCTGGGGAGACATTTCTCAGCTGAAATCCCTTTTTCTGTAGGGGGGGAAGATCCCTGTCAGGTGGACGGCGCCGGAGGCCATCGCCTACCGCAAGTTCACCTCGGCCAGCGACGTCTGGAGCTACGGCATTGTCATGTGGGAGGTGATGTCGTTCGGGGAGAGGCCCTACTGGGACATGTCCAACCAAGATGTAAGCACTGGGGGTCATCCACACTGCTCTGGGGACCAGGGGGTGCTCATTCCCAAAAGAAATCCCTGCCTGGAGGGCTCTCTGCTCCTTCCTGGAGCCTCAGGAGTGCTCAGTTTGGAGATGAAACAGGCTGGTGAGCGAGAGAATGCAAGGAGGGAAATCGGGAAGAAAAGCCAGTGGGCTGGTAATTGGACTTCAGCAAGCTGCAGGGCCTTTGAAAATGTTCAGAGGGTTTACGAGCGGGGAAGGAGCTTTGGAAGTGTGACTGCTGCACTCTGGCGAGATCCGCCGAGATAATGAGTGGCAGCTCTCCGCTGGGAGGAACTGCAGCCGTGGAGCATCAGAGCGGAGATTAACCTCGCAGAGCACCCGGCTCCTCCCGCTCCCTTGGCTGCTGATCAGCCGGGCTGCCTGTGCCTTCCCGGCTGCCTGCAGCCCCTCTGCCTGCACAAGCAGCTCAGGGAGCCCCTCATCCACTTTCCCCCTCGCTCATCCGTCCCCATCCATCCTCAGGTCATCAACGCCATCGAGCAGGACTACCGGCTCCCGCCGCCCATGGACTGCCCGGCCGCCCTGCACCAGCTGATGCTGGACTGCTGGCAGAAGGACCGCAACACCCGCCCGCGCTTCTCCGAGATCGTCAACACCCTGGACAAAATGATCCGCAACCCGGCAAGCCTCAAAACTGTGGCGACCATCACCGCTGTGTGAGTGCCGGGCGCGGGGATGCTCCCTGTCCCCATCCCACGCCGTGGGGAAAGGCTCCCTGAGCAGCTGGAGATTTCATAAATCCTTAGGCGGGGGCAGGGGGGTTTTGTCTTCGCTCTGCCTGACAGTCACACAAAGAGCACGCGGTTTTCAGCCAAGCAACAGCAATAATGCTTTGCTATTGATTCTTTATGGTGTGTGACCATTTGGGTGTGGTGGAGGCTCTGCCGATGCCTCATCCCTGTGGCTCCCACAGCTGGAATACAACGTGCGAGCTTGCAAAGCGCTGCTTGGCACAGCAGTATTCCCATGGGATGGGCTTTCCTCGTGGCCTTCCATGGGTGTGTGCTGGGGGGAGCACAGGGGCACCGGGGGTGGATTGGGAAGTGTGTCCCTGTGCTGGCTGGGCTCAGGCAGGGCAGCCCCTCGGTGCCAGCCGGGCTTGTCCCCAGCGGTGTGTTCTGTTTCAGGCCTTCTCAGCCCCTCCTCGACCGCTCCATCCCTGACTTCACTGCCTTTACCTCAGTAGATGACTGGCTGAGTGCTGTGAAGATGAGCCAGTACCGGGACAGCTTCCTGACTGCTGGCTTCACCTCCCTGCAGCTGGTGGCCCAGATGACGTCCGAGTGAGTTGGCCATGCCAGGGCTGCCTGAAAGTGGGGTGCTGGCCAGCTGGGGAGGTGGGGAGGTCAGTTCAGGGCAAAGGACAGGTCACTCAGCGTCTGGAGGTGGCCACATTCACTGTTTGGGGGTCAATGTGTGTGTGTATCCCTGCTGTCAGGCCCCAGTGATGCTCACAGGGCTGTGCTTGGGCTCTGTGGATGTTCCAGCTGAGCTTACCTCCCTCTCCTCCCTTAGCAACAGCAAAGCAGGTTCACCACCCTCAGCAGCCCATTAACCTTCCTCTGTCTGTCTGTCTGTCTTTCAGAGACCTCCTGAGAATAGGGGTGACTTTGGCTGGGCACCAGAAGAAGATCCTGAACAGCGTCCAGTCCATGCGAGTACAGATGAGCCAGTCTCCGACCTCGATGGCATGACGGCCCTTGTTCCTGGGGAGGGGCCGGGGAGGGCGCGCAGCGCAGGGCAGAGGTGGGAGGGGAGGAACTGACGCGGGGCAGCGCTGGGAGAGGAGCCGCCGCTGCCTGGGGACTGCGACTGCAGCCACAGGATGTTCCTGGGACTCACCTCTGACCGGTGACTTCCCTTCCTCACCAACAGAAGCACACTTACCAATGTCATGGGGGACAGCGTATAAATACGTATAAATATGTACAAATCATATATTTAAAAAGCAAAGCGAAACAAACAAAAAAAAAAAAATCATAAAAAACAGTGAAGACAAACCAATGTGCGTTGGGGAAGCAAACCCAAACCCTAGAGACCAGACTCCAATCTGCCACCAGTGAGCAGTGGTCAAAACTGAGAAGGAGGAAGGGGCTGTTGGGGAAGGGAGAGGCACGAGATGGAGCATCCTGTCCGGAGAAACCACCTTCCTTTTTCTTCTTTTGCCCTTCCTCCCTGCCCCGGCCCTCACGGCTCACCCTGCTCCCCTCTCTGCTCACGGACTGGGTGGAAGTGTCCTCAGATGTCTCTGCAGCTCCCTGCCATCCCACCCGGGTGCCGCTCCAGCAACTACCAAAGGACTTCGCTGACCACTGCATGGGGGATCCGACTCAATCCAGTTAATGTCTTCATATTGAAGAAGAGATGTACCTTCAATAGAAAACCTTGGGTTTTGGTTTTTTTTTTTTTCTCTTTTGCTTGCATTTTTTTGCAAAAAGGAAAAAAAAGGATTAAAAAAAAAAACAAACTCTCCATCCTGGCAAATGGAAAGAGGTGTTCCCGTGTGTGTGTGCGCGCGCTCGTGCGCCTGTGTATGTTGTCAACCCTCCGTGGACTCACTGCTTGTCCGTGACTGAAGACCAGTGCTGAGCCTGCAGCTAGCAGCTGGCCGGTCCCCAGCCCAGGGGGCCAGGGGTTGTGCCCACAGCCCCCAGGGGCGGGAGGCAGCCGGGAAGCACCCGGCGATGAAGGAAGCATCCTGCACGTGGGGAGGAGGATGCCAAGGGCCGGTCGGCGCGGCGGGGATGGGACGGGACTGGAGGAGCCACCGCTGGCTGTGACTGGGTTGGTGGCTGCTGGAGGAGGAGAGATGCTCTGGGAAATGGACTGCTCAGGCCTCCAGGGCCTCGGTGATGTCTGGAAGATGGCTATGGAGGACTTTTTCCCCCATCTTGTGGACCTAAGGATTTTGGTATTGATTTATGGACTTAGGTTTCATGGTTTCAGAGGTAGGTCTGAGTGTCTCGTGTGTCTCTGTCCATCTGTCTGTCCTGCTCTGTATTTTTCTGCTCTTCTTTATATCCTTTCCCAGTGGATGTTTCCCCATATAATTTGATCTTTATTATTCTTTTTCTTTGGTTCCTCCATTGGTCTCCTAGACAAATTGATCCAGTTAAAATTGCCCAACACGTGTCAGTGTTTACCCAGAATATTGTAAGGCCAGGCCATTTGACTTGCCCCTGCGGATCGCGCCAGGAGTTTATAAAACAAATGAACTCTTAATAAGGCTTTTACTTAGAGGGCTGTGTGTGAGTTGCAATGATCCATCACCGGCACTGTGCCGGCACCCGCGTGGTGGGGGAGCAGTGGCACGGGCTGGCTGTGGCTGTGCCTCAGGGGCTGCAGGTCCCAGACAGGATTTGGTGGCGCTGTGGCTCATATGTACATGGAGACCCTCTGTCCTCCTCACTCACCCTCCATCCCCCTCACTCCTCCATCCTCACATCTGCTAGTGCCGTGGGGGTGTCCTTCATCCATCCGTGTCCTGGGGGTGTTCCTGAGCCACAGGGATGTCCAGCTGTGTTATTAGGGGCTGCTTTACTTCACAGCCCGTGTCTGTCTGTGCCGCAGTGATGTCCTGTGTCCATCAGTGCAGTGAGAATGGCTCATGCCCACACGGGCTGTGGTTTTTCCCCATGTCCTTGCCATGGGGCTGCCCACATCCAACTACACCATGGGATTGCTCCATGTCCATCTGCCCCCGTTGTATTCCCATCTGTGCCTGGAGATCCCTCACCAGATCTGCTTGCTGCCGCTGAACAGAGTCAAGCCTGCGCTCTGCCTGCACTGTCCCTGCTGTGCTGGGGCTGTCAGGGTCCTCTGTGGCTGGGTGGACTCCCATGTATCCGTGAGGAGCACGTGCCCAGTTCATGGTGGTTCACGAGGAGCACATTCATGCTCATGGTTCATCACCACCAGCAGGTGAAGGACCCTTTGGGGTGCTCTTTACACCTCCAGTTTTTTTTCTTCCATTGCCCAAGGCAGATGACCCATGCTCTGCCGAAGAGCGGGAACTAACAAGACGCAGGAATGAGCTTGCTTCAATTCACTGAACTCCCCCCAGAGAAAGAGGCAGAGAAAAACACCCCTTGTTTACAACAGCAGGGACTGCTCCTCTTCCTGTCTGATAGACGACTGCTAATACCTCTCGGGATGTTGGCGGCCCAAATCTGTATTCCAGGATGTTGTCACACACAGCACAACATGCAGATGGAGCGGGCGCCGCGCATGCTAATGCGCCGCCCCGCCACATTGCTATTCGCTGGCACTGAAGGGTCCTTTGTGGGGGTTTTTTATGATTTCTCTTTTATTAGAAGGAAGCTAAAGGCGTTTAAAGGAACGAGTGACAGCCACACAGGCTAAATATCAATACTGCACCTTTATGGCTCCCCTGCCGCTCGGCTCTGCGAGCACCTGTGAGGCAGCTGCTGCTGCCTGCTCGGTGCCGTCCCTGCCCCAGCACACCCTGGTTTGATATAAACCCTTTAATACAGAACCACAGTGGCACAGGGTGGGAATGGATCTCTGAGACCATTGACTCCAACCTGTGACTGATCCCCCCACCGTGTCAGCCAGTCCAGAGAGCTGAATGCCATGTCCACCATTCCTTGAACACCTTGAAGGATGGGCACTCCACCACCTCCCTGGGCAGCCCATTCCAATGTTTAATCACTCCTTTAGTGAAGAAGTTCTTCCTGGTGTCCAACTTGAACCTCCCCTGGCACAGCTTGAGGCCATTTCATTGTGAATATGAAATGTGAATCATTCAGTCCTGCCCATCCCACCCAGCAGACCAGGTACCCCTGAGGGATCAAACAGGCTGTCTGGGTGCTCAGGTGCTATCAGAGATGCCAAGACGTTCTTGGTTCAGTTTTCCAGAGTTGGATGATGCTCTTTGGCTCTGGGCCACCAGCAGTGCCCCTGGGCATTCCCCAGGCTGGTGGCCTTTCCATTCTCTTGCCCTTTCCCAGCTGTCCAACATCTGATGTCTCCTGAGCTGTGTCAGAGCAGATGATTCCCATATCCCACCACTCCTAAGCAGCTGTCCCCACATCTTGGCCTTATGCTGGGACCTGGATGTGTCCCCTCCAGGGTCATGTGAGAGCCCAGCAGCAGAGTGGTGGTGCTCAGGGCTGAGCAGAGAGAGTGCAGGTGGGCTCAAACAAATCCCTGCAACAAAGAGGCATCATAGGCCAAGGGAGTTGCTGTCAAGCTGGTACTTGAGGGAGGGTGACCATGGGCCACCTGTTCTCTTGCCTTTCAATAAAAGTTGCTTTATCCAAACCAGAAGATTTCATGAAAGGCCATCACTCTGTTAGTGGAAAACAGGGGAAAGTCCAAAATAGCCATGTTTTATTTTTGCTTTTTATTGAAAAAAAAAAAAAAGTGTAAAATATTCAGATGACTTCTGACAGACTATTTTGTTTCTTTAGAGGCCTTTCTTCCATGTAAAATGAGTTTTCCAAACTGTGGAGCCTTTCTGTCTGGAAGTGACAGTGTTATCCCTGCCTGGCTGTGGCAGCAGCACTGTGTTTGACCTGCTTCTCTTTTTCCTTTGTCAGATGCCAAGGAAGAGGCTCTCACCTTGACTTGGGTGCACCTCTTTGATGCTGCTCTGTTGCTCCTACTCTGGCGAGAGCCTCTTCCTTGGTCTAAAGAAGAACACTCCAATCTCACATCTTCTGATCCACACTGGTTGGTGTTGGACTTCCTTTCTTTGATCACAGAGGAGAAGGGATGGCTCAGAAGCTGTTTTCTCCCTGCAGAGTTTTGGTTTAAAGGGAGGGAAAAGGGGTTTTGGATCAAAGAGGACCAACTGCACAGGCCTTTCCTCTGGGCTGGGCTCCGTCCATCACACGAGGTCCTGATGGGTTCCTGTGCCACGTGGAAGTGCTGGGAGGGGCCCATTGCTGGTGAACCCCACTGGGCTGGATCCTGACCCCTGCCTCTGCTGCTGAGTGAAGCTCACAGTGCCTTGCTCCTTTGGCTGCATCCCACATGAGTATCCATGCATGGATGTGGCTGCATGCCCGGGTGAGCCCACCTCACCCTCGCCCCTGCTCCTGGCCTTTCACTTTGCTCTCTGCAGTCGTCAGCTCCTTCTCTCCATTTCTATGGCAACTGTAAATACCTCAACCCTTTTGTGTCTTTTTTAAGTTTTTTTTTTTTTTTTTTTTGTGAGTGTCTGGGTTGGCTTTGTCCTTTTTGCATAGAGCATTAAATCAAAAACAGACTTTTGGCTACCAAACCCTTGCTCTGAGCTTGGCCCAAGGTCTCGTGTGAGAATCAGTGGGCAAGATCCTCACAACTGGACTGGGTGTTGCCAAGTGGCTTCACATTTCCAGCCCCACTGTTACTTCCCTCATCCCCCAAAAATCCCCATTTGCAATTCAGCTGCGTCGTTCTCCCCTGGGGCTTTTCCCTGCTTTTTCCACAGCCCCATCCCTGGGTGTGATGGAGGAGCAGCAGGCTTCTCAGCAGCAGTAATTAAAAGGAGATGTGGTGCCTCTGCCAGGGAAGGTGAACCCAAGCCCCTTGCACATCCGAGGCTTGAACGTGGAAGAAGAGCATGTATTAATGGCATAATTATGTGCCTCTTTCCAGCAAAAAAAGGAATGTATTTTATGCCATTTAATGACCTTCAAATTAACAGTTCTTTGAAAGCACTTATGTATATTTAATTTTAAATATTGCTGCAAGTCAGAGCGGGGCTTACGATGAAAACAGCAGGCAGCCGGTTTTTAAATAAGAATGATCTCAAGCCATTATTTCTGAGCCTGTCAGCTTTTGGTGCCTCTAATGCTCCTTTGCCAAGGAGAAAAGAGGGCTATCCTTCCCCCTGTCCCCCTTGTATCAGCCTGAGTCCCAGGGGATCTCCTCTTCTACTTTCTGCTTTTCCAGGTGTTTGATTCAGAGAGAGGGAAGGGTTGGGCTGGGCTTGGGTTGCAGAATCTCATCAATAAATTTGCCTGCATCCCAAGGACATCTCTGTGGGAACATCCCAGTTGGCCCATGGTCTGGGATAAATCATTGGCCATCACCTATGAAAGGCTTTTTGCAGTGCTATCAGCCCTTGCCATGGTTCTGAGATGGGGACAGACACGTTTCTCTTCGTTAAGGTTTGAATTATAAGGCTTTTGCCTCTGATCCATAAGATCTGCCAATATATCTGAGCCACTCTGTGTTCACTTGGAAATCATTACTCTTAAACATTGAATTCGAGTTTAAAAAAAAAGGATCAATCAGCTTCTGAGACGAGGAATGGATTTACAGACCCAGAAATGTTCTGTAGCTCTAAGGCCACCCATCCTCCTTGAACCTGGTGGTGGCCAGGGAATCACATCCAGCTCCAGCACTCATCCAGGTGCTGCTAGTGCCTGCTGCCCCAATGTCCCCACTGCGTGAGGAGCTGCAGGGGATTTAATGTTCAGGCTGTTGTCTGCTGTGATGCCTCTTCTGTCAAGGATCCTGCCAGGGTGGATAGTGATCCAATACTTAGATCATTACCAGGGGGTCTCCTCAGAATTTTGGAAGTGCCAGAAACTTCTTGAGGGATGATGGGGGAGAAGCCAACTCCCCACTCCTGTGTGGACTCCTGTGGCAAGTTGTTTCACTCCATCAGTGATTTCTTTGCTGCTTCTGTTTTGGTTTATATTTTTCATATTTTGGGGGTGTTGGAGGGGTCCTTTGGGATCATCTTGGATCATCAATCCTCCTGCCACGGGGATATGGCTCTGCTTGTCCCAGCTGAGCTCAGTCTCCTCCAAAACCTGTCTGGGAGGTGTGAGAGTTGCTGTTGGGTTGTGCTCTCCCATTTTTGATGTCCTCAGGGTTTGGCTCTGTGTCTGAGGGGAGATCTGCTGCCTCAATGTCTGTCACTGGACCCTGGTGGGCTGTGTTGCTTTCCCAGAGTTTGACATGGAAAGGGGAGCTGCTCCAGTCAGGAGAGGGCCTTCTCTGCTTTGCCTGGCAGGAGGAGATGTGAGGTGGGAACCATGAGCATCCATGGCCATCAGCGTGGTTGGTGTCTTGGTTCCTGTCAGAGCAGCAGAGCAGTGCTGGGGAGTGCACCTGTCTTGGTGACCATGGTGCCCTTCACCTGCGCCTTTTGGGGTTGTCAGAGCTGCTGGCACTTGGGATGGTGTCCCAGGGCTGTCACTTTTGGCTGGCTGTCCTCCACAGACCGGTGCTGTGAGCACCTCTCCAGCCCAGGCATAGCTGCCCTCCTTCTCCCTGTCTGTGTCTGAGCATCCCTGCTGCTTCTGCTCTCCTCCCTCTGGCCATTGGGACTCAAACAGCTGCTTCTGCTCCCCTCCCTCTGGCCATTGGAGTTCAAACAGCCCTGATGCCCCTGGCTGTCCCACCCTGCTGCATTGCTCTGCTGTAGTGGCTGTTTTGGGGACATCTCCAGGTCCCTGCACGTGCACAGCTGCATTGCAGGTGACACAACCATGGAGGGGTTGGCTCCATCAGTGGCAGAGGCAGGATGGTGTTGAGGTCTCCTGGCCAGTCTCTGGAGGGAAATGCTGGATGAGGTTAATCTGAACAAACCAGCCCTGTGAATTTTAAGTGGATTAGCTGAACTCTGCTCCTTCCCAAAACAGACAGTGTCCTTTTGGGGCGGATGTGGAAGTGGATTAGGCAAAAATCTACTTAAGGCTGCATTAATTCTAGATAAGTGTAGGGGGATTAACGCCCATCCACTTAAAAAAATTAATTGGAGTGAACTTTTCTCTGTGTCCCCAAGTAAACAAGGCTCAGCAGCTTTCCCCATCCAGCAGCTGGGCTGTGCCTTTCCCTTCTCTGCTCTCCCATCCCCTCACGTTGTGCAGGAGCTGCCATCGTGGTGGGGGAACCTGCTCCTTTCTGGTTATCCTCAGGGGCCTCATTAGGCAATTGAACCCTTGTGTGAAGGGAGGGAGAGAGGGCAGGAACATTATGGTCACCATCAGTGCAATTATCAATGCTAATTAGTGCCAAGCAGGACTGACAGCTGGGAGGTGCAGCCCATGGTAAGGGCTGTCTGAGGAGCCAGGTGAGCCTCACATCACATCCTTGTGGGGGCTTCCCTGCACGGGCAGATGTGGAACGTGCACATACCAATTGATTTATCTGTTTTTCCCCACCGTGCTTTGGCTGAACTCTTCAGATTCCCCAGCCTAAAAATTTGGGAGCCAGCCAGAGGCTGCCGTGGTCAGGGACTCAAGCTGGGTTTAGTGCCTGGGTGGCAGTGCCATGTCATGGCCCTGATGGTGCCTGGATGGGGATGGAGCTCTGGGAGGCCCCAGGGCAAAGGGGGAGAGATGTGACTCCTTTTGCAGAGGCTTTGGAAATGGGCCGGTGCTCAGGGGGGCTTGCAGGATATAGGGACGGCTTGGGGTCACTCCCAGAGTTGCCTCCATCCTTCCCCATTCCCACCAGCTGCCCCCTTTTCCCATGGCATCACACGGGCACAGCAGCTGCTTTTGCAGTGCCACCCACCCTTGATTATTTGGGGTATTTGCAGTTCCGCCCGTTCCCAGGAGGCTGAAAGGGAGAGCGCCCTGAGGCTGACACTGCCGGCATCCCAACCACGCTGCTCGATACCCCCTTCCCTCCTGGAACGCCTTCTCGTCGCACAGACGTGGCCTTTTTATCGCTATTTGTGTCACTCGGAGCCTGAGATCAAAGCCCTCGGTCCGCCTGGCAGGGGTTCCCACGGCGGCGCTCCGGGAGGAGGAGGAGGGATGAGGGATGAGGGATGAAGGGGGTGGCTCGGTGGCTGCGTACCTAGCTGTGAGCTGCGCTGCCCCCAGCCCCCGCCATCCTCCTCCAGCTGTTCTTGACCTGTTCCTCGAGTCTCTTGCGATCCATTCTTTGGGATCGGCTCTCCCTGGATTATTTAGCTATCTTTAGCTCTCCCTGGATCATTTTTTTGCCCCGACGAAGAGAAGGGCTGCAGCCACCGCCCCCGGGAGGGCGCGGGTTCCCCAGGGCAAATAAACCCCCAAACCCTTCCGCAGCCCTGCCGCTGCCGGGCGGGTTGGGAAAGGAGGGCTCGGAGCTGGGAATGCCGCGGGGGCAGGCGGGGCCGGAGCCGGGAGCGGCGCCTGGGGCCGGAGCCGTCGCTCGCGTCCGGCTTTAATGTGGCAGAACCCGGGGCCGATAGAAATCGGCGCCACCCCACCTCGATTTGCACCCATCCCCCGGACCCGCCCGGCGCAAGCAGCGAGTTCAGCATCGTTTCATCAGCTGTGTTTCTGTTACAGCTTTTGTCCAGGTGTTTGGCTGTTCTGATCCCACTAACATTAACGAGAGCTGTGAGACCAAACCTCCAAGCACGGCACCGAAAATGGCCCCCCGCGCCCAAGAAATATCCAGCAATATCTTTTCCCCCAGCTGAACTTCCCTTTAAAAAAAAAGGATAATCTCAATTTCTCTTCCCTTTTCTCTGCCCCCTTTCCCACCAAACACTACATTACTAAATAAAACTTTCATTACTACCTGGGTTTGCTAAAGAAAAAAATTATTCCCATTCAGGAGAATGATGAATTTTAATAGGAGTGAAATGTCAGGCACAGCTGGGGTGGGTTTCTGAAAGCATTGGTATGTTTGGAGAGGCACAGGGATGCCCGGCAATAATTAGCCAGTGAGCCCCGGTTTTTTGTGGCCCAGCAAAGGGGCCCAGCAGTCAACTGCTTTGTTATTTAATGTGCTGCCTTTATGTTTCCAAGGTGCAATTCTATATTAAAAGCATCTTTGCCTCTCCAAAGTGGCTAAATAATGGGATTTTGCTGCTGTGTGGTACTTGCTGGTTATAGGGTGTGGAGAAGGTGCTCCTGGGGCTGCTCCTCTAGTTCCCAGACCTTCTGATTTCCCCCTGGCAGCAGAGAAAATGGGGAATTTTTTTTTTTTTTTTTATTTTTTTTTTTTTTTTGTTACATTGAAAAAAGCGATTTGATGGTGCCTGGTGGTTTGCTCCTTCTTTACAACCGGGGGGGCCTCATTTTGCAGTGGGAAGGAGTGGAAAGGCATCTTTGGCTGCTGGGGGACACGGATACCCTCCCACCCCCAAAATCACATCGAGCCTCCGCTCCCTAAAGCGACTCAGCTTCACAAAGAATTCCATCTCTTGCATTCCTTCCTTTTCCCCCTGAGGAGAAATGGAGAGCTTTCAGTGAAATCATCACTTTTTCTGACAGCATATTAATTAATCCTTTTTTTTTTTTTTTTTTTTTTTGAGATGCTCTGTCTGCTGTAAGAAGCCTTTGGGTTTCTCTGGGGGCTCGGCGGGGAAGGAGCGTGGCTCTCTGAGCTCCGGACGTGCCTATTCTCACCCTCTCCTCGTCTTCCTCTTTGCCTTGCAGGGCCGTCGAGTGCAGCACTGCAGCGGGGCAGCAGCGTCGGAGAGGGGGCCCCAGGGGCCGCTTCCCACCGCAGGATGCTCCGGGAATGGTCCCGGTCCCCGTCCCCCCCGAGCCGCGGTGTGTCCCGGGCCAGCCCTACCCTGTCCTGTACATAACCAGTGAGATGTCTGTAAAAGATTTCAACCCTTGGAATTTTTTTTTTTTTTCCCTCCCCTCCCCTTCCCCTTCTTCCCCCGATTTGTTGATTGTGTTGAAATTGTCGGAGTTTGTAACAGTATCTTTCAGAGAATATTGTACTAAAGAGAAAATTGCACTCAATAAAAAGGATGAAATAAGCCTGGTCCCTCGCCTTCCCCTTCCCGGGGGCAGCCTTCCTGCTGCCGGCTTCTCTTCAGCTCGGGGCTGGGGGAGTGTTTGCCATGAATATTCATTTGGGGAGCTGGCAGCGCTCCACCGCTCCTTGACTTACCTCGAATGTTGATGTCTATCAGATTTGGCTCCCCGGTTTGTAAATGAAGTGACTTTATTCTCGGCGATCCCTATCGGAGCTTGCTCGCAGCAAAGAAGCCGGGAGAAGGAGTTTTCCTGGCGCGGGTGTTTGTGCGGAGCGCCTTTCAAAGCCCCGCTGTGCCATCGCTCGGGGAAGCCGCGCTGGGAGCGCTGCCGGGATCAAATCGGCGGCTCCGCGCTCCCCGAGTCCCGCTGGAGCCTGTCCGTGCAAAGGCTGATGCTCGTCCTGAGCCTGCTTTCCTTAAGGATTACTGTAGCTGATGGCTGGAAGATGGATTCCTCCTCGTGCCTTGGCTGCACTCGGGCATTTTATCCTGCTGGGATCAATCACACAACCCAGCTCTGTCTCACACGCTCTTGGGGTGGTCCTGTGCAGGGTCAGGAGTTGGAGTCCATGATCCATCCTTGTGGAGATCCTCCATCACTCCTGCCACCTCAGGGTATTCCATGATTCTCGGATCCAGGTGATGCTGAGAGCGGCTGGTCCTGCCGGCACTGGGAACATCTTCCAGTCGGCAGCAGGGGCTGAAACGGGGGCTAAAGGGTTTGTAAATTAAAAATATGCAGCCACCAATGAGTTATTCGGGGTTCAGAAAGGGGAGCTGCTACTGGGGGAGCTCTGGAGGTGGGGTTAGGGGTTCCCATGGCTGGGGTTTTGGGGTGAGCCGTGGGGAGGGAGGCAAGCAGTGCTGCAGCTGTGGGTGGGGCTGGCAGAGCCCTGCGGTCCCTGGCATCCTGTAATTGTCCCACCAGTGGTGGTGTTGATATGGGGTGTTCCCATGGCTCCTGTCAGGAGAATTCCAAGTCTCTTCTGCTCTTCCAGGGCCATTACAGCTGGGATGTATTTATTACAGGGTTTTTTGAGTGAGCGAGTTCCAGGTGCTGATGGGGATGGCTCCAGGTCCCTGCGGGCAGGACTCCACTGCCCCAGGCTCACATACCACAGTGAGGTTTGCCTCACTGAGGGGGTAGAACTGTTGTTTTGGGTGTTTTGCATGTTTTTTAGCCAAGTCCATTCCAACAAATGAAAGCAGAGAGTTTCTCCCATCTTTGGATACGCAAGATGCAAACAGGCAGCAGCTGATGGAGGGCAGAGTGAAGTTGTTTTTGGGTCCTTAATTGAGTAGACACTTGACTTAGTGGGCTTCTGGCGTGGTTTAAATGTGTTCATATTTGTGGAATTCTCTGGGATTCGGGGTGCTGGGAGGGTGTACCCTTTACACAGGTCACTCTGAGGTGTTCCCTTAAGTCACCAATAGACATGGACAGCCAGTGCTTGACGTTCCTGAAGCAGTTTGCCTTGGAAGAGCCTTTGGCAGGGTCTGGGGGAGCCCTGCTGTCAGTGTGGTGGTTTGTGGGGCTCTGAAGGAGCCTGGGGAGCTGAAAGCCCCTCAGCAGAGCCTGGGTCTGGCTGGCCAGTCCCTGACAGACCCTCACTCCCCCATGCAGGTTTATACAGCTGCAGGCTCTGGAAGCTGTGTGTTATTTTCCCCACGGGATAACCAGTCACCATCTCTGCCTGCATCCCAGCTGGAGCGAGATGTCACTTACGAGGCCACACAGCATCCAAAGAAACTTTCCCTGAGCTTTCAATATAGACACAGGCCACTGTCACAGCCAGAAGAAAGCCTAACCCTCAGAATGAAAAATCTTTCCTTCATGGCTCTCAGGTCTGAAAGACGGAAGCAGAGCGTTGGCTCCAATCACCCCGCAGCAGCTCCCGGAAATCCCAGGGCACCCCGGCGTGGTGCCAGCCTAACTCCGGCCCTGGGGGTGGAATAAATCCTTATTTACCCCACTGCAAGGAGAAAACTGAGCCAGGACTGTGCTCAGCTCCATGGAGTGCAATGAGGGGCTTCCCTGGGTGGTTCACGTGTGGAGTCTGGTGAGAGACACTTGCTCTTATTCCAGATGCACAGCTCTGGCCTGAGGAGAGCCCTTCCCATGGGAGGAGAGTGCCTGGGAGTGCAGAGATGTGGCAGTGAAGGAGGGAGAGGTCACACATCCCCTGGCCTCTCCCACCTCCCCTCCCTCCCACACTCAGTGTGGAGGAGGAAAGACAAATAAAAGATGAGCCCAAGAGGACCATAGGCTAAATTGTAATTGGAGCAATATGGGCCGATGATAAAGTTCTGTGCCAACCCACATTAGCTGGCAGCATCTGCTGGAATTATTGGAGATGCCTCATGGCCTATTAAAAGTGCTGGGATTTTCCTGGAGGACAAGCCAGGCAGGCTCAGCAGTGCTGGGGAGCCAGGAGGGCTGGGACAGAGCCGGTCTGAGGCTGCTGCAGTGTTGAAATCTCCTCCAGGCCCTCTGGAGAGGTTTTGGGGGATGCTCTCAAGAAAGTCAACGAAGGGCTCACTCCTGTTTATGTGGTCACCCCACATACCCCCCCTAAGTGACACCACAACCTCCCTCTGCTCCAGGGTGATGGGGACAGGGCAGGATTTACTCCAGGCAGTTGCTTTTAGCTGGACTTCAGGTACTACCCTGATTAAACCTGCACAGCTGCCCCCTTCGCTGCCCCCAGCCACCAGCAGCACCCAGGGAGGGGATTCTGCCCCTCTGCTCTGGTGAGAGCCCCCCTGCAGTGCTGCATCAGCTCTGGGGCCTCCAGCATAAGGATGTGGAGCTGTTGGAATGAGTCCAGAGGGGCCCACGGAGATGCTCCCAAGGGCTGGAGCCCCTCTGGGACTGGGAGAGCTGGGGGTGTTTACCTGGGGAAGGGAAGGTTTCAGGGACACCTCAGAGCCCCTGCCAGTGCCTAAAGGGGCTCCAGGAGAGCTGGAGAGGGACTTGGGACCAGGGATGGAGGGACCTGACAAGGAGGAATGGCTTCCCACTGCCAGAGGGGAGGCTTAGATGGGATATGGGGAAGGAATTCCTCCCTGTGAGGAAGGTGAGGCCCTGGCACAGCTTCCCAGAGAAGCTGTGGCTGCCCCATCCCTGGCAGTGTCCAAGGCCAGGTTGGACAGGGCTTGGAGCAACCTGGGATGGTGTGAGGTTGGAGTGGATGAGCTTCAAGGTGTCTTCCAAACCAAACCATGACTCCATGGAGCTCCCAGATAGATGCTCCCACCCAGCTGACTGAGCAAATGCCACCCCCTGAGATTTGGGCAGGATGGAAGACATGTTTGAGCTGCTGCTGTGCTGTGAGCTGGGCTCCTCTGCCCCTGCCCTCAGCAATGGGGAGGACTTGGGATGCTTTCCTGCAGGACCAGCCCCTTGGAAACACCTCTCACATCCACCTGGCCCTGGAGGAGTGGGAATGCTCTGCTGGAAGGTGCCCTGGGGTGCTGGCATTAGCCTGGGTGGGGAAAATGTGTCTGCTGTCACCCCAGCTTTGGGGACTGTCCCTGCTGCTTGTGGACCCAGCTGGAGATGCTGGTGCCCCTCTGAAGGAACAGGGGAAGTGGGAAGCTCACCAAAGCCCCAAGATATTTGTGCTCAAGACCCAGGCAGGCTCAGCAGCCCTGCCCACCTGAGTCCCAGGCAGGGCTGCCAGGTGCATTCCCCACCCCAGCTGAAGGGATGTGTTCCCTGCCTGGCCCCGTGCCACACCTGGAGCTGCTCCCCAGCCTTTCCTTTCCCGGTGCCACAGCAGCCCATGCATTATTTACCACCCTTTTCCTGCACGCCAAATTATTCATTTCCCTCGTGGGCCCTTTCCCTGGCTCTCTAATCAGAGTTTCTTAGCTCCTTATAAACACTAATGAATTTATTTCCCCACGCCCTTATGAGGGAGATGGGGTATTATATCTTCTTTATACACAGCAAGCTCAAGTCTGGATTTGGGGACTTCAGAGCACCCTGGGAGGCCTGGAGAGCTGGTGTTCCACACCCAGGGGTGTTTGGCACCCAGCAGAGGCCATGGACATCACCTGGGTGTGCCAGCAAGGAGAGCAGGGGGTGTCCAGCCTGGTGCTGGCCCCATGCTGGTGGTCCCTGCTCAGCTTTCATCCCAGCAGCTCCATCCTCCCACATTCCCTTCTCTCTTCAGTATCTCTTTGGTCACTTGGCTCTGAAAACACCTGGGTCCAGTGCCATGGGTGACCCTCCACAGGACTGGGGTGTGTGTGCCCTGGGAAGCCAACCAGGCCCCCAGATTGGTGTCCAGCTGAGATTGTGCTGGGGGTGGCTCTTGATCTGGCTCCTGTTTTGATCAGCCAGGCTCACCAGGCTGCACACGCAGGCAGTGTCTTAAAAAAAGTGTAACCAGGGGCAGCACAAAATCACCTCAGCAGCTCCATCCACTGCTGGGGGTTTTCCCAGGGGGGATGTTCAGGCTGGGTATAGGAGAAGGTTCTTCCCCCAGAGGGTGGTGGGGCACTGCCCAGGCTCCCCAGGGAATGGGCACGGCCCCAAGGCTGCCAGAGCTCCAGGAGCCTTTGGACAATGCTCTCAGGGGTGCACAGGGTGGGATTGTTGGGGTGTCTGTGCAGGGCCAGGGGTTGCACTCTGATCCTTGTGGGTCCTTTCCAGCTCAGCCTGTTCCACGGTTCTGTGATGGTAAGTCAGGGACAGACTGGTGGATTGTCTGGGAGCTGCTGTCCCCGGTGTGAAGCTCAGGTCTGCCTGCAGCTGTAACAGGTGATTTGAATCCCTGGGATTGCCTGTGGGCCCACTGGGAGCTGCCCAGGGTGCAGAAGCATCCTGTCCTTGCCTGATCCCCTTTCCCATTTGCTGCTGCAGACATTCCTTGGCGAGCTTTGCTCCCCTCAAGTCACACCAGAGGTCCCAAAGCGTTTCCTTGCCGCTCTCTTGGACCTCTCTGCCCTCCAGTGCTCCCGGGGCCTCCAGGCTCCTTGTCCTGCCCGCTGCCAATGTTCCCTCGCTCTTAAGGTGGCCTCACTGCATCTTTTCCCGTGCTCTGCACTCGTTCGGTTCCTTTGCTGTCCCCACACTCTCTCCTGGCCCCCTTTGCTTCAGATTCCGCCTCCTGCCCAGCCCGGGCAGCCCTGCCGGGCTGTGGGGAGCAGCTGGGCCGGCGGTGCGGGGCCGGCTCTGCCTTCATTGCCGGGAGGATTTGTTTGCTGACTGCGGTGGGATGTGCGGCCTCGAGCTGCGCTAATTACCCCCGGCCCGCCGAGCCTCGGTTAATGAGGCAGCCGGGCTGGGCTGTGCCGTGTCACCGCGGGGCGGCCGGAGGGAGCTGAGCTGTGCCCGGAGCGGTGCCGGTGTCCGAGACCCCTCTCTGCTGCATCCCCCGGAGCACAGGGATTCTCCCGAGGAGCAGGGAGCATTCCCGGGCTGTATCCCCGCTGCTCCTGCACGTAGGTGTGGGTGCTGCCTCTGCACACAGGGACAGATCCAGCCCCTCTGCAGGAGCACCAAATGCAGGGAAGGGATAAATGGGGTTGGGAGAGCTGGGTGAGAGAGCTGGAGAGGGACTTTGGATAAGAGCATGGAGTGGTAGGGCAAGAGGGAATGGCTTGGGTGGGATATTGGGAAGAGATTCTTGGCTGTGGGTGCAGGGAGGCCCTGGCACAGAGTGCCCAGAGAAGCTGTGGCTGCTCACCCCTGGAAGTGTCCAAGGCCAGGTTGGACAAGGCTTGGAGCACCCTGGGATAGTGGAAGGTGTCCCTGTCCATGGCACAGGGTGGGAATGGGTGAGCTTTAAGCTCACTTCCAACCCAAACCACCCTGGGGTTCTGATTCTGTGCTGAGCCTTCAGTGTGCCAGACCAGTGCAGATGCATCCAGCTGTGTGTGGAGATGTGTCCTTGTGGGTCTCCACAACCATGATGGACAGGGAACAAACCTTGCACTGCTCAGTCCAGGAGCCTGAGCGTCCTCCCTCCAGCCTCCTGGCTCCCCACGAAATTCAAACAAACATCCTCCTCCTTTCCAGGGCTGCTCCCTGGGCGAGCTCAGTGCCGGCTCCATGTGCACAGCTGTTCTGCCAGCAGATTTCCTGGGATGCTTTGCAGCTCCACACTCCTCCCTCTCCCAGCAAGGCTGCCTGAGATGCTGCTCCTGTTTGAGCAGACGCTGGCACCGATAGCCCTGACAAGCAGCAATTATTGCACTGACAAAATAAAAGTTTTGAGTTGTTTTGCAAATATTTTTGAAGCCCTGATACAGCAGCAGAAGTAGGCGTAATTACACATAAAAGTGTATCTCCTTTATAGTCTTTTAATTATCTACTCAGGTGAACCATAATTTGAGGGGAAATGCTTTAAATCTGTTCATTTCTAATAATAAAAAATGAGGTGGGAGAGTGTTATTTTAATGTAATTAAGAGAAGACATGGCTGGATGGATGGCTGAGAGAGCAGGATCTGTGCTCTGGGTACCTTGGGCTCTGTCCCCTCCCCTGCCAGCACAGGAGTCCTGTCTGTGCAGGACGGTCCATTGACACCACAGTGGAATTAAGTGTCCACATGTGGTGACAGCACTGTTTGGTGTCAATACTGAGTAGTCTTGTCATCAGCCTTCCTGAGCTCAGCTTTGCCCAGCCCTGCCCTGTAAAACCTGGGACTCTTGGGGGACATCCTGAGACTGATCTGCTCTTGCAGTCCACTCTCCAGCCATGTCAGGAGAACCTCTGGGATAGGGAGTTGTCCTGGGGAAGGGAATCATAGAATGCTTTGGGCTGGAAGGGACCTGAAAGCTCATCCAGTCCCACCCCTGCCATGGGGCACCTTCCACTATCCCAGGGTGCTCCAAGCCCTGTCCAGGCAATCTGGGCACCTCCCAGGACTTGGCACCTCTTGCTGAGGACCCAGCTGCCCAGACCAGTGGTGGCACCTCCAGGCTGAGCCCTGCATTAAAACTGGTTCCAAGCCTCCAGCTCCTGCCAAGCATTAGCTGCAACTCTGATTTCCCCTCTTCCATCCCTGAACTGCCACCAGGAGAGGCACCTTAAAGTAAGATCTTTCCATCCAGTCTGCAGCTTTCCCAGAGAAGACCAAGTGGTGAACTTGATTTCTGTTATGGTGGCTCCTCAGGGCCCCAGGTAAGATCACAGCCTGGCTCCTTTGGTGTGTGCTCCACACACGTGGCACATCTCCCGTGGAACAGCAAGCGGGGTGGATGATCCATCCTCTGGGGAGGAAAGCTCAGGCATGAGGGGGTGAGGTGACTTTTGCAGGAGTCTGCAGGCAGCCCAGCCCAGCCCATCCCAGGGGTGCTCCAGGTGTCTGTGTGACACACACAGCTCCCTGCACCTCCCAGGGAAGTTCCCAGCTGGTGCAGAGGGAAAGCCAGGCTGTTTTTCACTCTCTTTCCCGGGAATCCAGAGCCCTCCCCGCCCGCCTGTGCCGCTCCTGTTATCGTGAATGTCAAGCACTTTGCAAACAGAGGCATTAAATGTCAGATCCTGTCCCTTACAAGCCCTGCTTGTAATGTGAATGCTCAGACATGCTCCGTGCTCACCTCAATCCCGCTCCCTTCCCCCGATAAGCAGTGTCCCTGGTGCCACTGCCTGGGGAGGTGAGGCCACCGAGCAATGCCCTTTGCACCACGCTGGACCCTCATCCCAACGCCTTCATCCTCCCTACCTGATAGTTAAAAATCCTTAGGATCAAATTCCCACCCGGCCCTCTCCTTTGGGGATGGAAGTGGGCATTTTGGGGGAGGTGTTTGGGTCCCATGACTCTCTCTCTCCCTGTGCTGAACCTTTTAACAGAGTCAATCTTCCCTTGCAGCTGTGTCCAGGGCTCCTCTCCTCAAAAACTCCTGGTTCCAGCTGAGGCAGACCTGTTCCAGGATTCCTCACCTGGATTTGTCCTTGCTCTCCTCTTGGAGAGGGATCCTGCATTCCTCTGGTGAAGTTCAGCAAGGCCAAGTACAAGGTCCAGCACCTGGATTGGGGCAATCCCAGGCACAGACACAGGCTGGGTGGGGAAAGGATGGAGAGCAGCCCTGGGGAAAAGGGCTTGGGGGTGTTGGTGGACAAGAGGGAAAGGCTTTAAACCACCAGAGGAACATTTAGATGGGACATTAGACGAAATTCTCCCCTGTGAGGGTGGTGAGGCCCTGGCACAGGGTGCCTAGAGCAGCTGTGGCTGCCCCATCCCTGGAAGTGTCCAAGGCCAGGTTGGACAGGGCTTTGGGCTACCTAGGATAGTAAAAGGTGTCCCTGCCCATGGCAGGGGGTGGAACTGGATGAGCTTTAAGGTCCCTTCTCACCCAAACCATTTTGTAATCTCTCACATCTCATGCTGCAGACTATGTCAAGACTTTTCCCCCCATTTTTCTGTCACTTCTCTGTATTTGCTGTTATTTTGGACAACAGGGTGGCCCAGCAGTGCACTGTGTGAGTCCTTAGGGTGATACCAAGTCTTCCCCTTCCCCTGGCAGTCTCTTCCCCACCCCTGGCAGTGGGAACAGCCAGGGTGGCTGCCAGCTCTCTGGCTGTTTGTCCTTGATGGAAAAGCTTTCCCCAGGAAGAAAGGACGTGCCAGCTCCGAGTCACCAGCCACAGGGGGTGCTCAGCTCTCTTCCCCTTGGAGCCCTTGAGATGGGGTTTCTCATTTGCACTGTGGCATTGACACAGTGAAATAATGCAGAAATTGCACAGAATAAATTAAAGCAAACACTGCCTGTGCTGCTGCCCAGAAATTTGGGACTTGCTGCATGGCTAACAAGGTGCATTTTAATAATTACAAATGAACCTGTGGCCAAGAGAGCCTTCACTGAGCACACCTGGAATGAATGCTGATGCTGCTGCTCCCCGCAGTATGCTGATAATCACATTTGCCAGTGCATTAGAGCTGATTTAGGGGTAAACAATAGCTTCCATCTGAATTTGTTTTACAACCTATTGACTGTAGCAGGTACCTTTTTTCCATTGGAATAATTGTAAATATTTTACTGTGCCTTCACGCTGCATTTGTTCTTGGTGTTTGTTTGTTTTGTGTTTTGGTGGCTTTAAAAAAAATAAAATTATTATTTATTTATTGTGAATTGACAACAATTGTGTTCACCCTCCATCTAATCCAAGGAGTTCATGGTTGTTTCTTCCCCTCTCCATCCTTTGTTGGAATAATTGTTCTTCCCACAGTGCTACTGCATGGTTTGTAAGCTTATTTCAGGCTCAGCTGTGGGGATTAGTGATAACGCTGCCTATTGTAGGGAGGTTCATATTATTTAAAATTGGAACTAGAACAAAGGCAATTCAATCCCAATTCCTTGCTGCCTGGGTGAAACTGCACTCAGTGATGCTGTCCAGGAAGTGCCAGGTAGGGGCTGAGCCTCTGCCTCTCTGCAGGCCAGGGAAGGGAGGTGAACCTGGCTGGGCAGCCCGAGCTCCAGCCCCAGAGCCTGGGCAGGAGCAGGGAATGGCCTTTCCTTGGGTGACCCTGCCCTGAGGGTTGTTGCTCGTGCCTCCTTAAGCACTGCCCTTGGCCTGGAGATCTCCAAGTCACTGCTGCAGCAGCGATGGGATGTGGTGTTGGGGTGGAAATGATCAGGCTGTAATTTTTTCCCAGCACAGCAGAGTCTTAGGGGCATTCCAGCAGGTCCACACTGGCAGCAGGGACTGGGGCAGGGGCTGCTCCCAGCTCTGGTGGTCAGGTGGCTTCATACACACAGCCCTGCTGGGCCTGGGCTTTGGTCAAGAGCCAGCAAAGAGCTTGAACTGGCAGCTCCTTCCCTCTCTGTATGGCCAGCAGTGTGAGACCAGGTCTCCAGCAGATAGCTCAGATCATCCATCCATCCATCTGTCCATCCATCCATCCATCCATCTGTCCATCCCTCCATCCATCCATCCATCCATCCATCCACCCACCCATCCATCCATCCATCCATCCATCCACCCACCCATCCATCCATCCATCCATCCACCCATCCATCCATCCATCCACCCATCCATCCACCCATCCATCCATCCCTCCATCCATCCATCCCTCCATCCATCCATCCCTCCATCCACCTGTCCATCTACCTACCTATCTCTCTGTGTATCTGCTTTAAGCCAGGTTAATGCCCAGAATGTTGTCTCAGCTGGAGCTGGTGTCCCCATTTTGACACACAGAGTTGGTGTCCTTGAGCACCACGCACCTCTTGAGAAGATTCTCCCGGGCTGCTGAGAGCAGGGGAGCTGGTGGCAGGGTGGAGAAAGCTGAGAGTGCAAGGAGGTCCCACTGCTGGCACCACTGGACCTCTCCCTTGGGATGCTGCAGCCCTCTGTCACTGGCAATTCATGCCTTGGCTCTTTAGAGTTCACCTGGGGATTCCAGGGATGAAGGAAAGGCATTGCTGCCTCTCCTTCCATGGAGCTTTTACAGCCATTGAGGTTCACTGAGTCAATAGAACATTCTGAGCTGGAAGGGACCCACAGGGATCATCCAGTCCAACCCCTGGCCCTGCACAGACACCCCAACAATCCCACCCTGGGCATCCCTGAGAGCATTGTCCAAAGGCTCCTGGAGCTCTGGCAGCCTTGGGGCCGTGCCCATTCCCTGGGGAGCCTGGGCAGTGCCCAGCACCCAATGGGGGAAGAACCTTTCCCTGACATCCAAGCTAAACCTCCTTCTTCCCCCAATGACAGGACCCGAGGGGATGGCTGGAGGGTTTCACTGCAATATTTATCTCAGCAACATTGAACTCCCTGCTCAACTCTACCCCATCCCTGACCCCAGACCCTTGCACTGGGTACACCCTGAAGGGAATGCTGACTTTCCTTCAGGCTGGGAGGTGCTGGTGTGACCTGCCCTGGCCACTGCTGGCCCGTGAGCTTCCCATCCACCCCCCTCCCCTGCCTCCCCAGAGGAGCGTGGGGTGTGCGAGCGCGCGGGGGGCGGTGAGAAACCCCAGACACACAAAAGCTGCAGGAACCACCAGCAGCTGTAACCCTGGCAACTGTGTCTCAGCATTTGAATGTAATTATACCTTGAACGTGATAAACACTCCCAAGGACTCCTTATGTGGAGATCATACCAAACAAGTCTTTGAAATTACCCTCATCAAATATTGATAGAGGGAGAGTTTTTAAAAAAAAAAAAAAATAAAAAAGGGAAAAGGGAAAGAGAGAGAAAAGGCAAATTCCTGCTCTTGCCCACGGGTTAATGAGGATCTGTTGGTTTATCACCACGGTGCAAACCCCGCCGAGAGCTCCAGAGCTCTGCAAAGTTAAAAGTGGGGGCGGGAGGAGAAGAGAAATAAAACCATCAGGTGAGGCAGCTCCATCGATCGGCATCTTGTTTTATGTCGGGCACGCAGGAAAGCCATCCCAATAAACACCATTTATCTTGCCCAGCCCTGGCAGACAGGGTTTAATTGCTCGGGAGCAGGAGTGGGCGGTGGGGAAGGGGCGTTCCTGAGGGCCATCAGCATGGAGGGCTGGGCTGGTCAGCAGGGCACTGAGCATGGGCATCTCCTCCCAGCTGCAGGGGTGGAGACAGCAGGCAGAGTGTGTCCCATCAGGAGGGCAGGTGGAAGGCCCAGGTGGTTTCCAGCTGCTGTGGACCAGGTGTGTAGGAACATCCCTGGAAGTGGTGGGGTTGGCCCAGTGTGGGATGCTCCTTGCTCATCTCCCACCAGCACCCTCTGTCCTTGGAAAAAATGCACCAGGGGTCTTCCCTGGCTCTGCTGCTGTGCAAAGGGAGGGAGCTGGGCTGCAATTGTCTCCTCAGGCCAGGTAGGGGCAAGGGATGCACTAAAAAAGGGCATGAGTGGAGTGGGGATGGGCTGCTGTGCTCAGCAGATGCCCCGTGCAATGTTTGGGGAAGGTCTGGTGAGCAGAGCAGCTTCTTGTCTCTTGAGTGATCTCCCAGCAACCTGTGGGGCTGGGGAGAACATGGGTGAAGAAGCACCAGTGCTTGCCCAGAAAAAATGGAGCAGCTCAAACTTTGTTGGAGCAGAGGCTGTGGAGGTGAGGAGGAGGAGAGTGAAACAGCTCCTCATCCAGGCTCTGCAGGCAATGAGTGTCAGGGGGAAGAAACCTGCAGGGGGCCAATTTTGTGAATTGCTGGTTGTGAGGTACTTGGTGACTTTTTGGGTTGGCTTTTAACAGGGAGAAGAGGCAAACAGGGGACCCTGGCTGCAGTTTGGTTGTTGTGAATGTTGGATAATTTGCCATAACCAACTCTTACCTGGAGTCACAGAGACCTGGAAGCAAAGATGTGTTTCCCCTGTGTCCTGAGGGTGGGGATGGTGGTGGTACTGATGTGCTTTCACCTGGCTGAAGGTTTTATCACTTGGGAGAGGTTTGAGGAGCAAACCTGAGCTCCAGAAACAGAGACAGCAGTTGACATCCCCATGGGATCCCTGCAGAAACAGCGGCCAGTGCTGTGGCCAGGTGACTGGGAGTGCAGCCAGAGGGCAAACAGCACTTTAATAGGAAAGAGGGAGGAATAATGGGATCACCAGCTTGGTGGAGAGCCATACATCCCTGCTGGAAAACTTCCCTTCCCCACCAAGCATCTCTGTTCCTGGCAGGCCTGCACCTAAAACAGTCTCAGCACTTCCTGAAAGGACCTGGAAATTTCTCCTGAGCAAGAAAACTCCAGCTTTCATCTCCAGCCACCCAGATCTGCAAAGCCAGCCTGGTGCCAAGGGGTGTGCCAGGACAGATGCCAGCCTGTGACCCAGCAGGACCAGAGATTCACCCGATGTGTCCCCCGTGCCAGGGCCAGCTTGGTCCTGGTGCTGGGAACAGCAGGCATGGCTGTGACACACAGGCACCAGAGCCCTCTCAAACACTGCCAGCTGTTTTATGGGCTGCTTGGAAACAGTTGGAAAGCCCTGTAATGCCAGCACTCAGTATTAGTTACTGCTGATGCAGCTGAGAGAGGGAATAAGGGGGAATCACAGCTCTGAAAGACGTTTTGGGCACCTCTGGTCCAGCATCAAGGGTGGGGTTGTGGAGCACAAGGCAGCTGTGGCTCAGGAGTGGGAAGCAGAAGGTCTGCTGGACTCCTCCATGCTGGGAGATGATTGTGAACAGCGTGGAGCGTGTTGGAAGGAAAGGGGTGCAGGTTGGGATCTGAAATGTATTTCAAAAGTGATTCAAAGAAAGCTGCTCTAACCCCATGGCTGCTGTGCCTCCTGCTGAGCTGCTGGCTGAAGCTGCTTCCCATCCAAGGATGGTTTGGGGTGGATCCATCCAGTGTGTGCTGGTGATCGCTTGCTGTTAGCTGGAAGGGGGGTCTGGACAACATGTTGGGTCTGAAGCCTTTGAGGGGGGATCCAGATGGTGCCTGCATCCCTTGTTTATCAGGCTAAAAATAAAAAAAAACTTTAGAAAAATCCCAGTCTTCCTTTCCCACTGCAAGTTCCCCACTCTGGAGCCTTTGGAAGGGATGAAGGTGTTTGTGCTCCTGCAGGGCCCCCCCGGGAGATGCTCCTGCCCCCGGCAGAAGGTGCCGAGGGCGGTGCAGATGCTCTGAGGGGGAGCGGCTGTGTGAGGGAGCTGCGAGAGGTGCGAGGGGAGGGCAGATGTGGTCACGCATCACCCGCGGCGTGTGCAGGGAGGAAGCGGCAGCTGAGGGCAAAAAAGACGCTTTGACCTTTCGGAAGAGCTGTCTGTGCGAGGCGGCTGGGGTGCAGTGAGCCATTTAACAGAACAGCCGAATCCTTGGGCTGAGCCACGCGAGGACTGTCCCAGCAGAGGAGCTGCTTCTCCCAGGAAGGCTCCCAGGGTTCATGCTTAGATGCTTCCTTTAAAGGTTAATTCTCACCGGCAGCATCTGGAAGAAAACTTGGAAGTACTCAGAGGGAGCTCAACCCACTCCAAAGGGTCTTTACGTTCGCGGTTCTTTTTGTCTTTGTTTTTTTTTTTTTAAATGTTAAAAGTTGTTCTTATTCATTTCTCAAGTTAAAAATACAGAGAAAGCCAGCCCTCCCAGCTCGGCTCCCAGCGCAGAGGCACAAAGGCACAGCCGTGCAGCGCGGTGGGCTGCGCTTCCCCCTGCTCCGAGGTGGCAGAATAAAGAGCTCCCGCAGTCACCTTTTTTTTTTCCAAGAGTTGCATTGTTAAACCCTTCCGTGGGGAAATCCAGGGAGTGTAATTGCTCTGGTCTGACTCTGCCCGCTGAGCCGCCTGAATTAAGTGGGTGTTTTGGCATCCCGAGCTGAGCCTTGTGGGAAGTGACCTTCGCCTTCCGCCGCTGCTCTCTGCAACCTGCCGCTAATTAGGATGGAGAGAGCCCTCCTTTGTTTCCAAATAGTGGTTTACCTCTGTCTCGGCGTTCTGCCGGGAGCTGCCCGGTTGACTCGGCGCATAATGAGCGCGGCGCAGGGCCGGGCTCCGAGCGCGCCCATTCACGGCACAGCCCCTCATTAGCCAGCGTCCCAATTAACATCTCAAACCACGCTTTGTTAAAAAAAAAAAATAAAAGGTAAACCCCGCCATTTCCATGGCGCCTCTCACCCAGTATTTGCAAACTCGGGAGCGGCGTCAATGCCCGTGGTGTCACACAAGGGTCATCGCTGGAGCCTGCGGGGATCTGCGGGGTTTGGAGAGGTGTGAAGGGTCCACAGCTCCTCCAAAGAATCACAGGATGGTTTGGGTTGGAAGGAGCTGAGAGGTCATCCACATCCAACCCCCGAGCCGTGGGCAGGGACACCTCCCACTAGGGATGGGCTTTGCCTGCCCTTGGGACAATTCTCCCAGGTCTGCAATGGTCTGAGAACTCGGCTCCAGGCATTGGGAAAAGGGGGATGAGGAATTCCTGCCTTTTGGAAAGACACTGATTTCCAACCTAAAAAAACAAGGACAAAGATGATGAAGTTCTCAGTGGTAAAACTTGAGCAACTCCCCTGCAGGAGAAACTGTAATTCGGGACACTTAGAGGGTTTAAGGCACATTTACTCAGAAAGAGGATTAGCTAAACTCTGTTGAAGTTCTGTGTGAACACCCCCACTGAAATATAATCCGGTTTATCAGCATTTGTGTTGGAAATGAGCTTGGTAAACCCAATTAATGTCACTTCAGTTCTGAGTGAGAACACTCTGCAGGGATTTCTGAACTTTAAAGCAATGAGCTTTAAATTCACACCTTTAACTTCACCCCGTGCTCCCCTTGAGCAGTTTGCCACATCTGCTGACAAGGGGACAAGGAACCAAACAGATTTATGGGGGTGTGAAAGACCTCTGCCCACGCTCTAGAAATACTCAGACCCCAATTCTCCTGAGACATCTTGGATCAAGGGGATCCAACCCAAAAAGCATTGGGCACATGGGGTGGGGTGGGTTGGGGATGTGTGTGCAGACAGCCCAGCTCCCAGGAGGCTACTGATGCTGCCAAAAAGGCCTCTTCAAGCAGTGGGTGCTGCTGCTGCAGGTCCCACAGATCCTGTGGCAGGCTCCTGGCACCAGCAGCTCGCCCTTGGACACCTGTGGAACCTGCTGGGTAGAGGGAACTGAGCGGGCACAGCAGGGCAGGTGTTGCCCTGGGAATGGCCAGGGGCTGAGTCCATCCTGATCCCTCTGGCACAGCTGTGTGGCAGGAACAGCAGGAGCAATGGGAAGAGCTGGGATGTGCCAGGCGGTGAGCAGGTGCTCAGAGGAGAGGTGTGTGCAGACAGAGTGATCCACCCTGCAGGGCCTTGGGGTGAAAAATCCTCCTCAGCTCAGCCTCAGCACCATCCTGCCCAGGCTTAGGCAGCATCTGGATCCTGTTCTGTGCAGATCCTGTTCTGTGCAGATCATCACCTGAGCAGCTGCTCTGCCCCAAGGCAGCCAGCCAGGCCTGCACAGAACAGGACCCAGATCCCATCTGGCTCTGGCTGGGAGCTGGCTGTGCAGGACCAGATCTCAGCCACGCCTTGGACAGCCCTGGGTGAGTCCCCTCCTGGCTGCTCCCTGTTCACTCAGTCTCACCAGGGAGCCAGAGATGGCTCCTCCTCTGCGGGTGCTCCCTGAGCATCACCTGGCCTGAGCTTTCCAGGAATCACCCCCCAGCAAGGGAAGTGCTTGGCAGGGCAGGGCTCAGAGTGCCCACCTGGCCTGCCTGCTCTCCTCACCAGCTCTCCCCTTGTCCTTAGATGCTGCTGAGAGATATCGGAGCTTGGATGGGAGCGCTGAGTTGGCAACTTTTAGTATTGCTGAAACATAATCAGCTTTTGCTTCTACAGCAATTAGCATGTTATTACCCATAATGTTTTGCATGGCAATTTTGCTGTAAACATTTGTACTAATTCACCATAACCTAATTATTTTTATGACACATAATTATGAAATATTTTTGGAGGAGGAATGGCTTAATTTTCTATTTATACCATTATTTCCTGGAAGTGTCAGTTATTTTTACATCAGGAAACAGCCTCTCCCCCCTTCCCCAATTAGCCCTTTCTATTTACTGCTTGCCTGTAGAGCGCAGTTGCTGGGACCACGTTCTCCTGGAGCTGTGTGATGGATTCTAGGAGAGCCTAATTGAGCTGTAATTTGTGGGAGCCTGATACATAAATGGAGGAAGGTAGCGAGTGGTTTTCTTTGCTGCTGGGTGGGTGAGTGTGGTGATTCCCAGTTACAGCATCTGCCAAAATGACCCTTTCCAAAGTATTTAAGGAAAGAATGATGCGGTGAAGCTGTTGGCTCAGGACCATGTTTTTCAGGGATGCCAGGCAGGACCTCTTGAGGGAGATGCTCTTGAGTTTCATAGAACCATGGAATAGGCTGAGCTGGAAGGGACCCACAAGGATCGAAGTCCAGCTCCTGGCCCTGCCCAGGACACCCCAACAATCCCACCCTGTGCATCCCTGACAGCATTGTCCAAATGCTCCTGGAGCTCTGGCAGGCTTGGGGCCATGGCCAGTCCCTGGGGAGCCTGTTCAAACCCTGACCACCCTCTGGGGGAAGAAGCTTTTCGTGATATCCAACCTAACCCTTCCTGGCACAGCTTTGGACATCAGTAACCTATTGCTCAGATCTTGGCATCCACGGACCAGAACAGCTGAGAGACTCCCCAGCCCTCTCTGTCTTCCAGCCCGGTGTGATTGTGCCAGCGTGGTGAACAAGGGCATGGAGGGGTACCAGACGTGGGTGGGGATGCCTGGAGGGCCAGGAGAAACATCTGGGCTGTGCTCCAGGCTCCAGAGGAACATCCCAGGCCTGAGCTAGAGAGGGAAACACAACAGGAGCGTCTGGAGCGCAGCCGCGAGGAGCCCGGCCCTCAGGGAGCCCTGCAGGGAGGTGGGAGAGGGGGAGCTGGGTCCCTGCAGCCAACATATAGTGGCAAGAGGCCTTCCTTAATCACATTCATGTCGAAAATTCGGAATTCAGGCTTACTCCTAACAAGTATGAAACTTGGCAGGCTGAAGGGCTTGTATATCTTGTCTGATCTCCCGTCTGGAGAGGTCTCAAAACGGAGCCATGTGTAGCACATTGACATCTTAAAAGAATTTCTTTAAAAAAAAAAAAGAAAAAAGGCATTTCTAGATGACTGTATGTCATATAAATGAGATTTATTTCAATGCCTGTCATGATAGTTGAGGCAGTAACAAATCCAGTAATTGCTGGTGCTCTGGTCGTGTATGCTCTGAATGTTTAACTCAGAGCTACATTTTTGCAGCAAGTCTCAGGTTATTGAGTCAATCCCTTTCCCATTTTTCCCATCTCCTGGCTGGTGAAGGTGGAGCTGCACGGTGTGTCAGGCACATTGGGCAAGGGGAGCGTTGCATGCAGGCTGCTGTCTCGGAACCTGCCCATAATTACCTGTTAATTGTGTGTAACTGATGGGGACCGTGGAGATCGGGTTAAGAAAAACTCACTGGCATTTTAAAATCATCCTCGGTGCTGGGTGTTAGTGCACAGTCACACTTCAGGAAAACCTACAAGCAATCAGAGGTGCAGAGCTGAAGTGATACAGTGGAGTTTGGGACTGCAGGGTGTGGGAACTGAAGGGGGTGGTTATGTGAGGAATTTTAGCAGCTCTTTGCCCTCCCTAAATACCAACAGGATCCCTCAAAAGTGACTTGTCCAACAGCCCTTCTTAAATGAGGTGGCTTTGTTCTTTGGTTATTCACTGCCTGTGAGAAAAGAGAATGTGACTTGCCAAGTTCTTTCATCTCCAAACCCCAGTGTCATCCTTGATCTTTCCACAGAAGTAATGAACTGAGATAGTGTAAAGACTATCTCATGAAATATCTTGAAAATGAAGTGAACTCTGCACTGGGTTATGATTCAGCTGATACTGCCAGATCCTTAGCAGAACTTGAATATTTTGTGCCCAGCTGTCACTGTGACTTTGTTTTTTTTTCAGGGATTATGCACCAACAAGGTTATTCTGTGCACCAACAAGGTTATTCTGGGCATCAACAACAGTTAAAAATGTGTCATTACTTGATACCGTGTTTGATGTCTATCTGCTGAACTCCCTTAAAGGCACCACCTTTAAGCACCCTGGGCAGGGATTTTGGGGTTGAATCAAGGATACCTAGAAGGTCCCCAGTGACCAGCAATCACACTGATAATGCAGGGAGGTCACTCTTGCATGGGGTGACATTTTTACAGGGGGCGTGTAAGAGGTGAGCAGGACAAATGCAGCTGCAGTGGATGGAAATGGGCAATTTTAATTTTATTTTAGCACTCCGGGGAATTGTGTCCTGGGTGGGAGCAAGCAGAGGATATTTCTGTATTTTCAAGGTATCTGGTAAAGATCAGACTGGTCTAATTTAATGCTGTGGAGGTCAGGAAATTGGAAGTAGGGATTCATTGCAGTGGAGAAGTTTTCCAGCTCATGACTGGAAATAACAGTGTCAAGAGTCTCTGATATACTCCAGGAAATATCTGTTGGGTCATGGCACTGCTCTGTTTTTTGCAGGAACAGTCTGAAATAAAAACAATAAAAGGAGGCAAAGACAAGGGACACCTCTTCTATGTCAGGAATCTTATGAAAAACCCATCCCTTATCACTGCCTGAGGTGTTATGAAGACTGAGTTAAATGTGTGTATGACCACACGAGCCAGATCATATTGGTGAGAGTAGACAGATTGATATAATTTAATCATAAAAACACCCCAAAATATTCCACCTGCCTCACTGGAGAGCACGTTCACCTCTGTGATCTGCTGGGCCACGTGCTTTATATCTCTGTGGAATGAATCCTTTGTTAACATACTTTGGTAAGTGCCTTGGCAGGGGGTGAGATGGGCAGCCTGCACCAGGAGATCTTCTCGAAGCATCTGCCTGGGAGTGCTCATCAAAACAGATTTTAAAATGGCTTTTAGGGGTTGTGTGAGTGTCAGAGGGTTGGTCCATGGTGCATCCAGCTGTGTCAGCCCAGCAATGAGGGAAACCACGTGCAGAGCTGACAGGTACCTGGTCACCCCAAAGCCAAATCTGTGTGATCTCACAGCAGCCCTGAGCTGCTTTGATTTTCCCTGAAATGGGGTTTGTAGTGCTGGGATCCAGAGGGAGCACGGCAGGAGCCGACAGATGGGCTTGGAGAGACACGGGGAGGTGGCTGAGGCCTAAGTGCTCCAAATTTATGGTGGCCATAAAAACCTGTGGAAATGATGGATTCTGCTCATCGCTCACGCACACAGTGACAGCTTTTCGAATAAAGCAGTAACTGATAGCCCCTGGGCTGGGAATTGAATTTCTCCTTTCATGATGTCATCATGATGTCATACTTTATGGCCTGTAACTCTAAACCCCACGGCTGCTGTCAGCGTGCTGGGTTCACGTGTGTGACATCACGTGGGGTTTCAGCTCTGGTCTCTGATGACGGTGCTCTTCTAAGCGTGATTTAAAGTGCTTTCCTGTCCTGATGGAAAAGTTGTGGCTTTCCTGGGGCATATCGTGTTCCAGGCCAAATGCTGTCGTGGCTGAGGAGGGAATGTCATTTGGAAAGGTCTTTGGAGGGCAATGAGTGCAATTCTCAATGCTGTGTATTCAGAAAAATATGGGTCTTGTGGCCTGGAGGACACTGTCACAGCCAGAGTAATTGTTTGGGAATGAAAGGGTGACTGACACATGTAATCCTTGTGTCCTTTGCCTCCTCTCTCCCAAAGGAATATTGAACTGCTTTTCTCTAAGGAGAGATAGAAAGGAGAGGAAATATGGACTCAGGCATGGCCAGGCTGGTTAATGGATCCTGATGGTCTCCTTCAAACACACCTTGTGCTCAAAAGAGGAATTTGTCAATAACCCTCCCCAGGTGATAAGTGGTGGACCTGTTTATTCTGATGAGATGCATTTTCCTCCTGTCCCAGGAAGGTGTCTCTTGCCTCCTCTACCCCCTGGCTCTGGGTAAAAGGTGCCCCCAAGGTCAGGAGGAGCACAAGCAGCCAAGCCAGGCCTGGGTGTCGGCTGCTTGGATTTAGGGAATGGTTCAGGTATGGTTACCATGGTGATAGACACAGGTTTTAACCAGGGAGGAGGGAGGGGTGTGGCAGGGGTGTGGCAGGGATATGGCAGGAGTGTGGCAAGGAGCTGCAATCCTGTGTTCCCAATGCCTGTACTTCACAGGAGAGCTCACCAGACCCTGTTGTGGTCTGCCCACAGTGGAGAGCCCAGAGCATGTGTTTCCCCAATATTCCTTCTATACAATACCTATTTTCTCATCTTGTTTTGGAGAGGGCAGACTCCTGGAGCAGGTCCCTTGTTCGAGCACACCCTCGTCCTCTCCAGCCCTTTACATCTGTATCTGTAACACCCCTGTGCTTGTTATTTTGAAGTGAAAGGTTTATTTTGACACTTCTGCTGTGTCCCATCCTCCCTTCAGCCTCCTTCCCAGCTGGCTGAACTGAGCCTGGATTCCCTGGAACAGAAGGGTAGGCACAAGAGCAAAGTCTGTCGTTCTTTTGCAAAGCCTGTGGCAGCAGATTGCAGCGTTTGCTGTCAGTTCATTAATTACCAGGGCATTAACTTCCGAGGCTAGAAAACACTGGAAACACCAAGGTTGTTGCTTGGATGTTATAAATAAAGTATTGGATAGGTTTAAATTGGTAGAGAGCTCGAGAGCTGCCAATTTTCCCTGGGAATACCTGGAGCTCCTCTGTGATGGGGCTCAGAGTTACTGGAAGAGCCTGTGCTCAGCTGGCCAACACAACTTGTCCTGTATGGAAATATCAAGAGTCAATGTGGCATCCATGGTGGGGGGGATGACAGGTTAAGCTTGGTGTAATTCCTACTGCCAGCTTATAGGAACAACCCTCCAGGAGTAAAGTGATATTATTGTTGGATTGTGTTGGATACGCTGTCCCCAAACTGCACCAGGAAACCTTACAAAGTTGACATCAAAGCTCTCACTGATACTTGGAGTCTCTGGTGAATGCCAGCTATTGCAGGAGAAAACCAAAGCAAAGGCATAGCAGCAACAACAGTGACACTGATTCTTATATTTTTTAGTATTTTAATTTTTTTTTTTATTAAAAGTGCACCCCTGTGGCGCAGCTGGCTACTTGCTCAGTGCAACAGCACCAGAGAGGAAATTCCTTCCCAGCGCTCACAGGTGATCAACTTACACATTGAAGCATGAAGTTTGATTACCCTTGTAACATTTTATTAGCTTGCATAGCTGCAAATGTTATTAATGCTCATAAAATTATCCAGTCCTTTAAAATGTCTGTTCCACTGGTGTGCGTCTCCATGACTTCCTGGGGTAGTGGATTCCAGGAGTGACTGTGCTGGGTCAAGTCGTATTTTTCTTTTATTTCTCTTCAATCTACAGCCCTTTTGTTTCATCAGGTGCCCCCAGTTTGCTTTTAAATTATGGGGAAGGATAATGTGAGGCAGCAAACTGATTTTGATGGCAAACTTGGCTCTTCTTTGGACTTTATTTTTCTAGTGTACTGATGTTTTCATGTAAAGAATGTACTAATAAGCAATGTATGCTTGTGTATATCTGTAGGTGCATGCATATACCTGAAAGTGTGTGCTTATACTTATGTATAAACACATAAACTTGTGTATTTTTTATGTCACTTGAATGCTTTTTGGGTGTCTTGGGTGCCAGTGGCTTGGTGCTGGGATCCCACCCCACTCTCAGTGTCTCTGAGGGATGTTCTGGGAGGCAGGGTAATAACAGGGAAGAAAAATGTGCCTCTGAGCCGTGTGTCAGCAGACTTCAGACACAATGGGGCCCGTGTTTCCAGACAAGCCTTTTTAGCTAATTAGCTGAGTAAAAAATCTATTTCTCTTCTTAAATTCCCTGCCATCCATCCACCTAATAGAGTCAAGCAGCTCCATATCGTGGGGGTTATGCAATAAATCATCTATCTCCAGAGTTTCTCTCATCGCTCCCAGCCTGGGCTCTCCATCTCTCTGTCCACAGGAGCTGCCTGGTTGCCCATTCTGGCTGCTCCCTTCTGGTAGTGACTGTAATGGAAAGGTGCTGGAGTTGTGCTCCTGTTCTGGGTGTCCCTTGGCTGTCTCCCAGCAGCTCAGCCACGGCCATGTCCTTACTGTCCATGGGTTATCCCACAACAAACTCCCAGACAGCAGAGGCTCCTGGGGCTGTGTGGTCTGGGTGACCTCCTCAGGCCTGGGCTTTGCAGCCCAGGTGGGGTGTGAGCTGGTCTCCAGCATCACCTCTGGAGCCAGGATGGATGAGAGGTGGGGCTTTGGGGAAATCAAAAAAGAGCTGTCTTAGGTTCAGCATCACACAGGCAAGAGGATACACCCCCAAATTTTGGTTGTGTGGTCAATTGAGTAGGAACATCTCCTCTGGAGAGACATCTGAGTCTCACGGACCCATATGGCAACAATTTTCACCTCAGGTCTGGGTTTGGACATTGCAACTCCAGCCTGCGGATGTTGGATTGCAGTGAGCAAGAGTAAAGAGTCACTAACATTGTTTTGGGTAGCAATGCCTGGACTGGAGTCAAGTTGCTTTTTAACCTTCTCCTTAGCAAACTAAATTGACTGAACTCTTTCAGGTTCTCACCTCAAGGCTGGTCTTTCACACCCAAAATTTATTGTTGTAGCTATTGTCTGAACTCACTGTTTCTGACAATACTTTTTTTTTTTTTTGTAGGTGTGAATACAAGAGCTGAACACAATGTTCTTGCCAGCCCCAGGTAGTGATGTGAAACACGACTCCCTTTGTACTCCACTGGGCAGGGGAGTGTGGGTGGCTCAGCTTGGTGCTGGAAGCTCATGCTCAGCCAGGTGTCCACCCTGACCTTCCCTTGCTGCCCCACGCTGAGCCCCCTCCTGTCCCACTGCAGTCAGCTGCACTGGCAGGGACGTTGCATGTGGGTGGGCTGTCGGGTGCTTAGGGATGACAGACTTTGGGGTGGATAAAGGGTGAGCTGGTCACTGCTTTGCTGGGCTCTGCTTTTGTCTGCAGCTCTTGAGATGTTTGAGCCATGTGGAGTCGGCTCCTCTGGCGGGAGGAGCAGCGCTGGTGCATTTGATTTAATCTGTTTACAACCTCACGTTGCATGAAATGGTTGAACCCCCATTAGTTTACCAAGAAAACACATTTCCTACAGCCTGGTGACCTGTCCTTGGCTGGAGTTACTGTGCTGTTATCCTTTGCATTTTCCACAGATGCTCTTGGTCGTTTTGCAACGTGTTTCTGAAAACCCTTGAACGTGAACTGAGAGTTGCCCTGATCCTGCCCCTGGTTTGTGCATCTTTTTACTGTCTCTCTTGTTCTAATAAGAGAAATTAAAGTGTTGGGCAACGATTTCTAAAACTGTTTAAAAACAGAACAAAACCCCAAGAAAATTCTGGAACAGAATGCTTTTGTTGGCGAGAGCGAAGGTTTGTAAATATTTATTCTTCACGAGCAAAAAATATCAGGCTGTTGTGATAGAAAAAACCCAGGCAATTCAAATTTAAAGTGACAGCCCCCACGCAGGAATGGGGAGCCTGCAGAAATGTCAATAGGTCAGCCCCAGTTGTTGCGTTGACATCAAGCTCCTCCAGCATCCAAATCCACCATCCAAACCCACCCTTTGTTGTTGTTTGGAAAACAGACACAAATGTGTTTGTGTCTCTGTGCTCCTCTCAGGGGATTATCCTGCCAGCACCCAACCTGTGTTGCAGACAGCTGCCATCCCAAAACCTGCCTTAGGATCATATTTATGCTGGATATTCTGGAAAATTTCTTCACTGAAAGGGTTGTCAGACACTAGAACAGGCTGCCCAGGGCAGTGGTGGAATTCCCATTTCTGGAGGGATTTAACAGAGATGTGGATGTGGCATCTGGGAACATGGGTCACTGGTGGCCTTGGCAGTGCTGGGGGAATAGTCAATGGTCTTAAAGGGCTTTTCCAACCTAAACCATCCTGTGATTCTGTGCTCTTTGGATGCAAGGAGAAGATCTTGAGAACCTTCTTCTGACTGGAAAACCTCTATAGCAGCAGCATTCAGAGGGTTTTGTAAGTAGAGTAAGGCGTGGAGGAGGTTGTCCCGAGAAGGACAAAGTAAGTGTGGGTGTGGGATGTGGGGATGTGGAGACATGGGTCATTGGTGGGCCTGGAGGAGTTGGGGTAATGGTCAGACTCGATGACCTTAGAGGGCTTTTCCAACCTTAATGACTCAGTGATTCTGAATATCTCCTTCTGCTAAGGTGTGATGTGAAGCCCCACACTCAGCTGTGCTCTCCCTCTTGCTCTTGGCTCTGCTTTGCCGTGCTTTGAGGCCAGGTGGAAGAGTGATCCCAAAATACCTTCCCTGGCTGCTGCCAAGGGTCCAAGAATTTGATGGGTTTTGCTGAATGACCAGGTGCTCTCTGGACCTGCCTGGTGCATATGACTGGCATTAAGGGGTGGATTTCCTGAGTGGCTCTGCCTGGACAGATCCCCTGGAAGCAGCACGAGGCTTCCAGAATGTGTTGGCTGCCTGAAAAGTCTGCTGTGGACTTGGCTTTCCAGGAGCTTTTCTTCCTGCAAAGGAAGGAGGCTCCTATTGCTTGCTTGAGTTTTGCAAAGCCAGGGCTGTGAAGCTGGAAGTTGTGCATAGGAAGTTTTTTCCAAAGTAAATGAAATAAATAAAATAGAACTGTGGGGAAGAAACTGAAGGCATGACAAGGCCTTTGCTCTGCTTTGTATTCGTGCCTAGGAATGCTCTGCTCAGCTGTGCATTAATCTCTGGTTTACCGTGCAGCCTTGGTGCTCACACACCAAACCCTCAAAGGGAATGTGTGTGCAGGTATTCATGGAGGTCACCTCACCCTGGAGCTGCAGGGCGCCAGGCCCTTTCTGTGAGCAATAATTCAGCGCTGCTGCGGCGCCTTGATTTCCCTGTCAGAGCGGGACGTGCCCGCCCGGGCAGCGGGAACGAAAGCGGGGGCTGAACCCGGCAACAGCTCCTGCAGCCAGAGCAGCGGGGATGAAACAGCTCAGCCAGGAGCAGGGACAGCCACGGCGCCTCCTTAGCTGTGACCTCCCTGCTCCTGAGCCAAAGGTCGGGCAGTGGCAGATCCTTTCAAAGGCCGGATCCTCTCCAGCAGCTGGGAACTGGGTGTGGGGCTGGTGGGGAGCTCTGCCGCAGCTTTGGGCTGGGGATGTGATGAGCATCAGCAAGCTGCCTCCTTTCCTCTCTGCCGTTCCTCAGAGCTGCTGTGTTTGGCAGGAATTAATGGGTCTGGAGAAGGATGCCGTGGTTGCGGGCTCGGGTCAGGGAGCAGCAGGCCTGGAGGTGACGGGGTGGCTGTGCCAGCTGTTTGACAGTCCTGCCCAACATCCTGCAATTAGAGTTTCACAGAACATCCCTGTGCCTCGAGCTGTGATGCTTCCAAATTTCAGGCCCTGCTGTTTGTCCTGTGGGCGTGCTCCACCTCATGGAAATGGACACCTAATGAGCCCTAGGTGATTAAGCTGGAATTGCCATGCTGCTGGGTACATGTGTTCCACCACAGCCACTCTGCTGCTCCAGTGTCTTTCCTCACATCCCTGACTGCTGCAGGATTGGGAAGAGCAGGGAATTTTTATCCTCTCCCATGCAGTTAATTAGGAAGCATTCCAGTTTGTGCCGTTTGGTGGGGAGCATATCCAGGCTGTTCAGCAATGCTAGCAGGGAACAGACCCTGCAGGGAAAGCAGGAATTCCTGACACCACTCCCTGATTTGGGATGAGCTCAAATTCACCACACCCAAAAGTCTCAAGATTGCAGACCCTCCTGGGATCATTGGCACCAGTGAAGAGAAAAGAATCATCTGGGAGTGGAGGTGTTGGTCTGCCCTTGGCCTGGAATTGCTGGCTGTGTGCTCCATCAAGGACTCAGAGCAGGATGGAGGATGCTGATTTCAGGGGGAAACAAATTCCCCCCCAACTGTGAGCGGTCTCCACACAACAGGGCAGCAGCAGCTCCTGCTGGGAGCCATGGGGAAACAGATCAGTTGGGTATGGCAGAGAGCAAGCTTGCCCTTTGGGATCAGGTGAGCTCTGTGGTGGGATTGGGCTGTGCCCTGGAGCTCCAGGAGAAGCTCCCACACTCAGAAGGTGCCTCCGACCTGAGCATGCCATGAGGGCAGCAGGTGTGGCACCACACATGGTCCAAGCATGCTCCTTAGAGAATCACAGAATCCTTTAGGGTGGAAAAGCCCTCTCAGGTCACTGAGTCCAACCAGTAACCCCACACTGCCAAGGCACCACTGACCCATGTCCCAGGTGCCACCCCCACACCTCTGTGAAATCCCTCCAGGGGTGGGGACTCCACCACTGCCTTGGCTGCCTGTGCCAGTGCTTGACAACCCCTTCTGTGAGGAAATTTTCCAGAATATCCAACCTAAACCTCCTCTGGCACAACTTGAGGCCATTTCCTCTTATCCTATTGGTTGTTATTTGGGAGAAGAGACCAACCCTCAGCTGGCTACAACCTCCTTTCAGGTAGTTCTGGAGAGCAATTATTGTGTGTTTTCTCACCAGCAGCTGCTGGGGCTTCACAAGTGGAAAAGGGAGGTGGTCCC
Source organism: Phylloscopus whistleri (assembly GCA_017589585.1). Taxonomy (NCBI): domain Eukaryota; kingdom Metazoa; phylum Chordata; class Aves; order Passeriformes; family Phylloscopidae; genus Phylloscopus; species Phylloscopus whistleri. Next base: position 1,303,652 of record JADMLD010000044.1, read on the forward strand.
TGCACTTGAGGCTGGGCAGGATAATCTGTTTATGCATGACTGACACTGGGAAAGCATCACTGAACTCTCGTGGAGGGGTGGCAGCTCATTAGGATTCAGGCTCAGTCACTCTTCATCCTCTGGAAAATGCACCACCTGGCAGGATGGCTCACCTCAGCCCTCGGTGACAGAAAGAGACGGCCACCAGCTCTCAGTCACCAGTGGGGCATGTCACTGGGAATGACAAACTGGGGGGGAAGGAGCACGGGGTGGGGCGAGGGGGATGGCACAGGGAGAAGAAACATCTGACTTGGCTGGGCTCAGGGAAAGCTGAAAGAGCAGCTGCTGTTGCATGAATAATTACTGCTGCCCATCCTCTTTTGGACAGGCAGACAAGAGACTGCTGCCCACCACAGCAGTGGGGATGTGTTGCCTGGGGGCCAGGAGCCGTGGACATGGAGTGGTGTGGGGAGGAGCAGTCTGCAAGCTGGGCCATTTGGGACAGAAATGCCTGCTTGGGACAGAGCAGTGGGTCACCTAGCCCAGGGCCCTGCCTCCAGCAGCAGCATCAGTGGGTGCTCTGTAAAGAGAACACACAGGAATGGTCTCTCTTACCATCCATTCCAGTTGTGCCCAGAATCCCCAGCCAGTGGAAGTAGAAGGTTTCTCTCTGTCTCGTCCCTGCAATCTCTGGTTTTTAATCACCAGTCCATAAATCTGTATAATCCCATTTTGCTGCCTGCTGGCCCCATGTTCTGATGCTGATTTCCCATTCCCCACACCCCAGCTGAGTTTGGTGTTGTGCCATCACCTCTGCACAAGGGTTCAGGAGCCTCCCTCTCCCAGCCTTCCCCGGTGAGGGAGATTGGGAAGGTTGAAAGTGTCACAGGGTGGACCCTACCATTTCATCATCACCTGCATCTTCATGACAGGTCATGAACTTCAGCTTCCTCCAGCTCAAACGGGGATGGCCATAACCTGGCATCTGGAGGGAGCAGCTCAGTGTGGTGCTCTGCCATGTCCCTGTGGGTGGGCAGTGCCTGCACCAACATCTCCTCTCTGTCCTGCTCTCTTCCCATCTCTTGGCAAACTGCAACTCCTTGGCTGAGGCAAGAGCTGAGCTCCTGGAAATGAGAGTTTGTTCTTGCTGACATGACTTGTGATCTTTGCTCCTGCCTGAATTAAGGGTGACCCCCTGACTCTTGGTGTCCTGCTCCCACCCAGGACTCAGTGGCTCTTCCAAGCTGGAGCTCCAGGCAGAGGGATGAGAGATGGTGTCTGCTGTTAATCTGTGTTGATAGGTAAGCTCTGAGTGGGTCACTCTCCTCTGGGGAGCCACTTCTTCACAGTCATTGACCTTTATTTGGTTTGCCTTATTTACTCAGGTGGCGAATTAGGTCAGGTTGAAGTGGCTCCTGTTAAACTGAGCAATGGCCACTTAAATCTGGAGTGACCGTGTCCACACAGAGGTTAATGCAGTTTAATCCAATCACTTTAAATCTGCCCTTGCTGTTGCAAGGAGGGATTTCCATCAACATTCCCACTCAGGTCTGTCCCTTGGTAAGGCAGAGGAGGAGCAGGCTGCTCCCAGTGGGCAGTGCTTGGAGAGGGGAGCTCAGCCCTGCTGTTCCTCTTTGCCCAGAGCAGGAGTCCTGGTTCTTGGGAGGGTGGATCTCTGTTTGTGTGTTGATTTAGAACTCCAGCTGAAAGAAAATGACTAATACCTATTGCTGTCCTTAGACTCCCTTTAGTCTCTGTTTTTTACAGCTCTTGACATGCACAGGACAGAAGAACAAGGTTCCCAAGAGGAGCAGAGTTGACTAATGAAGTAAGAAACTTCCTGATCATTGGCAGGTGCTGGAGGGTTGTGTTAACACTGTAACTTCATCAGTCTTGGGCTGAGTAATAAGGAATTATCAAAACAAGAATGGCAGAACCTGCTCCTATGGGACCTGGAGATGGTCCAGCTGCAGCAGCTCTGACCCTGACAATTTGGTACAGCTGAAGCCGAGTTCTGTCTGGATTGTTCTCTTGCTTGGGATGGCTGGAGCTTCTGTCTAGTGCCACTCCTCTTCTGCACCATCAAGACCTTGGCAATTGGTGGGGAATGTATTAACACCAGGAAAAAATTAACTCTATCCCAGTGAAAGCAGGACACCAGGGCTCCTTCTGTGCTTCAGTCCAGAGGATACCCCTCCCTCCCCACCATCTCCCAGGGCTTTGGATGTCTAAAGACTGCAAAGTGTTGACACACTCCAGCATGGTTTGATGGAGACCTGCTCTCCATGTAGAGCCCAGTTGAGACCCTTCCTAAACCTGCAGCAAAGGCTCAGTATCAAACTGGACAATCCACATGCTCTTGGTCTCTGAACATCCCCTACCCAGGCAGTAGGACTGCACCCATCATCTTGAAATGGCATCCCCCACCCATTCCCACTCCACTTCCCATGCACTGTTCAAAACCCCATTGCTCCTGTGTAATGCCAGGTAGGATCAGCAGTGGGTTTGCCATGAGATCAATCAGCCAGGATCAGTTGGATGGCCTGGCCTCTGTCAGCAGCTATCCCAGTGCTCATCATTAGGATCTAATATTAATTAGTTGTGCCAGGTGTGGGGAGGATCAGCTGGATTTACACTCTTATTTCACAGAGTCACAGAATGTCCTGAGCAGAAAGGGACCCACAAGGATCATCAGTCCAGCTCCTGGCCCTGCCCAGGCACCTCAACAATCCCACCCTAGGCCTGAGAGCATTGTCCAAACTCTCCTGGAGCTCTGGCAGCCTTGGGGCCGTGCCCATTCCCTGGCGAGCCTGGGAAGTGCCCCTACACCCTCTGGGAAAAGAACATTTATCTGATATCCAACCTAAAGCCTTCCTTGACACAGCTCCAGCCACTCCCTGGCCATCCCCTGGTCAGCAGAGGGAAGGAAAGCTGCAAGGCTGATGTTGTGCCTTCCATCCAGCTTGGTCACCCTGAGCCCAGCTGGGACAGATGCTCTGGTCTGGCCTGGGGAAGGCTCTGGCTGTCAAGAATTGCTCTGGGTGGCTCTGACACCTTCTGTCCTTGAAGTTCATCACTTTGAGTGTCTCCCCTCTGAGGAAAGGTGATTTTAATCCCTGTAGTCTGTGAGTGGAAGGGAGGAGAAGGAAGGGGAGGAAAACTGGAGTTGTTGTATGGTGGTTGAGGTCAGCAGGAATTCACAGCTGTCCCCCAGACCTGCAATACACAAACTTCCCTCAAACTGAGCCCTTAATGTGCAAGGAAAGAGGTGAGTGATAACAGAGATTACCCTAATGAATAAACAAATATTTTAAAAGACCACTCAGACTCCTCAACTCCTCGTGTTATTTTTAACTTAGCGGCAATTTGCATGTGAGCCAATTTGCATACATTAAACACCTCTCCCCCTGCACCGAGCCCCCCTCCCCTTCAGTACAACATCTCATTATGGGGCTGCTGGGACTGGGGAGCTGGTGCCTCTGGAGGGGATATTAATTTGCCCAACACATGCTGTGTAGGTTTTTATCACTTGCTGCACATTGGACCTGGTGTCTTTGAAGTCACCAGAGCCTCGGAGGGCCTTCTGCTGGAGGTGGCTGAAATGGAAAAAGAAAGGAAGGGGAGGGGGAACCACCAGGAGTAGAAATGCACAGGGGAGAAAGGAGATTGTTCAGCTGGTGTTAGCTTGACAGAAAATGAGCGATGCAGAAACCTCTCCCCTCTGCCAGAGAGCCCGGGCGTTGTGGGTGGGGGTTGCTTGGTTTGCTTCTTGCTTGAGGTGAAATTTGCCATCTTCCTGGGAGCCACAGAGAAGGAGGAATGGGCCAGTGAGAGCCCCAGGAGGAAGCCACGGGTGGAGGCACAGATGGCCTCTCCAGCTCTGTTGTTGTGTTTTTGGGGGGGACGTGGAGGTTTGTGTGTGGTAGGACCCCCCTGCCCATGGAGATCCCCACAGGGGCTTAGAGGTGGCAGATTTCTGCCTCCAGGAAAGGTTCAAGCTGGATATTAGGAAAAGGTTCTTCACTGAAAGAGCAGTCAGGCACTGGAACAAGGTCCCCAGGGTCAGGAATGGTGGAGCCACCATTCCTGGAAGTGTTGAAAAAATGAGGAGGCGTGGCCCTTTGTGATGTGGCTTAGTGGGCAAAGTGGAATTCAGTCAAAGGATGGGATTGATGGTCTTGTAAGTCTTTTCCAACCTGAATGATTCAATGATTCGACGCTGTGGGAGCTGCTGCCACCCCATGCCTCAGTTTCCCCATGAAACAGAGAGGATTAATGATGCCAACTGCTCTTAGAAGACTCCAGGACACGCCCAGAGCATGCAGTGGTGGAGAACTGGTGGGGGGGAACTATTTTCCGTGACCTGGATGTCTGTTTGAGGGGTGTTGTGATGAAAACACACAGGTGTCGTGACATCCCTGTGTCTTTGATAGACAGAGAAGTCATTTTGCTGCCCTAAGATCAGCTCACAGGATTTTGAAATGCTGCTGATGCAGTGGAAAAAGCTTTTGCTCTTGTACAGAGGAGCCCAGGGGGATTTTTCACAGTTCCAAGTACTGACCAGAAACCCTGGAAATGTTTTGAGGAAGAAATGAAAAAGAAAATTTCTTTCAATTAGTTCAGCATTTTTCAGCCAGTTCTGGTTGCAATCAAGAACATTGTACTGAGCTCGAGTGTTTTTTTGAAAGAGCCTTAAAAAAACCATCCAGGGAAATGAATAAAGGAAGTGACCCAAATCTAATCTAGACTGATAGGCTGTAGAAGACTTATCTTCACCAAGTAACAAGGTCCCTTCTCTCTTCCCATGTAACAGGAGTCTTAGCCAAAGCTCCTACAATGTGGCAATTCAGGAATAAATGTCAGCATCTCCTCCATGAAAGGAATATTTGGATGTCAGCAGCAAGAGGCAATGTTTCTGATAAACTGATGCAAATGAGATGCTGGGATCAGGGCTGGGATCAGCGCTGGGGAGGTCTGATCTCATGCAATTTCCATGCTCTGAGGGTACCCAACCCCCACAGAGCAAAGGGTCTTGGGCAGGTAGTGGTCAGCCCTCCCCATCCTCCTTGGGAAACCCTTCAGGGAATCACCTGTTTTGGTCCACAAAAACACCAGCCAAGGGAATGAAGAGCATGGCATGTGGGTTTTGTTAATCAGAGAGGGTGGGGAAATCCATATCCTGCTGCAGCAGCCTTTGTGCTGCGTGTGCAGCAAAGGAGAGCTCCGAGTGTAGGACAGGGGGGTGACAAAGGTGACTGAAAGATCTCACTTTGGATAGTGAGCATTGCTGGCCAGGAATAAAAAAATTCTCGGTGTGGAGGATCTATCCTATTCAAGCTGGACACTGTGAGTCTGGTGCAGCTTGTTTCCAGGTCCCTGGGACACAAGGGAAGTGTCAGACTGAGGGAGAGCTGCCTGTGGAAAGGCTGATCTCTGCCTGGAGCTGTGCAAGGCAGCTGCCCCCAACCTGGGCTGCATTCCAGTGGGGCATGATGGAGGGGGATGGATGCAGGGTTGGGTGGGTGTGGTCAGAGGTGCTCTTTTGGGTGTGTTGGGGCCACCTCCCTGTCCCCAGAGTGTCCCCTTGCCCATCCAGGCAGTGCCTGGATGTCTCCACGGAGGGAAGCCACCTCCAGCCCCCACAGGCCTCGGTGAGCAGCCTGGGCTTGTCCCCCTTGGTCTGAAGCAGCTCAGCCTGCCCTCCTGAGCGCTGCTCTGCAGAGGGATCAGCACAGAGCCTGTCCCTCAGCCCACCCTGCCATCCAGGATGTCATGGGAGCTGCCGAGTGAGGTATCCGGCCCCGCTCCCTCCTGGCTCCTGGCCCCCGCTGCCGGGATTGTTTCCACGGCAAGAGAACAATACCTCTCCTTCCATCCAAGAAACATTTATTACATGATCCGTTTCAGATGTCTCTTCGGGGAGGAGGGGAAAGCGGAGGGGAAATAGATCTCTTTTTTACGGCGGCACGGCAGGATCCGTCCCGTCATGGATTAATTATCCCCGCGCGCAGGCGGGCTGGGGGGATGCTCGGAGCCAGCGCCAGGGTTGCCTTCCAAGAGGAGCAGACGTGGATATTTCTAGCCTCCTTTTTTTTTTTTACACAAACTAAAAGGGGTAATTAATTAATCTGGAGGCTTTCACGTTCATTATCATTCCCTCCCTCTCCTCGTTTTTTCTCTCCCCTTCGATTGTACAGAAACGTGGAGAAAGGTAAAGAGTTTAGGGGCCTATTATGCTGCTCCTTCCCCAGCCCTGTCAATCTCCCTGCCTGCTTTCATACCTCTGCCTCCTTTTCTCTCCCTTTAAAGCCCTCAGAGGTCAGAAACATTTCCTGGTTTTCCTTTGCATGCCCTGAAGGAAAGGGCCTGGGCTGGATTATCTGCCGGTATAAACCAGCACTGATGCACAGGCTCTGTCAGCAGAGTACTCCACGCTTCTGGAAGCTCCTTCCATCCATCACACGGGCTAGGGAGGAGAACCATCCCTTGGGCCTGCTCCTCCTCAGCTGGGGAGGAAGGCACAGGATTAATGCTGACAACACAAGCACTACCTAGGTAAAGACAGAGGCTCCAAAGCCCCGGAGGTAAATGCTGTTACGGTGCCATTTGTCCGTCCTTTCCCATTTTTTATTTCCACCCAGCCAAGCTGCAACTCGAGCAAGAAGCATAAATCCTGCTGTCCCTCGACTCCATCTGCTCACGGAGCTAAAGAGATGTAAAGGATGTAGCCAGGGTGAGCCACTCCATTACGGAGTGCTCTGGAGGGGCTGAGGCAGAGATGGAGCCAGGGATTAGAGGACATCCAGGAGCAATTGCAGCCCCTTTGAACTCAGCGTGACTTCTCCAAGACACCTAACAGAAACTAACTTCCCAGGGATGGGGGATTGGAAAAATCTCATTTCAGGCTGTAGATTCCAATTATTTTAGCTCTGTGAGGCCAGAGATGGGCTGGTGGGAGGCATTTTCACATCTCCCAGGAGGCGAAGAGCCCTCAGCTGAAGGTCTGGGTGCTTGCTGGAGGAATGGTTCTGTTCCGTGCCTGGCTGACAACCCAGCTTTCTGTAGGAAAGCTTCTGGGCAGCCCATCCTAGAGAAACTCTGTGGTTCTTGAAGCCAGGTTGCTGGTGCTTTGCCTCCCCTCGAGGCAAGAAAGGAAAATGGATTTGCATCCAAAAGCATGCCCTGTCCATGGAGCTCTGAATGAAAATCCCAACACACTATCTCATCTTTCCCCTTACCCACTGCTGTGAACATCTGACATGGCTGATCTGTCATGTGTTTGCACAACTCCCAAAAAGTGCCCTTCCAGAGGCACCACGTGGTGCCCATTTTTTGGTTTTTCTGGATGTGAAAAGTGTCCCAGCGGTAAGGGAAGGAATTCCTGGTGTCTCTGAAAGCCTGTATGATTCTCTTTGTCTGCCTGCCTGGTGTACTCATGTGTCATTTGCTGCTCTTGGCAGCGAGTGGGAGTTTGTGGAATGAGAATATGAAATTCCTCCCTCTTCCACAGTGGCACACAGCTTAGAAGGATGGGTTATCCTGGCTGCATCTGTCCAAGTGGCAGAATAAATAACTGGGATATGAAGAGCTGCTGTCCAACTCAATGTCGTGTTCAAAGGCTCCTGGTTGACTGGAGAGCAGGAGAGGCTTTTCCAGTAATGGGTTGTCTGCTGTTCCTCTGCCCAAAACCAAGTTTAATGAAGCATTTGTTCTTTTACTGCCCTCTCTTTAACTGGGTTTTTAAAGCTTTCCCTCAGAGCTGGGTGACAAAAGCAAAACTGTGTCCTGATGTGTTTGTTTGAATTCTTAAGTGAATTTGCTTGGGCGATATTCCCAACCTTTCCCTGGTGACTTTCCAAGAACATTCAAGCAACGAGATTTTCACTGGCAGAAAACAAAACATAACCAAAAAAAAAGCAAATTTCAAAGTCACATTTGCAGGGTTTTTAGCACTATTGATACCTGCAGTGCTAAAATATCCTGACATGGTCTTGTAACAGATCGGTGAAGATTTTGATGAATAATGAATTGTGATTTCTTTTTATTTGCCTTCTGGTTCTGGTTGAACTCTTCAAGCTCTTGAGTTATTCTTTGTAATCATGAGACCTGGAAACTGATTTTCCCTAGGTCTGAAATGATGAGTCTTTGTAGCTGACTTTGCTGAAATGCAGATGTTTGTTCCTCAGCATTTCTTCAAGTGTTGGTTCTGGTCCAGTTTGGACCAAAACTGGATGTTATTATTATTTCCCCCAAATCTCACTATAAACAGGCAATCCTAGAACTAAACCTTAGCCAAGGTATGATGTTACATCCCTCCAACTCTGTGTAACCTTCATTTTTGTTAACTTGATCTGTGCTTGTACAGGGTTTCCCAGGATCACAGACTGGAATAGTTTGGGTGGAAAGGGACTCAGAAAGTTTTTGTCCAACATCTTGCACCAGGGTTAGTTTTGGGATCAGACCAGGGTTTGAAAGCCTCCAAGGATGGAGACTGCACAGGCTCTCTGGGCAACCTGTACCACCTTTGCCCATCTGCTGTTATTTCCAGTGTTTACATCTGCTTGTTTCAGTTTAGGCCTGTTGTCTCCCATCTCCCTCTTCCTGGAGAACCCCTGGCTCCAGCTTCTTGCTAACTCCAGGTAGGAGTTAGACTGTGAAGTGTCCCTAATCCCAGCTCCCTTGGCCTACTTTTGGGGCAAAAAATGCCTGGGACACCCTTTTCTCTGGATCCCTTACATTGCCATGCTTGTCACAGAACTCCCTCAGCTCAAAGAAGGTCAACCAAGCCACAATTCCCCAGTTCTCAGCTGTGGAGCTGACAGGTGACTGACACCAATGCAGGGCCAGAGCCTGGGAGAGCCACCCACAGGGATTTCTGAGAGCTGGGTTTGCCAGGCAACCTTTCCTCAGCTGCTGCAAGTCATTTGATTGTGGGGTGTTTCTGATGAAATGTCTGCTTCAGTGGGTTATTGCTTCCCAGGAAAACTCAATTTCATTGGGAGACAACTGACCAGCTCTTTTCCTAATAAGCACCACCAAATCATCTGGTTTTATCAGCAACAGAATGAGAGCTGGCAAAAAATTTAATTTGAAATGCAGAAATAACTAATATTGGGGGGAAACCTAACTTTTCTGCTCCACTGGGGACTAGTGCAGTGCCAGGGGATTCACTAAACAGCACAGTTCATATTTTAAATATTTGCTAAGTGAATGTAGAGGCAATTGTTTGGGGAAGTATTTGTCAAATAAACTCAAACAACAAATGCATTTGAGGAAATTGGATTTGTCCACCTGATATTGCAGGAACAGGAGAAGAGGCTAAATTCATCAGATAAACTGTTCAGCTGAACTGTTTGTTCTCCTCTATCCACCCTCCAATCATTATTTTAGAGAGACTACAACTGTTGTAGGCACTGTGCAGAAAATTTATAGGAAACAGATCTCTGGCTGCTGAAGCCCAGAGCCTGCATGATGGACGTGGCAGATAGGGGAAGATTGAGCACCCAGCCCTCTGGGGAAGGAGGCGAGTCCACCTCTGTGCCCAGAGCTGAGAATTCTCTCCCTGCACCCAAATCAGACACTCTCTAGGTCTGTTTTGCTCTATCCAGCTGCAATATGGTGCTGCTGTGATCATCACAGCACAGATTGAACCTTCAGCTGGTTCCATCCTCAGCCACAAAACAGCAGCTGGGAAGGCAGGTCAGGACTTCTGGGATGTGAGCACAGACTGGGAAATGTGTGGCACCAGTAGCTGGTACAAACTCCATCTCCTGGCTCCCTCCCAGCATCTGAAATGAGGAGGCAATTGCTCCAGGGCCTCCCAGCCCTGGTGATTTATGGCTGAGGGGGAAATGGGTTCTGGGCAGGTACTGCCCATCTCCATTAGTTATATATGGCAAACCCTTGGCCAGGTACTTAAAGCAGGATGGGGAGATGTGGCTCACTTTATTTTGCAGGCAGGGACTGTAGAAATCAATTTTATAGCTGCCCTGGCTTCTTGGAGTGCTGAGCTCAGAGAGCAGGAAGGGGCTCCTCAGGGTTAACTGCTGGGATCTGAGGATGTGAGCAGAGCACAAGGGGTGGATACAGTCCCTGCAGCAGCCTGGAGTAGTTGTTGAGGGAAAGAAGAGGAAAAAGAAGAAGGAATTTGCTTTCCAGGAGAGCAAATTCAGGGAAGTAACTCAATGATAAATTCAGGAAAGCAAAGGGTGCAAAGCTGCTGTTCTCAGAGCCCAGACTAGTTCCCAAATGGCTTGGGAAGCTGAGATCAAGAGAAGAGGTGAGTGTAGTTTGGGAGATGCAAGATGTAAGGTCAGGAGCCAAATCTCTGAGCTGCAGAAAAATGAAGCTGTATTTTAGGCTTGAAGAAAGGTGTAGAAGTGATGGAAGAGCACATGGCAGTGAGAGAGAAGGAGCTCAGCTGCAGGGGAGGCAGCACAGCAGGTAGGGCAAGAGATTTGCCCCCTTTGGAGGGGTCTCAACTGAGCTCCCAAGGCCTGCCTGGGTAATCTTTATTCTTTGAGAGCTGTGTCTCTACAGTGGGGCTAAAATAATGTGGGCTTTCTTTATTCTTCCTGTGCACACAAAATTTCTCTCTGGGGTTGTCAACCGAGTGTCTTCCATGCCTGGAAAAATTCATGCTTTTAAAGCCTCTCAGACTTTCATAGTGGAAACAAGCCTGGCATAGAAATATCTGGAGCAAATCCAAAGTGCAAACTGTGGGTTAGACAGTGCAGGTCTCCCCTCTCTTTTTTTATTTTTTTTTCCTTGGGTCTCTTGGTATTTGGCTTTCACCTGGATTTAACTGGATGAGCTGGGGTCTGTTCACCTTAGAGGGTAGTGAGCACCTTGGGACTGGACTCACATGGGCACCACAGGGTGTTGTCTCTGGGTGTTTCTCTCCATGGCCAATGTGCTTGATCTGTGCCCCACACCTTTAGCTTGGTTTTCAGACTTGTTGCAGCCTTCCCAAGGCCAATCCAGATGCTGTTCCAAACTCCCAGCTCCTGGTGTATGTGGAGTGCTGAGGGCCAGCTCATCTATCTGCAGGCTCCCCTGGGATACTTCCTCAGACTCAGCCTGAGCTGGAAGGTCCTGGGTTGTGCCTGGCTGACCCCACTCACTGCTCCTCTTCTGGGCTTGTGCTAAAATCCCTGGCAATGCTGGCTGCCCTGGAGCAGTGATGGCTGCAAGGGATAGAATATTCCAGTTGGAAGGGACCTGTGATGTTCATCCAGTCCAACCTCCTGCCCACTTCAGGGCTGACCCAAAGTTACAGCCAGGCTGGACAGGCCTTGGGGCAGCCTGGTCCAGTGGAAGGTGTCCCTGCCCATGGCAGGGAGTGGAACAAGGTGACTTTCAAGCTCCCTTCCAACCCAAACCATCCTGGGGTTCTGTTAAGGGCATTGGCCAAATGTCTCCTAAACACTGACAGGCTTGAGAGGTTAACTGTCCTCTTCCAGGGCTTGAACACGTTTTTGGTAAAGAAATGCTTCCTGGTGTCCAGTCTAAACCTTCCCTGGTGCAGCTTTGTACCATTCTGACTCACCCCACTGCTGGACAGCAGGGAGGAAAGCCTGAGGGAGCAATTGCTTTGCTTTTGCTACTCAATGTAGGGTGGTGCCTACATTTAGTTTTATCCCCTGAGCTCCCTGAGCTGTCTTCCTGAGGGGCAGAGCAATCTGGCTGTGCCATCACGGGGCTGCCATTGGCATCTCCAGAAAACCAAGTCTGTTTGAAATCCCAGGGTGGGGGTCTGTGCCAGGGGCTGGTCTGCTTTAGCAGCTGGTGGTGGGATTCACAGAAGGAGCCTGTCAGAGTGGGAAATGCTTGAATGCAGGACTCTACCTGCTGGCTGCTTGAGCTTGGCTGTGGCAGAGCATTGGGGTAGTGTGGGGAAGTTTGGGAATGGCTTTGTGCCCAGGTGGGCACACAGGCTCCTGGTCAGTGGTGGCCAAAGCCAGGGTGGGCTGTGCTCAGAAGTTCTGTGGGATCAGGATCTGGCTCTGTTAGGAGGGTAGGAAGGATTTGCCTCCCTCACTCTGAAAATTCAGGTTAGTGGGCTTGGCTGCTTTCTCTCTGTGCTCAGCTTCAGCAGAGGGATTAAATTTCCAAGGAACTGAACTCTCAGAATTAGAAGCTGGGCCTTGGATTTGGTTAAAAACATCTGGACCAGAAACCTCAAGCACGGATTTCTTGTTCCCCAAGTTCAATTTTCATTCCATGAGGGGCACCTCAAGAGGTGCAAGCACCCCAGCTCTGCCCCCTTGGCTTTCTGTAGGGGGCAGGAGGGACTCCCAGAGGGGAATCCTCCCCGGGCAGTCGCAGAGATCCAAACCAAGCCCACCTGTTGGAGCTCTGTGCTGCAGTGATGCAGAGCAGATGTGTGTTTGGGCAGGTGTGGGGTGGGACGGCTGCCAGCCCCTGCTGCACGTGTTCCCAGGGTGGAGAGAGCCTCCAAAGATAAGTCTGCAGTTCCGATGGGGGGATATTGAGTTCTGTGCTGCAGGGCAAACGCTGTCCGCTCTGAAATGCAGCTGCTGATGAAGTCATGTCCTTGTTCCAGGGAACTCTGGAAAAAGGGAGATCGGGCCTCTCTCTCTCCAGTAACATTCTGGCTTACCTGTTTTTGTTCTGGGGCTGGCAGCTGGATTAGGAGCTTTGTCTGGGTGACAGATCAGCTGATGCCAATCCTCTGCGCTGGGAAGTTTTCCATATCCCATTTCCATTCTCCATTCCTATCTTCAGTTTCTGTCACTGTTGGTGGAGGTGTGCTCTGCAGCTTGTCCTCCTTTCCCTGTCTGTTTTGCTCCCTTTCCAGGCTTATCTGAAGGGAAAACCCCCAACATCTCTAACTCTGCACCTGGAGGCCCAGATCTGGTGCTCAGACAGACCCCCTGGTCCCCAGGCAGGCACATGCAAGGTGAGACTTACCCTAAGCTGTCACTTCCCCTGTGTGGCAGGGCCACCCTCCCCATACAGGGGTGACAGAGGGTCCCACCTGCACGGCCTCATGGTAGCTGCTCCAATTTTTGGCTGTTTAACTTGCTCTTGTGCAAAATAGTCTGAGCAGGACTCTGCTGAGCACAGGAGGAGGTCAGGAGCTGATCTGCAGGGGCATGATTCACATCTCCAGCGTGTGGATTCCCCTCAGGTCTCCTGATGGCTTGGGGCTGAAGCTGAGAGGGGAGGGAGGAGGATGGAGCCTGGTCTCTGTGCTGGCAGCAACTCCTTTGACACCTGCACCGAAATCCTGGGCCAGATGTCTCATACCACTTCAGTCCCTGGCCCAGCTCTCTTAGAAGCAGCACTAATCAGCCTTTAAATGCTGGGGACATGAGGAGAATTATCTCCATATTTTACAGCTCTCCTGTGAGGGTGCTGGTGCCCAGCAGCTGCTGGGCTCTGGGAATGACTCACAATGGAGCCGGGAACTCTGCTTGGCCCTGGGTCTGCCCCAGAGCCCTGCCCAGTGCCAGGACAGGGATACTGAGTGTTCTCCAGGCCCAGATTGGGGTGTACAGCCCTTGCTGCCTGTTGGAATGAAAGGGCAGGGAAATTACCTTGCAGGAGCAGGCTGGTGAAGCAGCTTGCTCCCCACATCCCTGAGGGCACGGAGCCGCTCAGTGCCTTTGTGCAGTGGCCCTGCTGCTCCATCTGTACACACCCTGTACATTGCTGCTTTATTTAGAACTCATTTTGTGCTAAAAACATCAAGAACATAAAAAGAGCCACTCGAACACAGCGAAGCCAACCCTCCCTGGACTTGCAAGTGACACATTGAAGCTTCTGGAAACGTGTGTTTGATGGTAATCACAGGGACCTTAAAGATCATCTGGTTTCAACTCCCCTGCAGGAATAGGGTTGGATGGGGATGGGCAAGGACAGCTTTCATTAGACAAGGCTGCTCAAAGTCCCATCCATCCTGGCCTTGAATCCTTCCCCTCGTACTGTCAGGTTCTTTCCACAAGTGTTTTCTCCCTGTTTCACTGTGTGAACAAAGTCAGGGTTGATTTTTCTGCAGTTGCCACTCTCAGCAGTGGCTGGGACCTGATCTAAGAGCCTTTGCTGCCCCACAGAGTCTCCAGAAGAGCAGGAAACAAATCAGGACTGTCCCTTCCCCCGTGTCCCTGGGGACTGTACTGGGCCTTTGTGGGGGTGAGGATGATTTTTGGTTGATGTGTCAAGGGTGGAAACCAGACCAAGAACGTGACCCAAAGCTGTCTGTCCTGGGATGAACACAGGGAGCTCTGACCTCCCTGTCTTGGCTCTTCCCAACGTGCCATGAGCCTGTTCAGCCTGACTGAATCTCCTCCTTGCCCCATCCCAAGGGCAAGGGCTCAGTGGGATGCTTGGGCATGGGAGAGGTTTCCATATGCCACTTGTCATGGACTGCAGTGGGATTTGCTGTGTGGGAGAGTATTTAAACAACTTCTCCCCCTGTCCCAGCCTCCCTGCCTGCAAGACTGAGTGGATTTTCCCTTACTGAGCTTGGCTGTGAGGGTGGATGTGAGGAGATTGCTCAGGGCTGTATTCACACTTCCTGCTGGATGTGCTAGGTGGTCAGCCTGGGAGATCCAGGATGTGGGGAACACACTGCTGGGTAGAAATCTGCCTCCCTACCTGGCCAGCAGCTTCAGCTTGGGTTGTTTTCTGTGACATCCTTCTGAAAAATGTTTTTCTTTAGAAGAAAGAGGCTGTCTTTTTTCCCCTTTCTTCAAAAGGGAAAGAATTTCGTTTAAAACCAAAAGCAAGAAACAGAAAATTGGAAGATTTTTCATAAAGTTGAGGTTTTGTCAAGACCTCATTTTCCTTTGAGAAGTGAAGAGAGGAAACAAGGGAGAAGCCTCTAACTCATGTCAGGTACCTGTGTGCATGAGCATGATTTGTGTGCTCTTTCCTTTTGCTTCCTTCTTCTCTCCCCACGTTCCCTCTGACAGAATACCTCTTCCAGGGCCTTCTGCTTCAAATGTTCTTAATATTGATTTCTCTGTAGCACTGCCTGTTGGCTCATTGTACTCCAAGCTCTGTCTCACTCAGCTGAAGAGCTCTGAACTTCTGTGAGGACTCTGGCAATCCCAGGACCCCTTGTCTGGCCAGTGGTGCCCACAGGGATGAGCCAGTCCTGCTCCTGCTCCTTCTGGCCGTGCCTCCCTCGGCACAAATCTTCATTTCCAGAGGGATTTTCTTGGCTTCTCTCTCCTGATTCCTGGCTCCCCCATTCATATCCGAAGCGGTGGCTTAGCAGAACTTGTTTTGACAAAAGCAAAAGGATATTCACAGCCAATTAAAAATATGGTAATGGAAAGATGGGGAAGAAGCATGGTGCTTCCTCTGCTTGAGGGGGTTGTTGGGAGCTGTCACTGTGCTTAGAGGGATTAACAGTGCGTGCTGCAGGCCCGTGTCAGATTGAATGTTAAGCTCCCAGGCTACAACCATGCTCCTGGGAGCAGGGGGAAAAAATCATTCATTACTGTGGGGATGGAAGGATTTCTTCAGTAATTTGCTCATTGTCTTCTGCTTTCTCTCAAGTGGGCACACACTCACATGTGTGTTTACAACACTCGCTTTGAGTGTCTCAAGCTGCAGATGACTGAATTTAGGGTAACTTTCCCTGCCTGAGATGCCTTGTGGTGAGAAGGACTGGCCAGGCGAGGAAGGCCAGAGGTGCTGGAAGACCTGGACTTGCATCCACTCTCCCCTGTTAGGACCTGTACTTTTCTGTGGGTTTCTCTCCAGGCTGTGCCATGGGTGATGGTTGTATTGCTCATCGTCCTCTTCCTCTTTGGGTGCCTAAGGTTGTGTGAGCACCCCAAGCAGGCAGTGTGAGCACAGATTGGAGTTTGTGCTCCTGTTCCCTGCCTGTGAAGAGCTCTACATGCAACTCCTCCTGTGGTGTGGGGGTAGATGGTGGCTGAAGTCGTGTAAATCCATCAAGGAGTAAAAATGGATGTGTTGGAAGTCTCTTGCACAGTTTGCTTTCAGCTGTGTGCAGGGTGTGCCAGGAGTCTGTGTCCTGGGTTTCTGCAGTGGATCAGCAGGCACAGCTGACAAGTGATGGATCACCTTTGAGGTGACACCTCAGGCTGTTTTCAGAGATGTCATTCAGCAGAAACTGAGCATATGGAATAGAAGATATGGCAAGAAACTGGAGCCACATCCATCCTCTTGCTCCAGGAGTGATGGAGAGACAGACAGGCTCTCTGATCTCTGCCTTTTTCTCTTTCTCCCTTCATGCTTCTCATCCACTGCTGTTTTGTCACCCCGTTTGGTTTCTCTCTTACCTCTCCTCAAGGGGTAGAAATCCCTGGATTAAGCTGGAGTTGTCAGTACCATGGGAGGTATCCTGCTCGATGGACATGATGAAAACAGCTCAAAGGTGTCTGGCAGTCCCACTTCCAGCTTTGGTGTGCCTTCCAAGAAGCCCCCATGCTCCTGATTCCACTCTCAATTGTGACTGGGAAAGTGCACGGGGAGAATTTGCCTAAATCCCTGTTTGTGAGGTCCTGGCATCTCCTCTAAGACAAGCTACTCCCCCAGGAGCAAAATCTGTGCAGGTTGATGTAAGGCTGAGCTGCTTTCTGGCAGGCAGCTGGAGCAGCCTGTAAAGGGTTACCTCAGGCAGCAAGAAAAGCCAGACTCTACAGCACAGCCGTGTTTTTTTAACAGGCAGCCCAGACTTGTAATATCAGCACTTACTGAATTAATTTACTGTGTAGCACCAGTAAAGCTCTAAGTTCTTTCAGTGAATTCCAGTTTTGAGAAAAATCAAGAAAGCAATTACTTGGTTTGGTCATTAATTACTCACCACTGGACATTTTCGAAGGCGTCGCACGAAAAACCTGAGGCAGCCATTAAGAGCAGCTCTAATGCTATTGATCTATTTGTGCTTAGCGTGGAACTTCTCTGCTTTTATGATGTTTTATTGACCTGGGGGATGCAGGTGTGTGCAGCCAGGGAGTGTGAGCTGCTCTTTCCCTTGCTGGGGTTGCCCTCTTGGTGGGGAGTGGTGGCTTCTCAGAGCATTCCTTAGGGGAAAGTCCCTCAGGATGGTGGGCACTGGGAATTCTGACCATTGCACACCTGCACACCCTGGACTGTGCTTGGCACAAGAAGGATCCCTGTGTAGGGCTGTGCTGTTAACGAGGTGAATCCACCATGGGAGGGAAGGGACAACTGGGGCCATGCAAAGGGACTTGCCTGTGGACTTGCAGAAGGGCAGTGACAAAAGATGTCCAGACAGAACCACAGAATCACTGAGGTTGGAAAAGACCTCCAGGATCATTGAATTCAACTTTTGATCTCCACCTTGTTACCCACCCCAGAGCTCTGAGTGCCATGTCCAGGCATTCCTTGGACACCTCCAGGCATGGGGACTCCAAACCTCCCTGGGCAGCCCCTGCCAATGCCTGGCCACCCTTTCCAGGAAGAAATCCCTCCTGATGTCCAGCCTGAGCCTCCCCTGGCACAACTTGAGGCCATTCCTTCTTATCCTTTCTCTGTTCCCTGGGAGCAGAGCCTGACCTCTCCCTGGCTGTCCCCTGCTGTCAGGGAGTTGTGGAGACCTCCTGGCATCCAGATCTGCTCTGCTCCTGAAGGGTCACCTCTGTCTTAAATCTCTTTCACTTCCCCTTCCTGCAAGCAACTCCCTCCCTCCTTTTATGCCTCTCTTCTTGTTTGATATCACTGTGGCCATTTACTGACATGAAGCCTTTGGAATTGGAGGTAATCTGCAGAAAAATGTTACCCATCAAGAAATTAGGGGTCAGGAGTGGCAGGCAGAGCTGTCCTGGGCAGAGGCACATGCTGCTTTGCTTCCTTCCTCTACAGCCTCTGGGATAATCCTTTCCTACTCCCTCAAAGCGGCACAGCCCAGCTGCCACCCTGGAATGCAGTGACAGGAGCTGAGATTAACCCTGCTGGCAAGTGAGAAAGGTGTGAGCCCACAGCAGCAGGAGCATTTTCTGGTGAGCTGGAAATGCAGCAGGGAATGGTGACAGCTCCTGGAAAAGGGCAGGGTTCCCATTTGGCTTCCAGGGGGTTTCTCAAGGTGGACCAGGGTCTCCCAAGGTTGGTGTTGGTTGAATCAGGATTTGTTCTGGCTTCGTTCCCAGTAGTGAAAGGTGCAGTTTTTCCGTGTACAAACTGAGATAGCAAATGCCACTGTGCCATTATTCTATTTCCCCACCCTGTACCTAGAGGAACTGGAAAAAGCAACACACATTTAACAGTGCCAAGGGGATGTGGCTGTTCTGCCTGTGCCTCCTGGCCTTTCTCCTTCTCCCATCACATTTGGCATGCAAAATTGAATCATACCCTTCTCACCCGCTTCCCACTGGGGGAAAGGTGGCCTTTAAATCATAATATGATTGCAGACAATGTTGCAGAAGGGGAAAATGAGATGAACTTTAAACTCCCCTTTGCTTTACAAATTTGTTCACGTCTTCCCTCACAGCTGCTTAGTCATGCCCATTAGATTTACCATTTTCTGGGAAGGAAAAAGGGAAGTGAATTTTATTATCTATTCAGCATCTGACTTGGTGCCTTTCTCCCCTCTTTTGTCTGGTTTAATCAGAAATTTGCAGAGGTTTTGATTGGGCTCCTTTGATCAGGGCACAGAATCCCCCAGGTAAGGGATCGTTAGTTCTCATTAGCAGAAGAAACATTTTTCCGTGATGCTGCACATCCTTGTCCAGCTAATTGAAGAGTCATCACAGTGACTTTCCTGCCCCATTAGTTTTCATGGATACCTCAGATGCCTCCAACAACTGACCAGGTGGAAAGGGAGGGGGCTGGAAAACAACCCACAGAAAGGACCAGGCGTTGAATTAATTAGGAACTGCTAAAAGAAACACTCTGCATCTTTCTGTGGAACTTCAGTGCTACTGGATGGAATTAAGAAAATGAAATCAAGAACTTGGCAAGTTTTATAAGGAGGCTGGGTTGATATTTGCATATCAAAAGTAGCCAGAATTTTTGGAACAGTAACACACATTTTAAAAGGGATTTTGGTCTTTGTGTTTGCAGAGTTAAATCAGTTTTGGGCTATTAAAAACTGCAGAAGGAGCCCTGATTTGCATATGTGCTGTCGGTAGGAATCTTATCCTTCAGCCTGGCACATCCCCAAATTGGACACTGGACAAGATGTCCATGTGCCTGGTCCTGCCTGTCAGTTCCCCTGCTCCTGCATTTGTGGTAGCAGGGTGGAGGAAATGGGCAGGAACGGGAGAACATTTAGTGGGGAGGAGGAGGAGGAGGAGGAACATCTCTGCGGCGGGCTGGGAGCCAGCAGGGCTGCAGCAGCCACGTGGGAGCCCTGCCCGGAGCGGGTCACAGGGCTGCATCCCAGCCCTGGCACTCCTGCAGCCAGTTCAGTCCATGGCACTGCTCGAGGCAGAGCTTGGGGCTGGAAAACCTGCACCACTGTGCAAGGGGATAGAGCTGTGCCCCGGGGTGGGCCCGTGGGAAGGGCTGGGATAGGCACTGCTGCTTCCTGAGGTGTGGGAGAGAAGAGCCTGACACCCGAGGGCTCCTGCCTGGTGGTGTCAGAATGGGACCCACCCACCCACGGTGAAGGTAAGAGAGCTGTGTGGGGCAGGAGGCTTTTCCTTCTTTACGTATTTCCTCTTTTTCTTTGCCTTTGCAGAAGAAGTTTCTGATGCTGGGACAGATAAGCAGGAGATGCAATCAGCTTTGTCCAGCTGGAAACCATTCCTGAAGTGCTGGCTACCTATGTACAAGATCTGGCTTGTCTGATGTCACTGGTTTTCCGTGGAGGGTATTTTGCCAGGAACTGGTTGGATAGGCCAGAGAGAAGTATCAAGCCTCGTGGCCTTAAAACCAAGGGGTGACCTCAGCAGTGGGCCCCTTGCCATGGGTTTTGTCCCAGAACCTGTTCCAGTCAACACTGGGGACTGGATTTTCAAGCTGTGCCCCAGCCTGAGCCTGGAGTGGTCTGGCCATTCTGGCCATGTTAGCAGAATTCCAGTGGTTTGGGTTGGAATGGAACTTAAAGATCATCCAGTCCCACCCCTTGCCACGGACAGAGACACCACCCACCAGAGCAGGTTGCTCAGGGCCCCACCCAACCAGGCCTTGAACACTTCCAGGGCTGAATTATCAGTGGACTGATATTCCTCAGTCTCTGTCCTGGGCATGTGTGATCTTCCTGCAGTGTCAAACACAGGTGGCTTTTGGCAGTGGAACGGTGCTGAATAAGCACTCCCTCCTATTCATCATCCCATTTTCCATGTCTGGTGGGAGAACAAGGTGAGGAGGAGGAGGGAAAGGCACTCCTGAGCCACAGCTCAGTACAGAGAGACTCTGGCACAGCAGCCAGGCACGCACATCCCCCAGCCTCCCAACCACGTTATTGTATTACAGCTGACATTCCTTCCTTCCACTAATATGTTATTTTTGGTCTGACAGCTTTATGAAGGAGAAAAGAGAAATAGAGAGAGAGAGAAACACGTACCCGGACAGACACAGGCAGTATTCATCCCTTATCAGCAAGGAATGGGTTTGCTCAGACACCAGAGATCTGCTGATTGAAACATCTTGCTGTCTCCAGCAGCTCGCTCTCTGCCGTGGAAGGCAGATTCCCAGAGCCTGCAGATTCCAGTGAAAGGGACAGGATTAGGTGTGGGGGGGTGTTGGTCTTCTGGGGATTGTGCCTTCCTGGCTTGGGATACTCCCTGAACTCTGCTGGGATGTCTAATTAGTGGGAGAAGTCAGTCTGCTGTCTGTGTTGGGATGTTGCCAACATGGCAGGAGGGTAGCCACGGGGTTGATTCCCTTTGGTGCCTGGTTCTTGTGTTGGGAAGGCTCCCCAGACAGGTGTGGCTCAGGGAGAGATGTCCCATCCATGCTGGCAGAAGAGCAGTGACATCCCCACGGAATCCTGACGCTGTTTCACTTTGGAGGGAGAGAGGGAAACTGAAAAAAAGTGTGTGGGAAATGCCACTGGTCATTGTGCTTCAGCCAGTGGGCAGAAGGAAGCGTGTGTGGGAAGTGGGAGAGGCAGGAACAAAACCTAAAAAGTTGAGGGCTGTGATTATGAGAGCAGAAAAAAAGGAATGTGAAACAAGCTGGATTTTACTCAGGCTGGATGTTTGCTGGCAAAACCTGAAAGGGAAAAGAAAAAAAAAACTGCAAATGAGAGTGAGGGGAAAAATGTTCCAATATGAAAATAATGCTGAGGTTTGTTCTGCATCCCATGACTCATCAGGTGACCTGGAAAATTCACAATGTTCACTCTCATTGCAGGAGAGGTGGTTAGAGGCTGCCAGGCATGGAAGGGCCAGCCTGCACAGTAGGTCCCTCCTTGGGCACACGGATCCTGGGTGGTTGGCTGGGCAGGGATCAGCTGGAAAAAGAAGCAAAAGGCCAACCAAGCATCCTGTACATCCACATGCTTCTCTGCCTTTGGCCCATACCCTGTTCCCAGGATGCTTGACCTCCCTGGACACCCTCTGCAACAAGATTTGCATCAGGCACCTCATGCTGTCCCCAGAACAGCCCCTCTTTCTCACTGTGTGCTGGCTGCCAGGAGAAACAGCTCCAGCCCTCTCCGTTCCCACATTGCAGCAAAGCCATCCCATTCCCAAGCACGATGAGAGAAAGGCCGATCAAACAGAGCAATTAATTCAACAAACAGTACAATTAAGCTGCGATCCCAGTGTAGTTTCCACCCTGAAACAGAACAAACAGCCTTCCCAGCACGGATAAATAAACTCACAGATGGAGGCTTTGGTGAGTGGTGGAGTTTTCCCTCCGCAGCCCTTCTCGAGAGCACATAAAAATCGCGGAGTACATAAATCTCTGGCTCTCCTTTCTGCTGGATGGGGAGGAAGGAATGGTGCTCCTGCTGTGGGGCAGATGTGTGCTGGCTTGGGAGCGAGGGAAGGGAGCTGCAGGCGCACAAAGGCTGTGGCAGCCACCTCCTCCTCGTCCCCAGGGCCAGCCCTTGTCACGGCCCTGGCACGAAACACATGGTGTGAAAAGCTGTGAAGGAGGAGAGCAACCTGCCTCGCTTGGCTGGACTCACTTGTTGCTTCAGGGACTGATGGAAAATCCCCTTTTTTGAGCGGGGCTTCAAAACAATCTGAGCTGGCAGTGGAAAAAATCCTCAGCAGAGCCCTTGGGTACAGAGAGCAGAACAGAGGCCTTTGCCCAAGGAAAAGGGAGGTAAAAATTTCCAGGGATGATGCTGACTGCATGGAGGCAGTGGGATCTCGGCTGGCTGCTCTGACCCGTTCCAAAATCAGCTGGAGACTGTTCTGGGAAAGGCTTTTCCATTACCAGCTGATCTCCATCCTGAGTTATTGGAGTTGGTGAAATGTTACTTCCCTTGAGGGCTGGCTGACTGCAGGAACATCAGAGCAGCATGGGGAAGGAGGATGTGGGAGTTTGAGCTGGGCTTGTGTGGGAAGAGCAGCTGGAGTGGAGGTGTTCTGCTGGCACCAGGAATGGAAAGGATGGAAAGGGCAGGCTCAGGTTATATTGCAGCTTGCACGGGATTTGGGGTCGTTTCTTTGAGAAGCAGCCAAGTCGGAAACGGGAGGGAATTGTGCAGTTTAAGAGGTGTGAAAAGCCCGTGTGATGTGACCCTGTGGATGTTGTCAGCAGAGAAAGGAAAGGGGTTTTTTTTTCCAAGAAAAGCTTATATGGTGCTGTGTGACCAGGGTACTGCTAGGAGAGGCTGGCTGGAGGCCAGGGAAGAGATGGGTGCTCCAGGTGAGTGAGTCACTCTGTGGCTGCCCCTCTGCTCAGCCCTGTGAGCAGGCATGGTGGGGAGCTGGGGAAAGCATGTGGAGGTCACTTACCCACCTAAACTCCTCCCAAAAAAAGACATGAAGCAGAATTCTTTCCCTTTTCCTGCTAGATGTTTGTGTTCCTCTTCTTTCCCTTCTCTCCTGTCTCCTGGATGGATTGCTCAGGATCTCTTGAGCACCCAAAAGGTTTGATTTAGCATCCAGGATCCCCAGGTGGTGGCTCGAGGTGGTGAACCTGGCTGCTGTGCTAATGGTGAAGGGAGTTGGGGAAACCATTTCCAGCCTCAAACTGGGTAAATCCAAACAGTGGGAGGGGTTGTGCTGAAGTGGTTCAAGCTTAGGGATGTTCTGTGCATGGCTCAGGGAGTTCAGCACCTGGAGTTTAGGGCAGAAGATACCTGGGTCAGCAGGCAAGTCTCTAGTGCTGTGAGAGTTGTACAGAAATGTTGTATTTGGCTCTGATGTTTGCAGTAAGGAGGCCCTTTTGTACCAAAAGCCACATTCCTCCATCTTTATGGAGTTGCTTTAAATACAGCTGGTGGTCTCCCAAACACAAATCCTTCAGATACACTCTTTAAACCCAAGCTGTGACTTGGATGGGGCTCTGATCAACCTGCTCTAGTGAGAGGTGTCCTTGCCCAGGGCAGGGGGTTGGAATGAGATGATTTTTAAGGTCTTTTCTAACCCATTGAGTGACTCTGTGGTAAGGCCCTGAGTGCTGTCACCTGGCCAGGGGTTTCCCAAAGATGTTTCCTTGGATCTTTATTGTCTTCTGGGACTTACCCTGCTGTGGCTTCACTTTCATTGTTGCCTTGGTGTTGCTGTTACCTGTTAACCAGCAGATCTGATGCTTGCAGAGCAGACTTTCTGAGGCTCCACATACCCTGGGTTGGGTTTGGACTTGGAAGAGGAAAGAAAACATTCCTTTTGTCCTGACTGGTGACATGACATCATGAGATCGGAGCTCCTCCACTTCCAAATAGGAAACAGCTGCCATTGTGCTCATTCTCCAGGAGCTCCCAGGACTGGCCACCCTCCAGCTTCCTGCAGAAACACCCTTCTGCTTGCAGGGAGCCAGGGGTGAGCCAGCTGCTGTGACCCTGCCCTGTCCCCAGCCCGGCTGCAGCGCTGACACAGCCACATCCCAGGATGCAGGACAGCAGACTCAGTGTCACCAGGCCAGGGTGGAAACCACAGCTGGCTTGGGCAGCTCAGCAAGGGAATGGCCACATCAGGTTCTGAAGGCAGATGTTTGCCTGTGCTCTGAGCTGGCCACAAAAAGGTCATTGTGGCTGCAGTGGTGCTGAGCTAAGGAGTTCCACCGAGGAGCAAAATGCTTGGCTTGGAGCTCCTCTCGTTCTCCTGCATGACTTCTGGTCATCCCAAATGAACTCAGATCTGCTGGTGAGTAGTCATATGGCTGTGCTGTGTCCCATGGGCCTCTTCACCAGCATCCTGAGTGTTAATTTCATTCCACTTCTCATCAGAAATCTCTCTAAACTGCAGCTCTTGATCTTTTAGGACTAGGGTCTTACTCAGTGGGAATGCTCTCCTCGCAGAAAAGCTCTCACAGGGGGCAGGCAAACAGGCACCAAACCTGTTCCTCACTGGCCTGGGTTCATTTCTTGCAATGAGGCAGGAAGGGGATGCCTCTGCTGCTGCCCAGCTCTGGCCTGGTGGCCCTCAAATGAGGGGGAACCTGGGAGCAGCCAAGGGCCTGGCTGAGAAAGAGCCTGCTCTGTGGACAGTGGTCTGGCTGGTACTTTGGCAGCCTCTGGTGAGTCTTAAAAACTGTAAATGTTCTTGGAATGTCCTGGGCAAGGCCAGGAGTTGGACTCGGCTCCTTGTGGGTCCCTTCCAACTCAGGTTCTTCTGTGATCCTTGGCAAGGCTTTAGCATTAAGGGTACTGGTGTCCTGGGTGATATCCAGACAGAAATCCTGCTGGATCATGGCACAGGTCTGCACCTGAAGCACCTTGGTGTCCCAAGGAGGTTTCACCTGTGTGCAGGTGCTGTGTTTGCCAGCATCATCTCCTTGAGCTGAGCCAGGCTGGAGGCAGGGCAGGGGTGGGATCTGGCTCTGCCTGCTGTGGCCCAGCCTGGAGCAGGATCCCACAGCACAAGTCCAGGGGGTGCTGCTTTGCCCCTGGTTGACAAGTCAGCCACGGCTTCTGTTGTCATTTACAAATCTGGGGTCCTCTCAGTAAGGGCTGTCACTGCTCCATGACAAAGTGTGTTTCCCTTGCTGGCGTCCCTCTGCAGAGATCTCCTAGACAGGATGTTTGTACTCTTTGACATGGAACAAGCTCAACGGGAATGAAATCATTTATAAAAGTCACCGGGGCCTTTGGATATTGGCGCTTCATTTCCTGCCACGATCACCGAGCCGCAATTAACACCGACCTGAAATACTGCACAGGGCTATTTGTCCTGTCTGTCCTCTTTCATCCCTCACTTCCTTTTTTCCTTCCTCATTTCCTTCCCTTCTGAGCTGGACATATGTCTCCATTTTCACCTGGTTTTTTCCTCTCTTCACTCATTTTGTTCTCAGTTTCACTCTCTTCCCTTCTCTTTGTGCTTTCTCTTTTGCCTCTTTGCTTCCCTTATCTCTTGTATTCTTCCCTTTCCCTTGCTTTATTCTCCATCTATATTTAAGCCCAGGCAAAAAGCAAATTATTTATGAAGGGCTGTAATTTATGATGCATTCTTAATGTCTTGGAAGACACAGATAATTTATTTAATGAGTAAAGACACAATAATTCACAGATGATGATTCCAGTCAGAAAATTAGTTTCATTAATTTGCTGTAAATTCGCTGCCCTGATTTAGTGCACAAGGAGTTTCTGAAACCCCACGAAAATCTTTGCCACGGTGTATTTTTTTTGTCCTCACTGGACCAGTGTGGAAGTGTGCTGGCTTTCCCACCCCTTGCTGGATCTGTCACACTCCTGCTTGTGCCCTCCCAGCAGTGAGCAGAGAGAGCTAAAACATTTCTTTTTCACTGTATGTCTGGAAGAGGCTGAGGAGGAACTGGGATGGAGGTGGAATTCCCATTCCAGGAGGTGATAAAACAGGCAGCAGTCTCAAAATGTTTGTTTTGCAAAGCCACATGCTGTTCCCCGGGATTTTGCCTGGGAAGTTTGGCTCTATGAGAGAATAAAAAAGTCAGTTTGCTTTTTTTAATAGAGTATAAAAGGTACTTTTTCAAATAAATTTCAGCACAGACAATTTTACAGGAGACTCTTGCTGATAACTGCAGTCTATATAAATATTATAGGAAACCTATAGAAGTGATTCATGGTGTACTATTGATCTAATCTGATTTAACTAAGTGTTTGCATCATGCCTTATTAATCACAAATAATGGGGCTCCAAGGACACCTTGCAGAATCAAGGCTTTGCTCTTCACAGCACTCAGTGTCCACAGATTCTGGCTGTATCCTGCTGGGACTGCTGTAGTCCATGGAGATTCCTCAGGGACGAGTTCCATACTGTATTTCATGGCTTTATTTTAAAACAGGTCTGCCAACAGTGCTCTAACCCATCTTTTAAGGGACACTCTTCTGCTGCCTAATTGATGTCAGGTTAGGAAAGCTCCCAGATTTTACTGGAAGGAGAACTTGCAGTGTGGGTCAGTGTTTGTTCTGCACACACAGTGTTTGGGGTGGGGAGGTGTGTCCTGCCAGTGGGGCCGAGCTCTGAGCACACAAACAACAGGAATTCCACGTGCTGGGAGCCCAGCTCTTCCCCTGTGTGCACAGGGAGATGGGATGCTCTTCCTGGAGCAGGTGGGCAGGGGCCTGATGTGGTAGAAGAGGAGGAATCCGTGCAAGCACCCTCAGCAAGGTCAGATCAACCAACCCCTCCCACCAAGGGCTGCATGAAGGTTAACGAGAAACAGCAGCCAGTTATGATCAGTTGTACATCCATAAATTGACCTGGCTGGATGGGATTCATCCCTGAGTGCTGAAGGAGCTGGAGCCTATCCTCTACAAAGGCCTTGGGAGGCTGGGGGGGGGCCCCAGCTGACTGGAAGCCAGCCAGAATGATTCCAGTTTACAAGGAGGGCATGAGGGAAGATCCAGGAGCCTGCAGCCCTCCTAGTCTGAGCTCAGTGCCTGGGAAAAATAAACTGGAGAGGATCACACTGGGCACTATTAAAGGCATTTAAAGGGCAATGAAATCATTAGGTGCACACAGCACAGGATTCACATTCCTGCCCAGTTCTGTTCAATATTTTTATCAGTGATCTGGATGCAGGAGCTGAATGCACCATGAGTGAGTTTGCTGATAGTAAACTGGTAGGTGCTGTTGACTGCTGTGAGGGACAGGAGAACTGGCAGTTCTAATAATAAACTAGGAGGGGAATGGATGGAGAGCAGCCCTGCAAGAAAGGTTTGGGGGTACTCTGTGACAGCAGCTCCACAGGAGCCAGGGGAGCCATGAGGGCAAACACATCCTGGACAGGGGATACACAGATGGTCAAAAAAGGTGAGTGTCCCTCTGTGTTTAGAGTGCTGTGTCCAGTTCTGGACTCCACCATTGGAAAAGGATGTTCAGGGACATGAATATGGGTGTTCAAGCACTGGAACAACCTTTCTGTGTTTGGAAGAACCTTCCTGGAGAAGTGCCTACTGCTCCAAGCCTGTCAGTGGTTAAGGGACATTGGGGCAATGACCTTAATAACACATTTTACGTTTTGGCCAGCCCTGAGGTGGCTCTTGGACGAGATGATGGTTGTAGGTTCCTTCCAGCTGAGCTGTTCTTAGCTCCACCTCAGTGGTTGCAGAAAGAAGAGTCTGGTAAGGACGGGGTTTTGCTGGAGGATAATTCTGCTGGCACTGGTGGTAGTGCAAGGAACAGAAATCTGAGCACAGAGTGGACCCTGTTTCCTCATTATAGGTGGGAATAAGCTGTTTCTGGGATTCATGTTTTGAGTATCCAGTCTCTGTGGACTGTGAGATTCCCCAGACAAACTGCATTTGCTATGTGCACTCATTGGCTTCCCAGATAATCCCTGTTTAATGTATTTCCCCTTGATTTTGCCTGGTGCCTTGTGTGTTTTACCACAGTTGGGTTGATACAAGCAGGGCTTGAAAAGATGTTTTAGGAAGTTATAAATGGGCATCAGAGTGGGTGATCCTGCCCACCCCTGCTTGCTATCTACAAAATCCTGTACAAAGGGTTGCACACGGCTGTGCTTGGCTTGTAGCAAGTGGAATGTCCCTTTCTGCTGGGGTAGTAAAGTGAAAGCCTCCAGGAATTTGGAAAAATGCTTAAAAATATGTGTGTGTGTGTGTGTGTGGGGGGGGGGTGTCAAAAATTTGATTATACACCCAAAATCTTTTGAAAAATAAGTGATGTTGGGTGAGATTTGATTGAGCCACTCTTCCAGGTCCTCTGAGGAGCACAATCAGTGGGAGCACTCATCAGGAGCTGATGGAGAGGAGCAGAGGATGATTCCTTTCAAGACAAGGTCCTGGAGGTCTGTCACTGATTTGCTGCCTGCTGTTGTGCTTCTTGAGCTTGTGAACACCCTTTTCTTGCTTGTGTCATTCATGCCAGCCCCTTGCTCCCCACGAAGGTGGCATCTCAGGGGTACTTGTGCCATGCAAGCCATGACAGCAGTCGTGGTCAGTGTCGCTCTGTTTTTCTACAGTTCTTCTAAAGCCTTCTGATGTTTACTTTTGCAATGGAGTTTCTCACACACTTTTCATGTAAACAATGATTGTTTTGCATTCCTTTCTGGAGGAGGAGAGAACTGATGGACTGTTGGGTTGACCAATGTGGTTGGAGAGGACAATTTCATCCTCCAACCCATGGTCATTGTTGGAATTCCATAAATGTCAAGCTCTGTAAATAAACTGCCCTTTTTGCCTTGGACATCTCAGTGTGAGAGTGTTGTTCTTTCGTGTTGTATTGCAACAGTGGTGCTGTTCAGCAGAGGCTCTGCTGGAGTGAGGGATGTGCAGGTCAAGGACTTTGTTACCCAGGGCTGTCTCATGCTTGAACCTCTTTTTTGGTGGAAGCCTGGGCCCCAGTGGTTCAGTTTTGGCCTGGCAGAGCCTTGCATAACTCACAGTTGCCTCTCAGCAGAGTGTGTACCTGTGGCTGACCCTGTTGTGCTTCTTAGATGCTCAAGAGCAGCCTGATGTGAGCAGAGAGCTGGGCGAATGTCCATGGTCCAGCCTTGCCTGCTGCCTTGGGAGCAGGAGCCTTCACACATCCTCACCCCACCACCTCACAGCTCGGGGCTGTCTCCCAGCAGGACAGGAATCTTCCCACCCTTTGCAAACCTGCTTTCTTTGGGAACAGGTGGGGGCTTCCCTGTGCCAGAGGACCCTTGTGTGGAAGGGTTGTGCATCCTGGAGCCCGCATGCTGAGATGCAGAGAGGGGTGGGGTGCAAGAAACTGCTCTGCACTTTAACTGCATGGCTCTTGAACCCAAACCTGCCCTCTGTGTAAGGGACCTGTGTGCTGGATTTGGGATTTGCTTATTTGAAATTCCAGTCTTGCAAAGGGCAGGGCTAACTGGTGGGAACTAATGGTGAAGGCCACCATTGTCTGGTCATGGCCGTGGGTTCAAAATCTTCTCACAGCCCAGGAGAGAATATTTTTCATGCCCTTGGCTCTGCTGCTGGTCATGGATCACTCACCCTTCCTTACTAACAGTCAACACAATGTGAATAAACTGCATTGTTAAAGGAGCAGGAACAAGATCTTGGCAAAGCTCGTCTTGCATGGGATGGGTCCTCCCCAGGTGCTGTCTCAAGTGTACACTGAGTGTTCCAAACCTCTGCTTGGAGTTTGACACATGAGGAATGACTATCCCAGACTAAAAACCTCTCCTCTCCCCCGCCAGTGGTTCAGCAGCATGGTGGGAGCAGCTGAGCAAACACAGGAGCAGCTGCTCACACGTTCCTTGGCCTTTTTCCTCCCCAGAATGTCCCTGGATGGATGGATATCCATCCCTGGATATCTCTGAGCCTCTAAAGGGGTGCCAGCTTTGACCTCTGGGCCAAACAGCCTTTGCCTCTGGCCAGGGGTGTCCAGCTGGGGGGACTGTCCCTGCCAGGGGCTGCCACTGCCCATCCTGCTGTAGGGGCAGGGGGCAGCCAGCCATGGTGTCTGTGACTTCTGTTCATCCCTCATCCCTCTGGATCCTTGATGTATGTCTTGGATACTTGGAGCTTGGTAACAGGCCAGCCCCTCTTCTCCAGAGGGGTCAGCAGAGGTGCTGGATTTGAGTTTTCTGTGGAAAATGGGATGAAGTTCTTTCCCCCCTGCACCTGCCAGCAATGTGGCCTGTTTGCTACAGCCAAAAGCAGCAGGTTTTGTCTGACTTCTGATCAATGTCACATTCCACTGCTCTTGCCTAGACAAGGGCTCTATCCCTTATCCTGAGCTGATAATAGGGAGCTGTTTCACTCCTAGAGGAGTGCTTGTCCTTCAGTTTGTTCTATACTGTTCTTGGTCTAATTTGAGTTCTGAAATAAAACCACTGTTTTCTTAACACCAGGACAACTCCATCCTGCCCCTTTCCTGAGCATCTCTTTGTCCCCTGTCCCTGTGTGCCACTCTCGTGTCCCTGTGTCCCAGGAGTTGTTCTTGCTGAGCTGCCTGCAAAGGCACATGGGCAGTCCCCAAAGAATTGCAGTGATTAATTATTTTTTAATTATTTTTTCCCCTTCAGCTGTTTTAGAATCTCCTGGTGGCACAGCATAGGCTTTGGTGGTTGTGCCAGTGTCCTCAGTACTTCCCTGGGGTTTTTCCATTTGGAGCCACTTCCCCTCTTCCCCACAGATCCTGCTGCACCTGCCTCCCTGCAGAAGCCTCCTGCCACACCAGCCAGGTGCAGTGGCCTTTTCTTTTGGGTGGCTTTTGCCTTTTCCAGTTGGCATAGCAGAAACTGCCAAGAAGGCAGAGAAATTGCTTTCCCTTCCCTGTAGCTGCTGGTATCTGCTGTTCCTCCTGGGAGCTCTGGCTTTGCTGGAGTCTCCTGCCTGGAGAAAGGGCCCACCACCTCCCCAAGACATCGGGCTGCCCTGGGAGCTGGAGACACAGAGCCCTGCCCGTGGCTGTCCTTGTCCCAAAGGGAGCAGGTGATCAGCCAGGCTCCCTGGGAAAGGTGCTGGATCCCAGGTGGGGAGGAAACAGCAGCCCCCTGGAGCTGCTCAGGCTCCCTGCTGGATGCCAGTTCACCTCCTGAGACCTTTTCCAAGGCAGAAGGAGGAAAATCTGCCTGGGGCTGTGGGGAAGCAGTGAGTCCACAAAGCAATCTGCTTGTGTTAATCTCTCACGGAACAGCATAATCGAGCCCAGCCTCAGCAAAGTGCTGGGCAAACATTGCTGTCTCTTTTTTTTAGACTTGTTACAGAAGCTGGAGCTTATCACACTCTCTGAGCTACAGTGTCTGCTCCTGTGGGACAGCTGGGAGGAGCCTGGCTTTCCTCCTGAGGACACAATGCCTCAGGTAGATGGGAATGCCCAGCACTGTTTGAGTTTTGCACTCTTTCCCCTGCTGTTACTGGATTTCCCTGCTAAAAGCTGTCCTGGTTAACTGCTCCCCACACCTTCCACCCATGAAAATCCCGGTGCAGGCTCCCAGGGGTGACCTGGTGGGGTTACAGCAGGGCTGCCCTCTGCAGACACCAGGCTCTGGCACCTGCCAGGCTGCTCCTCCCCGTTGTGCTGCTCCCTGTGCCATGAGGGAAAATGGAAACAGCTTCTCCCGTGGCAGCTTTGAGACCTGGGGGCTCAATAAAGGCGAGAGCACTTTTAATTATGAGCTTGTTCCCATTATGCCCAGGCTTTGCTTCCTCCCGTGGAGCGGGCCAACCCTCTGAGGTCAGGCTGAACTTTGGATACAGAACTTCTGGCGCTCGCAGTTAGGAAAGCTGGAGAGCTTCCCCCTCCTGAAGCCAGGCACCTGCAATGTGTGATGTATGGCTCCCCTGAGGCCAGTTCTCCTGGCCATAACGCTGCTGAAAGCAGAACAAACACATTTGTGTCTGGACACAAAATAGCCTTTCTGTTTCCCCTGGCTCTGCAGTGCCCCAGGAGCCCCCTGCTCTCCTCCCAGCTGGGAGATGGAAGGGGCTGATGGAGCCTTCTGGTAAAGCTTCTCATCCCAGGCTTGGAGTTGAGATTTCTTTAGCTAGACTCTCTCCCTACACCCTGAACTTGAGCTGACTTGAAAATGAACTCTAAACCCTCTCTGGAAAGGGAGAGGAGGGCCTGCAAGGAGAGGTGCAAGCTGGAGACCCCTTTCAGTTCCCCTCTCCTGCTGACTCTGTGTGGAAAATGACAGCTCACGTGCCAGGAGCCTTGGACAAGGGGTCTGTACCAGAACCATGAGGGGAAAATTAATTTTATTCTGGCTTGGAGCAGGATTATTGTGGAATCTTTCAGGGTACTGCATCTCTGTCTCAGCACTGTTGCCCTCTGTTTGCTGGATGCCAGTACAGCTGTAATGGTTATGGCCAATTAATTACAACCACTTCCCCTTGTTTTCCCCTTATAAATCACTTCCTCTTTAGTCAGCCTGCAGAGGAAACAAGAGGAGAGTGAAACGAGTCTGAAGTAAAATATGAAGCTCCCTTTTATTCCATATTTCAGACAAAGGCAGGCTGTGGGACAGGCAGGCAATGTGCTTTCTGAGCCAGTGCTCTGTGAATTCACACTCTCTTTATGAGCCTCTTCAGTGCATGAAGTGAAGTTTTTAATGGCTGTGGCTGCTCACTTTGAATGGCTGTGAAGTCTGGGTCACAGCAGAGCAGCGTAAATTCCCTTCCTCTTCACTGCCATCGGAATTAACTTTTTCCAAAGTGCAAAGCCTGACGAGGGCGGGTCAGCTCGGAGCTTGGCCATGATGAGGAGCTTAATCAGGGCTTCAGCCACAGTTTTCACCCTGATTGTGAAGGGAGGTCAGGGTGCTGCTTTTGTGTGTGTCTTTGGCTTTGTTTAAAGCCTTTCTAGAAGTTACCTTTGGCCAGCTCTCCCACTGCCTGGAGGTGTCACCTCCATTCTCCATGGAAAATGGACCAGACTTGGTGTAGCTGAGGCTGGGTGGGATAAGTCTGGGCTTTTGTACTTAGCTGCTTAGAAGGTTTGTGTGATCTTGGCTTGGGCTCTTTACTGTCCCACCTGAGGGGTCTCACTCATGGGTCTATCCCTATAAAAGGTCCCAGGAATGAATATGATTTTGTCTGTAAAGATTTCAGGGTCTGGATTTCCCTCATGGGCAACCTGGTGGGTGGATGAGAGTGGGCAAAGGTGAAAGAACCAGCCAAACTCTGCTTTCCAAATATCTGTGGATGGGTCAGCTCAGCCAGCACTGCTCTGAGGTGTGAAATAATCCCACAGGCTCCTGATCCCACCCAGGCATTGACACACTGTCCTTGGTTATTCTGGGATGCAGGCACTGGGAAAAAAGGAAAGGGCCTCAAGTTGCACCGGGGGAGGTTCAGGTTGGATATTGGGGGAAATTTCTTCACTGAAAGGGTGGTCAGGCAGTGGAACAGGCTGCCTGGAGATGTTCAAAAATGAAGTAGATGTGGAAAAATTAAGTAGACTTGGAATATTGGGCATGGTGGGATTCAGCTGAAGGTTGGATTTGATGATCTTGAAGGTTTTTCCAGCCT
Organism: Phylloscopus whistleri; assembly: GCA_017589585.1. Taxonomy (NCBI): domain Eukaryota; kingdom Metazoa; phylum Chordata; class Aves; order Passeriformes; family Phylloscopidae; genus Phylloscopus; species Phylloscopus whistleri. The sequence continues at coordinate 1,337,046 of JADMLD010000044.1, forward strand.
TAATGATCCAATGATTCTGTGGCCAGAGCTTTTCCCAGCTCTTTCACACGGCAGCTGTGCGACTTTGTTTTCCAGAAGTTGTTCTTTCCAGCCTTTGTTGGTTTCCCAGATACCTTTGCAAGCCTCCTCCAGCTAAGGCTGAGCCGTGCAGCTATTCCTACTTTCCAAACCTTTCATCAAAGTGGAAGTCTGGGCTCTGTGTGAACTACGCTGTTTCTCTTTTATCCCAAATTCAGAAACCTTAAACAAAATAGCCCCTTGGCATTGTTCCTAGGAAACCACTCAGCAGGCAGTTGGAAATAATCATACAGATAATTTACTTGAACACTGCCCATAGGCACATTTTAGTCTTCTCCTCTATTTCTAAAGAAATTGGAAAGAGGGGCAGTGTTACTGTCTTTTGAGAAATAATAGAGGCCCGGGGTTGCACAGGCAGCAATTCTGGAATTTCTTTTGTAGCATTAAGGGAAAATTAAAAAAAAAGAACAACCCAAGCCTCAACCTGTAAGTAGCAGTAAGCAAGTGAATTCTGTCCTTTTTTCAGATAGAAAAAGTTCATTAACAAGTTTTCTCTTTTATGCAAGTATCCAAAGGCTATTTTGAGTTCTAGTGAGAGATCTTATTAGGCTCTTGTTTTGAAGCGGGATTAACAAAAATTTGGGAGGGAAGCAGATTTTGGCTGACATGGTTATATTGTTGCAGTCTTTCCCCCCTTCCCAAAGTTTCCGTCTTCCCAAAACTACAGATTTTAATTAAAAAATAAGGGGGGAAAAATTCTCGGCCTTTCAGCTCTGCAGCACATACAGACAAATAAATTAAAAAGTGGGAGAAGTGGAACTAACCCAATAATCCGTGAAAACCTAATTTCCCTCACAAGCGTCGCTGACGCAAGCGTCTCCCCTCTCCCTTCCCCTTCTCCAGTTCGGGGGCAGTGATTGGAGAAATTGGCTAACAAGATCAGAAATTTAATTACCGTTCTGCCTCCCCTTCCCAAGAAATTGGATGTCACACTTCCTTGTAGCCTGTTCTGAAGACATGCTGGGGCTGGTGTTCACATGACTTGAACCTGACTCCCTACCCCCTGCCTCCGCTTTCCTTCCCCTATTCCACATGGAAATGTCCATCCAATGCAGCTGAGCCTTGGATTAGCTGACATGTGAGAGGCCATGGGTGTACTGAGGGCCATGGTAAGACTTTGCTGGGCCTGAATGGAGCCAGTTTGGGTTCCTAGTGTTGGAGCATCAGAGGGGAGGGAGCAGGAGGGAAGGCATCCCTCCATCCGTGGGATGTGCCATGGAGGAACATCTCCAGGTGTTTCCCATGTCTCCTTTTCATGCTGGAACAGGCAAAGGGAGTGGACAGAGTCAGAGATGGCTCTGGGTTTGCTCTAATATTTCTCCCTGGTTTTATGCCTAGGCCACAGACAGCACAAAGAAGAATTTTCCTGTCTGTTCAAGCTGTCTCAGATCTACACTCCCAGTTTTTCCCTCCTTGCTCCCAGGCTGAAGCTTTTGCAGGGTTCCTGTGGATAGGAACAGGCTGTCTCTGCCTGGCTGTGGTGAGGGCCTGGCAGGGCAGAGATGAATGAGGAGCAGAAGAGAGGAAACATGGCTCGCTTTGTAGTGTCAATTCTATCACCGGGAGGGATCTGGGATGTGTAATTAGCTGAAAAGGAGGCTGTTCTACATAACACAGGCCTGTTGTCCCCAGCCCAGCAGGCCGGGTGACCCAGCCTTTGGTCTCCTGGCTGGCAATGTCACCACAGTCCCCTGGCAGCACAGCAGCCTCGCTGGAGACAGATGCTCTGTTTATTTTTCCATTTGTATTCCCAGCGTGTCCCGGTGCTAACTGTAAGCCAGGCTTAGAAATTTCCTGCAAGCACCTTATCAGATAATGAATAATGATTTATTGAACATATGGGTAAACAGCACAGATAAGATATAAATACACTTCGGAAGAGCAGTTGCATTTGTAAGGATCTGTACCAAACCCGCCCCGGATTCTGGCTCTGCTTCCAGCTGCCACAAAGGCATCTCCTACTTGGGCTGCTGTGCATCCCCGCAGGTCCCCATCCGTGGGGGAACAAAAAAGGGCAAGGGGAGAGGGCAAAGTCACCTGCCAGGAGATACTCACGGGGCTGTGGGCATTAATTCACTCTGGCTGTAGGAGCCAGGCTGAAGCATAAGCAGGCTGCAGTACTTGAGCCAAAATTTGAATTTTGATTTGATTTTAAACAAGATTGAAGATTTGTTCACCCAGCTGAAACAAAGCAAGGCTGTGGAAGCAGTGTTGCTTACACAGCTGAACCAGGACAAAGGCAAGAGGCACGGCTGCTCTGTGAACGTGGGCTGGGACCCCAAACCTATGGAGGGGGGGTGGTGTTGGCTTCTGGAAAATGGGTTCCTGGCACTGAACCCTCCCAGGTGCACAAACCAGCCTGCTGGTGTGCTTGGCCATGCTCTGCCTCCCTGTCAATGGATTCAGCCTGCAAAGAGCAAAATCAGCTCTGTTAGCAGATGGGTATCTGATTTTTGTGCTGTGGCTGCCTCTGGAGGAAGATGGAAGGCAGGATCCAGCTGTAAACTCAGGGATATGATATGAATGTGGTGACAAATGCTATTTGTGCTGCCCTGGGGTGGAAAGACTCACTTACCTTCCCTTTTGGAGTAACTCATTCCCAGCAAACCCCATCTCAGAGGCCATCCTCAGTGAAATGAATGGCTGCCCTCATGCTCTCCTTGAGTCTCCCACATCTTTGCTGCAGAGTTTGCTGGTGGAAAGCCCCTTGGAGATCCAGCACTGCTGTTTTCAGAGTTGTCCAGGAGTTGTGGTAGCTCTCCACCCCTGCTCATCCTCTGTGCATCCTCTCCTGTGTAGGACCCGCTGCCTCGGGTGATCTCTCCCACCTGCCAGGTGTGTGCAGCTCCCCTCTGCAGCAGAGTGCAGGGGATCTGTCAGCTTGGCCTCTGGATTTATTCTCCCTGCTGCCCTTGAGAGCCACTCCTCCACTCCGTGGCCAGGGGACCTGCCATAAGCCAGCCAGAGTTATTTGCAGCCCTTCCAAGGTCGTGGATAAATGATAGCTGTGCTTTTCTCTCCGTTTAATCATCAGCCACCAAAGCAGGGGTGTTCAGATCCTTTAAAGCAGAGGAGAGTCAAACCTCGCTGAGTGGGCTGGTAGGATGTGAAGGGTTGTGAAAGACCTGGCCAACCTTGAGATGTTTGAACTCAGCCTGGCATTTGGGGGGTTGTGATGTCCACCTGGACAAGCGATCCAGGAGAGAGACAATTCTGGATTGCTCAAGCTAACATGGGATAATCCTGTGAGGTGCAGAGAGGGGACAGTTCAAGAGTCCTCTGAGATCATCTTTTGGGTGCAGGGGGTTGGTGCAATTGATGAGTGTGGGAATACTGTTAGTTTGGGATTTCTGTCTTTGGTCCTGCCACTTGTGAGCACAAAGATCTTTTTCTTTTCTAATGCTCTGCAACAGTGGCTGGGGCATTGCTTCCCTCGAGGCTTTTGTGGGGGCTTGAGGTATCATTTCCTTTTTTGATCTGGGGATTTTTCAGTGATTCAGCTTTTCTCTTGCTCCCTCCTGGCTGTGCTCATCACCCTCTTTATCCCAGCAGGCCTGGCTCACCATCCTGTGTCTTCTGGGCTATACAGTAAATGACAAAGCCCAGGGAGGAGAGCCTGATACAGCTTTGTGATCCAGTCTGTTGGTGAGTACAGCCATGGTGAGAATTCGATTTGCATACATTTCCTACCCGGAATTCCTCTGGAGCTGTTGGGAGTCACCATAGCTAACACAGGCTCTGAGCTGTGGGGTTTATGTGTGTGCAGAAACTACCCCCATTTGCTTTATTGGAAAGAGATTTACTGGAGCGTTTTTTTTGTCTTGTTGTCCACCCCCCTCCTCCTTTCCCTGCCCGTGGGGGGATTTTGTGCTGCTGTGGAGACTCTTTGATCTGAGTTAATTCTTTGACGAAGCTTCACAAGACAATAGGAAAACAGAGCACTGCTCTGGGGAGAAACCTTCCTGCTCAGAAAGAAGGAGGTGGGAATCATGCTGCCTTGGTGAGTTGGTGCAGCCCAAAGGCAAAGAGCCTCCCTTGCTGCTCCTGGGGCTGTACTGCAGTGGTGGACACCAGGATGCGGATTCTGCTCTGAGCTGGGGGGAAACGTGGGAAAGGCTGGATGCCAGAGGGTTGTTTGGATCAGCATGGGGGGAATCAGGGTGAGTAATCATCAAAGAGAGTGTGGGGAATTGCCTGGTGGAGGGACATGGGCTGTGTGGGCTTTCCTCACTCCACGAAGAGGTTTAGGGACAACCCCGTGGCCTCGGCCGGTTTGCAGTGTGGCCCTTGCTGTGTCTCAGCCAGAGCCAGGCTGCTGTTAGAGGCACGTCTGGAAGTTTTTAAGCCTGGCTCCTCTTTCCCAAGGCCTGTTGGCTTTGCCATACACATCAGAGTGGATGTAGCCATGGATTCGGCTCCCACCACCTCAGGCTCCTGTAGCTGATCCTCACCTTGGAGAAGCATCCGCCAAACGAAGCTATGTGTGCCAGGGACCGCCCGGAACCAGGGGATCAGCTCCCGTGGGAAAGTCACCCAGCTGCCTCTCGTTGGCCTGGGTGTCCCCTCCTTCCCCTTCCTGTGGCTGCTGCCCTGTTAATTGATTGCTCCCCTGTTCAGCCGTCCCTGGTGGAGCTGAATGCGCCAAGTCAAAGCGCGAGCGCGGAGAAAGGGAGCGGTGATTCCGAGCGCTGGGCTCGCTTCTGAAAGATTACTGCACAATCTAATGAGCTCATTAATTTCATTTCATTAACCAAACACTGCTTGTGGAGAATGGCAAATATTTAAAGAAGCGCAGCAGGGTCAGAAACACATTTAATTAATGTTGTCACGTGGTGCTGAGAACAGGAGGGGGGAATAAATCCTGATGCCATACATTAACATCCATGGCGACTTCTCTTTTATATTTAATGTGCTGCTTGGGTGAAAGGCCTGCCTGGCCCCTGTGAGGACAGTGCCTGAGCAGCTGAGTGTGTCTCCCCTTCCTCCCAGGGTCCACGGAAGCCAGGCAGTGCTGTTATCCCGTTTAGAAGGGAACGCTACAGACAAGAGGAGGGGGCTCCATCAGGGGGTCCCTGGGGGATGATGCTGGTTTCCCTGTGGTCCTTCTCCTTGCAGGCCATGCCTACTGTGATTATCACACTAAACTAGTGATACCCTGAGCTTATCAGCTTCCTGTTCAGCCAGCTGGGCACCGTGGGCGCCTCAGTGGGAGCGAAATCCGAAGTGCACAGAAATGATAGGGAAGAGAGGGTCGAATCCTCTCTCAACCCCTTTGAAGTTTGGTGCACTTGGCTGTTTGTAGGGACTGGTGTCAGTCACAGATGTTACCAAGTGGGTTCTCATCCCCTTCTCCCCCATCTCTAAGGGAATTTGGATCTGGGTTTTTTTTTGGCACAAACTGTCTGCGTATTTATTAATCTGTTGTGGAGGTGGGCTTTGCTAAAATCTCATTTTGATGTGGGGGAGGACATCTCATTTACGGTTCTTCCGTAAGGGCTGCTGTGAGGCATCTGAGGAGAGCTACAGATTGCTTTTCTGATTGTCCTGGTACACTCTGCTTCTTCGGGAAAATTGAATTAGGATGGATACCTGGATTGCACCTGAAGGCCTGGGTTTCTCACTGGCAAATTATTTCTGTGGTTCCAGTTCAAGGAGCATCCCAGCTGAAACAATCTTGGAGGGAGTGGAGCTGGAGTCTGGCAGCGCTCTCGTGCTTCTGAGTGTACTTTGTGCCATATTGGGATACTGTTAGCTCTGCTAAAGGGCCCTGCTGTTGAGAGGGCCAGGAGATGGCCCTGATTTAGGGTAAGTGTCAGCTAAGCTTGCCTGGGATCCTAATAGGGCCAAGAGTGCAGTACCACGAAAATCTGCTTGGCCAAGGAATTGTAAAACCAAACCTGCCTTGGGGTACCCCTTCATCCTGCCAGCAAACCTCAGGGCTTCACCCATTCCTTTGCAAGCCTCTCCTTGGAGCAGAGCTGTGTCTGTGTGGGCAGGACCACTCTCCCCTTGCAATAAAAGCAGATGCCCTGTGCTTGGCAATATTCCTCGGTGGCAATGCCAGCAAGTACTGGTAATGCAGTATTGATTGTGGGGAGACTTCAATCAGGGTGCAAGCTGCAGGGGTGCAGCCTGGCTGGGCAGGTGGGGAGCAGGCAGGGCCAGGGGGTCTCTCATTAATTCCATAGCTGGAGGAAGCTGCTGGGCTCAAAGGCTGAGCATAAATTGTCCATGATTTAGTCCTTCAGTGACAGCTTTCTCCTCAGAGCCTGGCGCTTCCACAGGCAATTCCAAGCAGTAGGTGAAGGCAAAGAGCAGGAGGAGCTGGTGTCCTTTGGCTCTGCTCTGTGGCAGCTCTCCCATTACCCCATCGCTCACCCCTGCCTTGTCATTACTTGATTCCTCTTTATTGCAATAAAATGAAGCCGAGCTTGGGGCTCCCGAGTTCATCCTCCAGCACGCAGCACTAGCCTGGGTGGCTCGAGGCCAGGTGCTTCCAACAGGCTCAGCTGCTGGGAGCAGCTCTGGGAAAAACCTGCTGCTGGGATGGAGGGGTGGGCGGCTGCCTGGGGCTGAGAGGTCTCAGCACCACTCTGGAAGCACTCACACCCCTGTGTGCCAACAGAATGAAGGATTTCTCCCCTGTGCTGGGCACCCAGGTGGTTCCAGTGGGATCTCTTAGGGAATGCCAAGGGTCAGCTGCTGTTACTGCTCCCTATGGAAGAGCCCACAGTGCCCATTGCTGCATTAAGGCTGGAGAGAGGCAGAAACATCTCATGTGAATTCCTGGTGGTTGTTTGGTTCCAACCTTTCGTCCCACCTCCAGGGAGAGTGATGGATGAGTGGAGCCTGTGTCCTTGGCTGGCAGCTGATGTCCCAGGGAGCCTGGGGCCTGTGCTGCACCAGTGTGATTGGTGCCTGGGAGGCAGAGAGTGGCAATTTCCATGGTGAGTGGGCTGGAATGTCCTTCCCATTCCTGACATATGGCTCTGGGGCAGGCCCAGCTTGTGCTTTGCGCTTGGCTGGGTGGTCCAATATCCAGCTCAGCATGGGAAGAGGCAAAATCCCTCTCTTTTCCTTGGGAGGAGCAATAGTCCAGCCTGACCTGGGGAAAGGTCCCTGCAGGTCCAGCCCAGCCACAGGACAATGGTGTTTGCCTGGGAGGAGGTCAGGGGCTGGAGCAGGCGGTGAGAACTGTGGGGAGCCTGGCAGGGCTCAGCCAGGTTTGGGCAGCCTTGCCAAGCCTTGGAGCCAGGAGGCTGGAAGTGTTTCCGTGCTGTTGGTGACACTCATCGCCCTTTCCCAGGAGGATCTGTCTTTGTCCTGGTTTTGAATCCATGAGCAAGATGCTCACTGCATCCTGCTGAACCTCTTCTCATGCTCATGAAGAAAACCCCTTCTCCTGCCTGGAATCACTGGGACAAAACTTCAGGTGGCTGAGGAAGGGGCTGTGCCCTTCAGCCACTCGAGGGTTGGGCTTTGCTGCTCTGCCCTTTGCTGGGAATAAAGCAGCACTTCCCTGTGGCTTCCTGGCTCCCAAAAAAGCCAGGTCACAACAGGGATGTGACAGATTGGCTGCTGACCTGGAAGGATATCAAATGGAAGGATTTAGCTTCTGGAGGGGGATTGTCCAAGGAACTCATGGGTGCAGAACCAAAAAAGCTTTCCAAATACCAATGCTGTCTGTTCTTCTGCTCCTCAGAGGGAGGAACTGGAGTGAAATAGCACCTGACAGCAAAATGCTCCCTGAACCACAACTGTTTCTCAGAATTCCCATTCCCAGACTCATTGAGGGAGTGTTTGACCATCTTTGAAGATGTTTTCTAGTTCACTGGTGTCATCTGTGAACAGATTTTCTTGCCCTACACTCTGAGATTTGGCCCATGACCAGAAGTTAGCTTACCCCTTTTATACTCCAGATCCTTGAATCCCTGACAACCGGCCAGCTCAGGGAAGTGGAAAAAATCCTTTCTTTTAAATCTTCTCTTTTAAACTTTTCCAGCAATATTGACAAATCAGAATTCTCATGGGATCAGGAAAAAACAGTTTTACCAGTTGGAAACTAAAAGCTAAAATGTCAAACCAAAAAAGTGGAATTTGACAGAACTTAAAATGATATTTTTATGTAGTTATTATTTTTGTCTTTTCAGGGTGAGAGAGATTTCCTGCTTGTGTGCTGAAAGGCAAAGATTTTTTCCCAGCTCCGGTAGTGGCACCTTCTGCTGTCAGAATTGATGGTTCAGATTATCAAGATACTTCAGGCTTCAATACTTATGCTCCCTTAATTGAGATATTACAGATACTATGGATTTTTTTTTAGTACATCCTTTGCTTTTTGTTGTTTTCCATGGTTCAGTGGTTGCTTCTGTGGGTGAACTTAGAGTTCTACCCAGAAGGTAAACAGAAATCCTTAAATAAATAAAAAAATGAAATAAAGTGAGTTTAAATATAAATCTGTCAAAATCAGACACTTGTTTCTCTGCAGCAGCATTGAAGGGAAACAATCGATTGCCAGGATCTGCATCCAGAGAGGGAAGCAAGGGAGCTGGGGGAATATCCCCTCGTGGCTGTCAGGGTGGGATCCAGCAGCCCTGGGGCTGGGTGTCCATCAAGGGTGTGGAGACAGATCCATGGACTGTGGAGAAAGGCCACATGGGGAAAGTGACTCAGTTGAACTCTTTTTGAACAAAAATCCAACAAGGTTCCCTTTGGGGAGGGGGAAAGAAAAAGGAATGTTCTTTTTGGCTGTTCAGCCCAAGCCTTTACTTGTCCTCCAAGTCAACTTAGTGGAAGATGCCCTCAGAAGATCCAGTTTCTCTGCTCCTGGGAGATCACAGAATTACAGAATTTCTAGGTTGGAAGAGACCTTCAAGATCATCAAGTCCAACTCATGCCCTAACACCTCAACTAATCCATGGCACCAAGTGCCACATCCAGGCTTTTAAAACACATCCAGGGATGGTGACTCTACCACCTCCCCGGGCAGGCCATTCCAGTACTTTATCACTCTTTCTGTGAAAAACTTTTTCCTGACATCCAACCTATATTTCCCTTAGCACAGATGAAGACTGTGTCCTCTCCTTCTGTCAGCTGCTGCCTGGAGAAAGAGACCAACCCCCACCTGACCACAGCCACCCTTCAGGGAGTTGTAGAGAGTGAGGGATGTGCACCTAAAGACATAGACAGCTTTTGGAATTCTTATCCCTGCTGAAAGTCATGGAAACTATATTTCCAACAAAAAACTTGGCTCACTTCTGGTGGTCACTCAGTCCACAAAACACCGTGCTTCCCTTCTACAGCTCTTCCCTTGCAAGTCTTCCCTTGCTGCCTCTTCTCCATAGGCACTCTGGCACTCATTCCAATTCATGGAATGTTGGGCTGTGGCTGAAGCATTTAAATCTTTTTTTACCAAGGAAGAAAAAAAAAAAAATTCTTTTTGTTTCTCATGGAAAAGTTGAGACAAAAAAATGGTTTTCATTAGAAATTCCCATGGGGAAGGAATAGCAGACTGAATCCTGTTCTCCGACTAACTCTTGTTTCAAACACTGAGGCAGAGTGAATCTTTTATAAGCTGTTTTAAAGGAGGGATTGTAAACAGAATTGTCCATGAAAATGGAGAATGTCTTGCACATCCTAAAAAGTGCCGGGCTGTTGTTGTGCAGGAGCTGCTCCCGCTCCACCTCCTCTGATTAAACACCAACACACTGTGTTTAAGCAAAGCCTCCAGGCAGCTTTCCATATTCATAAGACAAGGGCTTTACCAGGAAAGGCGGCTTTTTGGGGGAATGTCAATATGAATATTACAGTCTCTCTGCTCTTTGTATTGTCCCCTAAACCGTCAGAGTGAAATTGTAGGAGATAATGTACAATTATGCTGTCACTGAAGTGTGTGGAGCCGCTTGCAGGAGCTTTGGAGAGGGATCCCTCTAGGAAAGGCAGGGCTGCATGCTCCCACCTCTGCTGGGCTTCAAAGGTGGGCTGAGAGCTGCATTTCGCTCTGTGTGTGTGTGACCCTGTCTGAGCCTCAGGAGTGATGTGTTCTCCTTGTCCTCTTCAGCCATGGAAGCATGGCAGATGTTGGGAGTGGAGCTTCCAGAGGAGCAAGAAAAGGAGATGTTAATAACTTCCAGGAACGACTCAGGATGACACAAAGACATTTTGTGCCATCCTAAGGACATGGAAACACATCTCCTGCTCATCTAGCTGGTATGGATTGGTTTTGTAAGAGTGGGGAGCTTGGGGAACACATCTTACCTGGTTCCTCTTTGCACAAGGACCAGATTTGGGATGCAGTTTTGGGTGAAGGAGTTTTTGGGCTTGGGAGTGAGGGTTTGCACACTGCTGAGGTTTTGGAGAGGGCACCCTTCCCTCATCATCTGCCGTGTTTCTTGGTTTAAGTCACTGATGAGTTCTGTGAAGGACTCTGTGGTGACAAAGTGGAGGTGAGGCTGTGACATCTTGCAGCCCTGGGGACAGACTCCCCTTGCCTCTTTTGTTTTTGTGAGTGATGTCCCCACTTAGGGGTAAATATTATTTTTCATTCCATTTATTATTAATTTCTCCCATGTAATATTTAAGCATGCTCAATATTTAAATCCCATGCTCTGGAATGGCCAGAGCTGGGGGAGCTGCTGAGCCTGGGGCAGCACTGACAGGAGTGGGAGAACCTGATGGTTTAACTGCCCTTTTGGTGCTGGGATGGGTCAACCTCCTCCTTGCCACTGGGAATTGCAAGAGTCTGAGCTGTTCCAGCTGGAACAAGGGTGGTTCTGGGGTGGTATTTGTTTGGGATCCCTATGGAGTTGCAGTCAGTGTCCCTTGCAGGGATTGCTGACCCACAAGGTCTCTTTCACCTCTTTATTCCCCCACTCTGAGAAGGTAAAATCCACTTATGACTGACAGGCCCATTTGTACAACAGCATGGAGCCAGCCTAGTGCCTGCTGGGGTTGGGATCACACAAGTTTGGGATGAAGCCCCTTCTCAGCTGTGCAATGCCAGAGGGTTGGGAAAACCTTACAGAGAGGGGCTCCTCTGCCCCATGCCAGGCATGGTCAAGCTCAGTTGAACCTCGTTCTCTCCTTCTCCCAGGGCAGGGAGCTGATTTCCTCACGTGTGAGGTGCTGGGGGAAGGCTGGGCTCCAAACCCTGTCTCCTGGTGAGCCAAGACGAAGGAGCACGGAAGAGTGGTGGATAAGAAAAGCCTCCTGTTGCCAAGCAGAGCAGTTTTATTGCAAGTCTTAACGGTATTTATTGCGCTTTCCAAGAGCCCCAGAGCCAGATTTCGTGTAGTTCAGCTGTCACTAAAAGGCAAATGTACAGTTCTGGCCCTCCTGGCCTTGTTGACATCCTGGAAAATGAGATTCCTGAGCGGCAAAGAGCCAGCAGGCAAAAACCCATCCCTGAAGTGTGCTGTCTTCAGACCCCAGAGCAAAACCTGGCACTTGGGAAGCCCTGCTTGGGTTCACTGGTACTGATAATCTGTCCAAATTCTTCCTTGCTTGTTCAGGCTGTCTCTGAGACCCACAAGGCTTGGCCTGAAAATCTCTTATTCAATGGCATTGATCGTGTGGTAGCGAGCTGTTCCATTTAATTGTTCTCTCTTTGTTTCCCTGGGAGTTTTCACTCCTTCCTTGACACAAAAGCCTGTCCTTGCTGGTCAGACTATCCCCAGGTGGGCTCTCCTGGCTGGCAGGACTGGATGTGGCTGGGGAACATCTCCGGGGAGGGAGTGAGGAGAGGAGCATCCCCCTGTCAGCCCTGTGGGCAGTGTTTCACAGAGCAGTCTTTGTGCCGACAGGAGAAGAATAGTGGAACTGTTAAGTCTGTGGCTTTTTTCCCAAGGGATGTGGGACAAGGGAATGCCCAGGGAGCAGGCACGGCAAGCCTGAGACCGCTGCTGGGCATCTGGAGAAGCCTTTGCCTGAGAAATAGCGTCTGCTCCTGTCTTCTGCCTTCCCTCCTCCCCCCCTCCCCGTTCCCATTAAGATAATTAAATCAGAGGTTATGATTGCGGCTGGGGAAGGAGAAGTGTCGGGCCGCCGTCCCTGGGTGGGGTCGTTGTCCCTTCCTTCCTCCCACAAATGCCACCTCCGAGCAGGCATCCGGCCTCGCTCCCCTCTCTCTGTTTAATTCCCGAATAAATAATTGCAGCGGCGGAGAACAAATCAAGCGGCTCAGGCTGCGCTGGACGCTTTGAGCCGGCTCGTTCCCGTCCCTGCATCCCGCCCCGAGCGATGCCTGGCACAGCCGGCAGCATCCCCGCCTCGTCCCCTTCCCTCCCTGCCCATTGTCCGGCCCGGGGACATCCCCCTCCTTTACCTCCCTGCTGCGGGATGCTGTCCCGGGCCACACAAGTGAAAGCGTTCCCGAGGCTGGACAAGGCTCCCGAGGGCGGGCGGGCAGTGGGAACGGCGCAGGGGGGGCATTTGTTATTCTTTACAGGCTCGGGCGGCTGCACTCTCTGCGGGGAGATTTCCCTGGGATGGTTTTGTGGTTTTCCTCCCGGCGGTGTGCTATTGAAAGGCGTGGGGAGCACAGGGTGGGGGTGGGTGTGTGTGGGGATGCGTGACAGGGCTTTGGAGCAGTCAAGTGTAAATTTATGGTCCTTTTTGCCCCAGAGCCAACAGGTATTCTAAAGGTTTCCTGGTTCAGATCAGTTAAAATCAGCGGCCAGGGCTGTTGTCCGGGGCATGTAGTGGTGTGGAGATGCTTTTTTTCAGTGCAGACAGGACTTCTGACAGCATCGGTCCACACAACAAGGAACAAAACTTTTTACTAAGCCAGCTACAGAGGAAAGAAGGAGGATCTGTGGAAATCAGGAACAGCCTGGGATGCTGGAGGCTCCCTCAGGGATTTGTTGTATTTCTCAGCCTGCTGTTGGTCTCTGTTTTACCCCAAGCAGAGCTCGTCAGTGCCCAGCACCCCTCGCACAGTGCCTGAGAAAGTACAGCTGGAGAAAGCTGCCAGTGGGGCCATTCCAGGTGCCAATCCTTTCCCAGCTGGATTTCCCCAAGGCCTGGTGGATGTGACCATTCGGGAAACTTGTCAGACACACCTGACATCATCTCAGAGCAGCTGGGAGGGGTGTGAGGCTGTCCCTCCCGCAGCAGGGGCTGTGTGCATCCTGCACCCTTTCCCTGGGCAGCTCCCCATCCCAGCTGCTAACCCAGCTTCTGCTCTGTCCTGCACTCTCCATGCTGTGCTGCTGTGTGCTGCTCATGCTTTAAATGCTTCCTCCATAGCTCTTTGATGGGAGCCAGAGCAGGAGGGAGGGGTGGCCACTCCCTGTGGAATGGAGGCAAATGGGAATTTGTGTGTCTGCAGCTTCCCGGGGTGCTCCTGCTGATGCTGGGGTCACACGTGGTGTTACTGTAGCATGGGGAAATAAATAGGATTGGGAGATTCGTCCAAGAGAGCTGGAGAGGGACTTTTGGCAAGGGTGTGAAGTGACAGGTCAAGGGGGGATGGCTTAATGCTGAAAAGGGCAGGTTTGGATGGGATATTGCCAAGGAATCCTGTGAGGGTGGAGGGGCCCTGGCACAGGGTGCCCAGAGAAGCTGTGGCTGCCCCTGGGTCCCTGGAAGTGCCCAAGGCCAGGGTGGATGGGGTGTGGAACAACCTGGGATAGCTGAAGGTCCTTAAGGTCCTGTCCAACCCAAACCATTATCAAATTCCCTGATTTGGGAGCTGAGAAGGGATTGTGATTGTGTAAGGCCGTGTCACACTCGGACAAATGTGTGCTGCCCTTCCTAGAGACAAACCATGCCCCCGTGGGGCATCCTTCAATGGACTGGTGATTGCTCCAAGTGCTGTAGAATGTATGGAACAGAGCCAGGAAAAGAGCCCTGGGACAGGGAAAGGGCTCATGGAGACTTTTGCACCGATACTGATCCACCCCAGACGAGGGATATTCAGATACTGGAGGAGAGATCACAATAGCAAAAAAAAGTATTGCTCTGGGAACATCTCTGCTCATGAGTACTCAGGAGCCAATCCCAGCAAGGAGCTGCTCTCTCCGAAACCTGGGCATGCTCCTGCAGCTGGGCCCAGCCACCTGCCAGGCTGGAATGGCAGGCTGGGGATGATATGGTCTGACAGTGGGTTTGTGGCTCAAACCCTCCTGGGACCTCAGCAGAGCAGCTCGTTGCACCTCACCCAGGAGAAGGGGAGAAACACTTGTCTCTAATCTCTATTCCTACTCCAGGGCTTTGCATCTAATTTTGCAGTTCTGTATAAAATCTGATATTGCTGGATGGCGTTCTCTGGGAGTTGCTTCTAAATCTAGAAACACTCTGTAAAAACACTCTGCATAAATTTCTTTCTTTTAATTATTTTTTTTAACCCTGAGCCAATCAGTTTTGGGTGAAGTTCTGGGCCACATCAGACTTCAGCCTCAGGAAACAGAAGAAATGCATGATGTCATCAATTGTGTGCCGTCACATGCTCTCAGAAATGCCATCAGACTTGCTAAATATTCAGTGTATATTTTCTGTCTCAACAGACTGTGTTGGCTGAAACTGCTTATGCAAATGAAAAGCTGTACCTCTTCAATAGATTGTTAGGAGCTGATCCTGAATAATTGGGGTTGAACGGAGCAGTAGGTGGGAGAAGTCAGCAGAGGCAATAATTAATCGAGTGGCTTCTTGTCTGGGCTGGCTGTGGATCCCAGAAAACCCTCTGTGAAGACAGGACAGGCTCCGTGGAGCCTGATGTTCCTTCCCAACCATTGCAAATGCCTTGCAGGAGCCTGAGTTATGCAAAAAACCCTTTTTTAGATTTAGCCCAGCAACTCCCAAGGGAAGCCTGCTAGAAAGTCTCAGCATGTGTTTCTAAACTCCAGCTTATATTAATTCCCAGCTGCTTTGTTCATCAACTGGAATGGCTCCTTTTCCCCCTATTTTCCTCCCTCCCTTTTTCCTTCTCCAGCCCTCCATGTATTTCCAGACCCCAGCCATGGCCCTTCTTGGCTTTTGTTTTGCTGGACTAAGTGAGCCGAGCTCTTTTCCTCTCCCCTCAAAAGGCAAGGCTGTTTCTTGTATCACCCTCTGTTTTTGCAGGTCTTTTTGATCTGGATTGGGCCCAGTCTCCCAAATCAGAGCTTTGAAAGATGACAGAGCCCTTTCCATGGAGATGTTGGATGTTGGGAGCAGAGCAAGGAGCCCACATTCCAACCACCAGCCCCAGAGGGAAGCACAGCACTGCCAGAAACAAGAAGCAAAGAACTCATTTCACACTCAGGCAAGTCCCTGATAAAGGAAGATTTTTTTCCAGTTGTAAAATGGGATATATCCAAAAAAACCCCATAGAATTGATTCATCTGGGTGACTGGTAAGAGTTAATCGATAAAATAACAGTTTCCACCTTTTTATGAGAAATTAGCTGATTAGAAACTTGATTAATGGGATGATTTTTCATGAGTGTAATTAAAGCACTGCATGGCTTCTCGTGTAATTGATATTTAATGCCTACATGGAAAGCTGCTTTTCTATAAGGAACAGTGTTGGGTTGTAATTTTTTTCAATTAAGCACCTGTGGGTTTGGCAGAGGAGAGGCCGAGGGGCTCACCAGCAATGGGGAAGGAGGGAGAAGAGGATGGGATGCAACTGGTCAGGACATTCTGAGAGAAATGGGAACATTTCCACTTTTCAGAGCCATGCATGGATAAGACAGATGGATTGGAGTGTATAAGCAGGAGAGACAGTGGGTTTTCTTCTGAGAACACAGGTCTGATGAGTCTGAGCTTCAAAGAGCCAACAGAAAATCCAGAAACAGCACCCCAACATCATCTTGGAGGATGATAGGAGAGCAGGGAGTCATCCCTCCAGTATCCCTCTGACACTTAGTGAGAAGTTCAAGGAAACTTGGTAAAAGTATGGTGGTGCTTCTTCTCCTGCTGTTCTGTTCCAGATCTGGCACTGGGGAGGCCTCCTCAGCCAGGGGTGGTACCTTTGTGTGTGCTTGTCCAGGAGGAACTTCCCTCATGGGCTTGGTCTGTAAAGTCCTGGACCGTTTCCCAATAGAGACAGTGAAGCCTGGGCAAAGCTGGATGATTTTTCTGGAAGATCTGCTCCAACCCACTGGGAAAGAGTATCTATCTGGTGCTCCCAGTGCATCAGAATCCATAATTTCTGTGGTCTCCCCTGGCCTTGAGGTCCCTTAACTCTCCAGCTAAAATGAATGTGTAGGAGGTCACAGAGTCCCAGAATGGGTGAGGCTGGAAGGGACCACAGTGGGTCCTGTGGTCCTGGAATGTCCTCAGTGAAGGAGACTCCCCACTCTCCCTGGACAATCTGTTCAGTGCTCAGTCACCACACAGGAAAAGTTCTTCCTCCTCTTCATCTGGAGCTTCCTGGGCATCAGTTTGTGCTCCTTGCCTCTTGTCCTTGTGCCCTGCTCCCTTTGCCTTGTGGCTTCTCTGGCAGTGCTTGTGGCCCGTGCTCATGTGAAGAAGACCTGGTCCAAAATCTGGGACAGGCTCCAAGGCAATTTTAGCAGTTTTTTGGCAACAGTGAAGGATGTGAAGAGATATGATGGAGGTACAGATCATTGCCAAGTGTCCACACACACAGTTTTAGGCTGTAGCTCATACTGAGTTATTTGATCTTAGATTACTGGGACATTCCAGTACCTGAAGGAGCTGACAAGAAAAATGGAGAGACTGTTTGCAGGAGTCTGGAGTACCAGGACAGGGGGAATGGCTTCTCACTGCCAGAGGGTAGGTTTAGAGTGGATGTTGGGAAGGAATTGTTCCCTGTGAGGGTGGCAAGGCCCTGGCACAGGTGCCCAGAGAAGCTGTGGCTGCCCCTGGATCCCTGGAAGTGTCCAAGGCCAGGTTGGGCAGGGCTTGGAGCAACCTGGGGCAGTGGAAGGCGTCCCTGCCATGGCAGGGGGTAGAGCTGGATGAGCTTTAAATTCCTTTCCAGTCCAGGCCTTTCCATGATCCTCTGACATCCTCTATGCATCTCCTCCACTGAAGGGAAGATGTTTGGTCCTGCCCCCATGTCCTCTGTCCCTTTTAATTAGCAGCATTAATCCAGATTTCCTTCCCTGACAGAGGTTTCCAGCCCTCACTGTAGGGAAGCTGTGAGGGATCACACCAGTGGACGAGCCTGAGGCTCACTCCTCTGGAAAAGCAACTCCAAATCTCCTCCCATCCCAGATTTTGTCTGTGTGTTGGACAGCACAGGCAGCAGCTGTGCTGTGAGATCAGGAACCTGCCACTGATACATTATGAACATTTTGCTTTGTTTTCCTTTGCCTTGGAGCGAGAGTAGTTGGAAGGTGGGAAGATGGTGCTAAATTGTGTTTCTTGCACGTCTGTTGAATTACAACATGTCTGAGTGACCTCCCTGAAGAGTCAGACAAGCCTTGGCACAACATCATAACTCTCAGGCACTCAGAAATGCACACAAACACTCTGGTGCACCGGCAGGAATTCCAGACCTCACATGCTGGGTGATGGATGCTGCTGGGGGGCCCAGCAGCTGCCCACATCCACGGGAGAAGGCCTTTCCTCTTTTGTCCGGGAGCAAAGTGTTAATGAATTCCTCTGGAATGGCAGAGGAGTCAGCGGTGGGTTTTAAAGCTGATAGCCCTGATTGCTTCTGAGAGAGATGCTCTGGAAATCCTTGATGGCCCAGGCCAATCTGCAGCCTCTTTTTGCCTTGCAGTCAGGCAAACAGCAAGAAAGCTTCAGCACAGAACGTTTGCTTGTCGTTTTTATTCTAAAACAATGGAATGTGTGGGATATGCCAAATCTCCTCTGTTAGGATTCCATTAAATCCTCTTTTTTTTTTTTCCTTTTTATTTTAAGCTGAGTGTGCATACAAATCTTTATTTTCTCTAATTGTAAACGAGAGATGTTTTGGCTTCAGATGACATTCTTTGAAAAGTAAACTCCACCAAACAAACACTTTTATCCTGAAGCATCATCTCTGAGTGCTGAATTCTTGTTTTGGTAGAAAATATTTCCTTGTTTCACTGCAAGCTTGGAGATGGCAGAATTTTTGAGGGTTGTGGTGTATGATTCAAATCCCAAAATGTTTCTGTTTCTGGGAAAGGGTGGAGCCTCCTGGTATTTCTCTTTCCATGGGGAGGGAAGCTTTCCATTGTAATTGTGTTGTGCTGTTAACCCTGGTGTGAGCACAGTGAAAGACCCCAAGGAGAAACAGTCCCTTTGGACTGAAATTAGGTCTCACCTAAGAGTATGAATTAAAATTGTGGCAAATTTAGTCTGGGCATAACTGCAATTATTTGGTTCCATTCACTGTCCCTCCCTGGCTGGCATTGCTACAAGAGCTCACTGTTACTGGCGGAGAGACCACTTCCACGTCCCAGAGTTTGCTCCTTAATCTTGTTTGGAAAGCTGGCAGATGGACAGGCTGTCAGTGCCTCTCTCTGCATGGCTGACATCAGAAGAGTCTCAGCCCTCCTCACTCTGGAGTTTGTGCTCAGACCAGAGCAGGCTTTGAGATGGGTCGGGATCCCGCCGTTTGTTTGCCGAGGCTTGGCCTGGGATGGCTGTTTCACAAGGGAGAAATTTGGCTGAAATGGCCACGAGTGTAAGCCCAGCTGTGTGGAAATGTCACCTGTACAGCAGCCTGTGGCAGGGTGTGTGCAGCTGCCAGGACCTGGGCACAGATCTGCCCATGGGGGCTCTGTCAGGAGCAGCACTACGGCAGGAGAAGCCCTCGCTGTGGAAAGTGTTACTGGTATCAGCCTCACCAGTTATCCATCAATTGCTGATGAGAAACAGGTTCAGTGATCTCCCTGAAATAATTCCTGAGGGCTTGCGTCTCCCACAGAAACTGGGGATGGTGCAGGCAGGCTGTGCCTCACCAGATGTGGGATGAGGAGGCCGAGCTGGCTGTCTCAGCTGCTGCTCCTCTTATTTATTGATGTGGTGTCCTTGGGTATGTGGGTCTCCTTGGGAATGTGGCCCTCCTTGCTGCTGGAGGACAGGGAGTCATTAAAGTCTTTTGAAGGAGAGCAGGAGAAACTGGAGAGCTCATGGAGCTGTGCTCAGAATTGATCTCCAAGATGTGGTTTGCAATCCTTGCAGTGAGCTCCTGTGTCTGTTGCTTACCTTGATCAAAGTCTTCCAGGGTTTTTTCCCCTCATTTTTGGGCTCAGTCCATGGACAGGAGCATTCTGATCCAAAGTCCAGATGTTGGAGAGCAAATGTGTTGCACTGAGGTGGCCCAGAGGGCTCATCCAGGTACTTGAATTACTGCTCTGTGATTAATTGCCATGATCCCCTCTGTGCATCCCTTCCTATTTCCATGGCAGGGTTATTCCACAGGAGGCTGTTTGGCTGCGTTGGCTCACGCGTGATCATAGCTGAGCTGTGGGTGCCTTTGACCTAGTAAAACCTCTGTGTGTTTGCTCTGCTACCATTTTTCGAGGGCCAGCTCAGAACAATTTGGGCACATCTCGAGTTTTCCTTGGGGGAATGTGGCAGGGACAGGACAGGCTGCCTGGCACTTCCAGCACAGCTCGCTTGTGCTTTGGCAACGAGCAGGGAATTTCTCACTGATCACAACGCAGCCAGAGGGAAGAATAAATTAATTATAAAGATTTTAAAAAAGTCCAGCTACTTTTCATTTTCCAAAGTGCCCATTTTCTTGACTGTTCCTCCAAATTACCGTCTCATTGGGTTTTTTTCTGTTTCCTCGATGCTGCTGTTGTTCTGTGGATTCCACGTCACTCAGCAAATGTCTCCCATCCCCTTCCAGCCAACTTGCACAATACATTACAATTACACAATTATGCTGTTGTAATCAAATAATTAAGTTGCACATTAAACACGCATTAGAGCTCACAAAGGAAGGAGCTTCAGACATGGGCATGGAATAGGAGGGAGTGAGCCAGGCAGAACTGGTGCTAATTGCATCTTGCTTTCAGTGACTCAGGGACTCCAGGTTTTTGGTCTCAGGTGGCAAAATGGCAGTGGACTGAGGCTGCTGAGGTTTAAATAAGCAGGCAGGTTTAGTCAGTGACTTCCTTGTGGAGAGAAACAAGACTCGGTGACCAAATATACCCAGAAAGAAAAAGGGAATAATTTGGAAGCCTGATGGATTCCAGTCTACTCTAATCCACTTTAATTGAAGCTCAAGATCAGCTCTCCTAGGAAAAGAAGGACACCTCTCCCTCACCAGGGTGGGACTCATCTGGTTTGGCAGGGGAAAGCTGTGAAGTCTTTGGGATATCATTATTTCGGCAGTGGGGTTGGGATGTCTTTGGGCTGGCATTATTTTAGCTGTGGAGTTGGGATGTCTTTGGGCTGGCATTATTTTAGCTCTGATAGGGGAGGAGTGAATGAGTTGGTGGATAAGTCACAGATGTTGGTGTTTTCTCCTTTTTTTTTGTTTGTTGATAGAGGAAAAATAACACCCAACAGACCCAGATGAGTGTTCTGGCCTCATCCTGACCCGAATTTGATCCCACTCAGAGCCTTGTGGCAGGGGGCAGTTGGGACTCTCCGTTCAGGGTAGATCCAAGAGGCAAAAGCTGTGGTGCCACTGCTCCTAAATCAAACCCCTCAGGATGAGGTCTAGAACAAAAGAGAGCCCTGGGCTGGTCATGCCAAGATGAAACAGCAGAAATCTGCTTTTTCACACAGATTTGGGTGAATTTTTCAAAGGATTCTGTGTGAGCACTGGACAAAACCCCTCTTTTGATGTCTGCCATAGCTGGGAAGTGGCAGAAGGAGCTGAGGTGAAACCTCCCACCAGGCTTCAGAAGTGGGCTGGAGAACAACCTGTAGACTTCAGCTGTATTTTTGCAGCAGTGACCACAGTCTATGGAAACCAGAGATCAAATCTGAGCAGAAATTGCAGGCATGGAGGAAGGACTCTGGAGAATGAGAGCAAATGTGTGCCCAGTTTGACATGCCAAGTTAAAGGCGTCTGTGTGGTCGGTCTTTGCAAGAAGGATCACAGTCCCCTTCCCAAAAACTTTGGTTATTAAGCTTCTAAGAATTTAATTTTGCATGGGAACTTTATTCTTGTAATTAAAAGCCAATGTCTGTGCTCAGTAATTGCACAGAGGGGAGGAGGAACATTCTCTGCTGCATGAATCAGCACCGGAAGGGGAAGAGCGTTTATAAATCAGGAACCAGCAAGTTGCAGCAGCCTGGAAGGCTTCCTCCTCCACTGACCTATGAGATGATGTGTCTTTGGCCTCTCAGGAAACCCAGGTGGCTGAGGGCAGCAGGAGCCAGCAGGGCAGTGAGGAGATCAGTCAAAGTCCATCAGGCCACTTGTCCCTCTCTGGTACCACCCCCATCCCTCTGCACCAGCCGTTCGGGGTATGTGGGGTATGAGCAGAGCTCTCCTGGGATTCCCACCATGCCTCTGTTGTGTCCTGTTCCCTGTCTTAGAGCCCTGCTGGAGCTGTGGTCTCTCTCCTTGCCCCCACACAAACTGTGCCCATCCCAGGTGACCACGTGGGAAAAGGTCACAGCAGCATCTCCGCCCTGGGGTTGGGAGGTGGAGTGGAAGGTGTGGTGTAGGAACTCCAGCCACACTCTGGCACCATAGTTTTCCCTAAAAACGGGAGGAAAACCCAGCCCTGCAGAATCTTCATAAATCCCTGCTTTGAGCACACATATTCATGCTTAAATAAAAAAATAAAAAAAAAAATGCTGAGCTTTAGGAAAAAAAGCTCTTTGATGTATTAAATCTGATTGACTGGGTTCCTGGAGCATGTATAGACTTCACACAATGCAAATGGTGTTGATTAGATAAGATGGTGTTTAAAAGGAAAAAAGCCCAGCCATAGAAAGAAGATGCAATTAGATTAGGAGATCCAAGGCTGTAAGTGCAGATCGAATGGGCTATAAACAATTTAAGGCTTGGGAGAAGGCCAGTGTTGCTCAGTGTTCACTTATAGTCCAGTCTGCTGGCTCTCTAATCCAAGAGGAGAGAGCAAGGAAGAAGAGGAAAAAAATCTGGGAAGGGTGATTTTTACACTGAGACCTCATCAGGTCATCTTCAAAGATTTCTGGGCATCTCTGCATCCACCTAATATTGTATATATAGTTAAAAAAATAGATATATCTGTATATAGCCACTGAAACCCCAGAGCTGTGTGTTTATTCAGCCCTCCTACCTCTCTTGGTTGTTTGTGTGTGCCTCTGTCTTGTCTAAATTTTGTTCTTGTGTCCACATCCAGGTGAATTGCAGGAGATCCCCAAGCGAATCACCACGGCACCTCCTGCTCCTGCACCTTGAGTGTGGTTTTAAAAACACTCCTAATCACTACTCGTTGGGGTTTTCTTTTGCAGGCAGTCAATGGAGTCTCCTTAAGAATTTCTGAGTTTTTCTGAATGCATGAATTAATTTCTTGGGTCCTTTGAGCTTTGCTGGCTGGAGAGGGATGCTGGAGGCTCATGTGAGTATTCCTGTTTTCCTGCAGCAGTGCTTCTGGGAGTCGAGTGTTTATGTAACTCCTATTAAAGAAAAAAGGGATTCTGAGGAGAAAGAAAGAAGAAAAACCTGGGAGCTGAAGCTGGATTTACTCTAAGGTTATGAAATCAGCCCAAGTGCCCATCCCCAGGCTTTTTAGATGTGAGTGATGGGACTGAAATCCACGGAGTGGCTGTGGAGATGTTCGTGGGGGCAGATCTTCGTGTCCCTGCTGTCTGAAATATTCATGAACTTCCTTTCAGAGAGAAAAACCCCCAGCAAACAGTAAATAATTGTCTGATACGTGGAACTGGGGACACTCACTTTCTTCTGGGGATGGTTTTGGCTTTTGTTTAACAGCCCCTACAAATCTGAAACACCAGAACCCTTTGCAGAGGGGTATTTCTGGTTGCCTGAATGGTTTTGATCCCCTCTGTAAATCTGTGTGGGGAGACATTTTTCTCACTGTTCTTTATTTCCTGCCCTGATTTCTAACCTGTCTTCTCATTTGTTTTATGTCCCTGTCCTTCACTGCAGGATGGCATCACCTCCTAATATAGCAGAGTCTGCCAATTCTGTTATTTGCTCTTTACTTCTTTTTCCAGCTCGTTAATGAAGAGGTGACAACAGATGGGTCTGGGAGTGATCTCTGCCGAGCCCACCAGGCACATCTCCCCTTCCTGACACGCTGCTGTTTGTCACTTTGCCTGGTTTATGGTTCCTTTCTCCCTTCCTGAAGCACAGGCCTTTTCTCGTGTCCAAGTCAATTTGAACAGAGCATCAGAGTGATCTTTCCTGGGATGCTGGCTCAAATGTGTTCCTAAAGCTGAAATGCAGTTTTCTGCTTCAGTTGGATGGAAGAATGGAGCATGTTGGACCAGGTAGGGGCTGAAAAATCAGTGTTCTGATTATTTCAGGCCACGTTTATTATTGAGGATGGCTCAGCCTTGGGAACCCTCTGTGGCATGTGTCCCCATGCTGTTGGTCTCTGCTCTCGGTGGGGGCACTGGGTGCAGCTCTTGGCCACAAGCAGCTGGTGAGGTTTGGCAGGGACACCAGGAATGCTCCTCAGTATGCAGGGAGTGGCTGTCCCAGGGGAGTGGCAGGCAAGGAACCTGCAGATGGAAGCTACAACAGGGAGGAACTGAAGCTCTTGGAGCAAACAAAGCTAAGAGGAAGTGTTCTAACACAGTTCCTCCACCCATCACATCCCAGCTGAGAACTTCACCCCTTGAGGGACTGGTCTGTGACCCCCCTTGCCCTGAGAGGCCCTTTGGGATGTGGTTGCCACCAGCAAGGTGAGAACATGGCAATAAATTTCATATGACAGGTCTGAAATAGAAGTGTGGCTTGGCTTTCCACCCCTCCCTTGGCTGGGACAAAGCTTGGGCACAGGGAGGAAGCCTTTGTCTGTCCCTCTTTGGGGCCAGCAGGATGTCCCAGAGTGGCTGTGCTCCAGAACAGCCTCTGCTTGTGCTCTGGCAGAACCAGGATTTACCTTATGGCATCTGATGACTTTCCCTCCTCCCTAATTGGTTCCGTTAATTTATTGTGGACAGGAGCTTGTGCTGCCAAGTGCTAATTGCAAAGGTTATTGTTTCTGCCCTTTTCAGAGCACAGCAGGAAACCCTTCCATTCCATCACATGAAAAACAAGACAAAAAAAAGCCAAAAGTTTTTGGGCTGGGTGCGCGCCCATCATCCCGTGCGGTGTTTGTGCCTCAGAGCACAGGCTGCCATTTCCTTCCCTCTGCAGGGGCAACCCCTGCCCATGGCATGGGGGCTTGGGTTCCTCCTTGCCATCAGGAAATGTCACATCGTGACCCTGTCACAGGTGTCCTCCATCCTCTGACCAGTTTGGGCCTGGATTTGGGAGGTAGGATGGGTGCATTCCAAAGGCTGGGAGCTGGTGAAATGATGCCATTCCCCATGTGGGAATTCTTCCTGTCCCTGGGCACGTCTAGCAACACTTTTCCAAGGAGCAAGCCTGGGCTGGCACACGGTGGTGACACCTTGTCCCCCACTGTGGTTTCTTGTGGTGTCTGATGCTGCCTTCTCCACCCCGTGGGTGAATCACTGCTGTTCCCAGGTTATCTGAGCTGGCTGTAGCTCATCCTTCCCCTGGTGAAGGGAGCCAGGCACTCTGGGATCTGGAAGGGTTTTCCTGGCTACAGAAGTTGGGTACCTTGGGTGAAGTGAGATGTCTCAAAGCCAAGCTTTATTCCAGCATGGGAAAGGAGGGACAGTTACTGCTTGGCCATTTGCTGCCAGGGCTTCAGCATCTGCCTGGATTACTCTGGATTTCATGGTGGCATCAGCCATTTAGCCCAAGTGCCTAGCATTACATTTCTGGTGGATTTTGGAAGTGAAAAGCCCAGAGTCCTTCAGGGGGGTTTCTGCCAAGCTGTAAAGCTCATCCTGGTTCTCCACACTGCTGGAAAACCTGGTGGACTCTTCCTCCTTCATGGGGCCTTAGGTGTTCCTGCCACACCTGCGAGCATCCTTTCCCCGTGCTTTCCACAGCCTCTGTCCCCTGGGGCTCTGTATTTGCTCTCCCAGGCTTTCTTCCCACTGCAGGGTTTACTCTGGCTCGTTTCCTCTTTATCTGGTATCATGGCTGGTGTTTGTTTTTGTTCAGCAGCTCAGAAGCTTTTGGAAGTGAGTGTTTATAAACAGAGGGACCGCATTTGGATCCAGCAGCAGACTCCAGGGGTATTTTACACAGATTATGGGAATGACTTTGTGCTGTTTCTTTCCTGCCCTCTGGCCCAGTATCTTTCTCGTTTGGTCTTTTCCACAAAGCTCAAGCTTTCCTCTCCTCTTCAGCTCTGCCCGGTCTCACTCCCAGCAGGCACCCGAGGTGAACCACCCCTCACTGGGCAGACACGCACAGAATACCAGATTAATGACAGATATTTCATTCTGTTCCAGTCTAGTCTAATGAAACATGACAAATGTTTTATCCTAAGTTTTACCAGCATTCTGTTTCCCCCATACAGAAAGTCTGGCTGGCACCTGTGGGCAGCACTTGCATGTGAAAGAAGCACCGTTAAAATCTAGACTCCAGGGAAGCAGTGCATATATCAAATTTAAAGGCGCTTTTGAGCTTAAGATATAAAGGCAAATTACATTTTATCGTGTGACTTTAATGGCTGAGGAGCTCTGCAGGCAGCGAGGTGGCTGGTGGCAGCTCAGGCAGTGTGTAGGACACCGTGCCAGCCATATGCGTCGCCATATCTCACACACAGCCTTGCAAGTCACTGCTTTTTAGTGAAGGCAGGGACTTGCCAGGATGTCAAGGCTGTCTCCTGCACTTTTGAAGAAGTGCCATGCTGTCTGTAATCCCCAAAGGCTGGTGACAGGAGGGCAGCAGGCACAGACCCACTGGGTACCCCCTGCCCTCTGTGCCCTGTGTGGGGGAACCGAGGCTGGGCTCCACTTCAGCACGTGCCCTTTTCTCTCCATAATGAAGAGTCACTTTTTATTCCTGTGTGCCAGGCTTCTTTCCTTCTGCCTTCATCTTCATGCTTTCCATCTGTCCTTCTGCCTAGCCATCCTTCCTCACAAATTCACATATCTTTTCTTCCCAAATTTTGGCTGAGCCTCCCTGCCTTTGTGTTGGGTGCTTTGTGAAGGCTCGTGCTATTACCTGCCCAGGATGAAAGCCTGACCTCTTGCAGGACCAAATGAGGCAGCATTTTTTCCACATCGCTGGCCAGAGGACAGACTCCATGGATGTGTATCTCCCAGATATCCCAGGGCTTTTCCTGGGGCTCAGTGTGTGCTCTGAAAGCTGTTGTAGGAGAAAGACAACTCCATGTGGTGCATTAAATGGGTGTTTTTTCACATGCCTCAGACTGAGCAAGAATGCTGGTAGTGAAAAAGTCCAATCACAAAGGACTCTTTCTTGGTTATTCAATTTGTGTAATATCTTATTAGAGGGGAAAACCAACTGTTATCTGCCCAGGAAAGGTTAATATAATAATAAGCAGATACTGACTTCTATTGAGATGAACATGATGATTTATTGACCCGAGAGGCAAATATGCAGTGAAGCAAAGCCAGGGTCAATATTCACCAGGAGGAGAATAAATTCTTGCATTTTCTACAATGGTGAGACCACCATTGGTTTTGGTGATACCATTATTGGTATCACCAAAACACATTGGGTGTTGGTAGTTGCTTCTTCACTGAGACAACTAAATGTGGTAGACTTCCAACAGGTATTTGACCTTTGTTTCTTTAGAGAAAATGTCAATTTAGAACCCTTCCCTTCGGATGTTTTTGTCCTTTAAAACACTTTCTGAAGTATTTAAAAGTACTTTTGTAAAAACCAACTAGACAATAAAAGCAACTCCCAAGGGCCGCAGTAGTGTTGGATTGCCAGATGTATTTCTTGAATAAATGATGTCATTTTATTGCATTTTATTTTGCTTTATTGGAGAAATGCTCGGCTTTCAGCTTCTAAGCCTGGCAACTCCAACCTGATCAGAGATGTTTCTGCACACGTTTTCATTTTGATTGCAAGCCCGTTTGTCATTTCTGAAATGCCTCAACTCGGAAATGTCAAGCATCTCTCGTAGTCAGCATGGAGAAAGGCAGCTCAGAAGGACTGGCACTGCTGCAGGGAGCAGCATCCAGCTGAGGTGGACCACGCTGCCACGGGCATGGGGGTTTTTCTGGGAGCAGGGAGGTGCAGCACGTGGGGACAACTGGGGCTTGGTTGGGCTGTGGTGGGCATCACCCTCTGTTGTCAGAGGACACGAAATGAGGAACACACATGCAGTCAGTCGTCAGGGTAAAAGAGAGAGGATGAAGGTTGCCACCTCTTCAACCACCCTGGTCAAACCAGCAGTCCATCAACAGTCTCCTCCTCATGAGAAGAATGTACACATAAAAGAACAGTTACAATCACAATAGATTGTTTATGTGAAAATCCGTGAGAAAATCCATTACAAAAATGCAAACGTCAGAAGGCTGAAAGGAACAGGGTGACAACCCTCTACAAGAAGTGTTTGGTGAGTTCTCTGCTCTGACATAGCTGTCCAAAGCCTGATCCTGGGAGATGGTCCCTGTCAGCTGCTCCTCCTGGGTGAGAAACAGAAATCCCTGTCTTGTAACATGCCAAGGGCTCGTTCCACGGGGATGGGCATGGCAGGAATTGTGAGCACACCTGGTGGGAGGAGGGAGAGGAATTGTACTTCTCCAACTTGAGCAAAGTGACATGAACAGGGATATTATTTTAGAAAGTTTATCTCTTTTGTATCTATGGTGACAAGATCTTTATCGGGGTAAGACAGACTCCCAGGCTGTCTGCTCCTTGTTATCTCAGGGTAGGATGACAGTCTAAGTGTCACGTCTAGAAATGTTATCTCTCCTTTATTATTTCACATGTGAGGGGCTAACTGGAGTGTTATCAGGGTGTTTACAATCAAAACACGTGCAGCTCAAGTGATAAAAGGGAGAACAGACATCTGATCTCCAAGGATATGAAGACAATGCAGCCTTGAGCAGGAGGAGATGGATCGTATTATTGAAAATGGTTTGGCAGGCTGGGAATGGACAAACAAATTCAGATCATAAGCTTGAGAGATGGGCTGGGGAGAGGTTCACACTCAAACTCCCGCAGAAAATGGAAAAGTGATTGTATCAACAGCAGTCTTGGCTAGAAGAGAAATATTTTCCAACAAAACTTTTATGATTTTTTTTTTTCTTTCTGTACTCTCTTCTCACTTGGAATGTGATATGGAAAGCTGTCAGGACCAGCGAGTGGAATAGAGTTGCTCTAAGCCAGTCAGGATCTGAGGAAGCTTAGCCAGGCTTGGAGGGAGGAGAGCAGAGAACTGCCAAGGCCACTGCTCTGGGAGTTCATTTCGATTAATTCCTTATCTTGCCTGGGTCAGTGCTGCCTTAATTTAGAGAGTGCACAGACACAGGGTTAGCGGTGACCATAAACCTGATCTGTCATCTCTTTAGGGACAGGGAAGCTAAATCCCTAAAGGGCTTAGGAATCTGACCCTGGGATGCTTCTGCTGCTGGTAATGGAGAGCAGCTCAAAGGCGTCCCGGACATCGGATCCTCATTAACCCACGGCGGGAGCACCCCGGTGCCAAAGGGTGTCAGGTTGTTTATCCAACAGAAATAATCCTCAGTAATTAAAAATGGGGCTGTGCAACGCTCCATCCAAATCCAGGCCTGGCTCCTGGATGTTGCTGTGCTCTTGGCTGGAATGGGCTGCCTGGGTTTCTCTGGTGTTGTAGAGGATAAGGCAGGCACATTCCATGTCTTCCTTCCTCTCGATGCCAACGCTCTCCAAGCCAAGCTTTGTGGCTCCTATCCCACAAAAAAAGCTGATCCTCCATCATCTTTCCTCTCTTGTTTGTCTGTCCCCTGAGGTGATGGCACACAGAGGTTTGTGCCCTCATAAGGAGAACGAGCAGAGGGATTGTTGTGGCCTCTGAGCCAGGAGGGGACCCAAGCTGGAGCACCAATTCCAGCACCAAGGTTCCCTCTCCCCTTCAGGAAGGAGATGGAGAAGGTAGAGGGGGTGTAGATGTGGGCTGGGCATTGTGAGGGCTGGTGGAGGATGAAAACAGTGGGCTCCTAATGACATCTGAGCATCTCTGTTGGCCTGGCTAAAAATGGGAGGTAAATTCCTGCTAAGTAATTACCAGTAAATTCCTGGTAAGGGGAGGAAATGAACATGAACTTGTGGGCAGCGTTACTGTGCATGGGCCTGTCTGCTTAACTCCATGTTCCTCTTGCTTTGGGGACCTCCTAAATCAACCCATTTTCAACCTGAGTGACTCTCACATCCCTCTAAGGACTGACCCCACAGGGAGCCCTTCCTCATCTCGAGGGGGAACAAGGCAGCAGCTCCTCTGCCTCATTTATGGGAAATCATCTCTGGTGGTGGTTTTCTTGTGTGAAACCCCAGCTTTGGAGGGCCCCTGGGGCCACTTTGTACAGTGACAGTGACCCACTGCCCCCTCCTGCCCTTCATCTCTCACACCTTTAATTGCACTTGTGTTTCGGGAGCGGATGGAATTCATTATCCAGCAAACAATGTCCTTTGCAATATCAGCCTTAATTAACTGCTCCCCTCTGTATTTTCCTGCTCTTATCCTCTCCAAATCTCCGTGCTGAGCCAAGCTGACGGCCCCCCACATGCATCAGTGCCAGCCAGTGAGCCATGACCAGATAAGAAGAAATGGAATTCCTTATCTCTTTTTTACAAATACATACACATGCACACACAAACACACAAACCTGGAAAAGGTCAAGGTTACTGGGAAGGGAGAAGGCCCTTCAAGACAACAAAACCCCTTCTCTTTTAAAGTCTCCATAGCAACTGGATGGAGCATCATGGGATGTCGAGATGAGAGAGGACTATTCTTCCCCTACAACACTCTTTCCACTTCATTAGACTCTTTATCAAGTATCTCTGCACTGGGCTGAGTATATTTTTTTGTGTCGGGGAGCAGTGCAGAGGACTCAAAAGCATCCTGACCTTTTCAGTGGGACTTTGGGAGTTCCTCGTGGGAGTTGCATCCTCTTCCCCTGTCTTCCTCCCCCACAGCCCCCTTGTCTCTGGTTCACATGACCTTCTCATCAAAAACCCTGTGCCTGGTGAGGTATGAAGGGTTTCTTTAAAAGGAGAAAGGAGCAGGGAAAAAAGAAGAGGAGAGTATGAGAATGTCCTTCGCTGGCTCTGGAGGTGTCAAGACCCCGGCTGTCAGAGCTGTGCATCTGCAGGGAAGATTAATGAGCCTGCTTAGAGGAAATCCAAATAAAATAGAGCAGAATAAATACCAAGTGACTGTGTGGGTGATGAGGGGAAGGGTGAGGAAGGAGCAAGGGAGTGTGACAGGGCAGAAGTAGATATTCTTCAGTCTGGTAAGTGTTTGAATTCCCCATGGAGGAGTGAGTTAGCACAGGAAAGATCTTTGAATTTAGTTCTGTGGACCTCAAGTGCCAGGGCTGTGTATGGGTCTGTGAGAGCTTATAATGCACTGGTTGTACTGAGGCACAAACACTGGGTATTTTTATCTCCCCTTCCCTAGAAAAGCATTCACCATGGAGAAGAATTTTGTGTTCAGCTTCTCAACCCTTGGCCTGCATTGTCTCAAGGTGCTTTGAACTGCTCTGCAACTGGGAGCAGTGATTGTTCTTAGGAAACATCAGTGCCTGGTTTGTGTTGGGCAGTGGCTTAGGGTGTGGGGACAAAGGGATTTAAACCTTCCTATGGATTGGAAGCAGCATGGGCAGCAGGAAAGGGGGAATTCTGCCCCTCTGCCCCTGTGCTCAGGTCAGACCCCACCTGCAGAGCTGCCCCAGCCCTGGGCCCTGGCACAGGGAGGACGTGGAGCTGCTGCAGAGAGTCCAGAGGAGGCACCAGGGTGATCAGAGGGATGGAGCAGCTCTGCTGGGAGGAAGGGCTGGGAGAGCTGGGATTGTTCAGCCTGGTCACCACCATCTGGGGTGACCTCACTGTGGCCTTGCAGTACCTGAAGGTGCAAGAAAGATGGAGACTTTCCATCTTTCCTAGGGCCTGGAGTGCCAGGACAAGGGGGACTGGCTTCAAACTGACAGGCAGTAGGTTTAGATTAAATATTAGAAAGAAATCCTTCCCTGTGAAGGCAGAGAGGCCCTGGCACAGGTTGCCCAGAGAAGCTGTGGCTGCCCCTGGATCCCTGGAAGTGTCCAAGGTCAGGTTGGATGGGGCTTGGAACAACCTGGGATAGTGGTAGGTGTCCCTGCCCAGGTGGGTGGAACTGGATGGTCTGTCAGGTCCCTTCCAACCCAGGCTATCCTATGATCCCATGATTCAGTGGTGGTATCTCACAGGAGAAACTGCACCTTGGAGCTGACCTTCCTGGGGAAACTGTTGCTACCTTTAGCTTTTAATACTCTGGATTTTCACTTCTTCCAGGGAGCCACTGTGTGACAGGCTGCAGGTGAATTTGAGCAGACTTCACTCCACGAGCACCCAGCTGAGCATCTTTCCCCACCAGCTCAGGGTCTGCTGCTCTGCATGTTTGAATCCATCTGAATCAGACAAGGAGAAGGGCTTGTTACCATGGCCAGAGTTGATTCAAAAGGTGTTTGTAAAAGGCATTGAGGCTGGACATGTTTGGACTGTATGCTCCCGAGCTGTGAGATTTACATGGGTGTTTTAGGAAAAAAAAAAAAAGCAAGCTCTGCACTTTCAGCAGAAGTCGGGCTGCAAATATCCCAGTCCCACTGCTTCAATCCCCATGGGAGTAATTTTCAAGTGGGAAATCCCATTAAGTCATAAAGAGCTCTTAAGTGGTTCCCTCTGATAAATTTGTGGCACTCTGCAAGTCCCATAATTCCCGATATCCAGATGAGGAAACTGAGGTTAAGTAACTTAGCCAAGGTCATGTAGCAAATCAATAACCACTCCAGCCCTTTCCTGTTCACTCCATGTGTCTCTGCTGTCAGCAAAGGGGATCAATCCTCACCACCACTGTCCCAGCCCCAGTGATGGACACCCAGGCTTTGAAACGTTGGATTATGTGGAAAAAAGGAGACCCATCTCCATTCAGAGAGCTGGGCTGGGGGAGCAGTCATGGGGCTCCTTCACCCTCCTTGCACCCACAGCTCCCTGCATAGAGACATCCCCCAACTCCTGCTGCTCCCTGGAAGGAGCTGGGCTTCCCACTGCTGGCACAAGCTTCACATCATGAAGTCTGGGGTTTGTGATGGGAGCATCTTTGGTGTGGTGACAGAAAATTGCCTCGTGCAAGAGCTGTTGGCTGTGATGAGGGTGAGAGTCTCTGTCAGCCTCTGTGGGAGACTGTTCTTCCTCTTTCCCACTGCTCAACTCTCCCCTTCCACATTTCAGCTTCCTCTACTCATTTCTTGTGCTTGTGGAGGGGGATGTACCAAGAGTTTTGGGTATTTCATGAGTGGGGATGTGAGTATTCAGTCTCAGCTTGCTTCCTATGGATGGCTGGTCCCAAGAAAAAGGATTGTTTTTCATGGGATCAGGCAGAGCATAATTCTGGGAGTCTTAGGTTACTTTCTCCAGTTCACCTGTTTGCTGTTTTCATCAAAGAATCCCAGAATGGTTTGGGTTGGGAGAGACCTGACAGACCACCCAGTTCCACCTCCAGGGACACCTTCCACCATCCCAGGTTGCTCCAAGCTCTGTCCAACCTGGCCTTGGACACTTCCAGGGATGGGGCAGCCACAGCTTCTCTGGGAAGCCTGTGCCAGGGCCTCACCACCCTCACAGGGAAGGATTTCTCCTGTCTATCTAATCTAAATCTATTGTCTCTTCAGTCTAAGGCCATTACCCCTTTATCTCTTGCTCCCAGCACAGCTCTCTGGAGTCACATGGGAATGGGAGGTGCTGGATGAGGGCATTTCTCCCTGTGACCGTGCCTTGCTTCCCTGCTCTTCTCCTTCAGCTTGTCTGTAGCTAATTCAGAGCTGTTTGAATTCCTGGTCCTGCCCTTGCTGCTGTGGTAGCTGGTGCTTGGCTCTCTGGCTCTGTTCCCTCTCCCAGGTAAAAGGCACAAAAGCACAGGGAGTGAACACGACTGGAATTTTGGGATCGACCCGCTGGCACCCGGCTTCCCTGTGCTTCCTGCAGAGCCTCCCACAGCCCTGCTGGATGCTGCCCCAAGAGGCTGGGCCTGAGGGGTTAATGAGAAGGTGTTCTCCATGCCAGGCTCCTTCCTACTTTGCTGTAAGGTCTCTGAAGGCTGGCATGTGCTTCACTTATGTCTCATTTTCCCTCCTGATCAGCACTTCTGCAGGTGTTTGGCACCTGCCAGACCTCTGGCATCCTGCTCCTGCCCAGCTTAACCTGCAGGAAAGGTGCTCTTGGGAATATTGCATGGTCAGGAGGAAGGTCAGCACCCTCCTGCACTATCTCTCATGGATTTACAGCTCCTCCAGGAATGCCCTGACCTAATCCAGGAAGCTGCTCTGTGTCACTGCCCCGGCGCTGAGCTGGCACTGCCTTTGCCAGCAGTGGAGAGGGCAGCCTGGCACTGGCACTGGGATGATGGATGGGAGCTCCTGCAGAGGAGTGCTTGGTCCTGGAGCTCCTGGAGGCTCTCCAAGCCTGGCTTTGCAGTTGGCAAAGGCGTTTCACTTGTTTTGGATGCTTTTCATGTCTTTGGGCAGTTTGCTGTGTTTATTTTGGGGGGAAGGTCAGCACTCCCAGCTGGGGGGAGAATGCTATGGGAGAGAAGCATCCCTGGAGACAGCCCTCCTTTCAGCAGCACATGGCAAAGCTCTGAGATTTCCCATTCAGTGGGAGGCACAGGAGATATTTTGGACTGCAAGCTGTGGCTTTAAAAAAACCCACCCAGTAGTGATTTGAGGTTTTCTTCTTGAAGCCTTCCTGACTTTGAACATAAATTGCATCTGTTTTGGTAAGCAGGCTCCCAGCAAGCCAGACCTGTTCCTGGGATTACTGTGACCACAGGTATAGCTGTTTCTTTTCCATATGGGATGACTTAGGCCCCTGTTCCCTGCCATTGTGTGGTTGGATTTTACCTTCCTCCACGTCGTGGCATTTTGGAAAGAGCTGCTTGTTTTACAGAGCAGCTGTGTTGTCTTAATGCAGCTGTAATGTGTGTTTGTCTTGGGGCACAGCAGGACTAGGAAGAGGTTTTATTAGCTCATTCCCAAGTCCCAATAATCTGAGAGTGTCTCTCAGATCTGTGGCTGTCAGCTGTGCTGCTCTCGCTCCGTGGGACGGGGCTGGAAGGCGAAGATGGGAAATCACTTGTGTGTGATCCTTTATCTGCTTCATCTCGGAGCTACCTCTCCCCTCCTGGCTGCTTGTAGCAGCCAGAGAGGGCTTAATTCTTGTACACCAGACCTTAAACCACAGCCTAAGAGCCTCCAAGGGATCCTCCCTGCCTGGGGTGTTTTTTGTGGGACTGCTGCTGGCTCTGCAGCCTGGATCCCATGGAGTGTTCCCATCCCATCACCGCTGACTGCCAGCATCGGGATCACGGTAAGGCTGCTGCTTCCCTGCCTCTAGAGTGTGTTCTGTGTGTGTCCTGCTGCCACAGCTGGAGTCTGCTGCTTGCTTTTCCTCTTCCCAAGGGAATTAGAGTCTCCTGGGTCCCCTGTGTTTGGATGTGTGCTGTCTGACTGGGGTGAATTCCCTCGGCGCTAGCAAATGTTTGATTTTATTGCTGCACTCCCCTGCCTTGCACCTCATCCTGTGATGGGCACATTTCTGGATCAGAGATGTCTGTTGCTCTCGGAATGGTTTCCTTTTCCTGCAGTGCATTCCCAGTATATATTGTTACTGTCACATATTGCTGTACTGCTCTCCTCTCACCCAGTGCTGGCTGCAGGGCGCTTGAGAGACATCCCACTCCTTAAACACCATTTGAGGTTTTCTCTGGCAGAGATAATGTGGGGATCATGCAGGTCACTCCCTCTTTCAATTCCTTGTGTGTACCAGCTGTATATTCATCTCCTGCAGCTTCTGCACCACGGCTCCATGAATGAAGTTGTATTTCAGACTTGTGTAGCATCTCCTGTGCTGACTGTACCACTTGTATTTTAGCCTTTGCTTTCCCTTGGCATACAGCTTAGAACTCCCATTGTCCTTGTGCTGTTGTGACTGGTGGAGTCCTTTTAATTTGTCTGTATTTTGCTGCATCTTTGTTTCCTTCCTCTCAGAGCATCGGGGAGGTCTTTGTTGTCCAGCACGAGCACGGCTGCTATGTGTCACCATGCCTCTGCTTGCTTGTTTGGGAGCTGCTGGTTTCCTAAAACTCAGCCTGGAAAGGGATGCAAATCACATCCCTGGGCTGCTCTGATCCATGTTCTCAGTAAATGTGCATTACTGTGTTGTCCCAGCAGCTTCTTGTCCCTTTGTTCAGCTGCTTTTAGCAATTCTTACAGAGTTTAGGGGAATACACAAGAGTTTTCTCCTTCCTCAGTTCTTTCACACAAGTCTCTATTCAGGGAGTTTCCTGCTGCTTTTTACTTAATTGTGGTTTTTTTCTGTTGTTCCCAAAGGCCACCCAGGGAGTTGGACATCATGGAGCTGGACACACACCAGGGTGGGTAATGGATGTGATCCCCAAAATGGGAAAATTCGCTGTGAAAACTCTGACTCTGACTGAAGGCTCTGGACTAGAGGAGGGGGACTTTCTCTATCAGTGGCAAACCAGGCAAGCTGAATTTTCTGATTCATCCCAGAGAGCTGCTCCTGGCCTGGTTTGGAGCAGTGTCCTGCATTTTGTTTCTCCCCCTGTGCCAGCTCATGTCTTTGCTCTCACGTAGGACCCTTGAGTGCTTTCCCTGAGCTGCTGCCTGAGCCAGCTTTGCTCAGCTCAGACTTCAGCAGATCCTGCATCTTGGTGGCATTTCCTGCGGCTTTGGTGTCTTTTGTGTCTGGAACAGGCAAAGCAAAGGGTCCCTCTTTGGAGCTTTGCTCCCTGTGGTGGCTCATTGTGCTGTTCAGCAGAGAGAAGGAGGATTTTGCCTGAGGTCTGCAGGGACAGAGAGGGGCACCTTTAGTATCTGATGTTCCTGTGGGTCAGAAATGTCTTTGTGGAGGGTGTCAGTGGGTTTTTCTCGGCTTGCTGCTGCTGTGCTGTGCTGTGCTGCCCTCGGAACACCACGCAGGCTTTCCCCGGCAGCGCTTGCCGGCGCTTTGTTCTCTCCCTTATCCAGCCCCTCGGGTAATTGCCCAGTTTCCCCACAGTGAGCTAAAGCGCCTCTTACTGCTGAGCACAGCCCCTTTCATTGCTGCTGCTCGGGGCCAGGCTCTGGGGTCCAGCCCTGCCGCTGCCTCCCCCTGTTTCTTTGGGTTTCTTCCTTGCCACGTTCACACCTTTCCGCTTTCATGTACCTGCAGGAGCCGACTTGCTTCTGACACCGAGTTCAGTCTCCACACATAAAAGAAGAGAAAGTCAGGACAGAAAGGCATTGGAGCTTTCTTCTTCCTCCACACCTGCTGTTCCCCGCTCGTCAGGCACTTCCAAAGAGGAGAGTTCTCCAAGTTCCCAGTCATTACCCTTTACATAAGCATAATATAGTGCTGCACTTCCTACCGGGAAGCTATCTATTG
Source organism: Phylloscopus whistleri (assembly GCA_017589585.1). Classification (NCBI taxonomy): domain Eukaryota; kingdom Metazoa; phylum Chordata; class Aves; order Passeriformes; family Phylloscopidae; genus Phylloscopus; species Phylloscopus whistleri. The sequence goes on from JADMLD010000044.1 coordinate 1,373,610, forward strand.
TAGCAATCTGTAAAACAAAAGCTGGATTGCTCCTTCTCCCATTGCTCCCAGAATCAAAAAGCTGCCTGCTGTTCCTCAAATGGGAAGGCTGAAAGCCTTCATCAGAGGGTAGTTCATTTTTACACGACATTTTTACACTCAAGCAAAACTGAAAGCAAGGCATAATTTGAAACAGCCATGCTCGCTGTTAGAGCAGAACCACACAAATAAAATGCCTGGGATGATGGAGTTGAATATGTTGCAGTCAGAAAAATGACAGTTTGCAGGGAACAAGGAAAACTAGATGGATGAATGGGAATTAGTGAGGAGCAGACTTCCAAGGCAGACAAATCAAATTGAGAGCGTGGATCATTAGACTCAAAGGAAGCAGGTAAGGAGTGCACTAAATTGTGCCTTAAGCAACAAACCAAGGGCCTCAGCTTCCAGGGAGAGTGGATGGAACAGGGGCTTGGGATATGGGAGTGGTCACCCCTGGGCATGGTGACTTCGCCCAGGTCACCGTGTCTGTCCTTTGCATCAGCTTCTGTGCTGTGGGGCAGGGCAGGCAATGGACACAAAAGATGCTTTGAAGATCTGCAGATGTGCCCAGCTCCAGAGGAGACAGCTGAGGGCTTCCTGGATGGCCTGTCCTGGCACCTGTCACCTTCCAGGGCTGTCACTGGTATCTATTGTATGGAGCTGGTTCTTTGCCTGTTTTTTACTTTTTCCAGAAGGTGAAGGGATATACAAGGGGAGCAATTACTGAGTTGTTGAATTTTTAAAAATTAACTGTCCATGATTATACCCAAGGAAGTGGGGTGGGAGAAATACACTTCACATACAGCAGCTCTTTGCAGATGTGAGAGAATGTGGCGTGGTTTGGACCTGCCTGGGAACAGCTGAGCTGGGGGCATTTCTGTATTTTAAAAATGAAGTTCATGTTTTTCTTGGACAAACTTTCAGGTCACTGTAACACAGAACTGAAGGTCACAATTCTTAAGAAGATTATGAAATTCCCCAGATGCTCAGTGTGATAGTCTAGACAAGGCAGCTGAGGGAGAGATGCTGAAGGAAGTTCCTTGGATTGGTGCAGGAAAGAAAAGCCCTCGGGATGGACAACTCCACACAGGGCTTCCCTTGGTGCTTCTGCCTGGACAGTCCTGCAGAGACTGGTCCCAGCTGAGCCCTGCTCAAGGATAAAACTCATGGTCACAGGGGAACCACTCCACTGGAATCCCATGTGGCTGATTCCCCCATTTCAGCTGAGGTGGAAGTTTCACCGGATCTCAAAGAGACGTATGGACGTATGGAATGATAAGGAAAGTTCTCCAGCAGCAGCTGGAAAGCACCACCCTTGCTGGGGTTATCAGCTAACACATGCTTTACAATAAGTAAAATTGGTCTGATCATTCCCATAAGAACCATAGAATCATGGAATCATGGAATGGTTTGGGTTGGAAGGAACCTTAAAGCCCATCCTGTTCCACCCCCTGCAAAGGGCAGGGACACCTTCCACTATCCCAGGTGGCTCCAAGCCTCATCCAGCCTGGCCTTGGACACTTTTCAGGGATGGGGCAGCCACAGCTTCTCTGGGCAACCTGTGCCAGAGCCATATTACAAACCTGATATTAGTGCTGTGCAATTGAGGGAAAGGCATGCCCTGTTGTCCCAGGTTATCCATCGTTATCCCAGGTTTGGCCACACCAACCTGTTACTGAGCAGCGCTGATCTGAACATGGCAGTTGTGAGGATTCTTCTCCCCGTAATTCCTTAATTAATAGTCTCTTTATTTTATCAAAGGCTTTATTGCTGAAGATGTTCAACATGTCCAGGGATTTCCCCTTCTCTTGGCAGCCTCCCAGATTTCACCCTGCCATCAATCCCATCACAATTTGTTTGCCATGGAAAGTACTCCCCTGCTGGTTTAGTTGTGGTTCCTCCCAGCAGCTCTTAAGAAAACCTTTGCCCATCCTTTCCTTCATTTTTTTCCACCTTTTTCCTTTTAGCTCTGGTTATTTGCAGCAGGCTCTGTGGCAGCTGTAAATGTTAGTTAAAGCCTTATTGATGCCTGGTGTTTTCCACCTGCCTGGTTCAGCAGTTTATTTGGGTCTCCGGTGATGCTCAGAGATGCATTTCCTCTCACCTCTCCCAGCTATATTTTACTGTTTGCTCATTTGCTTGATGACAGTTTGCTGCTGGGTTTTGGAAGAGCTCTGCAGTGCATTATCTTGTGAGTTAATCCTGACCTGCTTCCTTGGCTCCAGCAGCTGCCCTGGCATGTCCTGAGCCGGACGCTGCCGCTGTCAGGAATTTTCTGCCAGCTTTTTGCTGTCAATATTTTTGGCCATTGCTCTGTGTCGTTCACGTCTGGATTAAGCTCCCTGTGATATCCTGAGGGCAAGATGAGATGTGTCTCTGCACAAGGGATCAGCCTTGGTCCTGTTGGGGAGGTTCCTGAGGATTGGAGAAGGCCCAACCCGCGGGGTTTGTCCAGGATGGTTCTTGCTACAAATCCACATTCTGTGATTTTTGAGCTGTCCTAGGAGACTGCTTCACCTTTTTCAGGATGATTTAAGAGGATATGCTGTTCAGGATTCCCACTTGAGTGTTATTTATTAGTTTTGTAGCTGTCTTCCAGGCTGCTTTCTTCGGTGTAGTGTTGATTCCTTGGGGACAAAGGAAACAAAGGCAGGAAAACGCTCGCAGGAGGGATAAAACAGGAGTCTGGCTGATACCTTTTCTCTCTCTCCACGGTGTTTTTTCACAGATCAAAAATCAATTAAGGGCGAATTTCACTGGGAACTCTTTAAACAATGTGATATTTCATTAGAGATTATTGCAGGCTCTTTAACATTTGCAGTCCAGGTGTGAATTACAAAATTAGCTGGATTCCTTTAATGATTTCCTCCGAGGTAACATTCCTCCAAGCACCCTGTGCCTGGAGCAAGCTGTGCAGCTGCTGCTGGAGAAGGGGTGTTTATTGCCTCCCCCCACATCCTGATGGAGACACAAGACTGAAGGAATGGTTTTGATTGTGACAGCAGCCTGGCTGGGCACAGGGCTGTGGCCTGGAAGATGAGAGTGGAAGGAAATAAGAGTGGAATGTTGTAGGAGAGGTGGAGAGGGGCTTTGAGATGGGCAGATTTGGGGTTTTTTTCCCAAGCCCTTCTTGAGCTGTTACCAGCACAAGTTTGTGCCTTTGTGAGACTTCCCTATGGCCTTCCTGCTCCTTCCCTTGCTCCTGGATCTGTCCCTGCTGCCATCTAAACCCCACAACATCGAGACAGAAGCACTCTGGATGTGCCAGTGAGTTTTCACCGGCATCCAGATTCCTTGGGACACGCCACTCCTTCCAAACCCTTTCCCTCCTGAAGGCACAAGGAGCTGAGCAGTGTGACTTCTGCTCCAGTACAACTCCCTCTCCATCATTAATCCTGCCTGGAACCTGCCCTTTTCAGTGCCCATTCCCTCCCTCGTCCATCTTGCCTTATTCACAGCCTGGTTATTGATCCTTATTTGGGGCTCATCTGTCTTAGTGAGCTCAGGGAGCCACCCCTGGGAGGGAGAGGAGCACCTTTCGTTGCTTTCAGGGTGCTGCAGTTGGGGGGGAGGGAAATAGGTGAGTTCTGGGATGCACCACTGCAGGTTTGATCCAGTGGTTGCGTTTCCCAAGTGCTGACTGCTCTCCCCACCTGAGCACCTGCTTTTCTTGGAGATGCTGCTTTTCCCTGTAAATTTTCCTTTCCTCTTCTCCTAAACACATCACAGCTGCAACAGCCCCATTACAGCAGCTCAGCCTCTCCTCCCTCTCCCTTGAAGTCAGTGAGACCAGGATTAGTCCTCAGGGCCGCCTGTAGAACCACATACATCTGTGTTTGTCCTACTCTGCCCCCCTTTTCCCCTTTCTTCTCCCCCCACCTCAGTTTTCCCTGCATTTTTCTCTCTCTGCCCTGCCCCAGGAGAGCGTGGAGGGTTCCTTTGCTCGCTGCAGTGAGGAAAGGCAGCTGATGAAACCCCACCCTCTGCACAGACCCACTGACCATAATTGCTTTCCTGGAGCACAGGAGGGAGAGGCAAACAGTTCTGATACTTTCCTTGAATACTCTCTTGGGCCCTAATTATTTTCAGCTTAGGATATTTTCTGTGTCAGGGAAGACTCATCTGTCTAATAATCCTTGCTGGATTTCACTTCCAAGTACTTGCCCAGCCCTGCCTTGAGCCACATGTAAACTTTCCAACCCCCTTTCCTCATAACCATCCTCCCTGATTTGCTGTGGATCTCTTTGATTGCTTCCCTCTGATGCTCCTTGCTCTGGGGCTGGACAAGGTGGTTAAGGAGCAGTTGTGTACCTGAAGGGAGGTTGTGGCAAGGTGAGGGTGGGCTCTGCTCCCAGGCAGTGACAGGAAAAGAGGAAATGGCCTTGAGCTGTGCCAGATTGGGCACCTGGAGGAATTTCTCCATGGAAAAGGTTGTTAGACATTGGAAGGGGCTGCCCAGGGAGGTTTGGAGTTCCCATCCCTGCAGGTGTCCAAGGAATGCCTGGATGTGGCACTCAGAGCTCTGGGCTGGGGACAAGCTGGGGATCAGGAACAGCTTGGACTCCACGGTCTTGGAGGACTTTTCCAGCCTCAAATTCCATCCTGGGATTCTCTGATCCCCTCCTGCTCCTCCAGTGACTCAAGATTATTGAACCTCCCTCACCTGCCTCTTTTCTAGGCTGCAGCATCCCAACCCATTGTGTTGCTCTTCATGGAAAAGCCATTCCAGACCTTACAAAGCTCTTGCTGTCTTTCTAGGAACCTTTCCTGCTATATTCCTCCTGCTTTGCCCTGCTGGAGCCATGCAGGGACACATCCACATAGCTCACCTGGAGAGTTTTGGGGTGCTTTGTGTTGCTTGAATGAGCTGCATGTTTTGGAGCTGGCCCTTACTTGTGAAAGTTTTTATTACAGGAACATTTTCAGCAAAATGCTGCTTATTATGAATCCTGAAAGAGCACTCTCTGCAGCTTCCAGTTACAATCCTGGCTGCATCTGACTCGAATGGTGTCCCTGACCCTATTTAAGGTGCATTTGAAAATGCATTTTGGGAGGTGTCTTTCATTTCATTTGTAGTGGTTAACATTATCCCTAATGCTGGAGGAAATTAAAAATGCTTCCTGCTTAGAAGAAATGAGTTGAAATGAAAATGTACTGCGTGCTGGTCCATGGCAGCATCACCAAAATGTCTGGATGTGGTGCCAGGTGCTGCTCTGTGAGTTCAGCTGTGCCCAGAACGACCTGGTGTATCTTTGGTGGCCTTTGGGATGGGACAGCTGAGTGACCAAGCTGGGTCTGCTCTGGGGAATCTCCTGAAACTGCTCAGTCCATCCAGTGTTTACACAGATAATTTAGTTCAGATGGGCTGATGAGGTCACCTGGGCAGAGCTGTGTCCAGTTCTGGGCCCCTCATGACAAGAAGGACATCGAGGGGCTGGAGCGTGTCCAGGGAAGGGAATCAGCTGGGGAAGGGGCTGGAGCACCAGGAGTGGCTGAGGGAGCTGGGAAAGGGGCTGAGCCTGGAGAAAAGGAGGCTCAGGGGAACCTTCTGGCTCTGCACAACTCCCTGACAGGAGGGGACAGCTGGTGGGGGTCAGGCTCTGCTCCAGGGAACAGGACAGGACAAGGGGAAATGGCCTCAGATGTGCCAAGGGAGGTTCAGGTTGGACATCAGGAGGGATTTCTTCACTGTAAGGGTGGTCAGGCTTTGGCAGGGGCTGCCCAGGGAGGTTTGGAGTCCCCAATCCTGGAGGTGTCCAAGGAATGCCTGGACACTAGCACTCAGAGCTCTGGGCTGGATGACAAGGTGGGGGACCAGCCTTGATGGTCTCAGAGGGCTTTTCCAACCTCAATAATTCCATAGTGTGCCATTTATTCTCTTTGCCTTTTGGAAGTCCAACAAAGTGCAAGGGGTAAATGCTCAGGAGGATTTGGTTTTGGGAGCTGTGGTTTCATGACTTGGGAATCTCTGGTTAACCCTGTCACGAGCGCTGGCTTCAGATCCGCTGCTGGAATGTTGTTCCACCCCTGCTGAATTACCCAGATCTCATGGAATAGTCATATTGGCTGAAGAAAAGGGGTCAGCCCAACACAAAACCTGTCCTGGTGCAGTCTGAGATTTGGCCAACAGTGAGAGCCTGAACTGGGCCAGTACCTCGTGTCCTGTACGAGGGGCACTGGGACAGAATTGACAATTCCACCCACCATGCCTGTGAGTGCTTCCCTGTGCCTGTGTTTGTGTTTTCACCTTCCTGACGGGAACGTGCACAAGGAGATAAAAACCTGCTCTAGTGGATTCCAGCATTAAGTCAAGAGACTATTGGATTTTTTCAAGGGCTCACACAACTCTCTTAAAAAGCAGCTTGTTATGTGTTAGTTTGGAGCCCTTTTGTTCAGCCTCAGGTGTTTTCATTCCTTCGGGGTATTTACTGAAAGGACAGGAAGAAAATGACTCAAGGTGGCTTCATGCAAAAAATTCAGTGTTCAGCACAAGAGTGCTACATTTTGGCTCTTCCTCCAGCAGGAGTGGGATACCTTGCCCCTCTTTTGAGTCAAGTGTCAGATTAGAAGAGTAGAAAGTGGAAGAATAACCCCTCTAAATCAAAATCACACTGAAAGAAAACACTGCAGTGCACAATTGTCCTTCTCTGTGTGAGGGAGAGGGGGTAAGAGAAGGTACCATGTGTGACGTGTGTTAGTTGTGTTCTTTGATGCTCTCATGGCATCAGTGAGGATGAAGAGAAACAGAAACATGAGCAGAACTTTAAATAATTACTGTAATTGGACACTGTGAATTAAACTAATCCATTTCAGTTGTACCTGTTTATGCAGCAACAGTTGTTTTTTTTTTCTTCTTCTCCTTCCCACCCCCCCCTTTTTTTTTTTTTTTTTTTTTTTTTTTTTTTTTTTTTGTTTGTTTTGTTTTGTTTTGTTTTAAGGTGCATATTTTTAAGGGGTCTAGTCAAGGATTTTAATTAATCTCTGGGAAATATTCCTAACTTGGTTTATAATTCTGAATCCTGAAAGCTGCCTGGCTGGGAAGCTCCATAAACCCTTACATTTATTTGAAATCCCCATCCTGGAGCCTTTCCTTGGTGTGGATGATGCATTTAAGCTGAGGGGAGGCAGAACAAGAAGAGCTCGTGTTTTGCACAATGGATTTTGCAGGCAGAGATTTAATAAGGGGAATTCAATATTTTCTATTCAAGGTACTGTTATCCATATGCCACTTTTCAAAACCTGCACCTTCCTGCAAACATCTCGCTGTGCTTGTAGGCTTGTCTTGAGGTTTGATTTTTGCCTGGAAAGGGAAGGCAGAGTTAAGGTTGTTTATGATGTTTAACTCTGACTGCAGCATCTCATTTGTTGCCTTGACTTGTTCAGGGGGTTTTCAGCACCACCTCATTACTGAATCCTCTGCTTTTCTACATGTACTGCTCTTCCAAGGGTTTCTTTTAGGCAGGAAAAGACATTTCTGGTGCATTCATCTGGGCACTGATAGGCTGGGAGAGCGGGGGGTGCTCAGCCTGGAGAAGAGAAGGCTCCAAGGAAAACTGAGAAACCATTCCAGTGCCTAAAGGAGAGCTGGAGAGGGACTTTGGACAAGGGATGGAGGGACAGGACAAGGGGGAATGGCTTCCAGAGAGTACATTTGGATGGGATATTGGGAAGGAATTGTTCCCTGTGAGTGAGGTGAGGCCCTGGCATGGCTTTCCCAGAGAAGCTGTGACTGCCCAATCCCTGGGAGTGTCCAGGCCGGGTTGGATGGGGCTTGGAGCAACCTGGGACAGTGGAAGGTGTCCCTGCCCTATGGTGGGGTGGAATGGGATGAGTGTAAGTTCCCTTCCAGCCCAAGCCATTCTGGGATCCTATGTGTATCTGAACCAAAATTCTGCTCCTTCTCACCCCAAAGCAGCCAACACGTTAAAGCTCTCACAAGTGCAGCCATTTGTGGTTAAAACAAGCTGAAACAGAGAGCTTGTGGATGTGATTAAAAACATTTCATCAGAGACTGCACCATCCTAGTCTTGACCTCCAGACTGGGAGAGGGAGAGCCTTGTTCTGGTGCTCCCCATGACGGGCTGAGCAATGGGATGTGCAGCCAGCACCAGCAGCCAGGATCTGCAATGCCCTGCTCAGTCCTCTGGGATGCCATTTGTTCCTCTGTTCATGCCTTGCTTCCCTCCTGCTTGTTTAAATGTGGATAATCTCCCTGGTACAGTGGGTATTTGTTGTTGGACTTAGCCAAAGCTCTGGCAAAGCTCGGGGTGAAGGCAGGAGCAGCTGCTGAGTTGTTCCTCTGATGGTTTCACTCAGCCCCCCCTGCCTTGTGCTCTTGTGCCCACTCACCTCTTTATTTTCCTTCCTCTCCCTTCAGTGCCATGCCTTTGCTGTCTTTATTCCCTTTCCTTTTCCCTTCCCTGTTGCTGGCACCTGCCACCCTGACTGTGGAACCACAGTGGGAAGTGCCCCTGCCCCATACACTGGGGACATTTGGTACTGGGTAGGAGAGATGCAGCCAACAAAATGCAGGTTATTATTTATTCCAGGAGAAGAGAAGGCTCCAAGGAAAACTGAGAGACCATTCCAGTGCCTAAAGGGGCTCCAGGAGAGCTGGAGAGGGACTTTGGACAAGGGATGGAGGGATAGGACAAGGGGGAATGGCTTCCAGAGGGTAGATTTGGATGGGATATTGGGAAGGAATTCCTCCCTGTGAGGTACAATTTTGATAGCCAGCCTGGATGGCTGTCAGCCAGGGCTTTCTGCTCCTCCTTCCCTTCCTTTAGGTGAAGGGGACAAGTGAGGCTCTGGAGAGTATTCTTGGCTTGTCTGGATGTTGTAGGGAGACCCTTGGAGCAGTCCTGTGGAAGCAGGTGGCTTGTGTGAGCCCTGCCCTCTGAGCAGGACCTGAGCAACGCAGGCTGTGGGGGCAGAGCTGCAGCAGGAGCCCTCTGGGATGGGCACATTCCCACTGATATTCCACCTGCTTTGCTCAGCTCTGGTCATGTGAACACATTAAATACAAACACAGGCACCTTTCTGAGGGGTTTCAGCACCTCAGGCTTTTGCCAGCCCTGCAGGTGAGTGAAAGTTTCCCTCCCTCCCTCCCCAGGGGACCAGCTCCCTGCTGGGGGGGCTGCAGCCAGCCCCACGCTAGCTGGGGCTCTCGTCAAAAGGAGGGAGTGTCCAGGTGAGCAGGGTTCAGGCAGGGCTGGGGCTGGAGTGCACAGCTGCCCCTTCCCTTTTGTTCCCCCCTCTAGTTTTGGTTTGTGCTTGAAATGTTTTAGTTTTTTGAAACTTTTTTTCAGAGAGTATTTTGTAAATAAGAGACTTTTTTTTTAACCGTAACTTTTGTTTACATTCTTTCCCTAAGAGGGACTTCTTGATGTCCCTCTGGTTTGACCAATACGGTTAAAGAAGTTTGTCTTTGTTTCACCAGTTGAGTTGTTCTCTGTAAAACAGTATAAAAAGGAAGAAATTCCCAAAAATACACACAGTCATTGTCAGCCCTCTGAAGTCAGAGTCTGTGTCATTGTGGTGTTTAACGCCACCCCCCTTCCCCTCCTGCCTTTCCTTTTGCTTCTCTCCCCTCTGCTTCTTTTCCTTTCAGAAAGAAATGCTTTGTTTTGAGGCTGTGAATGCAAACGTGCTCCCCCGAGCAGGAGAGGTGTGTCCCAGACTCCAAGTGACTCTGGAGAGGCACAGGGGCAGGGCTCTGCTGCTGGAGGGGACAGTGTGACACTGGTGTTGGGAACAGGGGGTAAGGGGAATGTTATCCAGCATGGAGCATCTCCTCTCCACAGCCAGCCCTCAGGAAAGCTGGAAACCTGGTGCAGTTCCCAGCTCCTCCAGTCTCTGTCTCAGCATCCCTTCACATAATCTCTGATCAGTCTCTGGTGCTGTGCCCAAAACAGGCTGGGTTGCTTTAGTTTGGCCTTTGGTCCCCAGAGGCACCAAACCTGTGCATTGATCATTTGTACCATTTGGGGCAAGTTTTTAGCACAGGCTGGGCTTTGCTGGTTATCCCTCTTTCAGCCTCCCTTCTCAACACAGGCCAAAAGGAAATATGTCCTCAGAGCATCCCCAGTTTTGGTAGCACTAACATTCTAACATCCTAACATTCCAACATCCTAACATTCCCTGCTTCTCCATATTCCAGGGCTGTAGTGATTGTTGAGATAATGGGATTCTGTGTCCTCCCACGGAGCAAACCCTTTCCAGACACCTGTGTCTTCAAGGTTTTTCTGGAACACAGGAAATATCCACTCCCTGATGGTCTTGAGGGGTTCAACTGGATAAAAACTCACCACAGATTTCTGATTTTGCCTCCAACTCTCATATCTCTGCTGAGATACCCTCCACACCTTTTGGGTACCAAAGTCACCGGATTTATCCAGATTTTTGGAATGTACCACACAGCCACATCAGTCCTGTCAGCACGAGCTCAGGTCTCCAGATCACACAGCTCCAGCTCTGCCCAGAGCTCTGTTCCCTGTTCCTAATGTCACCCAATGTTTGCTTCCCAGAGCTCCTGGGGACCAAGTGTCATTTCCTTTGCACCAGCCCAGCACAGAAGGTTGAGGGAGGCAGGTGAAAGAGGGATAACACATGAAGAGATGGCTCTGAGCTGTGAGAGAACTAGCAATTCCTTATTGCTCAGCTCCAGAGGTGTTTGGAAGCAGCTTTTGGCCGGGGAGCTCTGCTCCAGGGCAGGTGCTGAGTGAGCACTTGTGCCAGGAAAATGGGATTTTCTCAGGGAGGAGGACAAGGGCAGATCCCGCCCCAGCTCTGCTGTCTCTCAGGAAAAGGGCAGGATTTCACTCAGCCTGGTGCTGACAGCCGTGTTATTAAGGGAGTGAGAGGGGGTGAGGGAAGCCTGGGCTCTCCCTGCCCCCAAGGCCAGGCTGTGGTGAAGAACAGCAGCAGCAGCTCGGAGCTGCAAGCCTGAGCTTATTCTGGGCACTTAACCCCTCACTGCACCGAATTTACTGAGGGCTGGGCAGGGCCCAACTGGGACAGCGCTGCCCCACCATTGGAAACTCCTCCCAGTTCCCCAGGGAAGCACAGAAAGGCTTTTCCCAGCCCGGGGCTGTTCCTTCCAGCCAGCAAAATTCACGGCTGGGGAGGTCGGGGAGCCAAATGCCACCAATGGGCTGCATAAAGGGCTGGATGGTTTTATATGGTTTTATGGCCAATAATAACATTTGTAGTCATACAAGCCACGCTAAGATAGGGCTAATCAATTCTCATGCTGCAGGTCAGCAGCTGATTGCTGCAGGGGTCAGCAAGGAATTATTTCCTTGCCATTTACAGCTTTATTTAATTGGCCAGATGCATTAAGGACCTTTTAATTATTTTTTTTTCCCCTCTTCTATCCTCTGAAGCATATGGAATTAAGCACTTCCAGGGACAAGGCTCTGCACTGGTAGGGCACCACTGCCTTGTCTGGGAGGGCAAATCATGATCCTTTTAAGACTGGGATTTTGCTGAATGTTATCAGGGGTGGATTTCATTCCAGCAGGGAATATTTCAGCAGTGCTTCCTGGTAACTCAGAGGAAAATTCATTTGGCTCTTCAAAGGCAATCCTGTGAGCAGGATCTGCTCTGAGTTTGAGTCCAGAGCGGGATGGGAATTTTCCACTGCTGTGCTCGTTACACAGGCACAGCAATTTCTGTAATTGTTGATTTTAGCTTCACTTTCAAAACCACAACAAAACCACTGGGAAAAATCCAAATTGAAGAGCTTTGTTTTGAGTTGAGTCGATTTTTTTTTGCTTTAAATGAAACCTGCAGTTAGGAGCCAGCACAGCACTGGAGGGTTTCTGCCAGGGCAGGTTTTGGGGGAAAGCCTGGAGGTGCTCTGTGCCCTGGCATGGACTGTCCTCTTTGCAGGGATTTGTCCAGAAGCACCATTCCCTTTCATCAGGAAAGAGAACAGATTCCATCCATTTCAGTGAAAAATGCCTTTTCCTCTTCAAAGAAAACCTGCAAAAGAATTTTTCATTTCAGCTGCTTTCCCCTGAAAACCTGCTTTTTTTTTTTTTTTTTTTCCCAGGGAGGATTTTTAAAAATTAATTTTCTCATTTGATTAAAAAAAAAAAGGAAAGAAAAAGGCAGCAAATTTAAGCTGTTTAAAATATTCTTTTCAAATTAGAAGCCCCAGTTGCTGTGTGGGACTTTCAGAGAAGCTGAAATTTTTCTGGTTTGGATTGGAAGCATCCTAATCCTCAGATCGAATTTCTTCTCTATTGTGTGGTGGTTTGTTTTTTTTTTTTTAACTGTGTGTTTTACAAATTTTAGGAATTGCTGACCTTTTCTCTGACTTTTGAGAAGGAAAGACGTAAAAGCTCTCCCCCGCTCTTGAAGGACAGCAATTCTATTTTGATTTTAGTCCCTGTTTTAACTGGACACATTTATTAGGAAGGAGAGCTCTGATGGAGAAGAGGCTGGCACTGCCATGTGTGTCCAATCCTGCATTATTTGCTGCAGTATCCCTGATTTTTAGCCACTTTTCTCTTTCTGCTTTCTTGAGGCTCTCTGCATATCCAGAAGGATTGTCACTCTCCTGTTCTCAAGATGAGCTTGATGGTGGGAAAGGCAGCCTCACCCCGTCCTCAAGCAAGCTCGTGCTGGAGTAGCCCTGAGGTGCCTAATGAGGTGATTAGAATGATTAGGATAATGAGGCAGGGACGTGAGATCCTGTTATCCCACTAGGATTTAGACCAAGGCACAGGAGACTGGAGGATGTGGCCAGGTAGGAAAGAGGAGGGTGGGGTCCCAGGCTGTGGTGCTGAGGAGGGAAGGTCTTACCTGCACCAGGCTTTGGGATCCTCTCCAGGCAGTGCCACCTTGTGCAGTCAATGCTTTCATTCTGGCTGCAGTGAGAGAAACTCAGTTTATTCCTGCTCCTTCAAATCCTGCCCTGAGAGCAAGCTGGGGTCCTGTGGGGAGTCAGACCCTTCCTGCAAGCTGAACCAGGGTGAGGAGTCTCCATCTCACATCTGCAACGTGGAAAAATCCACGCCCAGGGATGAAAAGGCCCAATGAACTCTGTACAGACTCCACACCGAGGGCAAAATCGATCTTTATTGCACTTTGTGTATCTCTGCCCAGGGTCTGACTTTGGCCAGGATGGAAAGGGTTGCAGGCAGCTCGAAGCAGACAAGATTTTAACAGGCAGGAGAGCATTCCAAGGGCATTGTCCTGGCTGAAGGCGAGACCCCGCTGGGCTGCTCCGCTCCAGCGCCTCGCAGGGAGATGTGTCCTTCTGTCCTGGCTTCTGTCCCCACGTGTCCCAGCACATCAGGACTCTTGGGCACTTATTGTCACTTCTTATCTCCGAGGGGGGCTGCTCCCTCCCCCATGCTCACAGCAGGGGTTGGATTTGGAAGCAGAATTCCCGGGAAGCAGTGACACTTGCAAGGTCAAGCTGTCACCCTGTGGCTGGCAGAGCTGCTGGGCTGTGCCTCCATCCACAGCAGTCACACCTCTCCTTTTTACCTCTTAAGAGACAGCAATAAATTAATGGAAGATTATTAATTGGAATAATTGTAAAACTTCCATGAATCGCCGCCTTCTAAATCCCAGCCTTTAATCATTTGCCTTCCATGACCAATTAGATGGGGCCAGTTAAGGTTTTATCCTTTTTCAATATCAAGAAATCATTATTGTCATGGCTTGAACACAGTCTGGGTAGAGAGGGGTTCACCTGCTGCAACCTGGACTTAGGAAAAATGCCCCTGGAAAATGGGTAATGAATTCCTCCAGCTGTGCTTTGCTGAGCACAAGGGGCTTTAGGGCTGCATTCATTTGCTCTCTGGCCAAACCCTCCTGCAAAAAGCTTTGTGGATCTTGCCTGGCTTTCATCAGTACCCCCAGCTCTGATTTTGAATTGAATATTCAAGTTAGAGCTGAGTTCAGTAGAGCTGGCTTAATGGGGGAGGAGAGAGAGATAGAGATTCAAACCTGCTCTCCTGGCTGGGAAGAAAAAAATCTGAAACTTTAAAAATGCAAGTCAGTTCTTCATTTTGATGCTGCATAACTGTCTGTGTGGATGGGAAAAGCAACAGGACTGTAATTGCAGACAAAATCTCTATTTCCTCTAATTGTTCCCGTAACTTGATTTACTTTGGAAATACTCAGTGGATGCTTTCCTTATTTACTGTGCCTTCTCACTGCTATCACATTCCCTTCCTTGACTGATGAAGCACATTCATAATTTCTCTCCATTTGGTGTGGACAGATCCAGTTGGGCTCAGCAGCAGCTTGTGCAGATAAGGAGCATAATGTTTAATATCAATCTAGAACTGAGTGAGTGATTTATGGGGGAGAGGCTGTGTGAAACCAAAGACACACCAGATGAATCTGGGATTTCAAGAGCAAGAAGGAAAATCTGAGCATGCTGAGGTTCTTCTGTGGATAGGAAAAGGAAGATGTTGGGAGATGGGAGAAGCCATTGGGAGCGTGGCTTTCCTTGGTCTTTAGACCATCAAGGCTCTGGTGAAACACCTCCAGGAGAATTTCCAAGTGGCTTAAGAGCTTCACTTGGCCATCCAGGCTTAACCAAGGTGGCATGTGGGGTACAGCATTACCCCCAGCACCCCAGGACTCCAATGGACACACATGCACACGTTTGATTCATATCTGTTGGGATGGGAGGGAACACAGACTGATTTCCATGGCATCCTGGTAGGATGCTGCTACCTGGCTCTCTTCAGGATCCCTTCTCCTGCCTTTTCATGCTGCTGGTTTTCTGCACACCTCAGGATCTGTAAGACTGGAGTTGTTCCTCCCACCTCCTGCTTCTGGATGTAGGCACAAAGCCCCTGGCTTTCCACTCAGGTGTGTTCCTTGCTCAGCTGGTTCTTATTTCCCACGTATTTTTTTAGGACTTTCTGTGGAGCTTGGACACCTGGGCTCAGCTACAGCTCAGAGCTCCTGTTGTCCCTCACCCACGTGTGCTGAGGAGGAAAGGAAGCTGTAACACCTGCTTTAATTTCCTCAGGTCTCCCTCCAGCTGCTGCCTCACAGCTCCAAGGGCTCCCACCTCAATCCAAACTAACCCGTTTTTGGCCACAACTCCAAATCTGTTCTGGATCTTATTTCCCATGTGCTCCGCGTAATGTTTTGTCTCTGGACAGTTTTTCCTTTTAATTTTGCAGTGAAAATTACCTAAGCTGGCTGCAAGAAGTGTTTCAGAGCTGACTTGTTGATTGCAAGCCAGAGCTGAGGGCTGCCTTATAGAGATGTTTTCTTGGGGAATAATCAGCCCGGAGCTGGTCTCGGAGGAGGGTCGCAGATGAGAGCCATCAACAGAGGGGTTTATGGAACACAAGGCCTGCTCTTCAATTTCAATGCAGATAAAATCTGCCAAGAGAAGTGGAGCCTTCCCTTGTCACTTCTGCAGAGAGAGATTTTATTAACACCAATTGCATGGAAACAGGGGGCGGCCGCGGTGCCCCCATGGAGATAAAAAGACATTAATGCACTTAGGCTGTGACAGCAGAGAGCAGCTGGGTTTGGTTTATGTTCCTCTGGGCTCCAGGGGGACTTCTGCACGAGCAGGGCGGGACTTTGGGGCTGAGTTCAACGGCTGATCCCTACGGCAGAAATACTGGCTAGAAAGGCCGGGAAGGAGCAGGAGCAGCCCTGGATGCAGAGTGTGGGTGGCAAGGTCTCGAGTGGCCCCTGCTCTGTGGCAGGGTGGGTAAGGTGTAAGACCTCAGGATCACTGGAAATGGGATGTTGAGTGTGAGGATGGACAGGTGATCCCTGCCGGGATGCTGTGGTGTGTAGTAATGCACCCCCCGCTCCAGAGCGGGCAGTTCTGTGTAAGGAAAGGGTTTTGGTTTCCCTTTGGACATTTTAGGAAGTTTAGCCAGAAAGTTCTGTGTTTTTCTCTCTGTAATTGGCTCTGTGCCAGGAGAGGAGGCCCTTGTCACTCCTTGTCAAAACCTGCACCCCTTCCTACTGGCAGTTCACCAATGGATCCACCCCCGACCATTAGGAAAAGGTGACAGAACAAAGGGTCCTGTGGCATTTTCGGGGTGTTGTAGCAGGTGTAGGCTCTGCCCTTACACTGTGCACGGCTTTGATCTTTATTTGCTGTTTTGTATTATTTTGCATTATTTTATTAAACCTTTCTGAGTTACAAGGCACATCGATCATGCGGTCCCGCTAATTATTATTAAGGCAGCACTCCGAACAGGGCTGGACCCTCGGAGATGATGTGGGTGCAAACTCCACAGTGGTGCCTGGGTGCTGGCATCCCAAGGCCTTGGGAGCATGTGTGGGGTCGTTCCTACTGCTCACCCACCAGAGCTCCAGTCACGGTTATGGATTGTGTATCCTGGTTTTCTCTTTCCAACAGAGTCATTTTTGCTGTCTCATGTCACTGTTGGACCTGGAGCTGAGCTTTAGCCTGACCCACACAATGGCCATGGGAAGCTTTGGGAAAGGATTGTCCTTGATGTGGGACACACATCCACATCCTGCTCCAGAGTCCTGCACACATTGTAGTTTCTCTTACAGGATCTCTGAGCAGGAGAAGGGCTGTGGCCCATTTCCAAGCCCCGTGCCCTGGTCCTCCACAGGGTGTGGTTTTGCTGAGGCTTCCCATTGCCAGCTCCATCCCAAGCTCCCCTCATTCCATGGGCCAGGGTTGTTGGAAAGGCTTGGAATTTAAAGCCCCACTGCACACACTGCTCCTACCCAGCACAGCAGGCTCTGGTGATGGATGGAGGGATGGATGGATGGATGGATGGATGGATGGATGGATGGATGGATGGATGGATGGATGGATGGATGGAGGGATGCAGGGATGCAGGGATGGATCTCCCAGTCCTGGGCAGGAATTGGACAACACCCCCTGACTGGCTGCCCAATTGATCAGCACAGCTCCTTCAATCAAACAGACTCTTCTGACGAGCCTGCAGCAAGTTCCCTGCATTTTGGAGCTCCTGGATCCTGCTGATGGGGGTGGGAGCCACTGCTGGAAATGCTTTCTCCTTCTTGGTCATCTAATTTGGAGCTTTCCAATAAATAGGCTGCTCGACATTTTTTGATGTAAAGGTCAACATCGTCTGGTAGACTCAAGGATTTTAAGATAAGTGGAGGAAATGGCATGGGTAGGCTGATTTGATAATGATCCTAATCCTGTGTCTGATCTCTGATAATGATGGTAACCCCATCAATGTATGCTCATATCACTGCAAATGGGGCTTGGGTCGTTTTTGGCAGAACTGATGTCTCTTAGCACAGAGTGGTTTTGCTGGAGGCTCTTAACTTGTGCAAGAGCTGCCACACAGAATGCAGAAAAGGAAGCTTAAATTGTTTTTAGGGAAAAAAATCAATCAGAGCAAGTGTTTTTGGCTAAATAAGGTCTCAGTCTCCTGAGTCAGCTTTCCCAAAGCTGTTGGTGTTTGCTGATGAATTATTGTGGTGATGAGCACACAGCTGACACACCAGCCAAAGTGCAGCTATGGGTGGAGACTCATTTCAGAAAACACCTTTAGATTCCACAAATCCTTTTATTCAGGCAGGCCAGGACAAGGACTGCCCTCTTATTTTTGGTGCTACTGAGGAAGCTGTGAGGTTGGGGAGGCTCTGTGCTTTGGGAAAGGTGAGAAGTGGTTTAGCCCAGGGATTCCCTCCACCTTTCCAGGCTGTGGGGAACAGATATTGAAGCATCTTTCATGCTGTGCATGTTGGAGATGTTTTCTGGCCCTTGTGTGGGTTTTTTGGAAGTGCTGAAGGGAGAGCAGAAGGAAGTTTAGGAGGAAGTTCTGCCTCTGTAGACCCTGGCAGTGCTATGTCTGTGATCTATTGCCCAGCACACACAGGGCTGATGTCCAGAGAGAAATACAGATCCACAGTACACTTGGAATTCCTTAGAAGACTCTCACAGCAGAGCTCTGCAGTATCCAGAGGTGTCTGGGGAGATCAGAGCTGCCAGAGCCTGGTTTCCAGTCTGCCCTTTTGCTTTGCTGTCTCTTGTGAATGCTACTTAAAGTTTTCCCAAGTTAGGGATAAGTTAATTACATGCTCCTCTTTTCCTGAAGGACCCCAGTGCCTGGATTACATTTTGCTCCCAGATTTCTGGTTTCTAATCTGATAAATGGCACCAATTCTCAGTGAGCCATGGGTGCAGGGAACTTGCATTTCTCCTGTCCCCTTGAAATGCCTGGTTGTTTTGTTTTGACTCCAGAGCTGTGTGACATTCACCTAACAAGACTCTCCTGGGGCTGCTTTCCCCTGGGCACAACTTGTCTCTGGGGGTTGTCACATGCCTCCCACGGTCCCACAGCCTTTTTCTCTTTGGTCTCTGATCTCTGGCAGGCCTGTGCTGAGAGCTGATTGCCATCTCTCCTCAGGTGGATCACTTATTGCTCTGTAACTGGCTCAAGCCAAGGGGCTGGAGATACTGGATTCCTTTGATAAGGTGCCAAAGTGACACGCTGATATCTGAGCCAAAGCACTGTGTAAATGCTTTTCCCATCCCTGACCATGGTAGACTCCCAAATCCCAGTAGAAGCAACTTATTTCTATTACTCAGCTGTTTGCTAGCAGGAATTATCTGCCCTAGCAGGAGATAGTTTGTGTTCTCTGTGTTTGTTAGGCTCCTGCTATTGCTCTCCCCCGGTAGAGAGAGGCATAAAACTCCTTCCAGGTGACATTTGCAGGAAAAAATCAATTGTTTATCAACATCCCAGCAATCAATAAATGCAGTGATAGGTGCAACTGTCTCTATTGGAGCTGAACCTTGATTGCTGAGAGGCCAAATTTGCTGCTAAATCCACCTGGGCCTGAAGCTGGGCTGGAGCTGCGGGAGCAAAGCCTGGAGCCAGAGCTTTGGAGAGTTTCCTGGTGCTTTACTGAGCCCTTTCCCCTCCTCAGGGTTCTGGTTGCTCTTGTGCTTGTTCTCTGTGCATTGTGCTGCTGGAGAGAGCTCTGGAGCTGTTCATACTCATGTGGTCCCTCAGAGCCACAGAGGGTCTGCTCTCTGGGTGTTTCTACACCAAGTTTCACTGAAGAGGTGAACTACAGCACAAGGTGCTCACCCCAGAGGGATTCATCACTGTTTTGAAGACTTAAGTGTCTGTCCATCTCCACTATGCCTTTTTCTGAGGAACTCTTGTATTATATTTTATTTCCAGATCCTCTTGGCATCTGGCCTTGGTGCTGGACAAGATGGGCCTGGAGGAAAATCTCTCACAGGGTTTCTGCTGTGGCTGGTGATAAACTTGACTTCAGCTACACTGGTGAAAAGGCCAACCTGGAGCATCCTGGTCCAGAGGAAGGTGTTCCTGCCCTTGGGACTTGGATGATCTCTAAGGACCTTTCCAGCTCAAGCCTTTCCATGATTTTGTGATGAGCATCTCCAGACATCCATCTCCTTCCTTCTGTGCTAACCCTGTCCAGCTGGTCCCTTTCCCTGGACACCTGCAGCCTTTCCCTCTTGCTTGAAGCTGTTACTTGATGTCTCATTAAATGAGACAATTTAAAGATGCCCCTGTCTGCAGAGCGTTCCTGGGCCTGAGCTTTCCCAGAGCCAGAGCTCTTCCTGAGCCAGAGCTCCTGGAGTGTTTTGACAGCGCTCTCAGGGACAGGATGGGATTGCTGGGGTGTCAGTGCAGGGCCAGGAGCTGAGGGCTGGACAATGCTTGTGGGTCCCTTCCAGCTGAGGAGATTGGAATCTCAGGAGATCACCCAGTTTTGAGGTGTCCATATGGCCAAGGTGTCCCATCACAAAGAAATATGGATAGGGCTGGAAGAGTTAACATCAGCAGCTCCTAGACACGCTGGAGAGTTACATCATGTTGCTGTGGAAACTAACTTTGTGAAAGCACAGTGATGTATGGGAAAGCTTTGGGTCAGCGGGTAATAAATTCTCTTTAAAAAGTGATTTTTTCCCCATCTGCTGATGTAAACATCATTAAGAGGAATGACGGCTGAGAGATGGATTTCTTTTTATATCAATTTTCAGACAAAGAAAATAATTTTTTTTTATAATAAAAAAGTTGCTGGAAATCAGAGAGTGCTATAAATAATGAAATAAAGAAAAAGCACCGGTGATGGAACAGAAATTTTCCCTGGTGATTGGTTTACAGCTCTCTGTGATTTAATGGGAACTTGCAGCTGCCTGTGGGAAGCTGCAGCAAAGCCCTGGATGGGCTCCATAAGATGACACTTTGCAAACTGTACCATGAATCCCAAACTTGGAGGGCTTGGGAGCACCCTTGTCCTGGAAGTCCCCTCTCCTCTGCATTTCCCTGCTGCCATTGAGGGGTAAGTTTCCAGCCTGCCATTCAGATTCTTGTGAAGGCATGAAAGGCAAAGGTTTTTGGGTTTATTTTCCACCCTTTTGGACGCAGGAGGGTCTGAGGTGAGGCAGCAGAAGCATCTCAGGTTACCCAAAGCAGTGTGGCAGCCAACGGCAAGGGTGCCTCTGGGAATGCAGACAAGGGTGTCACCGTGATGAATGGGGTAATTAATAAGCAATTAATGTGCTTCAGAGCATGGCTCCAGCTTTTCTCCCAGCCAGGCACTCGGCACTGATCAGCTTTCTCTGGTGATCCAGGCTCAGAGCAGCTGGGAGTGATGGAGATGATGTTTCCAGGTCTCCCCTGGATGCCACCAGGATGCAGCTCTGCACTGGCACAGCAGGGAGTCTGCTTTAGAGGGAAGGAAACTCCAGGGTGGGTTTTTCACTAATTGATGGGAATTAAAAGGATTCTGTGGGTTGCCCTTGAAATGAATGCTCTGAAATGGCCTCCTCTGGCAGCTTCTCCATTCCCATTCCAAACTCCCTGAAAGCTGGCCCAGGTGCAAATACTCCACCTGGCATCCCAAATTCATGTTTCGCTGGCCTGCAGCACTGTTCCCAGCTCATCCTTCTGCCTCTTTCCTCTCCTGGCTCAGCCTGGATTTTTCCATGCCCTCCAGCACTCCCTGTTAGCCCCATTGTCCATCTCTCCTGGGTGGGTTCTCTCAGTTACATCAGAGTCCACCAGGATGATGTACTCATGTCTAGACCTAAGCAAGAAGTGTATTTCCCATTTCAGGGAAAAATTATGAAGTTTAATTTAAATGTATTTTTTGTCCTGACATGTCCCTGTGAAACCATTAAAAATTGTTTACATATATTGAGTTGATTCTGGCATTTAAAGCAATTGGATAACAAGAGAAACTTCTAAGCGAAAAGGTGTTTTAGAATTAATATCAAAGTATTTCATGCCCTCAAAATAATGAAACATGATGTTTTGATGTTGTCAAAACACTCTGGTAATTTTTTGTTTAGAAACAAGAACGTGTTGGCATTGACATGCCCAGGTGAGTTGTTCCTTTTGCAGGAAATCAACGTTCTGATGGAAAATCCCGAGGGAGCTCAGGTAAGAGCAGCCAAACCTTGCTCACTTGTGTAATAACATCCCTTTCACTCTCAGCCTCGGGGCTTGTGCTCTAAGAGCAGTCCCAGGGGCCGGTAATTAATTGGCGTAGCTAATTCAGGGATGGAGAGGGAATATGACAGCAAAACAGGAGTAATCTGCAATGTCTGTGAGCGAGGGAGTAGCCATGGGTTGCTGAAGAACCCCAGTGGTTTAGAGGACATCATTGCTCTAATAGTGTAATAAAAATAAATGGATGTGGTAAAAATGCTGAACAGGGCAAGAGGAGGCAGGAGGTTCCACAGCTTGGACACAGTGGATTTTGTCATAGACTGTAGCCCTGGTTGGTGCCTGTGATGTTTTGGTTTCTCTGAAACTCTTTCCCAGACACTGTTCTGTCAACAAGAGCCATGTTTTCCTAACTGTAACCTATGTTCACATTCCTTTCCCTAGGAGGGACTTCTTCTTGATGTCCCTCTGACTTGACCAATGTAGTTGCAGAAGTTTGTCTTTCTCCCACCCCTTGGGTGGTTCTTTGTAAAACAGTATAAAGGGAAGAAATTCCTGGGTAATAAATCGGAGTCATTGTCAGCCTTCTGACCTCGAGTCCGTGTCATTGTCATCTTGAACAGCGTCAATAGACTGATGGAAGTGTGAGAGAAATGAGACCTTCTCATTCTCAGAAGACCAAGCAACTTCTGCTTTAAAAAGCAGAGGGGAGGAAAAGAGATGTGTGGGATTGCAAGGGACCTCATCCCTGACAGCACACACACGTGTGTGTCACTTGAGCTCGGTGCTCTGGGATCAGCCATGGTTTGGGTTGTCTCTGTTTAGGAAGGTGCATCATTGGATGATCTTTAAGGACCTTTCCAACCCAAGCCTTTCCATGATTTTGTGATGAGCATCTCCAGACATCCATCTCCTTCCTTCTGTGCAACCCCTGTCCAGCTGGTCTGGGCTAGCCCTGCCTGGGCTGCTCCCGCAGCTGCTCTTCAGCATTCTCACCCCTCCACGGAGAGAATCTGCCTCAGGAAAATGCTCCTCTCAGTGCTGGGCTGAACTGGCTGCAGGCTGGGCACAGCCATGAGTGTGGCGG
Source organism: Phylloscopus whistleri (assembly GCA_017589585.1). Classification (NCBI taxonomy): domain Eukaryota; kingdom Metazoa; phylum Chordata; class Aves; order Passeriformes; family Phylloscopidae; genus Phylloscopus; species Phylloscopus whistleri. Next base: position 1,396,110 of record JADMLD010000044.1, read on the forward strand.
TGACTCAGGGCCGTGGTGCTGCCCTTGCACCAAGTTGGAGGCCCAGTCATGTCACCATGTACTGCTCCTCCAGTATTTGTGTTAGCTGTGTTTCCTTCCCAGATCATGGGGAAGAATCTCCAGCATCCCCTCGGCTGGGAGCAGAGCCTTCCCTGAGGAGCCCTGAGCAGAAGGACTTGTGGTTGTGGGGGATGAGGAGCTCAGTGTGACCCAACTGTGCTCCCCCCATGCCCTGGGCTGATCTCCAGAGTGGGCAGCAGGAAAGGGATTGGGACTGTGCCCCTCTGCCCCACTCAAGTGAGACCCCACCTGCAGAGCTGCCCCAGTCCTGGGGCTCAAGGCATCAAAGAAGGATGTGGAGCTGCTGGAGAGAGTCCAGAAGAGGTCACAGAGATGCTCCAAGGACTGGAGGTTCTCTGCTCTTGAGACAGGCTGGTAGAGCTGGGAATGTTCACCTGGAGATGAGAAGGCTTCAGGAGACCTTGAAGCCCCTTCCAATGCCTAAAGGGGCTCCAGGAGATCTGGAGAGTGACTGTGGAAAATATATGGTGTGACAGGACAAGGGGGAATGGCTTCAAACTGAAAGAGGGGAAATTATCTTAGATATACAGAAGAAATTCTTCCCTGTGAGGGTGGGGAGGCCCTGGCACAGGGTGCCCAGAGAAGCTGTGGCTGCTCCTGGATCCCTGGAAGTGTCCAAGGCCAGGTTGGACAAGGCTTGGAGCACCCTAGGAAGGAGTCCCTGCCCATGGCAAGGGGTGGAATGAGATGGGCTTTAAGGTCCCTCCCAACCCAAACACTTTGGGAATTCTATGATTCATTCCATAATTCTCTGATTCATTCCATGAACCCCACCCCAGCTCCTGCTTCCAGAGTGAGATTTCCTCTGCTCTGGAGGGGTCAAGATTTCAAGTCAAGCCCCCCAGTTCTTTTTCCTCTGTTTTGCCCACCCAGCAGAATCCCAGGCTGGGGAAATCGTTGGAGCTGTGGTTTGAACACGACAGCAGTGATGAGAGGGCGAATGATGTTTCTGTCAGCGCACTGAGGGCCATTGTGCACTATTGATTTTTGTATTTGTTGGGTTTTTGTTGGTGTTTTTTGTAGCAGAACACTCCATTCAAAGCGGTGTAAAACACTCCATTAAATATTAATGCTTTCCCCCACTTCTCTCCTCTGTGGACACATCTCCTTCTGTTTTCTCAGGTCCCCATCCTGCTGGACAGCTGGAGGATGTTCCCACCAAATGATCAGCAGGTTGAGGATGCTGCATAAAACACTCAGCAGTGCCCCTTTAACGTGGAAGCAACTTGACTTTTATTGCCAGTGCTGAAAGCATCTACAAATGTAGATTTAGCATCAGCCTCCAGGCTTAAGATACAGCTGTTATATTTTCCTTTCTTCCTTTAAATTTTTTCCCCTCTCCTTTGCACTAATGTAATGCTTATTTAGGAACTGCAGCCATCTGTGGCTGCTAGGAATGGCACTGTTAAATTTGCTGTTGCTTTCTTTCCCCTGGTTTGATGAGGCTCTCAGTGCACAGAGAATTCCCCAGGACAGCAGAGACTTGCTTTGATTGCTGGTTTTTTTTTTTTGAAACACCTCCCAAAGACATTGTTCACAGGGCTCTGTCTGTGCTGGGAAAAGGTGGTCAGCTGGAGAGCTGAGATCCTGCCTTGTCGTGGGTTAATGAGGTGAGATTATGAAGAACCAGCCAGCAAAAGAAGTTGATGAAATTAGAGGGGATGGGAAATAAAAAGGGAGGGAAGGAGGAAGGGCTGGGACCAGAGCTCTTCCTGTCCCTCACAGCAGCCTGTGGTGATTGTGGGGTGATTCACGTGGGAACTGGGGCACCTGCAGTGCTCAGGGGAATTATTTTGTGTTTTTTCAGTGAAATGCTCAGCCTCAGCAGATGGACAGGGTTCTGTCCCGAGTGGGCAGTCAGGAGCTGGGCACAGCCCTGCCCCAGCCCAGCCCAGCAGGATGGATGTGTGGTGCTGCCAGCAGGGACTTGGCTCCTCCTGTCAGGAAAGGTGAAGTTGGCTTCTGCCTGTTTTGTCCCTGAGCTGCCTTCAAATGCCTCGTGCTCACCCTTGTGAGGAAAGGTAAATCTTAGAAATTGCTATAAAGAGAAAGGAAAATGTCTCTCCTTTGGGCAAAGCCCTGTGGAGAGAGCTGCTCTAGATGTCCTACAAGTGATTTACCTTTTAATTTCCCTCTCTTTGATTTTGTTTAGTGTTCTTTTTGTCCCCTGCTCCTTTAAATTGTCCTCTGTGGGAACCACAGCTCCTCTTTGCACTCTGGAGCCTCTTCACTGTGCATTGCCCTCCTCATGGGAAGGTTAATAATGAGTTTATTATGCTCCTTATTAATACTCTTTCATCTTATGGAAAAATCAGAGGACCCACAGAGGGGAGGTGCTGCTGTATGGTCTAGAGGAGCTGAAATGGGTTGTGTTTGACCAGAAATCCTTCAGCTGCATCTCCCTGGGTACCCAGGCCCATTCCTTGCCCCTGTCCATGCTTGTCCTGTGAGGCAGGCTGGCTCCAGGCTCTTTGAAATGGCTTTGCCACCTCCCAGGATGGGATGAAGTGTTCAAAATGGTGATGGTTTGCCCAGTTCAAAGCCAGGGCAGGGCCTGCTGCAGCCACGAGGTGGGGAGCTGGTTGAGCTCAGGTGTCAGGAAAGTCAGTTTATCTTTCTAGGCTGCCTGAAGGTCCCCGTGTGCCTGAGGTCCCAGACTCCCTGGAAGCTCCTTAGCTGTCCCCAAGACTGATGGTTCTCCACCCTTCAAATCCAGGCAGCCCAGAGCACAGGATCGTGCCTGACATGTTCCAAACCGGTCTCTGGGATGTCCCAGGGCGTGCTCCTGAGCTGGAGGTGAGGATTGGTACCTGCACTGCTGAAGGCACAACCCCCATCTCCCCAGAGCCTGGCACCGTGGTCCTGCAGCTGTCAGCATGATGAATGGATGTTGTGTTTTATTTCCTGCTTTATCAAATACTAATTATGTAGATGATAATTCTCAGCATCACGGTTCCTTTTGGCTCATTTGTTTTTCACTCTCCAGAGCCAGAATAGGGGTTTTTTTCCATCCCCCCTCCCCTCCCATTCTTGAAATTCTGCTTTAATTGCTTCTCTTTGGCTTTTGCTTAAGGTTTGCTGCTCTGATCAGGTCAGTGTATTGATCCTGCACTTTGATAAGGTCAGCAGAGATCAGCTGTGACATTTCCAGGAGATTTGCTCCACCCCTAATGGGCTTAGTCATCAAAGAGTTTTCCAGGGGACAGGGCAGGGGAGAGATTGAATTTCAACTCTTACATATGTTTGTTTGTGCAGGCCTGGAAGGTTCTGAGTAGTGGGATCACTTGACAGACCAAAGGATGTGCTGTCCAGGTTATGAACTCCACGTCTGGTACCCACCATCATCACTAAATGTCACAGAAACCCTGTGTGACCGGGTGAGGTGGCACCAACTTATCCCAAAGGGCACAGAACAGGGTGACCCCCACTCCTGGCACACCCACAAACCCTGGCTGTGACAGCTCCAGCCAAGCCCATCTCTGACCACTCAGAGGAAGGCGAGGAGATAACAAAAAGAACAAGCAGGCAACTTCTGCCAGGCCAAATGAGCCTGGGGGAGGAAAATAAATCAACAAAATTCCTTCCTGAGGTCTTGGGGAGTGAGATTGGACTGCAGCTTCATTGGGAGTGCAAGGCTGAGCAGCAGATTACCCAGAATTTCCTGTTCTTGTCATGACTGAGGGAACAAGGAAGGGAGCAGGGGCATGGAGGGATGCCCTGAGCCATCCAGCCCCGCTCCCTCTGCTCCTGTCTCCCAGGAGCTGGATTAAAGCCTGGCTGTAAAGGAGTTATCTACTACAGCAGTATCCAAGGAGGAGGATCCACACCCTCCTGAGGTCCTCCAGTGTCTCTCCCTGCAGGGAAATTGCACTGTATTTTGGGATTTATCTGACCTGAGCTTCCAGGCATTGAATCTCATCATCTTCTTGTCAAAATCCTGGGAAGTCCCCTGCAAGCCAGGATATTTCCATGTTGATGCCTAGACATTCTTGGGATTGTTTTAAGGAACTCTTTGACAAACTGAGGAAGCTGAGCCGAGTTCAGAATTTTTCCAGCTCTCAGCTGTGTGTGTGGAATAATTTTAAATACTCTCCAAGGCTCCCCTCCCTGTGTGGACACCCCACATCTCCTGGAAAAGCTCTGAAAACCCAGAGCTGTGCTGTGCTCTGCACAAGGGCTCTCACAGCCTCTAAAATGCTGGAGGGGGTTTGTTTTTTTCCTATAAAGTCATGCAAATGTGGGTGAAATTGAGGAAAATGTAGGCTAAGAGAAGAAGAAAATGCAAATGTCCAGTGAGATCCTGGTTCCTGTCCCTGCCTGGATGAATATTCACTTACTCCAGGGACAGCATCTTTAGTCCTGCTGCAGTCAGTGCTTTCTGAGGTAATCTCTCACATTGGAAGTAGCTGTCATTTGCATTCCTGGTTCCCAGAGGTGTTATCTTGCACTGGCTTGCATCAGACTACATTTTTCCACAGTGATGTACCTCAGCAGCGAGAGGGGATGAGCAGCTGGTGGTCAAGTGACTGAGTCTGGCTAAGCAAAGCACCCCGTGTGTTGTCACCCTTTCCAGCCACGTGTGGATGTTTATCCTCTGAATCCCTGCTCGGCCACACGGATCAAGGGGCCCTTGATTGGGGCAGATCTTGTTGACACCTGATAGAAAAAGGTGAGAAAAATGTATTTAGTGGCTCTGTAAGAGGCCATGAATCCTGCCCCTTGTACGTGGGCTCATTTAACCCACAGTGTGACCTGCCCTGTTCTCATCGTTACTTACTTGTGACCTCCCTTTCTGCTGTCTATAAACATTCCCAGCAAAGAGAATCACTCCAGCAAATGGTGGATAAAATGCTGAATGATGTGGACAGAGAGCAGAGCACTGGAATTGATCTAAACTGCCTGGATGTCCCTCCAGATTCCAGAGCAAAAGCTTTTTTTTTTTCTGGGTATTTTCAGGCTATGAAGTGAGGCCATATAGGTTTTCAGGGTGTCCCAGGTAATGGTAGAGTGGTTCAATCAGTCTCTCTTACCAGATTCTCTCTGTCCTGCTTGTCTTCCCCTCTCCCCTCTCCCCTCTCCTTCTCTTCTCTGGAGGGCTGGATTGGCATTGCTCAGGTGGGCAGCTCAGCCTTGAGGAGAGCAACTCCAGACTATGAAGTAACTTAAAAATTCAGCTGTTTAATGAAGCTTGTGGCCCCCAGGTGCTTCCCAGTGCAGCCCTGCACAACCCAGGGGGGTAACTATGTTGTTGGAGTCCAGGGCACATGGAAAACTCCTTGTGCTGCCCTGGGGGGTCCAAGACCCCGGCTGGGATCCCAGGAAAGCACTGCCTTTGACCTTAGCCCTTGGGAAAAGCTTCCAACACTCAGAGATGAGTTGAAAGCAACAAAGGTGTGAAAGAAATAGTAGTTTAGTTTGTCACAGGGTGAGAATTTGTAGTTTTGGATTTTTAGTATGGAGGCAGATGAGAGCAAGATGGAGAATTTTGGGTGGTGTCTCTTCTTCTTCTTCTTCTTCTTCTTCTTCTTCTTCTTCTTCTTCTTCTTCTTCTTCTTCTTCTTCTTCGTCTTCTTCTTCTTCTTCTTCTTCTTCTTCTTCGTCTTCGTCTTCTTCATCTTCGTCATCATCGTCATTATCACCGTCGTTGCCTTCGTCTTTGTCGTCTTTGTCATCTTCGTCTTCTTCTTTGTCTTCTTTGTCTTCTTCTTCATCTTCATTGTCTTCATCTTCGTCTTCTTCCTCTGCTCCATTTTCTGCTGTGAGGGTGGCACAGAGACATTGGTAGGATGGGTTTGACACTGAGGTTGCGTGTTTAGAATAGGCAGTGATTATTGATACAAAATTGTAAACATAGCATGTTTTAGGAGTTAATTGGGCCAGAAACCTTTAAGAACCTTGGGGTCTTCTGTCTAGGAGGGTTTTCACTGTGTCTCTGGTGCTCTAAGCCAGGTTTGGGCAGCACACAGAACTTGAGATAAGAAATACAATAAACAGCTCTGAAGACCAAAGCTGCGAGTCTCATTTATCTTTTTAACCCTGGTACTGGGCTTTTGGAGGAAAAAGATCACCCTCACAAGCGGGGACTCCTGAAAAGAGTTTCCTGCACTATGTGTTGCCTATCTGTGCACTCAGGATTCTGCTCCCTGGAGGATTTCCAAGGTGTCAGCCTCTGAAACACTCCTGGCTCTGCTCTTGGAAGCACAAGGGAGACACGTGCCAACCTGGGCCTACAGAGAGAGGCTAGGGATAAGTCACTCAGTACAGTCCCCTTAACTGGCTTTTTCCCACCTGGGCCTGAATTACCTCGAGGAACAGAAGAGTTTTGTGCTATTCTGGCTGTGGTCCCACCCTTCTCCCTGCAAATCCTGAGTAACCCAGCAGAGGTGGGGCAGAATGGAGCAGGTCCCCTGCAGTCAGGGATGTCACCAGAGCCTGCAGATGGATTAGGTCCTGTGCCACACTCAGGTTAATCTTTTTGAATGCTGTTTCCAGGAAAGAAGCTACAGCTTTGGTCATAGTTAAGTAAGTTCAAAGAATGGGGGTGAATTAGGCCTTGGGGTGGATGGAGAAGGACAATGGGGTCCTCAGAAGTGGATTTGAGATGTAAGGTTGTTTCTGTTTCTGTCCCGGGGTATTGTGTGAGTTAGGGCAACCACAGGGCTCCCAGCACTCAGAGGTTCAGTCACCTTGGTGTCACCCTCTGTGTGGGCTGTGAGGGCACCCTGGGCCCCTTCGAGGACCTTCCCTGAGCTCCTGGATGCTGTGGCATGGCATGAGCTGACTGGAGGTGGACTTGCAGTGAGCAAAATGCAGGATGGGGTTTGGAAAGCTTTGGGAAGCAGTGCAGGATGGGGTTTGGAAAGCTTTGGGACACTGGTCTGCCATGTGTGTCTTGTGGCTGGGTGTCGGCAGAGCTGCTAACATCCCCCTGCCAAAAAACATCTGCAGGCAGCTGAGATCTGCCTCTTTTCCAGTTCTTTTCTCCCATCCTGCTGCTCCTGTTCAGCTCCTTCACTGCACAAACCCTCTCTGGGTTTGTGTCCTTCAAACCCTCCCTCTTAAACACTTAGTCATCACTTAGCTAAACTACTATATACAAATATAGCTCTTTTGATCTTCCTACATAAATCAATACCTGCTGTCCTTTCATCTTCATAGGGGCTTTCTCTGAGCTCTCTCCAATTTACTATCTTTAAAATGGGCTTGTCTTTCCTGCCTGATTTTCCCCAGTTTTCAAATTTCCTGAAGCCCCCACACCTGCAGGAAATCCTGGTGGCTCCCTGCTACCTCCACTGCCTTCAAGTGGTAAAGGAGCTTTGTACAGAGCATCTCCTGTCCCCTTGGATTGCTGTGGATCTTCCTCAGCTTGTTCTGGAAGTGAAGAAGCCCAAGCTCATGCTCCCAAGGAACTGGGAAAGGCACAAGCCAATCTCAACTCTCTGTGCCATTCTGGGCTGAAGGAAAGTTGTCCCACTCGGGTTATGGAGAGGAATTCCTGCAGTCATTGGTGGCTGAACCCAACGTTGTCTGTAACAGCACAGCAAATGCCCAGAGAAGCTGTGGCTGCCCCACTGTTGGAGAAGATGAAAATTTAACAGGAAATTCTTACAGATATGAATGCTTAGCAGAAGGTTCACTAGAAATGGAAGCAAGTTTTGACATACAAGAATAAAAAGTGTTTAAGTTAGGGATTGCTGAGGTAGTTGTTACTGAACAAAGGTTAAGGTGAGTTGGAAGGAAACTTTTATGGCTAAGAACATAGGATAAGTCACCTACAAAGAAAAACATGTTTTTACCAATAAAGAGAAAAGCTATAGGCAAACAAAAGCATGATTTTACCAAGTAGAAAAAAGGTCTGAGAATTTTCCACTGCAAGAAAACAGAAAAACAACTTTAAGCTTAAAATGTGACACATTAACTTGATGTGATTGGTTGGTACTAACCATAATATGGTAATAATAATAGCTGTGATAGGCTATAGGAAAATGTAAAGGTATTGTGTATGATACTGATTGGTTATTAGGTATTAAGATGCTCAGTAAAGAAATATACATAATGCATTGTTACCAGAACTAAGGTGGCTTCAGGTTTTGCCTATAAGCTGATGCTGACAGCTTTGGGCTTGGCTCTGTCACCCACACCCAGGACTGCTGTAACATCACCTATGCAATAAACAGCATTTTCTGAAGAGCCTGCCTGTTGTCCCAACATCCTTCATCGACACTATCTTCTACTCCTCACCTCCCCCTGGAAGTGCCCAAGGCCAGCTTGGACAGGGCTTGGAGCAACCTGGGCTAGTGGAAGGTGTCCCTGCCCATGGCAGGGCGTGGGACTGGGTGAGCTTTAAGGTCCCTTCCAGCCCAAACCATTCTGGGGTTCTGTGAATTCTGGGGCATAGGAACAAAGAAGCCCAGGATGGAGGAAGGGAAATGACCTGCAAGTAGCAGCAATTTATCCCCCCAAAGCAGGGAATGTGGGCATCCCTTCCCGAGCTAGCCCTGCCTGGCTGCCCCTGGGGCTCTCACAGAAGGCTTCAGCCAGGCTCCACGGGAAGCCAGACCTGGGACACGGATCCAAGGCACAGGTGGGGCATTGTCATTCCTGCGGCAGGGATGGCTTGGCTCCCCCAGCTGCCTGGCTGGAGCCGTGGGAGCAGCAGCAGTGCCCTGCTGGGCAGGGCGGGGGGCAGTGCCGGCCGTGATTCAGTGCAGGTGTCACAGCCCCAGCCCGGCTCACACTTCATCCCAAGTGTTTGCTCTGTTGGTTGTGTTACAGTTGGTAAATAAAACTGTCAGGGAAATGGGCTGGAGCATGTGACCGTGGCTTTAGGGCAAGAATTAAGTCTCTCTGTAGGATTTGAAGAGGCCATTGTGCAATTCCTTCCCCTCTCCTTACCTCCAGATACCCTGAGACCATTCCAGCTCTGGACTGGGAACGCTGGGAAAGTCATTAAAGCCATTACAGTAAAAAGCCTTCTCCCTCCCCCCTTCAAATGAAAGGTTTATAATAGCAATAAACCCTTGATTTTAGCATCTCGTTATGGGTCAAATAAAACCTGGTCAGGAGCAGGAGACAGAATCTCATCCCTCTGCTCATCCCCTCTGGATAAATGTAGTACTGCTGCCACGGGCCATATAGCTTAATTAGCCACTCTTCTCTGCTGTTCCTTGGGAAAAATACTTTGCAAAGCCTAGGCAGGCTGTCCGTGTCATATTTCCCGTGTTCCTAGAGGTGTTAATGAATTCATTAATCACTTAATGGCAAGGAGGGTCTTCAGGGACCGGCATCGCAATTTACTGCTCCCAGGAGGAAGAGGCTCTGTCACTGATCTAAAGTTTCAGCTCCACTAATTTGTGCCAGCAGAGCCACCGAGCTCCTTTCTGCAGCCCTTGGGGTCCACACGGACCTCCCAGTGGGGACATGTCAGGGGAGCATGGAGCAGCAGGGGCGGGAATTCCCTGGATGGGGTCTTGTGCTGAATGACGCCCTGGCTCTGGAGCATCCAGAGGCTGAGCAGGGCAAAGGAAACTTCTCCCCACCCTCCTGCTTGTGTTTTTTGTGTTTTTTTTTTGTTTTTTTTTTTTTTTTTTTTTTTTTTTTTTTTTCCACTGGGACAGGCTTCCTGAAAAACCACTGGAAAAGCTCCTCCGTGCAATGGGCTTGGAAGTGCATCCTGAGCCTCAGAGGCTTCTTGCTGACTTACAGGAAATCCAAACTCTGGCAGCGCGGCTGTGTAATGTGGCCTGGGACTGCAGGCTCTGCCGTGAAACGTGTCTGTGAATCTTTTCTAACTGAAGAGCATCAGGGGGATGTATTTTGACTGAAACTGTCAGTTGAGATGTGAATTTGAGTGTTTGCATTTCTGTGCTGCAGAAAATGTTGATTATTTCAGTCTCTCGCCCTCGTTGCGGGAGAGCGGCGGATGCCAGAGTTCCCAACAAAACGGCTCTTTTGGCTTCTCTCTGATCACACAGCAGAGCAGGGAGGGGAGGAGGTGAACAGAGCCCTCCTCTCTGCTAATTCCCTTCCACCAGCCTGTCATCACTTTGCAATTGCACCTTTTGGAAGGATTTTTTTCTCCTTGCTTTTCTGTTCTCCCGTTTAACTTCTGCTCTGATTTCTCTTTCCATCTTTCCTCTCAGTCTGTTGCCTTCCCAGACTGAGGGCCAAGGGAAGCAGTGGAAGCGTGTAAGACAAGGGGTAGCAGGGCCATGCATGGGGCTGTCCATGTGCAGGCATTTTCTCCCCATCCCTGATTCCTCCTGGGATTCATTCCCCGCCCTGGGGTTCTTTGTTCAATAGCTGTTGTGAGGATGTGTGAGATGAAAGGCGGGACAGGAGCCACGTGTTGGCCTGGGAGAGGAGGAAGGAGGGAGAGAAAGCAGGAATACAAACCCACTTCATCGGAGCAAACACAAAGGGAGGCAATTTCAATAAATGCCAGATGGTCCAAGTGAACCAGAGCCATGGAGAGCCCTCCATGTCCAACTGTTTGCTTTGGCAGGGAGCCTTCGGCTTTCAAATGAGAGCCTCCCAGGCACCCTCTTCTTTTCCTTGGCTTTCCTCAACCCCTTTGCTCATCCTCTGGACCCCTCCTCCTACTGCCTTTGATGTCTTCCCAGCCTCCCATCTCCTGCTGTGCCCATGGCTCACACTGCCCCTCAGATGCTGATGTGTGGAAGGAAGAGTGAAGGTGTTCCCTGCCTCATTCCAGCACCACGAGCTGTCCCTGCCCAACAGCAGGCCTGTGCAGTGTGGCAGCTGGACACACGGCCAGGCAGAGAACACACATCCTGCTGGGATAGGGGGATGGCACCTGCACAGGGTGAAGGGAAGACCACTCCCAACACAACCCTTGGGGTGCCCAGTTTCTGGGGTTGAATGAAGGAACGTTGGTGACCTTGGGGTCTTTTCCAACCTTAAGGATTCCATGAGTGTGAATTTCTTCCTTCCCTTCTCGGGAGCCTGGGTTGGCCTGTGTTGTTTTGTTTTGGCCAGAATTCCTGCAGGATCCTTGCAAGCAGAGGACCCAGCACACAGAGGGAGGGACTGGGGGTGGTTCAACTCGAGCATCACCACCTGAGATGTTGCTTCAGACACTGCAACATCCCAGGAGGGCCCTGGAACACCACAGGAGGAGAGATCCAGCTCCCAAGGGGCTCTTTGCCCACATTCAAAATGTTTATTATTCCAAATTGCCTTCCCCACATTCTACAGTAATTGTGAGTGGTGTTTGTCATGTCACCTCCACAGTTCCTAACAGGAATGCCATCATTATTCCAGTCATTAGCAGAATCCAGAGCTGCTGGGGCTGGGGCTGCTTTTGTGCTCTCCAACCTCCCATGCTCCATCTTTCCTACAGCGGATATTGTTGGGATATTAGGGTTGAACCTGATGGGGAGAAAGGGGAACAGAGATAACAGGGAGAAGAATTGGTTGGAGGGATGCTGGTGTCAGGATCACAGTGCTGTGCTTCAGGGATGCTGCTCATGGAATATCAGTGCAAATTAGGGGAAAAACACCATTTCCCCACGTGTTTGGGGCGTCTTAGCTCTGTTCCTGGCAGCACAGTCTGAGACCTCTCCCTTCAATCCATCTGGCTTGGACCTGAAGAGGTGCTCCTGCTCTGATCCTGAATGGGGATCTGTGGATGAAGAGGAAAGGCTGGAATTCAGCTGGCAGCCCTCAGCTACTGGGAGTCCAGTGATGAGCAGCCCTGGTGGGAACCAGGTGGCAGAAATTCTGGATCCACTGGGTCTCTCCCGCTCCCTGCACAGTGGTGCCCGCCCCAGCAGCAGCTGGAAGCCTCAGCAGAAATGCTGGAACCACCAGGTGTCCCTTGATAAACAAAAGGCAGATAGGTAGGTTATGTTTTTTCCATAAAAATATTTTTGATTGCTTCCCTCCCAGCATTTGGCAACACTGAAACCTTTGGAAATTCATTAGATTTCTCTGATTTCAGGGATGGGATGTGAGAGGGAGATTGTACTCCCCCAAAATTCCTGCTTTACCTCGATGCCCTCTATTCATCTTTCCTAAGGAAAATGTTGAACTTCCTATTTCAAATCCCACATCCATTTCTCTGGAAATCTCACCAAAGTCTTGACCAACTCAGGGACCAAATAAAGAATTTTATTTAAGCTGAGTATTAGGTTTCATTCAAACCCAAATAAAAAAGAAAAAGGAAATAAGAGAAAAGTATTTCTTTATTTTCCTATTTTCCTTCTGCTTTTGGAAACCTTGGGGAAACCAGAACTCTCGAGCTCCCTAGGAGATTCCAGAGGGGAGGACTTACTGGCTTGGAATATAAAAGAATGTACACAAACCAGAAAAAAAGAGCTTTTTTGTTTTTTTTTTTTTTTTTTTCCCCCAAAATACTGCAGGTTTGCACAACAGTGCAAAAATCATCCCATTCTGCTAAGGTTTGGCTTCTCAGTTTTAATTTTCTCAAATTTAAAACCAGTTTATATCTTTGCAGGACAACCACGTTCTCGGTACTTTTAACTACAGATTCACATTGATTGTCCTTGTTTTTTATAGGAAGCTGGGGAAAAATTATTTATGGGCATATTTTCCTCCTTTCTAAATGCAAATTATTAATTCAAGTGAAGAAGTATAATTGTTTCCTGATATTAGGTATTTTTAGGTGTGCTCACATCTGAATGCTAGCGAGGAGGCCTTTTTCCATTACCCTTTGGAAAGAAAAACAAATTTCAATGGGATTGTATTTGTTGAATACTGATTAAAGGAACTGAACAGAATTTCAAGTTTCCATGGGAAATAAAGTATCAAATGTGACTTGGTGAGTGAAACTATTGCTTGAGTCTTAGAAGTTTATTATCAGATTAAATCATAGCTGTGATAAAAGACAATTTGTAATGCAGATGATGGAATAATGTTTTTTATCAGGAAAAAGGAATGTCTTGTGTTCTCCCAAACTTGGAATACAGCAGGAGTAGTAATGGACACACAGAATGAATGACCCAAATCAGCTACAAAAAAGCCATCTGTGTATATCCAATTACCCTAAAATGTGAGATTTAAAATTATTAGGGCTGTCTTTCAATTCTGAGCAAAGTCAAAAGAACAGGTGATTTCTGTGGATGTCACGTTGTCCCTGGAGCTGATGCTACAGACACAAATTAGGTTGGTTTGGGTGATCCCACAGGCCAGATCCACAAATTCTTGGTCCAGCCTTTCAAGTTCTTCAGGTTTGTGACGCTGTCCTCGGGAGCTGTGGTTGCCATCCAGCAAACCTGCCCTGCCCTGTCCCTTGTGTGTGACCTGCTGTGGGTTCTGACACCTCCCAGCTGGATTTCAGCTCCCTGGGAGCCATTATCTCCCACAGCCCAATCCCACGGAGCCCACGGCCACAGGGCTCATCAGCCATCTCCTGGTGGCTGAAACTCTGGTGAGGGTGGTGACAGTGATGGGAGGTGGGAGAAGAGGGAAGCTGTGAGTAAAATCTGCAATGGATCCGTAGGAAGGAGCATTGGTTGGAGGAAGGCAGCAAACTGCAGTGCTCTGGTGATGCACTTCATCCTCCAGAAAGCTCAAACTGATCTTTGGTGCGAGGAGTCCAACTCCTGAATTCAACAAATCCTTCTATAGATGGTCGGATTTATCTTGGACTGGGGTGGGGTGAGCTTGTGTCCCTGTCTGGACAGCAGGCTGCTCCCAAGGCCACTGTCACTGCCCTCCTGAGAGAAAACATAAAGAAAGGCTTGTGGGTTGAGATAAGGATGGGGGGGATCACTCACCAGCTGCCATCATGGGCAAACCAGACTCAGGTTGGAGATACTAATTGAATTTATTACCCTTCAAATCAACCCCCCGAGCTCAAAAGGAGACAAGACCACTGGGGATTTTTGTCTGCATTTGGAGACCCTCCACTGCTGTCCTGAATGTCCCCTGGCAGGCAAGACAGGGCCCAGAGCCCAGGAAAACCTGAGCAGGCCCTCTGACAGAGGCTGGACTCGGTGACTTCAGTGTCCTGTGCCCACCCAGGACAGAGACACTGCTAAGGAATGATGCTGAACTCAACAAGATAAGGATGGGATAAGGAGAGGGGCTGAGACTGGGCTTGGGTAGCTGGGAGCTGCTGCTGCTCTTGTTTATGCTGAGCCTCTCTGTGGGGGCTGTTCTCCAGTTTGTCTCAGCACGATGAGAGGCCTTTAAGTGAGAGGCTGTGGTTTACAGAGTCAACAGATTTAAGCAGGCTACGAATATTAATTATTAATTACTGTTGGAGAGTGCTACCCATTAGATTGGTGAAGTAGTTAACAGCTCTGCCTCGTCCTCCCCGCAGACACGCTCTCGCTGTCAGATTTCTCCCCCCGACCAAGACCCCAGCGCCAGAATTAGGCCAGAAACTATTTTCCAGTCGAGTGGCTTTTAATGGGCTCTCCAGACGTGTTCTTTGCATCCTGTGAGTGACTGGATCCGTGGAGAGCAGAGTCACTGGGATTGATTCATCCTTTAGGTGGTATTAGGGGTTTAACTAAGTGGGGCTTGGTGCTGCTGGAGGTTGGGCCTGTTCCCCAGGAGCACCCACTAATTACCCACAGCCCAGGGCAAGGGTCTGCCCTGGAGAAGCCCGTTTGCAGGACTCCTGAGGGGAGCTGTTTTTCTGATGAGAAGCACAGTGCTGGTCTCTTCTGGGTGATCTCTTGTAGAGAAAGTGTCTTCCCAGGGGCTCAGGACGTTCCTGGGATCCTGCAGCTATGGGCAGAATGAACCAAGTGGTGCGTGGTGATGAACACGAAGGTTTGGAGATGGCGCCACATCCCAGCTCCCTGCAGATGTTCAGAAGGTGTGTGAATGTCTCCTACAGCTTTTGAAGTCATTGAGGTACTGCTTTACTGCTTCCTCCCTGGGATGTGGCACAGCAGCACATCCTCAGGGACACCTTCATTTCATCTGAAGTTTCCTTCACGTGAAGGGACTTGCCACGGGAGAGAAATGCCATGAGGGAAGGATTTTGGGATGACATTGGGAAGTCTTCTGGTGGCTATAAGTGTATGGCTGAGGCTGGGCTGGTGCTGTCTAAGAGGAAGAGTGGAAAAGACACTCCAATATTACAAATACGCCCACAGAAAGCTTTGAGTCTTCTCTGGTGGCCCCATCACATTCTACAGAGCTGTGTGAGGAGCTGGGACCTGCTTCCCAGTTCTCTCTCCCTCCCTCCCTTCCTTCCTTCCTTTTCTCGTGATTCAGCCACACAGCTCAGAGCAGGGTCTGCGGAGCTGGGGGCTGAGCAAAGGATGAGCCACGGGCCTCCAACTCCTGGACTGCTTGGCTTCCCCCACCTCCTGGGACAGGAATTCGGGATAAAGCCCAGTCCTCCTGACGGGAGTCGCTCAGGCAGCCACAAAAAGGGCAGTGCAGGGGAGGCTCCCTCTGCCAGAGGCAGGAATATTGTGATCCCTGAGGAGCCGACGTGTTTCCAAACACCTTGCACGCTTTGTTCGTGCGCTGTATTAAATAGCCGGCAGAATTTAATTCCTCTGGGAAAAAACCCCAAACAAAGCAGCCTCCCCTCCCCCGAAGTGCAGCCATGCTGTAATTGGGCTGTGACAAACGTCTCCCGAGCCGGCAAGGGGGGTGCTCGGAATTCTGACGTGTCCTCAGTCTAGGCAGACAGTTTGGCAGGGAGAGTCACAGCTGGGTGATTCCAGCTCCCCCAAGCCGGGGCTTTTTGAGGGAAAACGCTGACAGATCCGCAGGAATAGCGAGCAGGACTCTCATAATTTATTTTTAATGCCGTGCTGTCTTTAACCGTGCAATTTCCTCCAGGGTGTTTGCTTTGAGATTGCGGGATAATTACATCGCAGAAACCAGGCTAATTACAGTTAACAGCCTGAAAAAGTGAGCCCCCCCATTTCCCACCCCCTTCCCAGCTTTTTTCCACCATCATTCCTCGCCACCGCCGGGGATGCTCGCTTCCCGTGCCGGCCCCACTGAGGTGCCGCCCCAGGGATCCGGGCTGGGTGGGGCCGGGGCAGCCCCTGCCAGGACCGCGATGGACAGCGGGGAGGTCACCCTGGCCGCAGGAGGGGAAGGCTGCTCCGTGGTCAGTGTGTCAGTGCCCTCTGTTGGGACCAGCCCGCTCAGCCACCAGCAAAAATGCTCTCATCCTCATCCTCATCCTCAGAAGGATGGAGGTGGAAGAGGTCCTGGATTTTTCAAGCCTCGCCAAACTGGACCCGAATCCAGCACAGTGCAATGCCTGCAGTTATCACACGTGTGTTTTCTGCCTCCGTTCATCCATTCCCTACATCCAGCAGAGTGCAATGGGTGCAGGTATCTCCACCTGTTGTTTTCTCCCTCCCTTCATCCTTTCCCATTCTCACCTTCAATTACTCAATGACAGGCCAGGCATGAAGGGAGTGCTGGCATTCCCTTGGGCTGGGATTGAGGTGGGGATCCTCTGGCCCTGGCATTCCACTGCCTTGCCACTGAAAGATCCTTCCCCTTGCTGCCCCCACTCTTTTTATTCTGCATTTAACACAGTGTGGTGAAGCACAGCTTTTGCAGGGTAGTTAAAGTCTTTATTTTAGCCCAAATGGTGGGGGAAAAAAAAAATCTAGCCTGAACCTGATAAATGTGTGGGCTTGGGTTCTCGTGAGACAAGAGCAGTGCCTGCTCTGAGACGTGTCCTTGTTTCTGTCTCTATCAGCTGGGCTAATAAAAGCTCCTCGTGTTTCCTCCAGGCCTTCCTGCTGTGATTTATGGGTTCAGGCTGGGCCCAGGAGCCCCCTGGGCTGTCAGAGACACAGAGGGGTGGGAGGGGTGCTGATTTTAATTGAGGCAGCGCAGTCAGAGCTCCCAAGGCAGTCGGGATGTGCTGTCCCCAGCAGCCCAAGGGTGCCAGGCTGGGCTCCAGATCCTCAGGGTGGTCCTGCAGGGCCCGGCTCTCCTTGCTGAGCTGAGCTGCCCAGCCCATGCTTGGTCAGCAATGACTCTGAGAGCTGAAAAGGCTCATCCTGCCTTGACCATCACCTTGCTGGATCAGACCTGTAGGCCAGTTCTGTAGGGAATGACAGCAAAGAGCTCTGGAGCCACGCAGCCCCCCCTTGCCACCCTCAGCAGCTCAGGCGCTGCTCCCATGTTTGATCCATGGGTTTTCACACGATCTGGCCCCTAATTCTGGCAGTCTTGAAAAAGAATTCATTTTCTCTTCTGGGGTTCCCCATCAGGGATTAATTTAATGATTCCTTTTCCTTTCCCATTGTTTGTTTTTAACGATTAAGGTGATAGTTATAAATTGTTAACAAGTTCTGGTAGAAATGCGATCCCTGGGAACTTCTTTTGTGCTGAATAAAGTAACGGGGAGATTGATTTAGCAAAGCCGGTTGAGTTGCTGTGTCTTCAAAGATTATCTTGGTTCTGCATGAAAGGCCAGATTTTTGAGCAGTATTTCAGCCTAACTGAAGTCAGGTGCTTAAGCACCTTCAAAATAAGAGAAGCCTCTGCCTGTGGGGAGCGATAATATTGTGTGTTAAACCAGCCAGTGTATTAGAACTTCCTTTTTTTTTGGCTGGGCGATTTTTCCAGGTGAATCTTTTCATCTGGCAAAGCGCTGGGCTGGCACAGGGGGATTATTTGGTGAAAAAAAAAAAAAGCCCTTTCTCTGCTGGGAACAGCCCATTTCCCTGGAGGCCACTGGGGCTGGCGAGGGTTGGTGCTGGTGGCATCTCCATGGGCTGCTTGGTGTGAGGGCCGTGGCTTTGCACAGAGCAGAACCCGCGGGGTTGCCTTGGCTCTTTTTTCTTTGCTTTCCTTGTGCTGAGCGTTTGCTGAGCTCCAAAGCATTTACTCCTGGCAATTATTCTGATGAGGCAGGGGGTTATTTGAAAACTGCGAACGGAGGTTTCTGGGGAAATGTCTTCAAAGGCTGATCTCCTTTCAATGGAGGTTGTAATTGTTTAATGATTTTCTATATGGATTTCCGTGTGGGCTGCTGCAGGACAGGCAGGGCTGGTTTGTCAGCAGAGAACATCTGCTCGTGCTTCGCCCTCTCTTCTCCTGGAAGGCTGGTCAGCTGCCTCCTGAGCAATACTGGAGATTTTTGATTTATATTTCCCTTGGCTTTTCTGCTCTGTCTCAGACACAAACCTCAAACTTGCCATGGTTTTTTTTCCAATTAAATCAGCTGTCTTTCCCATACACCTTGGCTCTGTGATCCTTGGGCTTCAGGGCTGCAGTGATGCTGCTTTAACAAGCAGAATTGGGCTGGGGCAGGACCTGCCTCTTCTACTGCAGCTGATGAAATATCTTGTCCCTCTCCAAAGCTGAAAAACCATTCCTATTGCATTGTCTATCCCCTAATTCCTTGGACAGACAGAAGCCTTATTCTAGTTTCTAGTTTCCCACCTAAATTTATCAATGAGTGCGTTGTGACCTTTTGCTGATGTTCTTTCAGCTTGAACAGCACTTTCTCTTCCTTCATGTTAAACCTCCTGGTACATGGAAAGAGAACAGTTTTATCACCTCTTCCCCTTCATTTTCTTACACTAACAAGTCAGGTTTTCCCAGCAGCTGCCTCTTGCCACCTCTACTCTGATGAGCCTTGGGAGGCAGTTCCAGGCTGAGCTCACCAGCCTTGACCCCAGTTTTGGGTGACAAAACTTGCACAGGGCCTCCCATGCAGTGTCACCAGTCAGGGAACAGCAGCTCTTTCCCCACCCAAGGAAGGTGTTTAATGGGGCTTCTGGCAACACCGCCTGTGTTTGAGGGATGGGATTTTAAAAGGCTCGATCCTCTTCTCAGTGGAGTCGCAGTTGAAATTCCCATTGATTGCTGAGGTGTGTGTCCTGGACTTAATAAATCTTGTTGCTCAGTGCCAGGTGTGGTGAACTCCTCTTGACAGGGTAAATCCCGTGCCAAGGGTGTTGATGTGTCTGATGGAGAGCCGAGGGCAGCAGGAGCTCAGAGGAGGTGGTGGAAGTGTGCTACCAGGTGTGGGTCCGCTTCTCCTGTCTGTTTGCTTTTCTCGAGGAATAAAGAGCATGCCAAAATTGTTATTTTTTAAAAAAAAGAAAGAACAAAGCAAAATTGTCCTCTTAGCTTCTGAGCAGGCAGAGGGATCTGGGACACAGCTGGCACTGTGGTCTGAGTCAGAGGTGTCTGAGCCCTTTCACAGAGCTGGGAACACAGTGAGTGGGTGATCCTGAGCAGCACAGGAGGATTCTGAGCAGCCTGATCACTTCAAGGTGCCCCTGCTTATGCCGGGGGCTTTGGACTAGATGGCCTTTAAAGATCTATTTAACCCAAACCATTCCAGGATTCTGTGCTCCTTCCTTCCAGCCACGACACGGAGCACTGGGAGCTGTGCTCGAGTCCCGGGGCTGGCTGGAGATCAACCAGAGATCCTGTCTGCTGGAAACACAGTCCTCCTGCTTCCTGATCTGAGCCCCATAACAAAAAGCAGATGTAAAGGTCTAGCAGGGATCAGGAAATCTTTTGTGTGCGAGGTGGAGGCAACGCTGCGTGCCCGAGGAACCTGTGAGAAGGGAAAATGGGATTACCCCTGGGGCAGGAGAGACCTGGCTCTGCGGGGGAAGGGCCACTCCGCCTGCCGTAAAGCCTGCCCTGGCTTTCTGGAGCGGTGCTGAGTTAAACCGTGTCTGCAGCCCGTCCTGGAGCATGTGCAGGGCCGGTGGGATGCTGTGCCTGGCGCTCCAGCCCGGCTCCGTGCAGCTCCCTTCTGCCCGCGCCGCCTCCCGCCGCGCCGAGCTGCGAGTCGCTAAACAAAGCCAGGGAAAATCAGGCACAAGCTGTGCAATTTGCAGATGATCTGTGTACCTGCTAGCTCCGAACAGATGTTTTCCTTCGCGTGACCATTTGTGAGCTGCTTCCCTGTCACAGGCTGTGGTAGCTGCGGTGCTCGGGAGTGAGTGATATCTTACACCTGCGCGGAGCAGCGTTCCTGCCATAAACCTGCTTTGCAATTCCAGAAATCTCCCATTACGGAGTTTTATGCCCAGTGCAAACAACGGCAAAATAAGGCTGTTTAGTATTTTTGACAGAGTCTTTAGAAAAAAGCACCGGGAGATAAGAACTGCGGGAGCTGGATGGGATCTGCGTAACTCCGAACCCTCTCCGAGGAGCGGGTGCTGCAAAGGGAAGCGCAGCAGAAGGCAAACCTGCCTCGTGTTGGATCTGCTCATCATCTCCTCTAGCTGGAGGTGGCCTGCAATATTAATATCCCTTTCAGCAGAGATGTTGGTATTTAGCTGGCGTAACTCCGGCTATTCTTGTTATCCACGCACATTCCCGCTTCCTCTCCGAAATGTCACGGATTCTTGGCCACGACAACTTCCCGTGGAAGTTAGCTCCAGGCTTTCGTTCTGCCTTGTGCAAAGCCCGGGTTTCCTGCTGCAGGGCTGTGCCAGGGCGGTGTCAGCAGCACAGGATCGCTGCCTCAGTCATTGTAGGGGGCATTCTGAGCAGCACATCAGAGCAGCTTAACTAGACCAGGCTTGGCTTGGGCTTGGCTTTTCCAAGAGGGCTCTAACAGATAAAAGGACTGCAATTCCTCATCTCCCAGGCAGGCTGGCAGGTGTATAGGAATGTGATATCCGACTCTGGGTTGCCCATGAGGGGAAGGGGTTCTGTCTAGCAGAGGCTGTTCGTTTTTCCTGGCTCCTTCTGAGCTCAGCCAGTGGATCTTCCGACAGTTGTTTGTAATAAATGTGCAGCAAAAGGCAAGAGGAGCCTGGAAGACCCTTATGCTGAAGAGAGGAGTTCAGCAGGGTGTTTTTTCCTAGGATGTGCACCCTCCAAAACGACCAATGTCTTCAGGGAGCTTTGGGAGAGAGGGATGGGTGCCCCTCTGTGATGGGAGGAGGATTCTCTTCCCAGGAACCAGCGCTTGCCCTGCTGCAGTGTGGGCACAAACCCAGGAATGCCTTGCTCAGCCCCTGTGGAGACAGATAATGCGAAACCCCAGGGCTGGCTCTGGGAAATCTGTTGCTTTGTGCTTTTCTGTGCCGAATTCCCAGGTGGGTTTACCTGCAGGGATCAGTGGGAGCCTGGATTCCCTGCGGGCGCTGCCGGAGCGTCTGTCGGGAGCGGCTGCCTGCCATCTGCTGCGGGCTGGGAGCGGGGAGCAGGGAGGTGCCTGCAGGCACAGCATCCTCAGGAGAGCTCCCTCTGCAGCAGCAGGATCAGGCCTCTTGCCTGACCAGAATATGAATTTCTTTGCTCCAACAGAGGAGAACCTCTGTGCACGGCCCAGGTTTGCTGTGCTACCCAGGAGCCTCCTGCCCAACAGTGGTTTGGTGGGGCAAAGTGGATGTGGGGAGTTGAGGGCATCCTTGTCCCCCCCAGCTCATGGCTCCTCTTCCCTCACAGTGTCAACAGCTCTGCTCCCACAAGAAACTCCTCCCAAGGAGGTTTAGGGCGGCACCAGCCTTTTGGGGAGAGTAGAGGTGAGAGATGTGGGGTTTGGGGTGAGGTCTGCTCTAGGGTGAGGAGCAGTTCTGACTGGGGATGTGTGGGGTGGCAGGAGCTGCACTTACAGGGGTCTTGCTTGAGGTATCCAGGGATAATAGACTTCCAAGGCAGGACAAAACAGCACAGAGAATGGAGTGTCCCATGTCACACATTAAAGGCAAACAGGCATTTTCCCATGTGGATCTTTGAAAAGCTGGGATAAAAGAAAAGCCAAAAATGTCATCTGAGATGTAGCTCTCAACGAGGGGATTTTCCCAGTCAGCTCAAATCTCCTGTCCCTCTTGCTGGAAGGGGCCCAACGCACCAAGCACTATTTAACTTGGGAATCTGGGAAAAGGGGGGCCCTGGCCCCAGGGCGCTGGCTCTGCCAGGGTGACCCCCCTTTTGTTCAGTGTGCAGAGGGAAATATTTCTTCCTTTCCTTGCCTGGTTGTCAAATTCATGCCCAGCCCACCGACAAATCCATCTCTTCGGAGATCAATTACAGTGTCTGGCTGCCAAGCCTGGAAAACCAATTAACTCCCAAATTTTTTTTTTCCTGTTTTAAAGAAGGAAAAAAAAGTGAAAGGAGAGAAAGAGAGAGACAAAGAGAGAGAAACACATTGAAGTGGGGGCATAAATCACCTGGAAAACATTCCAAACATTAAAATAAACAAGGACGAATTCCAACTTCATTTGTCTCTTTTGGAGATTCTGTCACTGATTTATTTTGCTGCTCTGTCTGAGCCTCAGTTTTGTCTTTGCTCGTGTTTGGAGTCAGGTGCTGTGTCTGAAGCAGAGCCCTGGGGCTGGATGCTCCTGTGGTGATTCCTGCATGGAGCATCCTCCCTTCTGCAGGGCTGTGATCCCCTCACCTGGAGCCTTAGGGGGTTAAACTCTCTCCATCCTGCAGGACATTTGGGAATGGATTAGAATGGATGCACAGCTCTGCCTGGGCTGGTGATTCGGGAGAGGAGTGTGACCCACCAGGCTTCCCAGGAGGAAATAACTCTGCTTCCCAATCCCAAACTTCTGGCTTTCTGAAGCCTCTCAGAACTGGCTGTTCAGACTGAAGATCTCTGTCTAAACCTCACTTCCTTGATTTTTCAGGGGACTTACTCCTTTTGACCAACTCTTCTGTGTCCTCAGGCCTCCAAAAGGCTTAGAGGAGACTCCTCTTTCCCAAAGGCAGTGGAATGGTGTCCATGTGGAAACACACTGCAGTGCCTGGGGGTGAGCAGGGCCCTGGTGTGTCTCAGGCTGGTGGTCTCACAGGGATACTTAAAGAAAGATTGGGAAAGGGAAAGAAGTAAAGATTGACCTATTTATGACATTTCTGGTTTTGGGAATTGGCCAGCCAAGGGTCTGGCAAGCCCCCAGTGGTACAGCTGGGTATGGATGGTAGTGGAGCGAGGAGAAGCACTTTTGCCTGAGTAAGAGGATTTTCTGTTTCTAAAATGCCATTTATTTGGTATTTTTGGGTGGGAATGCAGGCACCTGGCTGTGGTGGTCGGTACCAGTGAAGTACAGGAGCTGCAGGAGTGATGCAGCACCCCTGAGGGTTCAGTGCCCACCTGGAGTGGCAGCAGACTGGGGGAGTACCCTGGGACATCCCAGGTGTCATTCCTGGTCACCAGGCTTGGACAACCTCTGTCTCCCTCAGGCAACAGGGATTTGAGCCTGGAGCATCTGTGCTGCTGCCTGTCCCCCTCCTGCAAGAAGCTTTAGTTCTCATTCCAGAGGGGAATGAGTGACCCTGGGGGTTGGTGTGCTGAGGAATTGCCACCCTTCCTTCAGCTCCATCAGAAACTCTTCAAGAGGCCATGAACGAACAACCTTCCCTTGGGATAAATTAGCTCCCGGTCCCAACTGAATGGCTGCTCACTTGGAGGTGTCCTTGTCACCCTGTGTGCCCGTGGCTGATCCTCCCTGGGATCCTGCAGTGATCCCAGACCCGGTGATTGCTGCCGGCAATCCAGCGCTGGCGCCTCGTGCCCTGACTGCGGAACACTCTGGAAATTTGGGAGAGGTGGGAGCTCCTCCTTCTGCAAACTGCACTGCACCCCCTGTGCTGGGGACTGACTCTTCAGCTGAGGGTGGTTTGCAGGGCTGCTGTGGGATCTGTGCTTCCCAGCCTGGCTCTGGAAACAAAATCCTGTCGGCATTGTCAAGGAAACCTGGTGAGAGCGCAGAGTTGTCCAACAGCCTCCAGGCAGCCTGGAGCAAAAGCTCTGACAACTGCAAATCGGAATCCAAATGGAGTTTTTTTTTCCTCTCCAGCCCAACACTGTTGCAGGATAGAAGGATGGCATCAGGAAAGCTAAATAATAATAATAATAATAATAATAATAATAATAATAAATCCCATAAAAACCTCCTGCTGTGTCATCCTGCCCAGACCTTCCAGTGACACAGCCTGGGAGTGGAGTCACAGAATCCCAGAATGGTTTGGGTTGGGAGGGACCTTAAAGCCCATCCAGTCCCACTCCCTGCTATGGGCAGGGACACCTTCCACTGTCCCAGGTTGATCCAAGCCCTGTCCAACCTGGCCTGGAACACTTCCAGGGATCCAGGGGCAGCCCCAGCTGCTCTGTGCAACCTGTGCCAGGGCCTCCCCACCCTCACAGGGAAGGATTTCTTTCTGATATCCAATTTAAACCTAATTCTTCTGGAGATTGGCCTGTCAGACCAGTGTGTAAGACAAAATCTCCACTCCTTTCATTTCCAAAGCTGACAATGAGCTGCAGTGATGGGAATTGGGAGAAATCCATGTCCAACAGGACAGAGCACGCTCTGGACAGTTCTTTTGCCGGAGATATTTCCCCAAGAAACCATTGTTTTAGACACAACCCATTACTCGATTTATCAATCCCTAGTTACCCCTCAAATTCCTATATCCCAAATCCATGGGATAGATTGGATAGCTTAATTTGAAATGTGAAAGCAGGTTGGAAATCATTGCTGTGCAAATTGGGTGGAGGGTGGGCTTTTTTCTGTTCCATGGCTCAGCTGGGCTTAAATGAAGGAATAAAATCTGTTCTGGTGGCTCCCAGTGAGGAATATATTCCTTTGGGAAAAGGAGAAAACATTCCCTCCCAACATTTCATTCATCCCAGAGTGAAGCATTTTGACTGGGGGAACTCAGCTAACTTTTTTTCCTCCTCGAAATACGCCAACTTTGAAATATAAAACGTCACATTGGAACTGCAAGTTGAATAGAAATGTTTAGAAAACGTGGGATTATATATCCATATATTTGGAAGTTTAACGAGATTGTGGATGGGAAGAAAGCACCCAGGCTATTTATAATTCAATTAGGCTTAGATTTAGGAGTAGTTCTCGCTCTCTGTAAACTGCATCTCTTTTTCATTTGGAACGATCTCCTTCCTCCATCACAGCCCCCTTTCCTGGCGATGCCTGGGAATATATGGCTGCAGCTGGGAATATATGGCTCTAATAGAGCTGCAATGACTGGAGCTGTACCGTGCCAGCTAACTGCTGTATTTTTCTTTCCCGAGGCTCTCCGGGCGTGTTCACAAGGGAATATTGACATTTGGGACCAAGGGATGGAAAACTAGGCTGTGAGCTGCTGGAGCTGTTATCAAGGATATTTATTCCAGCAACTTTTCCCTGCAGGACTTCTCAAGGTTGGGCCTCTTTTCCCCCATTCCCCTGTAAGTGTCCCACACCGCATTTTCCATTAATTACTAAAATAAATCTAACCAAATGCTCTCCTTCCTGGGCTTTCTTGGTACCTTTCAGTGTTCCTTCACCTCTCTCTTTGCCCTACCGTAAGCAGTGAGTGAGTTCCTACTCTCACTCTGGGGCTTGGCTTCCAAACTGTTTATTGAGTAATAAAAAGGAGACAATTACAAGTCATTGCCCAGGGATAACGTGCTGATAATTTTATGGCTGGACAAACGGTTGGAACAGCCCACAAACGGTGGTGAGCAGGAAATCTGGGATCTGTTGCCGACAGAGCCACCCCCGAGGAGATGAGCCCTCACTGCTGACAATCAAAGCTGCTGCCAACAACTGTGAGCCATTCAAATTGCTGTGGGGATGGGCGGTGGGATGGGCATTGTTTCTTTCGGAGGAAAAAGGGGGAAGAACTTTGGGAAGGTGTTTGGAAGTTCATCCTGCTCGGAGCGAGTGCAAAGGACCACCAGCACTGCTCATGTTCAGGTCCACAGGGCAACAGCTGGGGCCTGGGGATTCCTGGAAAAACAAAGATTAAAGGGTGTTAATGCTTTCAAGCAAACAGGGATCATCCCAGAGATAACAAAGGGATTAAGTTTCTCCAGGCTCTTGAGCAGTGATCCAGCTTTGAAGGTGCTGCTGCAGTGTGACCCTTGGCTTGCTCCCACCTGTAGGATGACTTTCCCCATCCCTGTCACCCCAAAATCCTGGGGATTTCATTATTTCTGTTTTTAAGCCTGTATCTGTAGCTGGTCTAGTTCCCCCCCAGTGAATTTTCCAGTTCCTCTGTGATTCCGTGGGTACAACAGGAGATAATTTCAGGTTTAAAGCATGCCCCTGACCACTGAACATGGAAAACTGCTGCCGTGGAAATGCTTCCAGTAGTCAAAAATTCAGGAGTCAACTGCTCGCCTGTCTGAAACCATTTCAAGGTGGTGTTCCCATTCCTCTCCAGGAGGAACTCCTGCTCCTTCTTAGGAGCAGAACATCATCTCAGCACTCTCTTCTCTCCACTGAAGTGGAGCTCAGTGGATGGACCAGGGAGGGCCCTGGAGAGGTCTCATTCTGCCATCTCCCCTGAGGAGGGATGAGCTGCACCTCTCCCAAACCCGCAGCAGATCCAGACCTCAGAGTGGGCAGGAAGCCATGGAACTGGGAGTAGCTGTTTGCAGCTGCCAGGACCTCCTATTTGTGTGGTAGTGATGCAGATAGAATCTCACAAACCGGTTCCCATCCTGCTTTACTGCAGATTTAATGATTAGAGGAAGAACTCGACTGTTTATCAAAACATTAGACAGTAAAGTTTAACAATAGACAATAAAGGGGTTTGTTTTTCCGTCCTTCTGATTGTTAAAGCAACACCACGCTGGGCTGGAGAGGGAGCTGCTCCCAGTGCCTGGATCCAGAAGGACAGAGTGGGCTTTGATGGGGTTGGGCAGGAGGAAGAAGTTGGCACTGCCACTTCCATGTGAGGCCAATCCAAGATCTGAGGAAGGGCAGGGCCCCATCCCTAAGCAGGCAGTGTCACAGGGCTGGGCAGTGACAGGGGCTGGAGCAGCACAGCTGCCTCCAAAGCCTCTGCCATTGTTGATCAGCAGGATTAACTCTGGATCTTGCCAGAGGTGCTGCTTCCTCACCCGCTCCCCTCCCTCCCTGGCAGAGGCATCCCTGCTAAAGAGCCCTGGTGGGAGCCAAGTTCTCCAGCTGCTGCACGGGGATGGAGAATGGGCAGTCCCTGCCACCTCTGCTGTCCCTGTAGCTGGGTGTGAAAACACCTTCAGACATCCACGGGTGTAGCTGGCACCCACTGTGGAAGTGGCTCCTTAGGGTTGGGAGGCAGGGGTTTGTAATTCCTGTGGAGTTTTCTCCTGGTATCACCTTTTCAGGCTGGTTCCTGTGCTGAGCTGGCTGGTCTGGCTTCTCCTGGGGGCAGAGGAGAAAACCAGGGCTCTCCAGGCTCACTCATGCTGCCTAAGGAATGTTCAGTCAGCCTCCAGAGGGCCTGAAGCCCCTGCACATGTTCCAGTGGGGCTCCAGGTGAATTCTCTTGGCCATAGACAGGAAAATGCACAGAGGGAAATCTTGCCTCAGACCCTGAAACACTCAGTGTGTCCTTCAGGGTCCAACTCCTTTGGCTCCCTGCAAGAGAGCCCTGCAGGCTGAGCAGCCCTGCTGAGGGCTGGTGGGATTCCTGCACCTTAGGGAGTTCTTGGAGTCCTGGGCAAGCCCAAAGCAGGGCTCCTTCCAGCTGCAGTCCCAGGGCTGCCAGAGGTTCCCATCCAGTGGGAGTCTGTGGGTCACACTGGAGGGTCAGGGATGTAGGGCAGGTGTAGGAGAAGCTTCTCCCTCCCCCTTGTGCTGTGGTGGGGTGTGAAATCAGGTCTTGCTTCCCTAGGGAGCTCCAGCCAAAGGACCAGACTCCAAACGTAAAGGCAAGGTAAGAGTTTGTGTCTTTGCTGGGCTTGGAGGGGAAAGAGGGATGGGAAACAGATGAGAACATGTCAGGATTAGAAGGAGAGGGTTGATTGTTCACGGTCCTGGCATGAACCAGGATTTGTACAAGCTCAGAACACTTTGGGCACTGAACTCTTCTCTGAGCCCTCCAAAAAGGCTTTAAAGTTGCCAGGAGTGAAGGTGAAGCTGTGAACCAAGAGCCTTCTCCAGTGGAGTGTGAGAAGCAGTGATCCCTTTGCACTGGAGGCAGGAATTACAGGTAAAGCCCTCCAGGGATGTGTGGCAGGGCTTCTGCTGCCTTGTGCACAAAAAATATGGGAAGGGGAGCAGGCAGAAAAGTAAAATTTGCCGGGACATGGCACTGCTCAGGACAGGGCCAGCAAAAGCTGAGTGCAAAGAAGCTTAGCAGCTAATGAGGGCTCAGGATGGTGTAGAACCATGGAATATCCTGAGCTGGAAGGGACCATTGAGTCCAACTGATTCATTGTTGGCAACTGCACATGGAGAAAACCAAGAGAAACTGCACTTCTGTGGTCCAAACGAGCTGTCAGCCTCTGGGAGGAGACTGGAGAGGCATCACAGGACAGTCCTGGGAATGTCAGCAGGAATATCCACAAAGGCAAGAGTGGCACGAGGAGTTACAGGGGAGAAATGGAGCAGCAAACAGAGCCAGTCACGGTGCCACCAGATCCATCCTGGAGCAGCTGCTGGGTGCTGTGAGCAGTCCTGGTGCCCCTGCCTCAGCAAAGGTGTGAGAGGAAAGCTACCTGTGGTAGCAGCAGGACCTCAGGGGACAGGAGACCTTGGTCTGAGAGACTGAAGGAGCAAACAATAGGAAGAAAGTGGCTTGGAGGAGGCAGATGTGGAGCTGGATGGACCCTTGCTACAGCCAGGGCTGATGGGGGATAGAGACCCCAAACTTGGCTCCCACGTGTGGCACTTTGGACCTGTGGCAGCACCCAAAATGTAGAGCAGTGAGGGGATATCAGGGCACTCCTGGTCAGAGCCACTGTAGGACAGCCTCACGCTGCTCCCTGTCCTTGTCCTGGCCATTCCCAGCCAACCCCTGCTGCTCGGGGGTGGCAGGAATGTGCCACTGAACACCACACTGTCACCTGGGCTGCACCAGAACACAAACTTCAGCCCCAGGAGACTTAAATGGACTCAGCCTCCCTCCTCAGCCCTGGAAAATCTTAAGGATTAAGTTCTGACCCCAGCGAAAACAGCTGAGCATTTTCTGGTTGAGGCCGGTGGGCTGGAATTTAATTCCCGGGTTTAAAGCCTCTTTAAAATCAGCTGTGATATATAACCAGCC
This sequence comes from Phylloscopus whistleri, assembly GCA_017589585.1. Lineage (NCBI taxonomy): Eukaryota > Metazoa > Chordata > Aves > Passeriformes > Phylloscopidae > Phylloscopus > Phylloscopus whistleri. The sequence continues at coordinate 1,425,096 of JADMLD010000044.1, forward strand.
TTCTCAGCCTCTAAATACCTCAACGAGATTGGCAGCGCTCAGCAGGGCCATGGGCAGGATTACCTGTAAATCCGTGGGTCAGGAGAGAAACTGGGGAGCCCAGCTGGGGCAGAGCGGAGCCGCGGGGCTGGAATTGCCTCTGCTTGTGGCTGTGGCGTGCAGGGAAGGCTGGGAAGCAGGTGAAATCCCTCTCTTTTGAACCCCGGAACTGCTGTTGCATATTCCTGTTTGTGCTCACCCTTTAGGAGGATGTTTTGCACTCATATTTATGTACACACACACACACACACCTCCCCATGGGTGCACACACCACAGAGCATCTCCTCAGCCCGCAACCTTCCCTAAACTGCAAAAAAACCCAGACAAAAAAAATGAAAATTAAGTCTCTTATCATTGCTAAATCATCAGAAACTAATATTAGAGCTGCTGGACGATTTTCCCCCTGAACTATCCCCACCCCGCGATCCTAACGCGATGATTCTTCCTGTAGCTCTTTACATTCTATTATTTATAAGAAACAATGTTCAGCCCTCCCCTGACAGCATTTGCGCGGCTGCGGAGAGCAGTGCGGCAGAAAAGGTGGGAGAACAATTTTGGTGATGTTTCCATAGCTACCTAGCTGCTAAATGTGGTTTATTCCATTTTAAAGTCACCCAACACACACACACACGCACACACGCACACAGCCCTCCCCTCGCACACGCAGGCACCGGGAGCGCAGCCCCTAATCCCTGCTCTGCCTATTCCAGCCTCATCTGCCTGCGATTTGTGTCTCTAAAAGGGCTGCTTGCTGCCTAAATAAATGGCTGGATACAGCAGGAGGATAAACATATTGTTTCTCGCCCGCTCTCCTCTCCGACGTGTGTGTTCCAGTCGCTCCCTGTAATATTATTACGGATATTTTTTTTTTTTTCCCCAGCCGTGGTGCGCCGGGGAAGTCGGAGGTAGGAGGGTGTCCTCTCGTGGTCTGTGGCATCTCTGCAGCCTCGGAGCTGGGAAAAAAAAAAGAAGGGGGAAAAGGGGTACCTTGGAAGCGGGTGGGCATTTTAGGGGAAAACCTCTTGGGCTGGAGTTTCGGAATTCGGGGATTGTGTTCAAAAACATCTGGGCACCTCCCTGGTACCGGGAGGGAAATCCCGGCTGGGTTTGCGGGATCCTTCGGGGAGCAGCCGGGGGCCACTGGCCACACTCAGTTTTCCAAGCACATCCCTGGAAATAGGAGGAAGATGAGGCACGGGGAAGGGGATGGTTGATCCCAGCTCTCCAGGGCGGAGGAAATCTGCAGGGAGCCATTGCCGAGCCGGCTGCGTGGATTCCTCCCAGCCCTGCTACCAAAGGAAAGCTGGATCTTGGGATCTGCTCCCTCTGGAGAGACTTGCAGGGCTCATCCTGCTGCCTCCGTGGGGCTGAGCCTCTCCCACCCACACACAGCATTTTCCAGTCCCTTCCAGGTGTTCCCAGTGCTGCACTGGTATGCCCTGGGTCTCTGCAAAATGAGGCAGGGGAAAGCTGGAAGCAGGACAAAGAAATAGATGCAGGCAGGGACAACAGGCAGAGAGTCCGTCAGAAAATAGGAGAAGACATGCCCAGCAGGAATTCCTGACTCGAGGTTTATCTGAATGGAAATTGGATATAAATGAGGGGAATATTCTTCACTCAGAGAGGGGTTCAGCACTGGGAGAGGTTGCTCAGAGAAGCTGTGGCTGCCCTGTCCCTGGAATTGTCCAAGGCCAGGTTGGATGGGGCTTGGAGCAGCCACGTGGAAGGTGTCCCTGCCCATGGCAGGGGGTGGAATTGGATGAGCTTTAGGAGCCCTTCCAGCCCAAACAATTCAATGATTCTGTGACTATAAATGAGCAGGATAAGGAACATGCAAATATCTGAGGAGAGCAGCCTGCTGCCCACCCCTCCTGCCTGTGATCCAGCCCCGTTCCCTCCCGTGCTGTGTCACACCACGGCCCCTGCACATCCCGTTTGACACAGCCACTGTGGTCATTTGTGTCCCCAACACACACTGCAGGGGGGCAGCCACAGCTTTTCCTGGGAATGGCACCAGATTGATCCCTCTGCTGTGTCCCGAGGGCCCCTGCGAGCCTCTCCCAGGGATGTTCTGCTGTAAATCTGTCCCAGAGAAGAATCTTTCCTGAGGTGGAGGATTTTTGTCATTTTATTTTTTTTCTTCTTCTTCTGCCTGGCAGAAAAAGGGGAGTGAAGAGCACTGCTGAAATCGTGTTTTACTCGTGTTTGTCACCAGGTACAAAGCAAATAAATCATCATTGGAAAGCAAAGGCACCTCTGACCATCCCTCACCTGCTCATTTGTCCTCTTGTTTTGCAGGTTCCCTCTGCCCCACGGAGTTGCCTAGGGTCTGCCAAGGTGCCAGGCAGAGCCAGGCACAGATCCATCCCTCTGGAGTGCCCCAGCTGAGCAGGAGGAGTGGTGGGGAGGCAGCAGATTCCTTTGGGATCGCTGGGATTCAGCTCAGCCCCGTGTGGCTCTGCCAGCCCAGCTGCAGAGAGGCTGCATCTGCAGGGATCTCACATCTGGGATAACCTGCCTCAGGAATCAGGCAGGTTCCATTGTCCTGGCTCTGTTCCTTCCCAGGCACAGCCCTGACTCCTCCTGGCTCTGTGGGGAAGGTGCTCCCACCTTTCTTTGGGAGCCCTTTCCATCGAGCCCAGCACACATCCAGCCCATTTTGCCACGGATGCCTTTTTCTTCCCTAGCTTGCTCCAGCTGTGAGCAGCTGCAGTGCTGGCTCTCATCCCTCCAGCTGCCCTCCCCAAAGTCACATCCCTTCACAGATCCCATTTCCCACCCAGCTGCTGTATTTATCACACCTTTATCACAGAACCACAGGGGCTGGGCCAGGCTGGGGAGCTGGACAGGTCCCATCCCAGAAATCCTCTGTGCCCTGGGCTGATCCCCCAGCGTGGGCAGCAGGAAAGGGATTGGGATTGTGCCCCTCTGCCCCTGTGCTCAGGTCAGACCCCACCTGCAGAGCTGCCCCAGCCCTGGGCCCGGCACAGGGAGGACGTGGAGCTGCTGGAGAGAGTCCAGAGGAGGCACCAGGGTGATCAGAGGGATGGAGCAGCTCTGCTGGGAGGAAGGGCTGGGAGAGCTGGGATTGTTCAGCCTGGGGAAGCTCTGGGGTGATCTAATTGTGGTCTTCCAGTCCTTGAAAGTTGTGACAAGAAAGATGGAGAGAGAATATTTCCAAAGGTCTGGAGTGGCAGGACAAGGGGGAATGGCTTCCCATTGGCAGAGAGTTTAGACAGGAAATGGGGAAGAAACTCCTGGCTATGAGGGAGGTGAGGCCCTGGCACAGAGCAGCTGTGGCTGCCCCTGGATCCCTGGGAGTGTTCAAGGCCAGGCTGGATGAGTTTGGAGCAACCTGGGGTAGTGGAAGGTGTGGCTGCCCATGGCAGGAGGTGGAATGGGATGAGTTTTAGGGTCTCTTCCAACACAAACCATTCCATGATTCTCTGGAAATGAACTGAACTCTTGCCAAAGAAAGCCTCAGCAGCTCCTGGCTGGGTTATTTTCCTGCACAAGGTGAGATCCAACAGTTGGCCAAGAGATGCCATCACTGATGTCCAGTTTGTGCCCAAGGGATGGACACACTCCTTGGTGACTTGCCTTGGAATTCCAGGACATTTCTCTTTACTGCTTCCTGTGGGCCCAGGAGGGGCTGGCAATCAGTGGATTCCCTGTGGCCACAGAGCTCTCCTGGGCCATCATTATGGGTGATTATCAGCAGTCACCATGTCACTGCTCCCAAGACAGGCTCTGCTGGCTCTGTACTGGCCTCCTCTCCTCTCCAGCCCACAACAGGCAGGTGCTGGAGGTCAGGGGTTTTTTTGTGGCTCTGTGGTGACAAGGAATATCTGAAGCCTCAAAAATTAGCCAGAAATTGGACTGCTAGCCCCTCTCTAGCCAAAAACAGCAGCACAGGAACATTTCCTGCTGCCTTTCCTGCCTCTGGCAGCACTGGCACCAGGCAGGAGACTCATGGGACAGGGCAGGACCCTGCTGTGGCAAAGGGAGAGGTCTCCATCCCTGTGCCCTGGGGAATATGAGAAGCTGCCCCATTCAGCAAAGTCACAGCTGCCTGAAACATTCCTCCAGCCCTGCTATCTGGATTATGGAAGGCAGAAGGGTGGTTTTTTTTTTTTTCCTTTTTTTTTTTTAATCAGTTCAATGTTTTACAGCTCAAATTCAAATAGAAGCTTAAGAGCTTAAACAATGAAACATAAGGATGTGCTGGCAGGGCTGGGCTGTCTCCTCTCCTGTTTGCAGCTCTGCTTGGCATCAGCCTGGGCAGAAAAAAACACCTGTGCTCTGCCTGAGCAGCCTTTCCAGGCATTCCACTGCCTTGTGTGAGGTGGAACAAGTGGGAAGAGCTTCAGGAAAGCTGGTGAGGGACTTCTGACAAGGGCCTGGAGTGGCAGGACAAGGGGGAATGTCTTCCCACTGCCAGAGGGCAGGGTTAGGTGGGATATTGGGAAGAAATTCTTCCTTGTGAGGATGGTGAGGCCCTGGCACAGGGTGCCCAGAGAAGCTGTGGCTGCCCCTGGATCCCTGGAAGTGTCCAAGGCCAGGCTGGACAGGGCTTGGATCAACCTGGGCTAGTGGGAGGTGTCCCTGCCATGGCAGGGGGATGGGACTGGATGGGCTTTAAGGTCCCTTACAATTTGGGACATTCTATGATGATTCTGTGATTCCAGTGGGGTTGTGCAATCCTAAAGCCACTGACCCAATCTGTCCAGCAGCCCTTTCCATGCCTTCTCCCTCTGCCCTCCTGCCATCCATGTCTTTGTTGGGGTCCCCAAGGCATTTTGGGAGGTTGCTCTTGTAGGGCAGGTTCAGAGCTGGGGGGATGGTGGCAGGGGGAAGTGTGTGTGCACAAGGAGCCCCCCAGGTACTGCCATCCCCAGCCTTCAGCTGGATGGACCTGCCTGAAAATAATTTTGGCAGGTTTGCCCAGGAAAGCTTTGTTGCTGTTCAGTGCTGGTGATCAGGGCTGTCTGCTCTTCCACTTGGATGCTCCCGAATCCCAATGAAGCCTTGCCATCCATTGCCTCCAGCTTGGTCCCTCTTAGTTGGTCTCCTCCACCCTTGACCACCTCTCCCCCTTCTCCTTCTCCTTCTCCTTCTCCTTCTCCTTCTCCTTCTCCTTCTCCTTCTCCTTCTCCTTCTCCTTCTCCTTCTCCTTCTCCTCCTTCCCCTTCCCCTTCCCCTTCTCCCTCTCCCTCTCCCTCTCCCTCTCCCTCTCCCTCTATCTCCATGCCCAGCCCCTATCACAGAGCAAGAGCTTCCCCTCCTCCCACCCCTCAGAGTTACTGTGGGAAGCACCAGTGGTGCAAGAAGCCAAAGGAAGCCAAGAGACAGCTCAGGAGTCAGGAAAGGGGCTCCTCCTGCCCACCACAACCTATGGAAACACCACTGCCCCCTGACTGTGTTATCAGGGCAGAGAACTGACCATGTCTGGACTCTGGATGGAAATACAAGCAGAAGGAAGGATGCTGCTCCACTGGAAGGAGGGAGACTCCTCCCAGGCTCCTGGAGCAGATCCCCACCTGCTGTAAATAAAGGAGCACCAGACTGGTTTACACAAGCTGCAGCTGCTGAAAAATGCTTTTTCCAAACCCTTTCCCTGATGGGATTGGTTTTCTTTTTCCTATCTTCCTCCGACTCTGAATGCCATCATGAAAATCTGCATGTCCTGCCCCACCCTGTCCCTTGCAGCCCTTTTGGGGAGCTGAGGGTGGCTGAGGAAAATCAGACCTGGATTCAGTTCAGGGCTGGAAACACCGTGCTGCCCTTCCCAGAGCTGACCTGCTATCCCTGCCAGCACCCCCAGTGCCCTCCTGCAGAGCACTCCCCAGGCATCCCTGAAGGGCTGCTGGACCAGCAGCTGATGGATGTGCCAGATGGAGCTGGAAGGAGCCTGTCATCCCAAGGGTTGGCTCTGCAGCAGCTCCTCTGCTGTCCCCACCCGTGCCTTTGGTGTGACGGTGACGTGGGGACAGGGCACAGACCTGGGCTGGAGGCAGCACCCCAAAGCTCTCTCGTAGGTGAGCTGGTGTTTAAAGCTGTCTCCCTCAAAGTCAGCCATCTGGGCTGTTTTCTGCAGGAGTGATAAACACTTAAGGGTCACCTGCTTTCTTTAATCTCCTCTGGCTCGTATTCATCAGAGCTGCACACCATATTAATTATGTTCCTTTTATTCCTGCCCATGCCAGCACAGAGGGATCATTACTGCTGCTGCTTCCTCTTTTTATTGTCTGGATGCTCGCAGTCACCAGCTCTGGAATCCTGGACCACGAGAGGACACTTTGCTGATCACCTTCCTTCATTAAGGAAACTTAATTTTAGTGCTGATGGGAAATTGGATTAAAGAAAATAAACCACCCAAAAACAGCCATAAGGTTTCTCGTTGGATTAAATATTAAAATTAATAATCCAGTGCTCCGTTCAGCTCTGTATTTATGTTAATATTTAATTCAATAACAGCCCGTGGTTTAGAACATTTTCCCATTTGTTTAAAGCTCCAGATGAAATTGCAATTTCTGCCTAAATTGGAGCAATATGGAGCAAACTGGGTTATGCTAATGAGGAGGAATGGCAGCTCCCAAAATCCTCTACCTGGTGGGGGGGCTTCAGCAGCGGGAGGGGGAGTGGATGGTGAGGCAGCAGGGAATGCAAACCCTGCAGGCTGCAGGAAAAGAGGCTGCAGGGCCAGCAGATCCCAGAGACTGGGAGGGCTCCACGTGCAGGAACCCCTCAGCTTCCAAGTGGGTGCTGCCTGCCCCTGTTGTGGTACCTCTGCAGCATCAGGGAGCTTGAGGATGTTTGCCCCTGGAAAAACCACTGGGAATGCCAGTGAGATCCTGATCCTGGGCTGGGGGTGTGTTCTGGCTGGCAGGGACGCACCTGGAGGCCTTGCAGGTGGATCTCTGCTCCTGTTTGGGGTGTTTCCTCTCACAAACCCTGCTAGCAGAAAGAGTTGCCGCGCGAAATCTGGGACTGGGATGTGATCCAGGCATCAGTGATGGGCTCAGGTTGCACAGGGGTGGATATTAGGAAGATTTATTCAGTGAAAGGGTTGCCCAGCTCTGGCACAGCTGCCCAGAGTGGTGACACCATCCCTGCAGGGATTTAAAAGCTGTGTGGATGTGGCATTTGGGCACATGGGTCAGTGGTGGGGAACAGTTGGACTGGATGGTCTGAGAGGGCTTTTGATCCTAAATGATTCCATGATTCTGTGAGGACGTGGGGTCTGGTGTGAGGCTGGTCCCAGGCTGAGTTTTCCACTGATGGCTTTGAGAAGATATGAAATACCAAGCAGGAGGCACCAAATACCTTTCTGTGCTGTGCTTTCCTTTCTCCAGTGCTTTTTTCCTGGCTGGAGTAGAGCTCAGCTGCTGGTGCAGTCCTGGGGTTCAACCTCAGCACCCCGTGAGGAGAACTGAGCCCACAGGGAGAATCCATCACTCAGGAGATTTAATAATGCCGTGCAGAAAAGAATCTGGGAAGGACTTTCAAAGCCCTGCTCAGCTGCTCTCTTTTTCCAAGGGATGGGAAATGAACGTTTCCCAAGGGTGGGCAGAGCCCCTCGCCCAGGCTGATGCCGGGGTTTCACCCACTGGGAGATGTTTGATGTGACAAAAGCTCTTTTCTTCCCCAGGAGAGCTCTCATCTTGAAAAAGAGAATAATTATGGAGTGACATGGAGGAAGAATGTGGAACACGGAGCAATGATCAGTAAAACTTAAAAGCTTTGGAGGTGGAGTTCCAAGTGAGCTTCCTGAAGTTTGGATACATACCCAAATTTCCTCGAAACTTTTCGGGCCTAATTAAATTCGAGGGGACTTATAAAAAAAGCATGCATAGAAGAGAAAACTTTTCTGCTATGAAAAAACTGCTTAATAAAACAGATTATGTGCAAAATAGAAACCTGGGCCTTGCAAAAGAAGAGTAAAACGACACTAATGAGCAGAGTCTGGGTGTTAATGAATGGGATTAGCATTCCATTCCCTGCAACTCTTATAAATAGACCCACCAATTTTAGGTTTCCTGCTCTTCAAAGAACCTGATGTCATTTCTGGGGGTGTTAATTCCATTTTGTACAAGGAGAAACTGAGGCAGAAACCAATCACTTGAACCACTCCTCAGGCCTGTGGTTGGGCTGGAGAAGATCTGAGGTTTTATTTTTATAGGGTTGGATTTGGACTTTGGGCAGTCAGAACCCAGCAGGCACCATCCTGAGCTCTGTGTGTGGAGCAGCTCTTCCATACTCCTGGAGACAACACTGAGCAGGTGGCAGCTCCTGCAGGTCCCTTCTGGATCCTGAGTGTTTTATTTCTCTCTGGACGTTGAGTGGACTTTGGCACTTGGCAAGCACCCCGGGATGGGGCTGGCCCTCATTCCCAGCAGGACTTTGCTCACGTCAGAGCATGTCCCTTCTGTGCAGCTGTTGGATGTGACAGCAAATGGTCCCACCAGCCTCAGCTGGGGCACCAGAGCTCTGTTTCCCAAGCTCTGTTTTAAAAGACTGAACCATCCCCTTCTTCCACCACCACATGATCCTCAGCCTGTCCACTGAAAGCCAGGAGTGGTTCTATTCTTGTTTCCTTGCCCTTTTGAGCTCTTCTGGGAGTGTTGCCATCCATGATGGAGAAGGATCCCAGTTAGAGCTGGATAGGACTGGGAAGGATGGGCTGGTTTCATGGGAACATCAGGAAATAAGTGTGCATGGATGTCCTTGTCACCTCCAGGGGCTGGAGAAGGAGATCACTGCCCTTCATTTCAGCTCTACAGAGGCTGATTTTGGGGAGAAAGGTGTAAAGAGACCAAAGGCTGCTGTGGAAGGGCTTGGAGGCTCTGCTGGTTCACACAGGATCACTCCTTCCTTCCTTATTATTTCCAGCCAAAGTCCTGGTGCAGTGATGGACACCTTCAATGACATCCTGGAGAAGGAGGCTGGGATGAGGCACTGTTCATAATTGGAAGGATGACAAGAAGGAAGAACTGATGTGTTCAAACATACGGGCTGGGATTCCTCTCACCTCACCAATCATGGCAAAACAAGGTGCATGCTCAGTTTTTATCTCTCTCTGGTCCATGCAGAGGCAGGTTCCTCCCAGAAGGCCATTTTTCCTGTCCCAAAGAGTGTCCATGACAGATGGGATCAGGAGCCCTCATGAGATTTTGCCATCCTGGTGACAATAGAGAAAGCACAGGCAACCTTGGGACCAAACATCTGACTTTTAGTTGGGGCTGCTAACAGAGACAAGCCCTCTTTCCTCCTGGAAAAAGCACAGGTAACTGTAATTTCCCCAAATTTCTGACAGTGAGCCTTCATTTTTCCACCAGCCCTGGCTGGCAGGAAGAGCTGCTGCTCTGGGAGGAGATGGGTGGTGCTTGTAAAGTGGAGTGAGGAAACAGCAGGGAACTGCTGCTGTCTGCCTGACAGCAGGATTGCATCTTGATGGCCCCCCTTGGCTCCAGAGGCAAGGTCCAGACCTCTGGAATTGCTCTGTCCTGCATTGCAGACCAGGCTGAGGAAGGAGCTTTCCTTACATTTTCCACGGAACTGCTTTAGTCTTACCAGAAACCACTGGGATTTTGTCTGCTACGCCCTCAAATAATGTGGGCAGACTCATGAGCCAGGCATGGGTGGGCTGAAACCATGGGGGGCAGATTCTCCTGGAACAGAATTCAGGAAGTCTTTCCCTGTCCACCTGCCTGATCTGTGCCTGCAGCTTTGCACAACTACCTGTCCTATATTTTCCCTTCTTTTTATTCAGAGGAGGGTGTGAGTGTGTTGCACATCAGCTCTGGAGGCCCCTGGATTAACAGCAGCTTGCAGAGCCTGGAGCTGGGCTGGATGTGGAAGCAGCCACAGTTTTGGGCTGGCCCCAGGCTCTGCTCCCACCACAGTGGGATGAAAGCAGCCCTTCCTGCGAGGTGCCTCTTCTCCAGGTTGGGGATCCCAGCAAGTGCTTGCTGAGGCTCTCAGCTGGCTGTCTTGCTATTTTCTCCTTCTATTTGGGAACAGATGAGCGGGGGAAAGGCACAGATGACAATATTTTGCCATCTCTTACTGCTGGAAGCGAGGATGAGCAGCTTTGTTTGAGCAGCCGTGTCTCTGCAGGCTCCTGGCAGGTTGTGCATAGACCACGGTCCCTGGTGGTGGTCCTGGGGACTGGGGGGGCTCTGACTCCATGGGGGGGGGAAAGCTCATCCTCCCCTTGCTTTCAAACATGGATTTGGAAAGTCTCCTCTGTAAAGGAACAGTGGGTCCCGTGGTGGGACAAGGGGGAGTGTCCTTAAGCTGAAAGAGGGCAGGATTAGGTGGGATACTGGGGAGAAATTGTTCCCTGTGAGGGTGGTGAGGCCCTGGCACAGTATGCCCAGAGAAGCTGTGGCTGCCGTGGGTCCCTGGAAGTGTCCAAGGCCAGACTGGATGGGGCTTGGAGCCACCTGGGACAGTGGAAGGTGTCCCTGCCCATGGCAGGGGGTGGCACTGGATGGGCTTTAAGGTCCCATCCAACCCAAACCATTCCATGATTCCAGTCCAATCCCTCATCCTGCTCCCAGGCATTGCTCTCAGGACAGCCTGTTGAGCTGAGGTCCCTATAAGGAGATGCAGGGCAGGAATCTGGGGCTCAGCAGCTCTCCCAGCTCATCTTGTCTCATTTGTAAACGTGTTTGAACTCAGACTTCCGAGCTACCAGTCAGATCTGTCACCTTTGGACACCTCTTTTTGTGCCAGCAGGGAGAGACTGCTGTCCTTGGGTGAGCACCAGGCTGGGCAGCTCTGCTGGCACAGCATGGGGACCTGATCCATATCCTAACCACCCCCCTACAGAGTCCTAAAAACCCCCAGAGCGGCTCAACCCCTCCTTCTGACTCAGAGCAAGCAGCATCCCCCCTCCTCAAAGAGAGCTGCAGCAGAATTGCAAATGCCCAACCCACCAGGATTTCACTCCGTGTTCAGCAGGCTTGCACAGGGCTTTTTTTTTTTCCCCTCCACCTTAGGGGTTTAGGCGGCACATCAAGTCCAGTAATGAACTGTTACTCCGGAAAATAAGACTTTCATTAGGTTAGGATTCAGCCGGGGTGTCTGCGTTCCTCGATAATGAACCGTGATATTGTGCAAAGCCCTGGCGAGGAGCAGAGCCCGGCTTATCTCCCGCTATCGCTTACCCGCTTACCGCCGGCACACGCCCGGGGCTGGCACGGCGGGCGGGGACCGGGGCTCCTGCTCCCCGAGTGTAGTGGTTTAAGGTAAATTTGGGAGGAGAACTCCTAGGGAGAGCCTCCCTCCCCTCCCCGCAACCGGTTCGGGAGAAAACCTCCTCAGAGAGAAGCGGAAAGAAACCTGTTTATTAAACTGGCAAAAACACTCCCCCAGCACAACAAATTGAACAATACCAGATGACAAGAACTTCACGCTGACCGGGACAGATGATAAATTAGGGAAAACAAAGTCCCTCCTGTAGATGGTTTCTGGTCTCAGCTCTTCCTCGCTTCCTCGCTGGGAAAAGTTGTGGCACTGGAGAGATCTTGGTGGGTCTGGTGCAGACTCCCCCGGAGCCTCCCCCCGCCCCGGGGTCCTCAGTTTGGGGAGGTTTGAGCAGTCCAAAAACAGGCAGAAAAAAGGAAAAAAAGGGAAAAAAAGAAAAAAAGGAAAAAAAGAAATCTGAAGCTGCTCAGCCCTAAGCTACGCTAACTAGCTACAAAGCAAAAGCAAAGCCAAAGTGAGCGCCGAAAAAAAAAACAAACCCAAAAAAACCCCCTTGCTGTCTGTACCTGGTGACTCCCACTCTTCAAGGCCAGTCCGAGAGGTTTCCGAAAACAAACTGTGCATTTTTCTCCCCGCTTCACTCTCAGGTCCAAATTAAAGGCACAGAGTACCATATCCAACACAAACCCAACAGACAATTGGGGATCCATCGTAACCTCACCCCAGAACACGGAGAAGCTTTCTTGGGGTCAAACAGTGGTTTAAGTGTTGAGCCCAAGCCTGCCTTTCTCGCTGCTGACGGCCTACAAACGAGTGCTGATGTTTCCCCTGGTTTGTTGAGGTGTTGGTTATTCATCACTGGCAGGTCCTGCGATGGCAGTGGTCTGCTCTGCTGTGAAAACATTAATAACTGCTCTGGCTGAGCACTGCGAGAGCGTTCATTTCACAAACACACAGGAAATTCGGCCTGGCTGGGATTAAAGCTCAGCCTTCCTTTGTAGGCCAGGCTTTCAGGGCATGTTTTACCAGGAGAAAGGATTTGCTCTCTGTGGATCTACCCCTGCCCAAGCTCACTGCTCACCCCCCAGCCACAGCCTGAGCCACAGGGCTGCTGGAGAGCAACAGCCATCAAAACTGAGCCCAAGCCAGGCACAAACACAGCGATTTGGAGTTATTCCTGCCCTGTCTGAGGGTCTGGAGCAGCATCCTGGGTTTTTTTTTCTGGATCTCCCCATCCCTGTGATGTGAGGAGCAGGCAGGATCTGTGCCCTGAACTCGTGGCTGGGGGTTCAGCCCCGTGGCTCTGCCTCCCCATCCCTGCAGCAGCCCCTGCCTGCTCCTGGCACCGCTCACCTCCACCAAGGACAAGGAGCAGCAAATCCCAGCAGCCTCTTAAAAAACATTTTAATTAAAAAAACGACATAACAGGAGCTTTAAAGGACATGAAAGACAACAGCTGTGGAGCTGCTCTCTGCCCCCCCTCCCCTGCCTCCCCCTCCTCTCTGCAGTGCTCTTCAGAGTGATTTTCATGTAAAAGCTTCTTGGGTTTCCTGGTTCCTGGCCTCCATCTGTGGTTCTGAGCACAGGCCAGCCAGGAGGGAGGGCAGGGGCAGCCCCTGGGCTGGCAGGAGCTGGCACATGAGGGGACAGCCTGCCTGGCCCAGCCCAGAGCAGGCTGGAGCTGCACAGCCCACCTTGAGGTGGGGATTGGGAGCGTCAGGGAGGACGAGGAGGGTCTAAAGCTCCACTGCAGTCAGACCTGGCTTAGAGGAGACTGGGGATCCAGCCCAGCCCAGAACAAGACCAGAGCTGGTGGAGGAGATTGTCTTGGAGTCCAGCTGGAGGTGTGACACACGGCCTGCAGGGCAGGGGTGTCCTTTGGAGATGGCCAGCCATCAAAACTGAGCCCCAGATGGTCCCAGCTCAGCTGGTCCATCCAGCCTGGGGCCAGTTGCTGATGTATCTAAGCCTGGATTTGCTGTTGGCTGGGTGGGTGTCCCAGCTGGCACAACACAGGGATGTGCTGCCCTGGATGTGCTGCCTTGGCACGGGAAGGCCCTGGCACAGCGGCCACCACGGCTGCCCCATCTAGGCTGAGCTGCTGAGGCCTGAAATCTGCTAGCAGTGACTTTTTTACCCTCTTTAGATGGGATATCAGGAGGGAATTGTTCCCTGTGAGGGAGGTGAGGCCCTGACACAGGTGCCCAGAGCAGCTGTGGCTGCCCCTGGACCCCTGGAAGTGTCCAAGGCCAGGTTGGACAGGGCTTGGAGCAGCCTGGGACAGTGGAAGGTGTCCTTGCACATGACAAGGGTGGCACTGGATGGGCTTTAAGGTCCCATCCAACCCAAACCATTCCATGATTATATGATTTTACTGAAAATCTATTTCCTGGGACCAACACTGAGAGTTTTAATCCAGAGCTGGGGATCTCCAGCCACCTCCTTTTCTCAGGGGAACACAAGTGGGAGAGACCCCCAAGACCACGGAACTAAGTTGGGCCAGCCATTCCAGAGGGGTTTCCCAACTCTGTTGCTGACACTAATACATTATTTAGGTGAAACACAATGTGGCATTAGCCATCACAGGAAATATTTGGATTTTATTTAGGAAATCTGATGAGAAGGAGGAGCCCCTACACCATGTTGAGGAGGAAAAGATGTTGCCAGATCTTTCCTTTGATGTGTTCACCCCCTCCCACCCCACATGTCCAACCTCTCAGGCCTAAAATCATCAATCAAACCAACAGAGTGAAGGCAGGAGCAGGACCAAAGTCTTCTCACTGGAATTCTCCACACTTTGCATTTTGCAAATGTAAAGCCCTCGCTGGTTCAGGGCTTCCAATTAGAGCTGAGCAAATGAAAACCTTCTCAGCTCACTGCCCAATCCTCCACCAAAAATTCAAATAAGGAATGGTTTGGATCGGTGCAAACCCTTTGATTTTTTTTTTCTCCTCCCAAAATAAACCCTTCTCCTTCCCACCCTGATTAATTTTAGATCCCATGAAAATGTTTTATTCAATTGCAGAATGAAATGTCATTTCAGAACATTAGCTGGAATAATGCTCCTTTTTAAAAAGTGCCAGAGCAAAGAAGTTCAACTTTTAAGACCTTTCTTTTCCTCTCTGCATGGGTGTAGGAACAAATTTGTTTTCTGATGTCAAAAATACGGGATTTTTGAATTTTTTGGTGAGCACCCAGTGGGATTTTAAGCCACTGGAGAAGGGATATGACCAAACCCCAGTGGGGCTGATTTTGCTGGAAACACAGGTTGGCCAAAATCATCTTCATTCCCAAGAGCTCTCTCCTACTTTCTCTGACTCTGCTGACTGCTCTTTAATCAACTATTTAAAACCCAGCTCCGAGACTTCCCATCAATTTCCAAATCTCTCAGACTCTGTAAAAAAATCAAACAGATCAGGAAAAGGAGCACAGGGGAGGCCACTGACTGGAATGAGCCTGACTGGAGGGGTGGGATGGGATGTTCCTGGCCTGGGGGGAAGAGGGAGGTTTGGGGAATGGGCAATAAATTGATTTTCATGTATTCTGGGGCCACGCTGCTGTTTTCCAGCGTAGCTCCAACAAGCATTGCAGGCAGATCTGGAGGCTGGGTTCTGAGGGGATTAGAAAAGATTTATTTTCCTTTTTTTCTGGAGTGAGATGAAAGGGGGGAGGGTGAGGGAGAGGCGAGCAAGGAGTGCTATGGAAAGGAACTCATTATTTTTTATCTTTTCCAATGACCTTGTTTATTTTAGTCCTGCTTGAAAGCAGCTTCTTTCCTTGAGAAAATTTTGAGATATCTGGAGACTGGGGCTAGTGAGAAAGGGAAAAAAGGCAAAAGGGAGCTGGGTGAACTGAGGAAACATGGAAAATTAACAGAATAAATGTAAACTGAGCTGGAGAAATACCCATGTGGGCTTGGTGTGCCGAAGAAATTCCATGTCTAGGGGAAATGTTCCACCTGTCCAGCGTGGCCTCGGACACTTCCAGGGATGGGGCAGCCACAGCTTCTTAGGGCAACTGTGCCAGGGCCTCACCACCCTCACAGGGAAGGATTTCTCCCATATATTTCACTCAAATTTTCCCTGTTTCTATTTGAACCCATTGCTTCTTGTCCTGTCCCTACAGATCCTGAAGAAGAGTCCCTGTCTGTCCTCCCTGCAGCCAGCTCAGGTCCTGGAAGGTGCTGGGAGGTCTCCACTTCTCCAGGCTGACCAGAGCTTGTAGGGAGCAGAGGCATCATCTAGTGTGACTCCCCTGGTCCTTGCCCAAGTTGCATCTCCTGAAGGAAATCCCTCAGACTCATTACAAGAGGGATTTCATTTGATATTTCCCTCTATTTTGGTGGGCTTTGTTTCCAGCTGGGAAGCAGCAGAAACTCATGGACATGTACCAATCCTCCTCAGCCTCCTGGACACTGGACTTTTCCAGGAATTCCAATTCCTCCCTGCCACTGGACATTCCCATTGCTCAGGGTTTGAAATGCAGCACCCCTTTCATTTAACCCTGCTGGGGTATTTTTTTTTTCTATTTTTTTTTCCTTAACCATCCTGTTCTGCCATTATCCTCTGCACTGGGGTCATCCTCTGGGAGGAGATGGCTGCACCACAGAGGGAACACCAGCAGAACTTGTGAGGATCCAAACCCAAGCACCAGCTCAGCCCCAGCTGACGCTGCCTTTGAGGGGTGAGCAAAGCTCCCCAGCCCCTCAGGACATGCCCCATGTCCCTCATGTCCCCTCAAGGTCCCCACAGCCTCCAAAGCACCAACGTGTCCGTGTCCAGCTAACCCTGCAGCTGCCTCCGCAGCCTCTTCCTCTGCACTGAACCAGGGCCATTCAACCTCCAGCTGCTGGTGCTGAAATAAAATCCATCCAGAAAAACTCCCAGAGTGCAGGGTCAGCCTGGCAAAAAGCCCCATGACCAATGGGCGGGGAGCTAATTTTAGATAAAACCAAGCTCTGCTTTGAACCCCGGGCCCGGGTTGGGCTCCGCTGGTTGCTCAGAAATACTCCTGAAAACGTTCCAAGTGCTCAATTTGCATAGCTGTAAAGGATCATAAATAATTCGAGGTGCTGGGATTTAATTAGATGACCTATACCAGGGGGGAATTTTGGCCTCATTTATGGAAATCAGGGTCCTTCTGGAGGGAGCCCAGGGCCTGAAGTGGCCACGGAGCTGCTGTGGGAGCAGCCGTGGGGAAGGAAGGGATGGGGCCCAGCCCAAACCCTTACCTGCAGCTCCTCATCAATCCCAGCACTAATCAAGGATAATTGAACTTAAACACAACCATTGGGAGCTGTGTTTTCACCATGGGAAGTCCCAGAGAAGACTGTTCAGCAGCAGGGTGATGTTGCCCAGGAAAGCTGCGGCCTGTGGCCCTCGGGATGTGCTGAAGGCTCTGCTCTGCAAGATGCAGGACCCAAATACTGGGCTTGCAAAGAGGATCCTGGCTCTTTATCCAGTGCAAATACCAGGCAGGCATGCCTGGGAAGCTCCAGCTAAACTCCAGGGGCTTCAGGATGGCTTTGATAAGTGTTGTGTTCAGTGGGAAGGCTCCTTCTCTAGATTTAACCCTCAGACTTCAAAAGCAGTAAGAAAAAAATCCCATTTTTTTTTATTTTATTTTAACCCACTGCTCTGAGCTGCATTTGAAGACAACTGAAGAGAAAAGGAGTGAGTAAAGGTTGGACTGTGGGGAGCAAAGGCAGGCAAGAGGAAAACGAGATGAAAAGGTCTTTGTAGTAACTGTGCTTCCACAGGAGACTTCCCAGCTGCCAGCCAGGGTCCTGTGTGATCCCACAGATCCTCCTGGGCTGCCCCTGCTGACGGGGCCCTGTGGATAATCCCAACCCCTGCCCCAA
Source organism: Phylloscopus whistleri (assembly GCA_017589585.1). Classification (NCBI taxonomy): domain Eukaryota; kingdom Metazoa; phylum Chordata; class Aves; order Passeriformes; family Phylloscopidae; genus Phylloscopus; species Phylloscopus whistleri. Next base: position 1,442,209 of record JADMLD010000044.1, read on the forward strand.
ACCACGGCAGCAGGGAGAGCCTTTTAAACAAACTTAACCCTCGCACAGGAGAAAGCACCTTTGTATTTCTGGGGGGAAACGGTGCCAAAGGGCTCCCCGTGGTCCAGGAGGATCCAGCCATCACTCCAGGTATTTTACCCTTGCTGAGACAGGCAGGGCTGTGCCCAGGGCAGTGCCTGGCACTCCAGTGGGATCCCAGCACAGCATCCCACGTTCCAAGCGGTGTCTGAGACAGCAGGGCTATTATAAATAATTTATTCTCTGGGCAGAGGAGGGAGGAAGAGAGAGCGAGCTTTTAATTAAAATGATATCTTACAGATCAAATAAATATGAATAAGATGCCAAAAACAACTGTATAAATCCCAAACATTCTCCTGTGTTTTAATTATTTGTGTTGATAAAACAAGAGCAGAGGCGTTTGGCTCTGCTCGGAGGCTGCAGAGGCAAAAGGTTACACTGGCATTTTTTATGTTCTGTGCAAGGAACAAATGCTTCCGAAGCCCAGATCTGACAAACTATAATTCATATCAGGAATTAAATTGGAATTTAGAGAACAATTGTTAATATTTCAAAGTAATTGTTTAAGAAATTATCATTTTGGTATCTGCCGCAAAAATAATTACCCACCACTAATTTTTCTTTTTCAAAGGCTGCTATTTGCTGGGATAATGTTGGGAAGATGAGGAGTTTGTGCTGGGAGCTATTTATGTAGTTCAAATGAGGAGATAAATAGGAAGGGACTTTCATGTTCCCAGGCAAATGAGTCTGACTAATGTACAGCTTCGAGCTCAAAAGTGGGCCTTGGATTTATTTGGAAATTGGGGGTATTTTTTATGGATGGGACGTGCAAGAAACAGCAGGTGAGAAAATAATCAAAAGCTGTGCATATTAATTAGGAAATGGTCCTCAAATAAACCCTGAGAGGATGGAGATCCCCTGCCTGCCCAGTGAGAGGTACCAGCATCTTACCTCCTACCTAGGCAGGATTTTGGGGTGGAAAAGGAGCTGCATTCCCACTTCTGCTCTTCACGGAGCATCAGTAAATTGGAAAGGGGCTGAGAACTTGAATATTTAGAAGATCATGGGGAAAAAAAGTGGGGTAGAAGGGATCTTAAACACCTGCATCCCACAGCTTGAGGATGGGGTTATCTAGATCCTGTCGCATCCTGCTCCTTCCCTCCCTTGTGCTGGTGGAAAATGCATCCTCCCCCCTCTAAACAGGGCTTTCCTCAAGGGATGGAGAGGAAGTGGAGCAGTGGCAGCACCGGGAAAGGTCCAGCAGTTCCAAGGAGCTGCTGTGGACTTCTCTGTTCAGACAGGATCTGGCAAAAGGAAACCATTTCCATGAAAACAGTTCCAAGTGCAAAAGGAGAAATTATGTTCTGTTAAATTTTTTTGCCAAATTATTACTCTATCTTTGGTGGGAATAATTCCCAGCTGCATTTTGAAATATCTCCCTTCCTGCCACACTCTTTTTTTAACGGGTGACTTTTTCTCCAAGTCGATGGTGACTTTTAAAGTGCACAGGGTAAAAAAAGCAGCATTTTTTCCCAAGTCTTCTGGGAAAGGCTTTTTGACACCTCAACCCCCGTTTTTCCCTCTGAATTGTCACCTCTGATACCCTCTGGCTCCCCCAGCCACCCTCTGGGCCCCCAGCACGCCTGCCCAGTTTTGCTGTTGGCCACTGGGATGTTCTGGCTGAGCCAAAGTTTGGTCCCTGCACCCTGAAGGACCCAATAAACCTGTCCAGCCACCTCCTGGGTGGGGGAGATCCTTGTGGATGTGTCTTCCAGCCCCTCCATGCTACACCCACCCCTTCCCTTTGATCTCCACACTCCTGTGAAGACATTGGTCCCTAATGAGGGACTGACTTGACCTTTGCAGATGTGGTGCCTAAAGGTTCCTGGAGAATGTGGGGGAAGCAAATAATCCCCCTTGGATCCATCCTCCCAGCTTGTGAGCGCCCCAGTTCCAAAGCAGACCACGGGGAGATGTTGCTTATCAGCAATTAGCAGCGGGAGCAGTAATTAAGGCAGCTTGTGTCTGGGGCTGTCACTCCTTGGGAGCTTTCAAATCTGGGGTCCCCTTGCACATCCAGAGTTTGGGATCCTGCTGTGCCAAGCTCTGGACTGGCCTGTCTGTGCCATGCTCCTTGAATAATTGCTGTGGTTAAGGAATTATTGGTGGTGGTTGCAGGCACAGGACGAAACACAGGCAGAATAGTCCTGGTTTGTGGTGCCCTGCTGCTGCCCTACCCACGGAGGGACCTGAGAATCCTGTCCAAGGATGGTGGGAGACAGCAAAGAGGGAAATGTTCTCTCTCCCCATGAAAAAGGGAGGATGATGCATTTCCACCCTCCCAGGCCTCCTGCTTTTGCAAGGCAGTTGGCAAATCCATGGGAGCTCCTGCTGGAGCAGAGAGGTTGTGGCAGCTGCTCCTGCATCCCTGGAGGTATCCAAGGCCACGTTGGGCAGGGCTTGGAGGAACCTGGGCTAGGGGAAGGTGTCCCTGCCCATGGCAGGGGGTGAAGCTGGATGAGCTTTAAGGTCCCTTCCAACCCAAACCACTCCATATGGGACAGTTTGATATATGTGAGGAATGAATGGGCCCTTTTCTCTCCTGACCCTCTCTGTTGTGGGGTGCTTCTGGTGGGTGAGGGAACAGGGTTTGGAGCCCTTCCTTTGGGAAGTTCATTGGTCTGTTCATGATATCAGAGTAACAGATGTCTCTGCCAGGAAGTTTTTCCTTATTATTAAGCTAATTTTTTTCTATTTTTAGTTTCATGGTTTGGGTTGGGTGGGACCTTAAAGCCCCACCCCCTGCCATGGGCAGGGACAGCTTCCACTGTCCCAGGTTGCTCCAAGCCCCATCCAACCTGGCCTTCTAGGGATCCAGGGGCAGCACAGCTTCTCTGGGCTGTGCCAGGGCCTCCCCACCCTTTGAGTACAGATTTTCTTCCCAATATCCCATATAACTCAGGTCCATGCTGCTTCATCTGAATCTGTGGAGAGACATTAAAAAAAACAACTTCCTTTCCAGCTGTTTATCATCCCTAAATATCAGAACTAACAACCCAGGCTTCCTTTGCTCTTTCCTACCTGCCTCATAAATCATCCCTACACTACTGGGATCATTTCAGAGCTCTTCCCTGCTTTCCCTGGCCATGGGAATGGGATGCAAATTTCCATGTGGATCAGATCTGAATTAGTTGCCTTAACCCAGAGACTAAAGAAGGAGTGATTCCTCTCTTCTGCAATGCATTGATTTCACAAAAGCTGAACACTGTTGGGTTTGGGGTTTTTTTCTCTGATACAACACAATAAATCAGTTTTAGTGTTTTCCCTCCCATAAGGTTTGTTATGGGATAAAAAACAAGGGACAAAAGTGGAGAGGGAGAATCCAATCCCTTCCCAGGTAAAGCTTGCCCCACCACACATTGGGGTACAGGGAATGGGGTGGTCTCCTCTGAGAGTTGTCTGTCCATCCCACAGATCTTCCCAGAGGGGTTCTGAGGCAGGATTTGGCCCCTCACAGGTGCCATGTCCCCAGCCTGTTTCCCCCAGGAGCACAGCCTGTGCTGGGAGCCCTCTTCAGCAGCAACCAAAGGCTGGGGATTTGAAGCATTCCTGTTCTCCAAGGTCACCTGCAGGGATGCCAGGACACATGGCAGGTGCCCAAGGAACTTTTTCCACTGGTTTTCCAGCATGAAACACGCCCAGCTCCACCTGGGAGCATTCCTTGGCATAACCACCCAAATTTTGGTCCAAAGCTCTCAACTTCTTGGCTTTTTGTCCTCATAGGCCTTACAATAATGCCAATAACTATATTTAATAACTAAATTAATGCTAGTAATGAACTGATTTGACTGGTGTCTTGTTAGACACAGAAAATTCTCCCAGGGAACAAAGAGGCAGGACAAAATGACCTCAAGCTGTGCTAGGGGAGGTTCAGGTTGGATATTGGGGAAATTTCTTCACTGAAAGGGTGAAGCTGCCCAGGGCAGTGGTGGAATCACCATTCCTGGAAGTGTTTTAAAGCCCTGTGGATGGAGCTCCAGAGGACATGCATCAGTGGTGGCCTTGGCAGTGCTGGAATGATGGTTGGACTTGAAGGTTTTCCAACCTCAATTCTTCCACGATTCTAAGACCAGGTGGAAAGTGAGAGATCATGGTGTGATGAAGGGAAGAACAGAGATAGGGACCAGGCTTTCCCTGCTGGAAAAGCTGTGTATTTGCTCTGAGGTTACCCCAAAGGAGAGCTGGGTGTTTGTCTGTGCTGCAGAGGGTCCCAGGAGGATCTCTGGGCAGCCAGGGGGGTGTGGAGATATTTTGGTATCCAGGGGAGCTGCTCCAAGGGAAAGAGCTCTAATTAGAGGAAAATATTTGATCTCCGTAGGCCTTTGGTGAAATATCTCAGAAAGGCAGCAGATGTTGCTGAAATTATTTTGTTCAACTGTTTCCCCCCTTTTTCTCCTTCTTTTTTTTTTTTTTTTTTTCTGAGGCACATTGAATTAAAATGCAGTAAACAGATCACAGCACTTTATTGAGGGGTGCCAAAAACTTGCTCAAAAATCAAAGCTAATGCCTCATGCAAAGCAAAGCATATCCCTTTGCCTTCCCTTTGGGAGTCAGAAGTTATCCTGGGAGCTACCAAAGGCTCCCCAAAGCAGGTGGTGGCACAGCAAGGACAGGCTCCTGTTCCTGGTGTCACCCTGGCTGGCACAGCATCCAGGTGACCTGCACTCTGTATGGCCCTGCCTGGAACCCCTCCTTTCCCAGGAATTCCCCTTCTCTGATGAGCCAGAAGGGTCAAATCTAGCTCCTTAGTCCTAAAAGAAGCTGTGCATAAACACAGGGCTGCCTAAAGACCCCCCCAGAAGGTCTCGTGGAGACACCTCCAGGGTGGGTCAAGAGAGCAACTTTAGAGGACATCATCAAACCAGGTTTGATCTTCAGGTTAAGGAGCTTGGGATGCCAAAAGCCCCATTTTAGAATGCTTCTCAGTCCCCACACTGGCAGCATTGAGTTCTGAAGTGGTGTCTCCAGCACCAGCCATGAGCTCCACCGGACAGGTGGAAAAGTGGAAAAATGATTCTCCTGATGCAGGGGAGGAAATGCAGTGGGTGTAGAACCATAAAACCCTAGAATTTCCTGAGCTGGAAGGGGTCCATCAGGATGGAGTCCAACTCCTGGCCCTGCACAGGGTGCCCCAATCATCCCACATCCTAAATACCATCCTATAAGGACAGGCAGGTCCATTGAAATACGGAATAATCACCTTGAATTGTCATTGTCTGAGAACCCACAGAGAAGTGGCTGGACAGGAAACATCAGTCAGAAACCTTGTTTGGATTGGAGAGTCACAACAAGGGGCTCGATGGGTTTGCTGGTGTGGTGTCACCCCAAAAGCATCTGCAGCACACCCCACAGGACAGGTCACCTCATGATATTGAGGGAGTCAAGGCATTGATCCGTTTAGCAGATGATAAGCAGGGTTTTGCTTTCATCAGGGCGGCGAATATTAATTGATTTGACAGGCTGCAGCTTGGTAAAACAAGAGCAGGGGCATCGGGGCATCGCTGTATTAATTAGCCATGGTGGAGCCGCTTTTAGCCGCTTCCGAAGCTTAATCAATATGCTCCCTTGGAGTCCCCAAAGGCTTATGGAAACAGCCTTTGAAATCCTTTAAATTGTTGCCTCTGTGAGGTTTCAGGCTCTTGGCGTGTTCTTGTTCCGCAGTTTTCCCTCCCCCCTGACATCCATGGTGACCCGCAAGGACTGGGGTGGGCGGGGTTTCTGACTTGGATCTCCCATTTGCGTTCGCCAGGAATAGAAATAAGTGAAAGAGAGATGTTCTGTTTTGGTCCAGTAATAATAATAATAATAATAATAGTAGTAATAATGATGCCAGACACTAATGAGCTGCCCTCTGCTCCCAGTTGCTGTCTGCAGTAAATTACCTCCACGGGCTCCGTCTGATGAGAACGGGCACGGCACCATTGAAATCGGGCTGGGCTGAGCCCTCACACGCTGCTCAGGCTTTGATTTAATACAAAGCAAGGTTTGAGATTGTGAAGGCGTTTTACTGAGAGGGAGGGAGGGGAAGGCAGAGCTCCAGATGAAGCTGGGAGTGAAACAGTGGAAAGAAGGGGATGGAGGGAATGCGACATGGGAATGGGGAGATGGGGAAGGCAGGGATGCTGCTGTGCTCTGAGGACTCATGTCTTCCAGGAGGTGAAAGGAAAGCCAGCTGGAGGGGACAATGGGAGCTTGGGGGCAGGAGGAGCAAGGCAGGAAAGCATGGCTGGACTGGGAGAGAGCAGGAGGGCTGGCCCACTGCTGATAAGGCTGCTGGGGACAGGAAAAATCCATTGAGGAAGAGCAGCTCACCAGGAAAGGCATCCAGGGAAGGGGATGAGGACTCATCCTGTAGGGTTTGGGAAGTTTCTCTGACCTTCAGGATCTAAGACAGCCCAGGGAGGACATGATGTCACTGTCACCAGCAGCTTTACAGGGAGGTTGCACAAGGTGTGAGGAAGGGAGGGCTGTGCAGCCCCTGCAGAAATGTCCTGGTGTCCTGGTGTCCTGCCTTCCTGAAGTCTTTGCTTTGATTTAATACAAATCAAAGCAAAGTTGATTGGGTTGTGATGAGCTCCGTGCTTGTCCCAGAGCCCAGCTGAAGCTGGAACAGTGCCTCTCCCAGGGGACACCTGAGGCCTGAAAGCTTTGTTATGTCATAGAACCACAGGATCACAGATTTGTAGAATCCCAGACTGGTTTGGACTGGAAGGGACCTTAAAGATTATCCCATTCCACCCCCTGCCATGGCAGGGACACCTCCCACGATCCCAAGTTGCTCCAAGCTCCATCCAGCCTGGTCTGGAACACTTCCAAGGACGAAGAGTCCAAACCCTCTCTGGGCAGCGATGTCTCTGTTCTTGGCCAACTCTCCAGCAGACCCTGGTGCCTGCTGAGACCTGAAACACATTTTCCTCGAGTTTCTGACTTTACCATTCAGCATTCTGCTGTTTTGGCTTCCCATCCCTTTTCCAGACAGAGCCTGCCCAGCTGTGCCCACAGCAGCTTCCCCAGCACACTTCCCCCCGTTCCTTCAGCAATTCCGGTCATTGTGACATCCTGAGGTCACTGCCACAGGTGTCACCTCAGCGAGGGCACACGGGGAGACCAACACTGCTCTCAGGGCCCCAGCATAGTTATTCCAATTCCAGAGGCAGCCCTGAGCTGTGCCTGCTGCTGCTGCCACGCAGATTCCCGGCCCGGGCGCATCCAGCTGTTAATAATGGAAGATCCCCAATCTCTCTGGGGCCAACGCTCTTTGCTACGGGCAAGGTACTAAATCACAGCTGAAGTTTCTAGGCCAAATTATTTTCACTTTCATTTTTTGAGGAATGAGCTTCCTAAGAAGTGTGAGGCGAATTTCCAGGCCTGCCTTCCTTGGCTCAGCAGGTGATGGGTAGAGAAGGAGCCAGTAGGGGAAGGCTTAGACCATACTAAAGTCAATGCTGCATAGGTGATCAGATGAATTAGAGAAAAATAGGGCTGAAAGGGACCCTGGACTTGTGTGTCTCAGCTCTCCCCAAGGCAGAGTTAACCCTTTCCTTATCACTACCAGTGCAGGGCCCCAGGAATGGAAAAACTTCCTGCAGCAACATCTGTGGAGGCACCAGGCAGTTCTCAGCTCTTTCACAGGAATCCAGACTGGTTTGGTTTGGAAGAGAACTTAAAACCTGTCCAGTCTCATCCCCTGCCATGGGAAGGGACACCTTCCACTGTCCTAGGTTGCTCCAAGCCCTGTCCAACCTGGCCTTGGACACTGCCAGGGATGGTGACTCCAACACTGCTCTATGACAAGCCTGTTCCAGTGCTTGACAACCCTTTTAATGAAGAAATTTTCTGTAATTTCCAATCTAAACCTCTTGAGGCAGTTTCCTCTCATCCTGTGCCTTGTGCCCTGGGAGCAGAGCCTGACACCCCTCCCTCCCCTCCTCAGCTGCCCCCTCCTGTCAGGGAGTTGTGCAGAGCCAGGAGGTTCCCCCTGAGCCTCCTTTTCTCCAGGATGAGCCCCTTTCCCAGCTCCCTCAGCTGCTCCTGGTGCTCCAGCTCCATTCCCAGCTCTGTTGAAGATGAAGGGGAGGACTCTGATGGCATCCAGGCCAGTGAGCCTCTTCCATCCAGATCCCTTGTTCATTCCTTCCCTCTATGCCTTTAGCCAGAAAATCAGGGACCTTGGGCACACCTCAGACTCTTCCCCAGTCCTCCCAGCCTTGGCCACCATCCAGCTCTGCCTGTGGTGGGTGGGAGTGTCCCACAGGTCCCCCTTTCCTGTCCCATGGGTCTGCTGGCTTCAGATGCCCTCAAATTCAGAGACATGGCAAAGCTGCCCTTGTCCCTGTGGGATGGTGGTTTGGGGTACAATTGTGCCTCCTGGTTGTGGTCCTGAACATCTCTGTGGGTGCTGCCCAAGGTCAGGACAATGCAGGAACCAAGGGTAATGACTTCTGCTGAGGGGGAGGGCTCTGCACACTCAGAGATCAATGGGTCTGGGACTGCTCCACAGAGGACCCTGGAGAGGACAATGAAGGACAGAGGTGGCAGAGGTGAGAGGGACACAGAGGAGGAGAGCAGGGTGGAAATGTGGGTTCTGCAGGCCAGGGAGCCTCTGCTGGCTGACTGGGATTTCCCTCTGAGGGCTATTGAAGGGTTGGATGGTTCCCTGGCTCCCAGCCCCCAAAGCAAGGGGTGGAATGAGGGGGACAGGGGGTGGAGAGGCCAAGGCTGTGCTGCAGAAGAACATGAAGAGCTGGTTTGGAGATGAGCCCTGTGCAAGCACATTTCTGTCTCCATCACTCCTCCCTCTAACCAGAGACCTGGGAGTGTGAATCCGATCAATACTTGGGATTTGTCCAGAAAAAAGAGCAACAAAACACAGGTTCCTTGCCAGAGGAGCTGGGGTTTATCCCGGGGACTCCACGAGTGGTGCCAGAGGGAAGCCTGGGGAATATCTACGGATGTGTACATTTATGTGCACTCACCTGCCTTTGCTCTGCAGCACTGGGGGCTGCCTGCCCCACACCCTGCTCTTCCCAGCATCCAGTGATGCTTTTCCCAATGGGATTGGTGCACACAGAGACCCTCCTTGACTATGGAATGGGTGCTTCCTCTGGGGGAGACAGCATTTCCTGAAGAGGAACCACCCACACCTCTTGTCATCATTGGTGTGGAAGCTGCAAAGGAAATTCTCCATCGAGCACTGCCACAATCACCTTCCCATCTCCCTGCTCCACCTCATTGCAAGGAAAATGTGCTAATTAAGGCAGGGATGGGAGGAGCAGAAGAAGTGCATTGATGAATTGGCACTTAGACAGGGGGTCAGAAATAATGAACTCCTCTCAAGAGCCACCCTGAAAGGGAGGGTTTCTTCTCTGGGGGATTTCTCAGCTGAGACCAGTGGTTTTCCTTCCCTGGTGCTGAGGGTCCCTCACACAGCAGTGTTTGCCATAGGAGCAGAGTTCTCTTGGTGGTGACACGCCCAGAACGGGGCTTTCTCTGTGGGGAAACTTCTCCTTTCACATGTAAAGAGGGGTTTTTAGTGTGCACAGGGTATTTAAATGGAATTGCACATCGCCCACTTTTAATCTGGTTTTTCTGTCCCATTTCTTTCCTTGTCAGAGTCGTGGCTTTGTTCTGACCATTGCAAAAGCCCTTCATGTTCTGATTTCATTTTTCAGCTCAGGTCCCACTGTGTGAAGAGAGCAGTGACCAGTGAGGAGCAGGAGAAGGGATGTTCCCATTCCCTGACCCCAAATCCTTTTTCCTTTGGGATATCCCAGCGCCCCAGGCCACCCCACAGTTACCCTGGGCAGTGGGAAGCACCTTCAGTGAACTCCCTCTAAGCCAAAGCTGCTTCAAAACCAGCAGAACAATGCCTAGAGTTCACACATCCCCATTTTAAATGTATTTCCATCCCATTTCCAAGCCTTTCTTTGCTTCCTGCATGGCCTTGAGCCAAGACTCCGGGGCTGCCGAGCCCACAATTGCTACAGTCAGTAAATCCCAGCCCTCCTGTAATGAAAACGTCACTAATGATAAATATTTAAAGGGATGTGATGCTTATTTTTATATTTACTACCCTGACCTTTATGTATTCGGATTTTATTTTATGTTTTATGGGGATTCCCTGGGCCTTTTCCCAGCCACACACACAAAAACCCCACAAGGGCTCCCGGAGTGTTGTTGCATTATAAACACACATGGTCCCTACAATTACTGAACTTTAATGCCTGCTGTAATTACTGCCTGCACTTTGCATTAGTGCCCGGGGTGATGGAGTGAAGTGGTGCTCAGACGCCAAGAGATCCACACCGCGAGGGAATTTCCAGGGGGAATGGTTCCTCCCATCCCGTGATTAATTGCTGTGCCTCGTGTGGGGAGACTGAGACTCTCCCGAGCTCTTGGCACCCCTGGTTGATGGAAAAACCACCACGGGAACACACAGCCTGCTGTGTCAGCAGGGAAGGGCCTTCAGTGTGATTCTTGCAATTCCAGAAGGGGAAAAACATCAAGGAGAACAGCGGGCACAAGGAGGGGAATGTCAGCATTTACCCACAGGTCTGCCCCGTGTGCTGCCTCGCCCAGGAGAGTGCTGGGGAGCACTGGGGGCTCACCCCGCTGCAGAGGGACCTGTCCTGGGCTTCTCCTGCTCCTCCTGGGTGTCAGCCCCGCTCCAGGAGCAGGGACAGGGTTTAGGGATGTTCAGCACGTCCATGTGGACACGGCTGCCGAGGAACTGGGCACCTCCTGCAGCAGCCAATTCCCCAGGTGTGGGCATCTGGCAGCCTTGGCTGAGCCCCACATCCCATTCTCCCTTCAAGGAGTGGGGGAAAAAAATGAAAGAGGCAGTTAATTGGCCTGATTGGACTTTGCTGAAAAAGTTTCAAAGGAGAGGAAAAAGAAAGTGCTGAGGCAGCTCCTTCCTGCGTCTTTGAACTTTGGGCTTTGAAAAGAGATGGGGAAAATCTTAAGGAATTAACGAGGACTACAGGGAAATTATTGAGGAGGAACTTTCAGTGCTCCCAGCTTGGAAAGAAATAAAAAAAACCCCCTTTATATAGAAATATATGTACAGATATAGAGATATTTGCATGCACGTGGATGTGAGAGTGTGACCCCTTCACCCAGTCGTTCGTCTTCCTCTCTCTGATTTGATTTTAATGATTTCTATGAATTATTTGATTTGTTTCCACCGTGCCTGGGAAGGGCAAGAGCTTCCCTTCTCCCACATCAGGAGCTGTGGAAAGGCAGAGGCAGGTCAGCAAAGGCCTTGGGTTTGCCACCACTCTGGCAACGTTTGTGGAATCTCAGCCTGGACCGGAATTCTTCTCTTTCCAGGAAATATAAACTTCTTTTTTGTCAAAAAAAAGCGCCTCAAGATAAATATTCTTTGATGAAAACCTGTAAAAAGCTCAGACTGACAAACCATTTTTTAGTCACTTCTTTTTCTCCCAACAAGAATATATCTGTCAAGAGAAACAGATGTTCTTGATGAAAAACCCTCTTTAATTACAACTCTGTCAAAAAACCTGCAGACAGATTTCTTTTTTCCCCCCCCCAAGCCCATTAAAAAGTGTGCAAATGGCCAAGGCTTGAAAGCCACGGCTCCTCTTGTAATATAATATTTAAATAAAACATTTCCCCATTAAGCTAAGAGCCAGCAAAGCCACAAGGCAAAACTCATAGACAAATCCAAGCTTAAGGTTTGCTTTTATAAAATGAAGTGTTGAGCTTAAACCTGAGCTTTGCACGGCCGCCTGAAGTGCTGGGGTGGTTTTGGAGCCCTGAACAACCTGAGTTTCTCATGTGGAGAGCTGAATCTCCCTCTCCAGGGTTTAGGACTTCTGCCAATCAGGCCAAATATTTGCATTAAAAACTCCGAGTTGAAGGTCTGGCCACCAGCCAGGAGCTCTTCAAGCCTCACGTTATTTCGTCACTAAACCTCACTGTGTGCCCAGTAAATATTTTTCTTTAGTAAATACATGGAAGCCTGACTGGAAGCTTTCCCTCTCCCCCCTTGCAGAGGATGGCAATGTGACATAAATGTTAAAAGAGGTTTCTCCAGCACAGCATTCCCCGAGGCTGACACGCCACGGCTTATCCAGGGGAATAAAGGTCTGCTGGAGAGACTGGCAGGAATGCAAGGTTGATATTTCTTTATTTATTGGTTACAGTAATTGGCTAGAACATGGCTGAGTAGTTGGAGGAAAATAATCAATAGTTCTTGTCCGCTAATGAATGATTTTTCAGCAGTCACTGGTGTAAATAGGTTTCATTAAAACAGCAAATCCTTCCAAACAAGAAAATTAACGAGGGCTTATGAAACCTATGAAATTGCACAGGTCTGAATGGCTGACAGCCATGAAAAATATCTGCTATTGTTGGGGTTGGGAAGCAGGTTTTCGCTTCAATTTTCACTCTTGTCACTTAAATAATATCAATAATTAGCAAATCCATTATGCCTTTCCCAGAAATCTTCCAGAGTGAAATGTGTTGGCCCCTACTCAAGACAATGTCCTGTTCCTGAGCAACCTCCACGTGCCTGGGCTCAGTTCCTGCCAAATCCATGCCCTGTAACTGCACCAACAAACTGGGAATTTTAGGAGTTGAGCCCTCAGACTCACCCATTTCAAAAGAAGGGGACTGGGCACGATGCAGTAGTTGCCTTTCTTGACTTCTGGGAATAAAGGGATGCAAAACCAATCTTCCACACAGGGGTTCCAGCCCAGAAAATTGTGGTGTAGGGCAGAGGGAAAAATCTGGAAATCTGCACCAGCGCTGCTGGAGGATCCTGGCGTCAAAAGAGGGTGGGACATAAGAGCTTGGACTGGGTGGTGCTGCTAATTTTGGTATTTGTCTCAAACAGTTAACTCTGTTTATTCCACCCAAAGAGGAAAGCTCCAAAAAGTAATTTGTTTTGTTCAGCCTGGAGCAGGACTCCCTATGCCCCAGAGGAAAGGGAAACTCTTCAGCTGCAGCTCCAAAGGCCACTTTGTGGAAAGTTTCCCAGCACCTTTCCTCAAATTCCTGGTTACTGCTGGAAAAGTCAGGGGCTCTCAGGAGCACAAGGGAGATTTTTGCAAGTAGCAAGGCATCCCTCCTTCTCCTTCTCTTTCTCTTTCTCTTTCTCTTTCTCTTTCTCCTTCTCTTCTCTTCTCTTCTCTTTCTCTTTCTCTTTCTTTCTCCTTCTCCTTCTCCTTCTCCTTCTCCTTCTCCTTCTCCTTCTCCTTCTCCTTCCCCTACCCCTACCCCTACCCCTACCCCTACCTCTTCTCTCCTACCCCTTTTACTTCCTCTTCCCAGTGTCCTTCCCCTTCATCTTCTTTCCCCTTTCCCCTTTCCCCTTCTTCCCCTTCTCCTTCTTTTCTGCTTCCCTGCATCCCCCTGGCTCTGTTCCTCCCCTTGCCCTTCCCTCCCTCTCCATTCCCACCCCAAAGGCAGGAGCAGCTTTGGGCACCACGTCTGTGCCATCAGCACTGACCAGAATCCATGATTTGATGGCAAATTGTGCTGGTAATCTCCCTCCGAGGGAGTTGCTCCCATTTTTCATGGTGGTGAGTCCTTTAGGGATGTGGATGAAAAGAGAAAGTGTTTCATTTGCTCTTTGGGAGCCAGAGCTATAGATCAGGGCCCAGCTCATTCCCCAAAGAGCAGAAATGGGTTTTTTCAGGCGAGAATTGAGGCTCTCCCCAGTGAAAACTAAAACAGTTATCTGCACTTTCATCCACAGGTCAGCAGCAGAGATTTTTCTCCCAAAGCTGGATAAATCCAGGCTGTTAGTGCCTTTCCTTCCCACTCTCCTTAGTTATTGCATTTTATTTCGTGAGGGGGGAGGCCCAAGCAAACACTTCTCCTGGCTTTGTCCTTGTCTGCTTGCAGGCAGTGCTGAACAGAGCTGATGCTCTGTACCTGAGCAGCTTTGGTGCCTGGGATGTTCCTCTGTGTGCCGTGATCTGGGTACAAATGCCCGGGCAGCTGGCACGGGAAAGGCTGAATAATCTCTGGGAATTCAGAGCACACCCCACAGCCCCAGTGGGGATGGAGACTCCTCTCTCATCAAGGTGGTGGTGGCCCCTCACCTATCAGAGCTTTTGGGAGTGTCTTCTCCTTCAGTCTCCTGCTGCATTCATCTTCTGCTTCCCTTGGGCTGATTTTGGGAGATACTGACCTCTCCATCTCCATCTTATCTTAGGATGCACGTGGAATTGTAGAGGTGCTGCTTAGGCACAAGGTTTGGTGGTGGACCTGGCAGTGCCAGGTTAGTGGTTAGAGAATCAATGATCCCAGAGGACTTCTCCAACCCCCATGATTCCATGAGAGCTCCCCAGTGCCCACCCAAATGGCCACAGATCTGTGGGCAGCCAGCAGAGCTCTTGGGCACCAAGGAGATTTGGGTGGTTCAGGCTCAGCTCTGTGAGGAGATTGCTTTGCCTGAGCCATCCCAGCATTGGCACTTCCCAGCATTGCACAGGAAGTTTAACTCCAGGCCTGGGGAATTGGGAAGGTGCAAGCCAAAGCTGGACAAGTATCCCAGCCTGTTTTCACCACACCAACCCCAGCACCTGGAAACCCAGCCAAAGGTCCCAGATGGAACTGAGGCATGGCTGGAATGTGCTTGCTCTTGGCTCTGCTGCAGGAAGCCACTTCCCAGCTACTTCCCAGCCCCTTCCTCTCCACCTCTCCAGGGCACCATGAAACATTTAAGACCCAAAAATGCCATTCAAGTGAGCTCAGCCAGAGCCCCATGGACTGAACTCTTGACTTAACTTGATCTTGTCTTGGTTTCACCATCATGGACAATCTTGGCTACCAACCCTGTCCCTGTCCCTGTCCCTATCCCTGTCCCTACCCCACTCACCTGGCACAAGTGCCATGGGACTGCTGTTTGTGTGGTCTAAGTCCAGTATCTCCACAGATTAGAGGTTTCCAAAGCCGTGCTGCCCTCCCTTGTCCGTGATCCTCGTGGACATAAATCCTAGGCCTCTGTCACCAAGAGTGATTGAGCTTGTCTGGCTCAATCTGGAATAATTTATTCCTTCTGAGCCCAGGAAGTGCCAGCAGAGATGATCATCTGCTCAGGAGACATGCTCAGGATGAAATCCTTCCCTCTTGGAAACACTCAGCAGTGTCCCTTAGCCACCAGATTGGCTTGTACCTACATTCCCATGTTCCTCCTTCCCTGTGATGCCCTGATCCCAATCCTAACCCTTTATGCCAACACCACATCTGTTTGCTCTGCTGCAGCTGAAGAAATGGAGGGCTGGATTGAATTCTGGAGGCTCAGCAGCTCCACTCACACCCATGGCCTTGCCCTTTCCATCCCTTCAGGGAAAGCCCCCAAATTCCCACTGCCCTACAGTGGGGCTTTCCCTGCTGGCACCTGGGGAGTGGCTCTGCCCAAACTGTGGGATGAAGGAGCTTTTCCTGGGAGAAATCCCCTCTGCAGCATCCCCTGCTCCCCCAGCCCCTCGGAGCCGAGCGTGAAGTGTGTTTTATTGTTTGTCACCCGAAGCACTTGAAAAAATTACACAAATCCATCAAAGTAATGAATCTTCTCAGCAGAGGCAAACAGACAGAGACAGGCAGGCGCTGAGCTGAGCCCAGGCAGCTTTCAGAATTAATGCCAGAGAAATGGTGCCCTTTTGTTTTCCTTTCGGGGGTCTGGGTGAGGGGACATGCAGGTGACAGCTTTCCACAGGGGACACGTCCTCCTCCAAGCCCTGTCACCCTCCTGGTGTCCCGTGACAGCAGCATCTGGCAGCTCCAGGAGTGATGGAGAGACACCACGGGTGATGCTGCCTTACACTGATGAGTGCAGACAGGGCACTTAGGGAACAGCTGGATTTTTTTGGGAGTGCCAAATCCTCATCCCCTCCCTCCAGCCAGCCTTAAATGGCTCCCTGCAGCCCTCTGGGCTCTCCCTCCAGTTTGTCTGTGCCTGAGCAAGCTTCTGAAGTCCTGAAGCGACAGGCTGCTGTTGCTGCCAGGCCTGTGCACGGCTTGTCACATCCTGGGCTCCATAAATAATAGATTGTGGTGTTCCTGGCTCCTCCAAGCTTTCATTTTGTTTCCAGGGGCAATATATCTACCTGTCTATCTATTTCTATATGCACATTTGGTGTGTGTGTACAAAGACAGACATATATATATACATATAGATAGATTTTAAAGTTGATCATCTCAGAGTCTTTTCCAGCCTTAATGATTTTATGCCGTTTCATTTGTCATGTCTCATTCATTACATGATATTTCAGGTATATGTTACCACTCCGTGGGCTCAGAGGGGACAAGTCTGTGACCATTGTTCAGGATGGTTTTGCACCAAGTGCACCCCAGCTCCTCTGCTCCTGTTCCATCCCTACATCCACACCCACATCCCAGTTAAATCCCATCACCCTGCATTTGCTCCCTCCTCTGAAGCCCCAGCCCTTCAGTCCAGCTGTTGCAATGTGAAGATACTCAAAGCTGTTTTGTTTTATTTGGGTTTTTTTTTTCCAAAAAAAGCCTGCCACGGGGGAAAAAAACCCCTAGGAATGTGGTATTTCACCAAGGATCAGGGTCCTGCTCCTTCAGACAAGCACAAGGAAGGAAAGCAGCAGAAAGCAAATTGCTCTGGAGCACCAGAATCCCTCTGTTGTCCCAGCCTCTCCCATCCTGAGGGGTTTTTAATATTTATTAATCCACAAAGCAGCAGCTGCACCTGTGCCTGCAGGGCCTGCCCTTGCCCCGAGGAGAGGAGTGGGGATGGAGAGTGGGAAGGAAGATGGATGGACCCGGAATTGTCTCAAATTTATGGGGCTCTGCGCTGCCTGCTGCCGTACGTCTCCAAGAAATGACACCACTACTTCAGGAGCAGAGATTAATCTGAGCCGGCAGGAGAAGGACAAAACAAATCATCCGGTGCAGGAATCTCATTCGGGGCCTGTTGGGAAGAGCCCTGGGATGGATGGCTTTTGTAGAGACCACACCAGCACATGGACCTTCCCCCTTTTCTCTGCTCTCCTGCAAGCTGAGGTCTATGAGGTGTGGGGTGGGGGCAATCCTGGGGTGCTTTTGGCTCCACACAAAACACCTGGGAGCTGCAGGGCTGGGAAGGGCTGGGGCTGGATGAAACTCAGAACTGGGGTAGGAGAGCATGGAGAGCTGGAAGCTGACAATCCATGGTGATCTGTGTGCACAGGGAGAGGTGGGATCACCCTGAGGGCATCAAAGTCCTCTTTGGTAACCATGAATTCAGCTGTAGGCCAGGGACAAGGATCATGTTGGGAAGAAGGTGTTGACATCCTCTGAAATTACAAAAAACTCTGGAGCAGGTGGGTGCACATCCTGTACCACCATGGCTGGGGGGCCAGGGGGTCACAGACAGACATCAAGCCATCGGAACTGGGAATTCTAGGACCAGAATTGGGAATTCTGCTGCCCCTTCATCACCACAGTGCCACCTGGGACAGCTCCCATCCCCTCAAATTTGGGTGCTGAGACTCTCCTGAAAGGGCCCAGCTGGGCATCATCCTCATCCAAACACAGAAAAGCCCATCCTTTAGGAAAAAAAAACCCCACAAATCCTGGAACTGGGAGAAGTGAGCAGGGTGATGGCAGCCTGCAAACCCAGATGGGGACCTGCAGCCAGCCCTGCAGCCTTTCCCTTTCCTTCCTCCATCAAATCCAACCCAGTGCCACTGCAAACAGCTCTCATCCTTCCCAAGGAGTCCAGCAGGTCAGGAGCAATACCAGCACAATTCCAGCTGCATCTCAGATTGATACAGAATCGATTGGATTGATTTTTTAATTTTTTTTTTTTTTTAAGGTGCAGCCTTGGAATAGCTGAGACTGGAAGGTGCAGCTCAGCTTGTACTTCCCCAAAACAATTTGTCAGGCCCCACTGTAGGAGCCTAATGACGGCTGTAATTTATGGCTGACACACCATATTTATCACCTCAGCATCCTCTCCTCTTCCTTCTCCCCCTCTGCCTCGTTAGGGATGGCATCAATAATGTTTATTGGAGCTTTTAATTTTTTATCGTTGCTATTCTTACCTGTGCTGCTGGAGATGAAGAAAGGCATTAGGAGCAGGCAGAGCCTTTGAGATGTGTTCCAGGGGAAAATGATGGATTTCGGGTTTGGGAGATCCTGCCGGGACTTCACGTGCAGTGAGTGGGGGGGAAATCGGGTGTTCTTCCCAAAAACTCACCCTCCCATTCCCACTGACTCTGTGGATGCTCAGCTCTCAGCTCTCTCATATTGTGGAATTTCCTCCAAAATCCCCCCAAGCTGTGCTCCTGGCCCTGCCCTCGTGCCAGCCCACTCCCGTGGTTTCCAGTCCAGTTTTGCTGCTCAGTGTGCAGACACACGGCCTTGCCCTGCAGACACCTCGGGGAGGGGGATTCCCTTGGTTTTCCTGCCCCGTTTCCCTCTGCCCCTCGCCAGCACAGAGCTCTCATTCCTTAGGAGATGTTTGCATTTCACAGCCTCTTTTCGCACCTGGTAAATGATGCCCCGGCGGTGGTGGTGGATCCGTGTGAGTCCGGCAGCTCCTTCTCTGCAGGAAGTTCTGGCTGCCTCCACTTGAATATTCCACTGTTTTTGAGTGGCTGACACATTCCCCATGAGGAATGATGGGTTTATCCCAGGTACTTCACCCACACCCCAGGCCCAGCAGCCCCCGGGTGCCCCAGCTCTGCCCCCACCCCATTTACAGAGTACAAGGCACCAAGCTGTGTCCCTAAAAATATCCGAGATCCATCACACTTTGAATTTTCCCCTCTCCCCCTCCACATTTTCTTTCTATATACCCTTGAGGGAAGAGGTTGCAGTGGGTCTTGAAGCCCCTTAAAGTGCCAGAGCCAGGTTGGATGGGCTTGGAGCAACCTGGCACAGTGGAAGGTGTCCCTGCCATGGCACGGGGTGGAACAAGACAACATTTCAGGTCTCTCCTAACCCGAATCATTCTGGGATTTTATGATCAACAGTTCCCAAAGGGGACGTTTCCCCCCCTCCCACCTCTCTCCAGACATGAATAATTCCCAAGCCAATGGTTGTTTTAGCATCATTACAGGAGCCTCTCAGACGAGTTGGTCGTTTACAGATTAGACAGACATTGCTTACATTGTTCATAACCGATTATGGGATTGACAGTTTGGCTCCCACCCAAAATCCAGAGTCCCAATTTAGCCTAATTGGAACAGAACAGCAGAGCAGGCTGGGGGAGGGGAGAGTGACTGCTGACAATTTAGTTAACGTTGATTTTATTGATCCCTGAAAAGCCTCTGATGTTGCAGGTTCCTCTTTATAGGGCAATAAAGTTTATAGCTGGGATTGTCTCAGGGGAGTAACAGCTCCGTGCCTCCAGCTGCTCTGAGGTGATCACTGCCAGGCCCAGCCCCAATCTGCTGAGGAATCATCAGAATCCAAGCAAAAAACCCTCAAAATTCTGTTCAGGTCTTGGAATCAAAATGCCAGAAATGCAACGATGACCAAATTAAAAGACAACCCCTCCCAAATGTAGGATTATTGTGTTTAAAAAAGCCTTTAAATTATTCTTATTCTACTCTAATTCTATTTTTCTATACTAATATTTTTCTATTCTATTCTATTCTATTCTAATTCTGTTTATTTTATATCCTGCTCTATTCTATTCTGTTCTATTCTTTTTTCTTCCATTCTCTTTGATTTCATTCCCATTCTTCTGTTTGCTTCTTCTATTCCTTCCTTCTTATTTTGTCCCACAAAATGTTGCAATTGCTGCTGTTCACCTTTAATTTATTCCCAGCCTTTCCTATATTTTTCCTCATGAGACCTCTCTGATGTAGCCTGGGATCCCTCTGTGATGTGGGCTGGAATTTGGGCCTCTAAAAGAAAAAAAAAAAAAAAAAAAAAAAAAAAAGAAAAAAAAAATCAAGACGTTTTTGCAGAGCAATAAAATAAAAACATGGAAGGTGGAAGATAGATCCTGGACCCAGCACTGGTGGTGGAGCACGGAAATTTTGGTCAGATCCATGGGCCTTGACTGCTACAATTCCAATCAAAGGCACCTGCTGTGGCATAGGAAGGGCAGCTGGAGCAGAGCTGGCCCTCAGACATGCAGCAAAGGCACCAGCAAAGCAAATATTTGGGCATGTCCCAAGCAGGCAGGGATCTGAGTGGTTTTACCCTCCCAACCCTTACTCCAAGCCTCTGACCGCTGGATTCTCCCTGATGTGCTGGCAGAGCTCCAGTTCCAGGCCTGTGGCTTTGAGCTCATTTGTCAAATGCAGGGATCTCTATGAAAGGCTGTTAGCAGAGCATTTACTTCCCATTCCTCATCCTCTGCTGTCATCACCTCCCAAGATTAATTAAGGAAAAAAGAAAAGACATCTTGTCTCTCCTTTGTTTCCCCATTCCTTGCATTTTTTAACAGCCCCTTTCTCTCCATTCATGTCCTGGATACTGCCGGGGAGAAAACCAAGCAAAACCCAATCCTTCCCCCTTCCTTCTTGTGGCTAACATATCAATTATTTCTGCCTCTCTGTAGGTGGAAGTGGTGGGTTGAGCTTTGTCCAGGACATCAATTCTCTTCCATGGCCTCAGCTGCCAAAGCTAAGCCAGGGAAGATCCCACATCCATTGATTTAGGATTGGTGGAAGTGGTTGTTGCAGACTTACAGCCACAGTGCCAGGTTGGTGTCCTGTCCCCGAGTCCCTTCCAGGGTCACACGGTGCCATCACTCCTGCTCCCTGTGGAACAGCTGGGGGCTTTTGCTCAGGTGTGTGCTCCTTGCCCCACTTCCCTCTGTTAGGAACCATGATCTGTGCTTATCCTGGTGCCATGGGCTTTCTTTTCCATGGCCATTCCCAACAGTCCTCTTTGCCTGCTCCTGAGCCCAGCTGTGTGAGTGAATTTTGGGTGAAACCAGAGCAACCGTGGCCCTGTCACCTTCCCAGCCCTGCTCCCTCCTTCCCTGCTCGATCCCCATGTTCCCAGTCTCAGTGACCTCCATCCTGGGACATCCCTTTCCACCCCTTTATTCAGGGTGGTGTTATACAGGGGTTTAGTGTGAGGTCTCATTCTCCCAGTCTGACCAGTTCCCCCCGTGCTGGCTGTTCCGAATTTTCCCAAAATTCACTGTGGGTCCCAGGACACTCCCAGGGGATGGTGTTCCCGGTCCCTGTCTGTGGCAGGTGGAGATGGCTCCTCATGTGTGTCACTGCTGATCCACAAACCCGGAATGGAAACCTGCGGGAAGGAATCGGGGAGAGCCGCCGGGCAGCCGGCGCTCCCTTCCCTTCCCTTCCCTTCCCTCCCCTCCCCTCCCCTCCCCTCCCCTCGGGGATGCAGGGATTTGCCATCTGCTCTCCTGCGCAATCCCAAAGCCCAGCCCTGATGTGAGTCAGCCCAGGAGGAGGAAAACCCAGCCAGCTCCGGCTCTGTCCTTGTCACGGTGGCTCCCAAATGCCACCCTCCCTGATGTGTGTGACAGTGGGAGACACCCCTGCCCTGTGTCACCGAACCCAGGTCACAGGAGCTGCCACTGCTGTCACCGCCCTGGCTCTGGCTCCCTGCTCCTGCAGGAGAGGATGAAAACCCTTTTTCTTCTCTCTTTCCTCTCCCAGCAACTCACCCTAAACTCACCCATCCCAACTGAAGTCTGTCCCTGCTTTTCCTGGACTTCCCTGCCCTGCGTGAGCACAGCTCCCATGGTTTTTGAAGCCATCCATCACTGCCATCTCCACAACCCCAAGCCACACACGGGATGAAGACGTGGAGCAGCAGCTCCTCAGCTGGTGTAAATCAACACGGATCTCCCCCCACCGGCGGAGCCAAACTTCCACCCGGGCGGGGAGGGAACCCAGAACGCCGCTCGTCGGAGCAAAAGAAATTTCGGCAGTAATTAGATCTGGAGCATGATTACCCAAAGGGAAACGCAAAACAAATGTGGGTGACAGATATTTCCAGGATAACTGGAGTTATTAATGCTTTTCTCCAGCAGTGACAGGCACAGGGGATTAGTAGTGCCTGCAAAAGTCTGGTTTAGTGTGGGAAAAGCTGAGGGCTGGAAATGAAGCAAGGAGGAGGCCATCTGCTGCTCGGTGAGCTCGCGGGGCCCTGCGAGGAAAGCTGCAGCCAAAACAACAAAAGGCAACGATGGGAGGCATATGTGAGGAGAAACACCGACCTGTTGCTCCTAAGTTTCCAGTTAAAAAGGGAAAAAAAGAGAAGGAACCTGTTGTCTGTTGCACGAGCTCCCCTGGAATTAGCGACCCTGGCACTGCTGAGCACAGCAGAGCTGGGGATGTTTCCAATTAAAGCTGTTCCTTCCTGCTGGCCTGGGTTGGGTTATTTGGGTGGGAGCAGGAAGGACCAGCCCTCCCTCTGTCATGAATGAGGGATTTAGGGTTGCTCAAAGAATCACCATCATTAGCAAAAATACTTTTAAGATGAACCTATAAAAATGCAGCAAAGTGCAATGACAAAGTTTCTCCATTACTTACTGCATGGATACAAAGGAAAATTGATGTAGAATGGAGCCAAAATGATTTACACAGAGTCTGAAGATGCAAAAGGGTAAAGAGACCCTCCCCCTGAGCCATGGGGTTCAGAGTACAACCTCTTGCTTTCTAAACTCCTGATGGAGCTGAAACCTGGCTAAGCCCAACCTTAGTCCCAGACTTGGACAACAGTTTAGCTCTGCAGGATTTAAGTGTGTGGATTTCTGTGGTACTGAGTCACCTGCTATGAGCACCTTACCACGGATCTGGGAGCACGGAATCTCTTTGCCTGAGGAAAGGAAGGATTTCTCAGTCCAGGCAGGGAATCTCAAACCTTGAGAGGTATCCCAGCTCCAGGGGAGAGTCACTGGTGTGCAGTCAGCTGCAAAGTGGAGAGAACTGGAATTAGACTCCTCCAAAGGAGTCATTGATAGAGAGGTCTCTCAGCCTCAAGGAGCAACCAGGAATGTCCCATCTCAAGGGGAGATCCCGGCCATGCTGCCCAGCAGAGCCCATGAGGGCTCACCTAGATGGCCAAAACTGTGGGATGAAGCCAGGTTGGACACAGTGGGAAGGGTGTGCACAGAACTCCTTGAACCCACAAGGTTCTTTGCTCCTTGGCAAATGAATCTTGGAAGAGCCGCTGCTGTTGCTGTGTTAATCACAGGATTGGGGATCCAAGCTCTTAAGCACCAATATTCTCTGGGTCTTCCTCCCTCTTTGGGGACTTCCCAAAGGAATTCTTGGCTGCCTTTGTAGCCTGTACCAAGGTGCTGCTGGTTGGGTTGAGGGGTTTGATTGCATCTCACACCCTCCACACTCCAGAGGTGCCCATCCCCTTGTCCAGACCTTCCTCTCCACAGCAGATCTGCTCCTTCCAGCCAGGGAGTGGGAGGAAAAGGCATGAGCTGGCCCCTGTGTCCTGCACAGCTTGGGCAAGCAGCCATGAGCTGTGTGGGCTGGGAATGGCTTGGGAATGCCATGGACTAACCCACCCTAAGGTTTGGGTTTGGGTGTGTGCACTTACAAACTTCTCCAAGAGCATCCCTCAGCAGCCTGGATACCCCAAACCAGATGTGCTCCCTCAAACCCATCCAAACCCTTCTTTAAATAAAAATTTACAAGAAAAGAGGGCTAAAGCAACATTCAAATGAGCAAAGGATGTCTTTTTTTCTTTTAAATATAAAGACTGTTGACACCTAGGAAGAACCAAGATGAATTTCTAACAGGGTTGTTTGTCAATATGTGTAAAACAATTTCTTTTCTGCTCTGTGCTCCCCATGGGTGTTGGAAAGAGCCTGGAAAACTCCACCCAGTCTCAGACAGATGCTTCAGGGAAAGCTCAAAGACCTTTAGAGCAGGGTGATAACCTCACCACCATTAAAGCAAAAATTTTAGCTAAAATCCAGGTATTTAATAGACAATCCAAAATACCCGGCACTATCAGGACTGCTGAACACAACCTGCTGCAAAGCCACTGATAATTTCATTTTCCTGAGGATTTGAAACAGTGGGAAGCCCCCCAGATGGGGCACAGACCTGTGGCTCTGCTGAGACCAGTCTAACTCAGGTTTAAAGCCGAGTGAAAGCCCATCTGCCCAGATCCAGCCTTCCCGTGGGAAGTGGGAATCCATCCCCCAGGCCTGCGGGGAGGGGAGGGGAGGAACCCCCGCGGCTCGGCTGATGAGGTGAGGAGAAGGTGTGAGGAGCTCTGGGGAGGTGGGAATTGTCACAGCCCTGGGCAGCACCAGCACTTCCCATGTGGCCAAAGGCAGGGAAATGGATAAATGAGAGGGAGGGAACATCCTGCTGGGCTCTGCAGGTGCCACCTGGAGCTGGGTGTCCCTTGAGTCCTGTAACTTGAGGTATTCTTTACTTCCTCCCTGGACTTTGCCCTGTACCAGTAACCACCAGTAGCAGTCAGTCCCACCTGCCACAGGGCCACGTCCCACAGGATGTCTGTGTTCCAGCCTTTTGGGGCATTTAAGGGTGTTTGGCTTTCTTTACAACAAATCACAGCCTGTCAGAAATTGTCACTGCTGCTGCTCTGGTTCTCTGCAGGATACCTGGCCTGGAAATATGGGAAGGGAAGACAGCACCAGCAGGTTCCCACCTGGCAGCTGGGTTGGCTTTCACAGGACCTCCCGGATGGATCTTAAGAGTGACACTTATCAGCTCTCTATACTTTAAATGGGCCTTGGAAATCCCTCTGGGTACCCAGGAGATGCCAAAGCTGGGCTGAAGGAAAAGCAGAGCCCTCTCCTACTCAGTAGAAGTCAAACACCTCATGAGAAATGTCCAGAAATTCCCAAACTCCCAAACCACAATGCTGAGAAGGACAGCCAGAAAAGCTCCCTTTCCCCAGGTCTGGGAGTTGCTTTGTTCATGGCTGAAAAAATCCTCCCATTGTTGTGTCTTAGCAGAGCATTCCATTAAACCCAGGAATTCCTCCCTGTCCCCACTTTGGAAAATTTTGCTGTTCCTTTTCTGACCTGAACACCGAAAGTCTTTGGCTAGAAGATAACCAAACACAGAGGATGGGGAGTGCAAAGCTCTGGAACGCTGCCCCAGTGTGGCTCTGCCTAAATCCCAAAAATTCCATCCAAACCTCTCCCTGTTTCCTCAATATCCTGACAGAGACAACTCAGCTGGAAAGATGCATCCCGGCTAGGAGCTCCTGGAATTCTTCCCATGAGAAAGGCAGATATTTATTTAAAGATGGGACTGAATCAAAACAGACATGGGGAAATGTCAAAATATTCCATAAGTAGGAAGAGGAAGGAATACAGTTGTCTCTCTACCCTGTGAATGAATAACTTACATCCTGGGAGAAGCAGGAGTGGGAATGGAGCAAGTGGAATCAGTTCTGCTCAGTCAGTGTTGACAGAAGGGAATAGCTCCTCCTGCCTTGGCCAGAGTGGATTCAGGCAGAGTAAACTGAGAGCTGCAGGGGCAGGGAGCAAAGGAAAACAGAGCAGATTGCTTGGAAAACATGAGGAGGGAGAATGAATACTGAGGGGATGCACGTCCCTAAAAGTGGTCGTGAGGAACTGGAGCATCCTGACCAAAGTGAGAGCAGAAACCAGTGCTGCTGGTGCCACTCTCCCTCTGGAATACAGGGGAGCCACTGAGTTCAGTGAATTTAGTCCTAAAGCCTCAATTTTGAATGGCTGAAATTAGGGGGATGACTGTGGAACAGGGCTGGAGAAAGGTGCTCTTTAAGGTCCCTTCCAACCCAAACCTTTCAATGGTTCTGTGCTGTGGAAATGACTTGTGGCAGACCAGGGGGATATGAGGAATTAAAGTCTTTTAATTCCTGCTTGACACCATCCAAGAACTGCTTCCCAACAGAGGATGCATTCTGGAGAGGACAGCAGCACTTAGATTTGTTTGCAAATCACAGCTGAAACTTAGGACTGAATTTTGCTGCATAAAGATTTGTATAGTCCTGCCAATTCCCATGATAATGCCTTGATTTAGTGTCTCTTTCCTAAAGACAAATGTGAGATATCTTCAATAGGCAAAGTTGGCCTCGACTGCCACTTTTAAAAATACTTGAAAAGAGACTTAAATTAGGGGGAGAAAATGCAGAAAGTTCTCTAAAAAGGGACAGCATAAATTTAGAAATCAGCTTCAGAACTGGCTGGATTCTGCAAATGTCTAAAACTAAAAATAGAGGGGAACAGATGATTTTTTTTTTTGCCCTCTTGATCGATTTCTCTCTTTTTTTCTCTCCTCGCATTGGGGTCCCCTCTCAGTTTACACCGAGCCCACAAGCCTGTGCCTGGTAAACATTTTTGGTGTTATTTCTGTCTCAGTGACAGCCCTGGGTGGCATCCAAGCACAACCACAACAAACTTGAGTAAGCCGGAGCAGCGTGAGCACCAAAAACCTGGGAGCAGGCTGGGAGCGATGTCACTGCAATGCCACCCTGTGGGACTGTCACCTGCACGAGGCCCCCAAACCACAAAGCCCCTGGGGGATTCTTGGCTGGGATCTGGCAGGAGTGGAGCTCTGGCACAGGTGTTTGTTCCTGCTGGAAGTAGGGATTGGAAAGTGGGGAACGGGCTCCTCACTTCCCACATCTCTGTTTGCACCTGGTGGATCTCGGAGAAGGGAATGTCGCTGCAACGCCACAACCCACAAACCACAATCCCTGGAAGATGGGGGAGGAAATTTTGTGACCCTTTGACTTCAGTGATGAGGATGACAAAGGCAAGAGCAGCAGGATCTTGGCACAGCCTGGCTACTTCCCGGCGCCTCAGCTGCTGGAAAGATTTCTGCTGTAGACTCACCAGATGCTTGGCATTTGGGAATAATTCAGTGTCGATCAAAGCAGGATGGATAAAAAAAAAAAGGAGAACTCATGATGAATTCATCCTTCACTGTGGCATTAGCACAGCCCAGCCCTGTCCCCCTCCTCCATGTCAGTGGTGAAAAATGCCTCCTCTTCTCCAGCAATTACCTGGTTGGGCTCACCTTTGGAATGCCGATCCTTGGGGAAACAGCAGCGGCCGCCCCGCTCTGCCAGCCCGGTGATGGATGAGCCCCGGCTCAGCCCTGCTGCCATCTGCCACCAGGGTCCCCTCCCCGGCCCCCAACAAGTGACATCCTCGTTCCTTCACACGGATCAGGGGCGAGCAGGGAAAGTGGCAGTGATGAAAGGTCCCTGCAAAAGCCTGAATTAGCTAGGGAAGGGAAGGGATGAATGCAGAGGCGTGGGGTGGGAGGAAAGGAGAAGATGGAAAGATGGAAGGGGAGGAAGGGTGGGATCACCTGACTCATGCCCAGGCCCCTGAGCTGTAACCCCACTGTTCACGAGGCTCATGATGGTTTGGCTACTTGGCTCATGGCGAGCCCTTTTTGCCAGGAGGAGCCCATTCCTGGGATGTCCCTAGGAAACAGAATGTGTCCCAGCTGACACACCACTGACAGCCCACCATGATCCTCAAGGCATGGCAGAGCAGGGAGCTGGATTAAATCAGACAAATGGCAGCTGTCAAAACCAAAACTAAACTGGATGGTGCTGGGCAGTTAAAGGAAACTTCTCCTCTGGGGTCAGGGTGAGCAAAGATGAAGGGGACTTGGAAGCCAAACCACCTCTGGATGTTCCAGGATGCAACAGAGTGTCTGAAGATGGGAAGCTTCACCTGGAGTAGTCTGGGGAGTCTTTGGAAACCTCCCTCCTTCCTTAAGGGAGATGCAAAGCTCAGAGAAAGCCCTGCTTTGCTGATGGCATTTTCCAGGCTGGGTGGATCAGTTCCACCTCTGGAACAAGCTGAGGGACCTGGTGGTCAAGCTCTGCCATATTTCTCAGGTTTATCATCGAAACCTTCAGCTGGGGCCACTCAGCTTTCAAGCACAATCACTTTGCAGAGTACGTGGTTATTGTGACCAAAATCTCGTGATTAAATTTATCTTGGTAATAAACCCCTTTCACTGCCCAGGTTTGATCCCAGGTTTGCCCCAAGCTGCTCAGGTCAAAGGAATCTGAAAGTTTGAGCTGAAATCCCTCTTCAGGCAGGATTTACAAGGGGGAAACAGGAGGAAAAAAGAGGCTGGCAGTTCTAGAGATGCTCAGAAAATGCTCACCAAGCAGAAATGGTGCCACAAGAATTATTCCCCCCACTCCAGCTATCCCAAACTCCAGGACATTGTCCTTGCCCATCTGTCGGCTCAGCTCCAACACAGAACAAATCTCATTAACAGGCACCAGAGATTTAGGGAAGGGCTGGAATATGGCAAAGCCTTTTCAAACAGGAGATAAACCATCCTCTGCTCTAAGGAACAGAGGTGGTAAGGAAGATATAAACACCAACAAGCCTCCTGGGAATGCTGGAGAAGGGCCAGGAGAACGGCACGCCAGCACAGCTATGTTGGGATGACCCCACGGCAATGAAAATAATTTACTAGAACTGGTGGAGGAAATAAAAGAAAAAGCTTTCCCCAACCTAAGGGTACCACCAGCATCAGTGCAATAATTATAAATAACATTCAGTCAACCAATCATCATCATCATCATCATCAGGATCCCAGCTAGCAGAGTTTATCCTTTTTGGGAGTGGGAATAGCTGGGTTTACTCTGCGTCCCATCAGTTTCCAAGTGGATTTGGCAATAAATCTGAAGCTGAGGTTTCCAAACCTGTAAAGTCAGGACAGGTAATGGGTTAATGTCTTTTGAGGAAAAATATCATTGGGAAAAAAAAATCACAACTACAGTGTATTTCTTTCTTTGTAAGTGTTAATTTGGAATAATATGCCAGGAATTTTCTCATTCCAAACCCACATTTTGAAAAAAAAAAAAAAAAGCCTAAAAATTCTTCCTAATATTTTACAACTTTCAAGGATTTTGTCTACAAAGGGTGTTCTCCAATGAGCAATAGTAGGGAGACAGAGAGAAAATGGTGCCAACAAGGAGAAAGTGACATTTCCCTGTTACTCTGGGTTTTAACACCTCTGAATTTTTGCAGCCACCTCAACCTTTGTAAGCTGAAATAATAATTTTAAAATAGAGCAAACATTCTGCCCCTCCTTCCTCCTCTTCCACCA
Source organism: Phylloscopus whistleri (assembly GCA_017589585.1). Taxonomy (NCBI): domain Eukaryota; kingdom Metazoa; phylum Chordata; class Aves; order Passeriformes; family Phylloscopidae; genus Phylloscopus; species Phylloscopus whistleri. The sequence continues at coordinate 1,471,293 of JADMLD010000044.1, forward strand.
GTGCTTTTCTCACACATTTTTCTCCAATGGAAGGAGACGGGTAATCTAATTTGACGTTTTGGGATATATTCCCTGCAGGAAGTGTGGAAATGCCACCTGCTACCTGCGTGTTAGATTTGATCATAAATCACCAGCACCCAGGACTCGACAGGATCTGCTGATATTTTAATGGCCACGAAAGGTCTGGCCACTGCTGGAATTAAAGCCTAAATCGCAGGTTTATGTTTTTCTGGAAATGCCAAACGCTGCCTTGCTTCTTGTATCACTCTTAATTGACCTTCCCTAATTACAAGGAGTGAAATAATTTATTATATTCAGTGGAAAGGGACAGAAACCCTTCTGCTTCAGGCTTGTCCCTCTTGGGAGTTCAGAATGAACCCTGGGAGGATGTTGGGCACTGGAACAAGAATATTTGGACAATGGTCTCAGGCACAGGGTGGGATTGGTGGGATGTCTGTGCAGGGTCAGGAACTGGGTTTGATGATCCTTGTGGGTCTAGCTTGGCACAGTCTGTAATTCTACAGTGCTTAAAACAGCAGGTCACATGCCTTGGGTGGCTCCCCTGTTCTCCTGAAATCCAAGGTCAAACAGTTGGAAATCTCAGACCAGGTTACGGATTCAGCTGGAATATCTCCTTCAGAGACCTCCCCTCGCCATGGGCTACAGCTCCTATACCTCCAGGGGCATCTAAAACACCTGATCCTGCCAGGACATCAGAGATTTTGTGTTATTTTGATGGTGAAGCCAAGTGACCAGAAGGTCTCTGCTCAATCCTGCATGGCTGGGAGAAAATCAGGTTCAGCTTACAGGGTTCAAACTAGGAAGGAAAAAAAGAAAAAAAAAAGAAAGAATGGGTTGGGTAACGTTGCTTTAATCTCAAACTTGAGGACCACAAACACACCCAAGCAGCCCTGTTTGACAGCAGAGATGCTGGAAATACATCCAAGAGGGACACGACTTCCCGGGGCTGCAGGAAGATCCCAGACAGGAGATCCACTACAACGTCTTGGGTCTCCACTACTTTTCTGTCACCCCAATTCTCCCAGGACCAGGAGGGGATGGGAAGTCCTGAGTACAGCTCTCAGTGCCCAGCACTGACACTGGGAGAGGAGCATCCCGACTGCCTTTGGGCCAAAGCTGGGTCAGGAACAGCGCCGGAATCCTCCGCAAGACTTCAAAGTTTCCGCACGATTATGCGAGCAAATATTTGGGCTGGAAGTGCTGTTAGTCATTATTTGCAGTTCATTTTCTCTTATTTGTTCTCTGTCTTTTAAATAATAAAAGAGAGAAAGCCAAGATGACAGCTCGCAGCATCCCCATCCAGGATCAGAAACAACAGCTGGGTTTTTCTGCTAAACACCTTTGGCTGTGCACAGCTTCCTGGGAAATGCTGTGCCAGGGAGGAATTTGGAGCTACAGCTGCTGTGGAACTGATGGGCCCTGGTCATTCATCAGGACAATCCCCAGTCCATGCCTGTGCTGTTCTCCTGCAGAGTTTTCCTGGGTTTACACCCTGGGGCAGCACAACAGGAACCGTTCCCTGTTTCCAGGCCTCCCTGGATTTGGGGGCTTCCCTGCTTCGTTGCTCTTTGGCACCTCATTTGGAGGCCTGATCATGGCAGCAGCTGTTCCTCAAACTCAGGGCTTAGCACCATTAATCACATCAGTAGGCAGCGGGGTTTCCTCCAGCAGGAAATCCAGGAAGAGCTCCGGATGTGTTCCCAGTCAGGGAAGGGTTTACACTCATCCATGGAAGTGCAAGGCTCCCTGGGCACAGAGGCACAGGAGGAGCTGTGCTGCAGCAGAAGTGCGTAACTGGCATCAAAAATTACTTGAGATGCAAAAACACATCTCCCAAACTCCCACAAATTGCATTCCAGCCCCAGGTGTCTCCGTGCCTCCAGCACTTTGTGCCTCTGCCATGTACAGAGAGGGCTGGGAATGCCTGGGCAGCAGCACTTCCATGTAAACAACCTGACATAGCAAGTGTGGGGTTACTCCCTCTGGCAGACTTATGGCTTAGGGAATGGAGGGATGCAGGACCCAGAGCCTGGATCTGGCACCATCAGGGTCAGTCCTGCCCACCCAGGGGGGGCAGTTTTGGGTGGCACAACCTGAGAAGGATCTGAAGCTGCTGGAGAGTGTCCAAAGGAGGGACATGAAGATGGGGGAGGGTATGGAAGTGCCAGACAAGGTGCAGCTGAAGGCTCTCGGTCTGTTTAGTTTGCAGAAGGGGAGACTGCGGGCAGAGCACATCCCAATCCACAGTTTCCTCCCAAGTGGCAGATCTGATCTCTGTGCTCTGTGACTAGGGACAGGAGAACCCCAAGGAACAGCTGGAGCTGTGCCAGGGGAGGTTTTGGTTGGATATCAGGGAAAGGTTCTTCCCCCAGAGGGTGCTGGGCACTGCCCAGGCTCCCCAGGGAATGGGCACGGCCCCAAGGCTGCCAGAGCTCCAGGAGCCTTTGGACAATGCTCTCAGGGATGCACAGGGTGGGATTGTTGGGGTGTCTGTGCAGGGCCAGGGGTTGGACTGGATGATCCCTGTGGGTCCCTTCCACCAGATTCCATTGTTCTTGCTTCCAGGATATGAATGGGCCAGAGCTGGCTCCTTCCAAAAAGCATCTTGTTTATCCCAAGAAAATCTAAACACAAGGTGTCAGTTCAATATAAAATTGAAGTGCATCCAGAAAGCTCAACAGAACCCCCAGTTCTGAACATCTCCCCAAAAGGCAGAAGCACCTCAGGGTGGATGTGGCACCTGCCTCCTTGGGTTTGAGCCCACAGGGGAGATCAGTAACCTGTGGATCTACAGCAAAACCCTCCCAAATCACATGAAATCTGTCTCCAGCAAGGTATTTTTGGCTCTGCATGGGATATGGGGAAGAAATTGTTCCCTGTGAGTGTGAATGAGGGGAGGCTCTGGAGCAGCAAATGCCCAGAGAAGCTGTGGCTGCCCCATCCCTGGAAGTGTCAGGTTGGACAGGGCTTGGAGCAACCTGGGTTAGTGGAAGGTGTCCCTGCCCATGGCAGGGGGTGAAACTGAATGGACTTTAAGGTCCCTTCCATCCCAAACCATTCCATGATTCTCCAGCCAGTTGAAGAGAAGGAACAAGGACTTTGTTTCCATGGACAAGGCTCTTACTGCAGTGTTTGTGCTGAGACCCAATAGCCCTGGCTGTGAAACCATTTCCAACATCCTTGAGAAGGAAAAGGGGAAAAATCCCAAACTGATCTAAAAGCTTGGCCCAGCAGAAATCAACATCACCCAGCAGCATCCCAAGCAGGCTCTGCTCAGCAAAGACCCCTCAGAGTCATTCCTTGATGTGACTGTTAATAACACCCTGGGATCAAATCCATCTTGGAGGAGGAAGGAAGGATGCTGTCAAGACATGAGCAATTCCTTGTTTTCACTGGAATCCAGGTAATACCTGTGTTGTGTTTTCAACTCTCCTTCAGTTTATTTTCCATTTCCACTCAATAATAATCCTTTGTGCCTATAAATAACACAATTGGAGTCACCTTTCCATTCCATGCAGGTTAGCACAGGACGAGCCACTTGGCAAGGTAAGAGCTGCCAAAAAAGTACCATGGCTGCCACCTTTGGGGCTTCCATCTGATTAAACTGGGATCAGTGGCTTGGAGTTGGACTCGATGATCTTGGAGGTCTCTTCCAACCTAGTGACTCTGTGTGAGTTTGTTTGTGGGGAAACTGAGGCACAAGTAATGAAAAGTTGGCACTGCCAGCAGGACAGGGCTGGGAGCAGTGCTGGGGGTGATGTGCTGGGGAAGGGCTGAGATCTAGGACAGGAGGAAGTGGCCTCAAGTCGTGCCAGGGGAGGTTTAGATTAGATGTTGGGGGAGATTTCTTCCCAGAAAGGGTGGGCAGGCACTGGCACAGGGGTGGAGTCCCCACCCCGTGAGGGATTTAACAGCCCTGTGGATGTGGCACCTGGGGACAGACACGGTTCAGTGCTTGGGCAGCAGCTGGACCTGATGGTCTTAGAGGGCTTTTCCAATGTGAATGGTTCTGTGATTCCTTGGGAGCAAATCTGAGTCATGAAAAGTGCCATTCAATCGTTTTTGAGATTTTTCTCTGCTGAGATTTTGAAATTTTCTCTTACCCCAAAATAGTGAAACTGTCTCTCTTTCATAGAGAATGATTCTATTATTACCAAAATGCCTGTGGTATCTTTGTTTCTTTCCAAAGCCACAGTTTGTGGTTAATTTGGGCTTTGGGACAGCACCACCAGGACATTTTCTCTCCAGTTTCATCCCTGCTCCAGCTGGGCCATTCCCTGTTTTAGCTGCCATAAGCATCCATCTTAATTTTCTGCTTTTCCACGAGCATTAGAATTCAGTGGGGACCACAGCATCAGGTGACACCTGACTTTAATATTAATGGCTCCTTTACATTCTGGAGTTCTCTGCCTTAGTTGAGAGCAGAGATTCTCCATGGCAGAGGCCTCGTGCCTTGTTTGACAATGGGCTCCTCTTCCAGGGACCCACAGTAAGATTTCCTAAAATACCAGAGGAGCTACCCGGTAATTTTGGCCAGGATGAGCCAAATCTAATGAGTGTCCCAATTCCTTCCCCCCAAAGATTTTAAAGTGGTGCCACATGAAATGCCTGACCCTTTTAAGGGATAATATTCCATTGACCCAGCACATCTATCAGGAGAGTGGAGAGAGTGGGGAGAAGAGCAAGCTTGGCATTACTGCTGCAATTTCACTCAGGCCATCACTTGGGAGCTCAGATTTTCTCATTCTGGGGTTCAGGGCTACCCTTGAAATAAATTATCCCTGCAAAGAGCTCCTACAGCTTCCACGCTGCATCCAAAGGGTGGAGAGCGATCCATTAACATCACTGGGCAAAGAGACAAGCAGCACCTCAGGGGAAAAAGAAGAGGGGAAAAAAGTCACAGTGCTGCTCTTAAGAGTTCAGATATCTCCAGTCAAATCAGAAAATCAGGGAGAGAAGCTGGGAAGAAAATAAAGGAAAAAAGAAATAAAGATAATTATTGAGTGCTGCAACTTCTTTGCTTTGGGATTTTTTTCGTGCCATTTTGGTGATGCTTTCTGAGTCCACACACTAAATTAAAAAGATGTGAAAGGGGCTCAGTTTAGATGTGATATTGGGGAGAAATTCCTCCCTGGGAGGGTGGTGAGGCCTTGGCCCAGGCTGCCCAGAGAAGCTGTGGCTGCCCCATCCCTGGAGGTCCCAGTGCCCACGTCCTGCAGCCCTGGGAGAACCTCCTCCCTGCTGGAGCAAACATTCCTTCATTAAAATGCTCCATATTCTCTCAGGAAAGTCCCTTTTGCCCCAAAACTGCTTTAATATCAAACAAAACACATGCTCTGAGTTTGCAGCCTGCTCTGTTACCATCCTTGATGAAAGGAACACTTTTTCTTCCACCTTTTGAAATGGTTTTCCATCCCCTCGGCAAGACCTTGGGCTAGAGATAGACTGAAAAAAGAACAGCTGCTTCCTTTTTTTTCTTCCTTTTTTTTTTTTTTCCTTTTTGTGGGCTTGTTTTTCTTTTTTAGAGAAAAGGATTTTCCTCCACCTGTAGATTTCTTTCCCTTCTGCTGCATTTCAAGTTTTGCAGCTCAGTCTGATACTGATCAGTGCCAAGCAGGGGCTGCCTGAGCTGGTTTTAAGGGTAACTGGGTGATCTCAGCCCCTCTTTTACTTCCAGTCTTCCAACCCAGTCTGGGATCAAGGCTGCAGATGGAATTGTGGAATTCCTACATCCTCCCTACACTGATTCTACTCTTCTGCTTTTAAAGCATCCCCTGCTTTGCCTGTACAAATGTGTTGTGGATGAGAGGGTGAGGGAATGCTCCCAGCAGGATGGACTGACTCCCATCCCTTATCCAGCCTTGCTGAGCACCACATGACAACCTGGAGCAAATCCTTCAATCACAACCTCCTGGAAACCCAGGGCCACCAGCAGCCCAGGAAAAACCACCCTGGGTCCAGTACGAAAGATGCAACCTCAGACATCCCCACAGATGCAACCTCAGACATCTCCACCCCTCACTGCTTTACACTTCCTCTCTGGGGTGGTTTAACCAGTGTGGATAATTTTTTGTTATTTTAAAATTTATCAGCAATGATTGAGTATGAAAGGACATCATGGAAAAGAAGGACCTGGACCTGCTCATGCAAGTCACAAAGGTGCTCTGAGGGCTGGATCTCCTCTGCTCTGGAGCCGGGCTGAGAGAGCTGGGGGTGTTCACCTGGAGAAGAGAAGGCTCCAGGGAGAGCTCCGAGCCCCTTCCAGGGCCTACAGGGGCTCCAGGAGAGCTGGAGAGGGACTTTGGAGAAAGGATGGAGGGACAGGCAAGGGGGAATGGCTGCACACTGCCAGAGGGCAGGGTTAGGTGGGATATTGGGGAGAAATTCCTCCCTGTGAGGGTGGTGGGGCCCTGGCACAGGCTGCCCAGAGAAGCTGTGGCTTTCCCTGGATCCCTGGAAGTGTCCAAGGCCAGGCTGGATGGGGCTTGGAACAGCCTGGGACAGTGGAAGGTGTCTCTGCCCAGGGAAGGATGATCTTTAAGGTCCCTTCCAACCCAAACCAGCCTGTGATTTTGTGGTTCCCAGCCTCCTAACAGGAGTGAGCTCAGGAGCATGGTGGTGCCAGCAGGACTAAGGAAGCAGCAGCTTCTGATGAGGACAGGGGATGTTAAGGACACCCAGGAGGCAGGGCCAGGGCAGGAACTGCTCCAGCCAGGCCAGGGAGCAGCAGAAGGATCCAGGGCAGCCTGACTGCACCCCCATCTCTCTGCACTGCCCTCATCCCAGGCAGGATGGATCAGCACTGGAGCAGCTCCTTGATCTGCTGTCCCTGTCCCCTGCCAGAGCTGCCTGAGGGCACAGCTCGGAGCCATTGCTTTGAAGGGCTGCCAGGAAACCCTGGGGCCTTCCTGCTCCACTGCTGCCCCTGTCCTGGTGACACCAGGGGAGAGGAGTCACCTTTAATGGCCACGTGGCAGACAGCTTCATACAGCACCGCTGTGACACCTCCTCTGCTCAGCACGGTCCCCACACAGTGGGAGCTGTTCCTCACCTGCCTTTTTCCTTTGGAAACAGACCTGCTTCCCTTATGGGATGGAGCAAGAGCTGGCAAAAATCCATTTTTTCCCCCCCGTGGGCAATTGGGATTGCTCCAAGCTTATGTCTTTCTCTCTCTCATCACCAGCTAACATCGGTGTCTCTGATTTCTGCTCTCTCCATCTCTCTTCCTCAGCTTCATCCAGGCATTGGGATTCCCTGCCAGCCTCAGAAGAAACATCCCATATCCCCCACATCTCCTTTGGGAATGTGTCTGGAGAGACAGGATGAAGAGGAGCTCCTGGCAGGGGGGGAGGTGGATCTTCCCACACCTGGGGGATTAGGGCTCCCTGGCTGCTCCTCATCCCACACTGCTGGAAGTGCCCAGGAGCTGAATTCCTGTCCTGATGGAAGCTCAAGCTTGCCCTGCACCAATCCAACTGCACCCCTCAAAAAACTGAGCCTTTATTTCCCATCAAAAAATTCAAGGCACCTCCAAAGTGCAATTTTCCCCATTAAAAACCACAGCACTTTCCATTCCTGGAAGTTCTCCATTTTCATCTATTTTTTTTTTCAGTAAAGCTCATTTTGGTAGGACAGTTGGGAAAAGACAGGACCTAAAACCAGCCCACCACTGATGGAAAACGTTTTTGCTACCCTGAAAGTAAGATTTTTAATAATAAAGGAAGTTTTGTGCTTCTCTGCTGAAGTCCTGGCATCTGCTCTCATGGTGACACCACCTAGGATTTCTATGGAAAGCCAGAGTTGGGTGGGTTGATCCCCTTAAAATATTGGATTTCTGTGGAAAACCAGACCCATTAAAATATTGTTTGTTAAACTTAATAGCATCTACTTTGCTCCTAAAATAATGTCTGCAGCAAAACAACCCTTCTGGGGAGCACAGAAACAGCTGCACCAAATAATTAACTGGGATAGGGAAGGGCTACCAGGAAATTTTTGTGAGGATGCTGCAGAAGATGATGCTTCACCTCCCACAGGTGAAGGGATCACTACATTTCAGCAGGGAAGTCAAAGAATTCCTGTTGTTGTGCTCCAGCAAGGCCTGGTTTGATTCCCAGCAGTGAATGGATACCCCACAAGTGAAAGAAAAATCCCCTATTTCATGTCCTCACTGTTAAAATTACAGATACAGGAGTGATCCTGGATGTTCAAAAGCCAAGCAAAATAGTGTGAGAGATAAAAATAATGTATGTGGCTGAAATCCAGAGTACCTGAGGCAATTCTTGTGGGATGGAGCAGTTTATCCTGACGGAGAGGGGGAGGCTGGATGAGGAAGCCACAGCAGAAGAGGGTGAACGGTTTTATGGGCTTTGATACTTAATGGTCCAACTGCAAATGACATCAAAGTCCCTGATTTTCAAGGTGACTGATTTGAACTGTCTCAGACCCTCTGTTATCACCAGCCACTCCTGAAATCCTCCCAATCTGTCCCCGGAGGCCTCCCGAGCCAGGAGGCAGCAGGACTCCAGGGCTGGCCCCAATCCAAACTCTGCAGGCAAAGGCTGATCTTGGCAAAGTTTCTGCTCTGCAGTTTGAAATCCAAGAGCTCCTTCATGCTTCCTGACCTAGGATCAGACACAGTCTCACTCAAGAGCTTCCTCTGCTGCTTAGTTGCAGCTTTTGGGAATCTGAGGGACTCTTTTTTTCCCCCTAAGAAGTTTCTTCTTTCTCTTTGACTGGAAGAAAATCTGCTTATTCCATGTCATGAAACCAAAGGCATGAGCAAAACCTGTTCTTCCATTTTGCTGGGAGGGCAAAGCAGATTCCCACTCTGCTTTGCTTTGACGTGGCAGGCAGGCTCCAGGGGTGAGTGGGAGCCAGCCCTGGCTCACCCTTTCTGCAGGAACATTCTCCATCAGGAGGGCTCCCCCAGCCTTCTCTGTACCTAGGGGCCTTCAGACACCAAGTCCTTGGGTTCTCCAGTACCCTTGGGTGAATCAGCACAGGGAGTCCTGGGCTCTAGCAGCTCAGCCCAAAGGCCAAAAAACCCCCAAAGCAGTGGGATGGAAATCACTGGGAAGGCCCTCTGGCTCCTCCTGTGCTAATTGCCAGCAGTCCAGTTCCATCCATGGCTCTGATGGATTTAATTGCTGAGCTGCTGAAGAGACAAGTGACCTATTATGGATCATTGTTTACAGCAAATTAGTTCAGAAGTTCCCATCATTCTGCCTGTCATGCTCAGGGGCAAACTCCCTCCGCTCTGCTGCCCAGCCAAGGGCTTCCCTGGCTCCACAACACTCAGACGTGAGGAAGAGCTGAGCAAAGACACAGCCAGGGCACAGCACAGGGAAGCAGGAGAAAGCTCCGAGGTGAAAGGGGTCAGAGAGAGAGAAACCAACAGCTCAGAGGGGAAAAAATGCCCAAGGAAAGGTGCTACAGAGGTCCAGGTGGGAGAGGAGGACACAGGAACTCCTCAAGCACAGCTCAGACATGGTTAAATGGAGCTGCTGGGGCAGGGGGTGGAGGATGGATGGGTGTGTGGAGGTCCCAACTTATCCCCTGGAACCTCTGGAGAGGGGAACTTTGCTTCCTGAGGGCTCTCCAAAGCAGTGTTGGAGAGGAAAGGCAAAGGATCTCTGAGAGGTGTGGTATCTGGGAGTAAATAAAAGGGATGTGGAGGGAACATCAGCAAAACATAAATGGGGCTGGGCTGAGAAGATACTCAAGGACATCTTTGCATTTTTCTTGGAAAACAGGGTTCTCCCCACCCTGGGGACAGCAGGATTGAATATGGACGTGGTTCCAATTGTGCATGGATAACATGGAGCACCAGGACAGCATTATCCGGACTGTTACCTGGAGATAAAAGGAATTAAAGCAGGGGAGAACAAGAAGCTTGAAACCAGGCCTGCCCTTGACTTACACAATATATTTCAACAGCCCCATAAAAAGATCAGGGAATTCAGTCAAGCATGAATAGTTACAAGCATAAAAGAATGGTGATATTATATTTATTATTAAAGCCCTTTGAAAGCCCCCTTATTGCAGATGGATTCGGAGCCTCTGGGGAAAGTCAGGGACAGGATATTTAGCAAAAATGTTATTAAAAATAGAAATTGTTTCCTATGACTTAACCTTACTGCCTAGGGGGAAATCACTTAGGTGGTGCTAGAGGAGAGCAGGCAGTTATGAGGCCAGGGTTATTATGGAAAACTGCACAAGGTTTCTGGAATGGCAGCCATGGTCCTGCTTCCAGGGAAGCAGATTCACCTGTGCCTTCCACCCCCTGCCTGCATCCTCAGCAGGGGAGGAAGGCTTTTCCTTGCACCAACCTGTGCTCCCTGCTGCAGCTCTGAGCTCCAGAAGATGCTCCCAAGGCTCCACACTGTGTGGGGAATGAGCAGAGGGAATGTGGAAGGGTGGAAGCATTCCAGGCCAGGCTGGATGGGGCTTGGAGCAGCCTGGCTTAGTGGAAGGCATCCCTGCCCATGGCAGGGGTTGGAATGGGGTGACATTGGAGTTCCTATCAATTTCTCAGTTTCTCAATTTATCACCATTCTGTATCAATTTGTCAACACTCTGCAGCCCCTGGTTCCCCCTCCTTGGTCTGGGAGAATTTGGGGCTGGTGGCCAAAGGGCACCACATGGGATGCCACCACTGGATTTGGGACATGGGATGCCACCACGGCTTGCCTGGGGCTTAGTTCCAGCCTGGGTAACAGAGCCTTTTTCCCAACTGAAGCTGCTCAGCACCTGCAAAAGGGTTCAGTGATGACAAATTGGTGTTTTCTCCCAGGACAGCTCCTCCACCCCACAGCCAAAGGCTGCTTATCAAAGCAGCATCAGGTGTGATCCCCCCCTGCAAAGCTGGCCTGAGCCCTTGGAGAAATGTGGCTCCAGAGGCCATGGAAATGCCAGGGGAGCGCTGAGCTGATGGGACTGTGTCCTGTCTCCCTCTTGGGATACATCTCTGGGAAGATGGGCAGATATCAAACATTCATCACAGGCACTTGTCCCTTTAACAGCTGACATTGGTGCAGCCAAACAGGTTTTGATCACTTGAGCGTAATGTCACTGCAATCATTGCCTGGAATGTAATTTTGCCTTAAAAAAAAAAAAAAAAAAAGGCAGGGAAGGAGGATGAAAAATGTGACTCAAAGGTCTCCATGCTTCAGAAAAGCTGGCTCTGAAGTTTGGCTGTAAGCATCAGATCTCAGCAAATTCTGTAAACGTCCCCCCTTCTCCCCCGCCTGTATTTGGATGTTTTCCTCTTTCTTAATGATATTCCATCAATTACATAACTTCACGGATCCCTGGGATCGGGATTAGGGAGTTCAGCTTCATTATCAGTGCAGTTATTGTCCTTTGGAGACGGAGCTAATGGCCATTTGTCTTCTTCAATTCAATTAACAGCAGCCCTCTCTGGACACCACGTCGGCTGCACTCGGTGACACTCTGGGACATCCCCTCCTCCACCAGGACCTGACCCCCATCTCCTCAGACGAGCTCATGCTCCTCTCTTGCCAGCTCCCTGCTGTACATTTTAGCAGCACGTCAGGAAATGGCACAGTAAATTATCCAAGAATTAAACCGGGCAGGGTGAGAGCCAAGAAAAATCCATTTATCGATGGCCAGTCCCACTCTGACGTGCTTGAGGAGGTTGACAAGACAGGAACATATCTTCCCTGACCAGCCAAGAAGACTCTTCCCAAGAAGGACAAGGTCACATCTTCCTGCAAAAGATGAAAGGGACAGGCTGAGGGAAGGGCTTCAACATTTTCAAAGAGAACGGGGCAGCTCCAGAACATCAGCTGTGAGTTTTTGGCACAACTTTGGATCATGGAGCCTGTATTTCCCCTTATCCTTGGCCTCTGCTCTATGAATGCTCCTGCCACTAAGTTCAAGGAGCCTCAACACATCCCTCCATGCCATTCCAGCATGGGAACAATCCCCTCACATCTGCAGAGATGTGATGCTTGGGGTGTGGGTTAGTGGTGGGCTCAGGTTAAAGGATGGACTCCATGACCTTGGAGGGCTTTTCCAACCCTAGAGATTCCATGTGGCTCTCCAGCAGTGCTCCATGCAGAGCAGAGGGTGGAGGGCAGCCCACTGCCAGAAATACGTCCCTCTCTGCTCCTGGCATGTGGCGATTTTAATGGAAAACATAAATTGCTGGCAAGTCTCTCTGGTAGCAGCAGGACTTGACAAATGCCTTTTTACAACAACTCTTACACCGAGGAGGGACTGGCTGACAATTCATGGATGCAAAGAGCACCTGGATCACTGGGAGTGGCCAAGAAACTGGGGGAGTCTCCTGAGCAGCCAGAGCCTGCAGACTTTCTTGGAGAAGAGCTACCAGTGCAGGCAGAAAAGGTGCCTGTGAGCTGAGCAGCTGTGCCCTTCTGGGACTGACTTTTTCCTTGAAAGTCTGTCCATGCCTCCAGGAGGTGACCACCCTGCTGGATGATGACACCAGCACCCCACGGTCAGCCTCCCTAAGGTTTGTTTCTGAAAGGATCCAGCAAAACCCAGTGTTTGGTTTGCCATTGTGTCCTTCTGCTTTAAGGACAGCAAAATCCATCCCTGCACCCCTGGAGCGGGCCCGGCCCCGCGCTGCTCCCGCTGAGAGGGGCAGTGATGGGATCACCGGGGTGTAACAAGATTTATCACCTGCTCCTGGAGAGCGATGGCCTGCTCCGTGTCCTCAGTAAATAATGTTCTGCTGGCATCATCTGGGACATCAGTGACCCAGGAGAACACGGCACTGTTTAACCTCCTGTGGGCTCACACAGCTCCTCGATGTGTCTGGGCCCTCAGCGAGTGCCTCCAGGGACAGGGCAAAGCTGGGATGGCACAACCCACACGGGGGAAGGAGGAACAGTTTGGTGCCAGGCAGGAGGAGATGCTGTGCTGAGGAGAACTGTGGCAATACGACACAAACGAACGACACTCATGCACTGAGATGTCCAAAGCAAAAAGGGGGCAGTTTATTTACAGACCTCGACATTTATAGAATTCCAACAGTGACCGTGGGTTGGAGGATGAAAATTGTCCTCTCCAACCGCACTGGTCAACCCAACAGTCCATCAGTTCTCTCCTCTTACACAAAGGAATGCAAAACAATCATTGTTTACATGAAAAGTGTGTGAGAAGCTCCATCACAAAAATGTAAACGTCAGAAGGCTTTAAAAGAACTTTAGAAGAACAGAGTGACATCGAACCCCTGAGCAGCTCCACCTGAGCAGCCTTTGGGGGGATGCCACAGTTACACAGGGCTGGTTGGTGGTTCTGGCCCCAGCAGGGGTGGCAGGTCACAGGTCCCAGCTGTGGGGCACATCAGGCTGTTCCCAGCTCTCATCCACAGCCATGGCTGCCCACAGGGCTGGAGACAAGCAGAGCTCTGCCCGTGTGTGAGCTCCTCCCTTCCCAATCCACCAGCACAATCCACCTCAGTGACTTCCTTCAGGCAGGGCCTGTGCCAAGGGCTCAGGACTTGGCCTCGTCTGGTCCTGCCTCCTCACTCTGCTTAATAACTCCTGACTGCTCCTTCACCATGTCTGTGCCTGAAACGTTGGATTTATTAATGCATTTTTAATTAGCAAACTCATTCTCCAGGGGAAGGTGTCTTGCATCGTAATGACCTTTGCTTTGAACCTTTGCCAGAGAGAATTTTATACCACAAGCCTCAAGCTGCAACCAAGTTTCCTGACCCTCAACTCACAAGCTGAGCAGCCAGGGGAGCAGTCTGCTCTGTGGATGCAGTCCCAAGTTAGTCCAAGCTGGTGGCAAGTTCCAACACTCAAGGCCCAGAAAACCCACAAATCCTGTGCACAGTTAGGGAAGTGCTGCAGGACAGGCTGTTGGAGCCCAGCAATGGGGTTTGGGGGGTCCCAGGAGATGAGGAGAGGTCTGAGCACCTGTCCTAAGTGTGTGGGGACAGCCAGGAGCCAGCCTGACTGCTACCCCCGGCCCTTTGCTTCTCAGGGACACAGTTACTGCTCCTTGGAGTCTCCTTCCAGCCCGTTCATGACCCAGTTTCTCCAGGAGGTGCCTCTTTGCAAGCCCCAGTTCCTACCATTAGGGGCCAGCAGAAAGGCCTGGTTTTTCCTAGGAGTTTGTGACATTTAAATCAACTCTTCTGGATGGAGTTACACATTTAAATGCTGTGCTGTTCCCTTCAGATCTCCCCAGGCATTTCATGGTTCCCATACGGTCTCGGTGTTCTCTGTACTCCCCCAGTCCCAGATTTTCTTCCAAACCAGCTGTGACAATTGAGATGTTCCAAGTGATCACTGCTGCAGGACCCCACCCTCCCCAGCCCCGGCTCAGAATCCACTTCCCACCTCTGGGAGGAACAGGAGTTGAACCCATTTCCTCCTCTCCTGTGCATTGGGAAGGGTGGGAGGTCTGTTGGCAGCTTGGCAGTTTATTTCCACACAGCTCCACAGACCCAGACCTTCCAAAGGCGCTCAGCAGCGCCAGCTGTTCCTGGGTTTCCTGGCTGCTCTGTCACACAAGCTGTTAGTGGTGCCATTTGTCCCCATCCTCCTCTGAAAGCACATCCCAGTGGCACACCAGTCCCCACAGCAGCTCTTTCCCTGCCCTCTCCCACACTGGAAGGGAATGACAGGGTCTCCAGAGGAGCAGGGCCTGGCGTGGAAATCCCTTCCTGGCAGAGAGTGGCAGATGCTGAGCGTTGCTGCAGTTACTGTGTGTGCAGGAGGTATTTAAGCTCCAGTGAGTCTCCTGATGAACATCCCATCCTCGGCTCCTCTGGATCCCTGTGCAGAGGCAGCAACGTCTGCCTGGTTTATTCCTGCTGCAGGACATGCATTGATCCTTTCTGACTCCCCCACCCACCCACATCCCCATCCCTCTTTTCCAGACAGCAGCAAATTGAGCTCCCCTGGCTCCAGGTGCTCCCCTTGCCATTCCCCCAGCTCCTGGATCCCCCTCCAGCCTCCCTGTTTGTCAGTGGTTCCTCCTGGTGCTGCTGGGATCGCTTCACTGCCTTAAGCTGTGCTTTAAGGACTTGGGAAGCAGCTTAGGCACTGTTGCATGACTTGATCCTGCCCCTCAGCTCTCCCCTCCTGGAGGAGCAGCCTGAGCCTGGCCCTGACCTCTAGCAATGTCCCTCACTGTTGGGGGAGGGACAGAGTGGTCCCTCACTTGTCCTCTGAGGCAAAGAGCACTGAGTTAGGACCAAGGAACAGCTGGAGCTGTGCCAGGGGAAGTTTAGGTTGGATAGCAGGGAAAGCTCTTCCCTCAGAGGGTGCTGGGCACTGCCCAGGCTCCCCAGGGAATGGGCACGACCCCAAGGCTGCCAGAGCTCCAGGAGCCTTTGGACAATGCTCTCAGGGATGCACAGGGTGGGATTGTTGGGGTGTCTGTGCTGGACTGGATGATCCTGTGGGTCCCTTCCAGCTCACCTATTCTATGATTCTATGGAAGCAAGTGGTTTCAGAAGCCTTTTCCCTCCCATCTTCCTCCAGGTAAGGGGGAGCAACCATTTGACAGCTCAGTTTCCTGGGATTTCCCAATCCCTGATCAGCCACGCCACCCTCCACCTTGTCCTCTGCAGGAACCAGCCCCATTTACCAGCAGGGGCACCAGGTGCTGACATCCTGCAGAGCCCAGCCAGAGGCCACAGCCCAAACCTCAGGCCAGGGCCCAGAGACATTTCCCATCTCCCTGGACAGCACCTACTGCAGAGGCAGCATTCCCAGGCTTCTGAGAAGGAGCCATTTATTATGCCCCTTCTCCCTTAGCACAGTCCCTGCTCTCCTGCATCCCCAAGTGCCAATATCCCGTGGTTTTTCTGATCCAATTTATCACAGGGCTGTTTCCCCCAGTCAGCAGATGCCCTCTGCTCCTGCTCCTGACCAATCGATTGATGCCGAGCCCTCCCAGGTGCCACTTGCCAGGTCCCTGAGCTCCAATTCCCCTCCAGTCTCAGAAAGATGTGGGGAGGGCAAAGCCCAGAAGGGCAGCAAGGGACAGCTGAGCCCTGCAAGGGCTGCTGGGCTGAGAGAAAGGCTGGAAGGGGTGTCAGGACAGCATTCCTGAGCTCTGCATTCCTTAGGAGCTGATCAGTTTGGCACCACAGCACCTGCCCTCCTGCTCTGCCCACCTGTTGGGGTTGAGTGGATTCCCATTTTGAGCTGGGGCTGGAGCTCTGCCTCTCCACCCCACAACTCCCCCAGCAAGCCCCACTGGAGCCCTGCAGTGATTCCACCTGCAGTGTTGTGTCCCCACGCCACGTGCAATGGGAAATGCACGTAGGAAATGCAGGAAGTGGAGTTAAGATCTTCCTACCTCTCCATGCCAAGAGGGGGGCACAGGTGAAGCATTTCAGTCACATGAGCTCATCTTTGCTGCATCCTCACTCCACTCTGGAAGGGGAAAGGTGCCCAGTGAGCCCAGGGGAGCCAGTGAGCCCCCCACCAGTGACTGCCCAGAGAACCTGGCAGGGATTACTGGCATCTCAACAAATAGCAAGGACAACTAGCACTTCCCCTCTTCTCCTTGGAGAGGACACAACACTGTGGCAGGCATTCCTGAGGAGAAAAAGACCTGGGGTCACAACCCAGCAGTTTTCACACTTGGGGTCCTTCATGGATTTCTTCCCACATCCGTCACCCCCTGTACAGGCAGTTGGTCCAAGCTGTTTTCTCAACCTGCAAGAGCCTTCACTGAATCCTCAATTAGGCACAAAACCTCTTAAGGAGTGAGACAAAGCTCCCAGAAGTGGTTTTATAGCTTCCAAGACACAAAGCTCTCCTCCTCCAAAGCACTCTCCTGACAAACACTCCTTCCCCACTCCAAGTGCATTTTCAAATCAAAGCTGCAGCTGTGAAAGGTGACCTGGACATAAGACTGGCCTCCTGCCCCACTTTCCTCCTCTGATTGGAGAAGACCTTCAAGGGAAGCAAAAGGAAGTTTCTATTTGTGTTCCCTCTCCCATAATGAAAATCTCCTAACTTTTGGGGAGGTGGATATGTGGAGGGGCAGGATATCTCAGGGGCGGGAGAGATTTCCTCGTCCTTGTCAAGGAGGAGGAAAGAACCACTATTAGCAAGGTCTCACAGCTTAGTCTCCTGTTTAAGGACAAAACACTCACCTCCAAATGGAAGTGGCAACAGGGAAGAGTCAGGAAGGAGACAGAAGTTAAGCATTGTCATCGGGAAGATTGGGACAGACTTCATCAGCCCCGCGCCGGAACTGCCGCCTCTCAGCAAAACGCGAGGAGATAAAGAGCATTAGTTATGCACTGTCGTGGTGCATTAAATAAAGGTGGCTGCCCTCCAGCCCTCCTTCCTCCAGCCCTTCACCCTGCTCCCCTCGGGAGCATCATTAGAATGGCACAGCAGCCTCGGCCCCCCGGGGTCAGGGCACCCAGAGTTGTGAGCTCAGCAGAGTCCGAGCAGCCCTGCGGAGGCACAGCCGAGTGACAGGTGAGGTCCCTGCCCTTTGCATTAGCTGGGTTTTAATTTGCTGCTCATCACTTCCATCACATCCAGGCTCTGCTGGCTGGCTGGGAGCTCTGGAGTGCTGCTGACTGGGGCCAGAGCCTGGTGCTCCATCCCTGGGGCCCTGGCTGCGGGAGGGTCACAGCACCGACACCCAGGCACTGCCTTTTCCCTGTGCAGATCCCAGGCATGTGCTGGGACACAGATCCTCCAGCACAGCCAACCTCACTGGTGCTGCTGGGGCTGGGCATGCTCGGGGATGTTCCACCCATTCCCATTCCCATTCCCATTCCCATTCCCATTCCCATTCCCATTCCCATTCCCATTCCCTGGCATGGAAATGGTTTAATTCACTGAAGGATGGAGCCAGTGGGATGTGGACAGTGTGTTTGCCACCAGAGAAGTTTCCAGGAGTCAGTTCAGCTTCTGAAAGGTTTACAGAACCATGACAGTAGTACCTAGAAGTAGAACCTTATAGAATCTATCAGTAGTCCAGGGGCAGAGGTTTCATGTTCTGGAAAGCAGCCTCTGGCTACAGGAATGAGATAAAGAAGCTGGAGTATCCCTGACTGGCCTGGAGTCCCTGGCTCAGAGCTATTCCAGTGGCTTCTCTGCCCAGCTTCCCAAAGTGACTGGAAAACTTCAGAAGAGCTACTTGGCTCAGGAGCAATGGCCTCTCTTCTACCCAGAGAAGCTGTGGCTGCCACCTCCCTGGAAGTGGCCAAGGCCAGGTTGGACAGGGCTTGGAACCACCTGGAAGGTGTCCCTGCCTGTGGCAGGTGGGTAGAACAAGACTGTCCCTTCCAACCCAAACCATTCCGTGATTTTATAATGCTTAGCTCCTGTCATAAAGTTGGGGTTCTCTTCCCAGAGATCCCATCAAAGGGATGCTAGGACAGAGCTGGAAATGGAGGTATTTTTCAGCAGTTTCTCCTCAGGCATTTAAACACCTGCTCCAATGCTTCCCCTAGCCCTTTTCCTGGGAATAAAACTTGGGCAGGCAGTCCCTGGTCTGTTCAGCACCACAAAGTAATCACTGCAGTGGGACAAACCAAACCAGGAGCCTCCCCTCAGAGGTGCAGCATGGTCTGGGGCTTATCCAAGGGGTCATTTTCCAGTGGGTTAGTGCTGGAGCTGGAAGTTGATTTCCAAAAGGGAATTAAGAAGCCCTGCCTCCAGCTGGGAAGCTGCAGGAGAGAACAAACACACAGCACTGCACAAATCAGGAGGAAACTGGTAACAGAGTTGGACCTCGACTTCCAGACTGGTTGATGTAAGAAAGATTTTCTGCTCTCATTCAGTACAAAAGAGGAAGTTTTGAAATCTAATCTTTCCTTGGGAGAAAAAAAACAACCTTGTAGTCTGCAGCTCCTGACACTTCTAGTCCATATATTTACAAGGATCCTTGAGCAGAGACAGAGCAATTTGCTGGGATGAACATTCACAGAACTGAAGGAGCAGACACATTATCAGGCCCTCCACATCAGCCAAAGGCCACTGCCTTGGATTCCCACTCCTGTGGGGAGGCAAAAGAGACTCAGGAAGGCACAAGGAGTCTGAGTCTGTGGAGTCAGGGCAAAGCATCAGCCAGGAAAGAGCGAAGCAGGGAGCAAGGAGAGCTCGGACAAGGATCTTTGGCTGCTGTAATTGTGGCTCAGGCACTGAAGTATCCACACAAGCCATGCATGGAAAGCTTATCCCAGGAAAAGCCTGCTCTCTGTGCAGCAGTGCTGGGAGAGCCGAGCTGCCCATCACACTCAGCATGTCCCTTTCATGGGAATGGGATGTGGGGTGGGTGCACTGGACTCCTGGCTGAGTCACCTAAAAGGGTGTGGAGCAGTGGAGCAGCCCCTGGTGCAGAATTTTCCCCCAACACTGAGAAGAGACCAGAGTTGCAGCCCTAAACCCACCGGAGGAGATAAGAAAGGTTCCTCATTGTAGATGGGTCTCTGCTCCAGATCAGCTCTGGAGAAATCCGGCTTTTCATCAGGACAGAAACTGAGAAGAGCTTTGAGGAGCCCTGCTTAACCCTGGAGTCCTGCCAAACAAGAAAGACCACAAAGTGATTAAAATGTAAAATTAGAGCCCAAATGAAACCCCAGATGCTCAGCTCAGGCTTGTGCCTTGTGCCAGTGCAGCCATGGGGACATTGAGACTCAGGAGGTGGCTTGGGGTTCAACGCTGCAGCTTCACCCGTGGTGCTGGGGAGCAGGAGCACTGGTCCTGCTGGGGAACCCCGTGCTGCAGATGCCCCAGGCAATCCTGGAATCCCCTGGTGCTGCAGTGGGATGGGCCAGGGAGGACAGTCCTTGAAGCTCCTTGGAGAGGAGGCTCAGGGAGCTGTTCTGAGCAGAGCCAAACAGGGAATTTGGAGATCAATGACTCTGTCTGCCGAGAACAGGCGTGAAAAACAACCTGCTTTAGTAAAACTTGCAGGAACTTTTGGGGGGAAATCAGTTATACTGGAGCAGTTGACAATTAAAGAGCATTCTCCAGCAACT
This sequence comes from Phylloscopus whistleri, assembly GCA_017589585.1. Lineage (NCBI taxonomy): Eukaryota > Metazoa > Chordata > Aves > Passeriformes > Phylloscopidae > Phylloscopus > Phylloscopus whistleri. The sequence goes on from JADMLD010000044.1 coordinate 1,491,280, forward strand.
ATTTTTCACCCAAATTACTTTTCAGACCCTCCACTCAGGCACATAAGATGTATGTTCATCAATAAAGTAAACACACAGATTCCTTTCCTGTCCCACCAACACTGAGGTTTCTGGACAGACCCCCCAGCCAGGGAAGTGGGAAGCACTACAGCAGCTCCTGAAATCTCCCAGATAACAAGGAAAATCCTTGCAGCTGGTGTTAACAGGATTGCAGTTGTTTGGTTTAATATGAATGTATTTATGTATTGTTAGTGCAATTTGGCGAAGCTGTTTCCTTGCTTGCAAAAGTCTGGATTTAGCAAATATTGGCTGGTTAACTATGTTGTTTCTTAGCAACCCTAATTGGATTTCAAATGGGAGATTTTGTTTTGGAAATATTACCTGTATCACTTAGCACTGTGAAATAAGTTCCTGCCTTCCTTGTGAAGATAAACCCAATCAGCACTCCCCAATCCACTGGGGTTCTGGCTTGTTTACCCTCTCCTGTGGCAGGAGCTGACAGATTCCCTCCTCCCCCAGCCAGGACCTGCAATTTTTTACCAGCACTTGGAATTCCAAGATGAGCACGAGCTGCTGCTGCAGCCTCCAACGTGACTGGCAGCCCCACGGTGAGACCATCCCTGGGCACAGTGGCAGCCACAGAATCACAGAATCCTTTAGGTTGGAAAAGCCCTTTAAGGTTGTTAAGTCGAATTTATCTCCCAGCACTGCCAAGGCCACCATTAGACCGTGTCCCCAAGTGCCACATGCACACAGCTTTGAAACCCCACCAGGGATGGGGACTCCACCACTGCCCTGGGCAGCTGTGCCAGGGTTTTAACAACAGGGAAGAAATTTCCCCAACATCCAGCCTAAATCTCCCCTTTAGGCACAACCTGAGGCTGTTTCCTCTTGTCCTTTGGCTTGTCCCAGCTCAGCTGCTGGGCACAAATGTGGGAAGATGCCCCAGCTGAGCATGAAGGTGCCAGACTGCCTCCCATCACCCCAAATGCTTCTGCTGGTGAAGCACCAACATATCCCAAGGAACTTCCAGTAATGTGAGAAGTGAGGTGGAGTTTCTTTCCTCCAGTGCCTCTCCCCTTTCACTGTCTCACAGGAGTCAGAGTAGGGGCCCCAGAATGGATCCCAGGATGGAAATGCCCAAAGGTGCAGCTCCAAGCCTCCGTGCAGACGGGGAGTGGCCCCAGTGGCAGCTCCAGCAGAGTTTTCCGTGGGTGCTGAGTGTTTTTTCTGGAAAGCAGCTGCTGTTGTGCCATTTAGTGATAGTGAAGGGGTAAGCCAAGCATCCAGCCAATTACAGACTCCAAAATCATTGCACAGACATGGGCCAGTGGCTGCGGGGAGAGCTGGGAATGAGCATTGATCGGAGCCTGGGGCCGTGCCGCTCCGCAGCGTGGAGCACTCCTGGTCCTCCCACAGCCCCGCCAGCCACAGAACTCCAAAAGGCTGGCAAAGAGCACAGAAGGGAGCTCAGTCTGTCAGGATCAGGGATTTGGGGCTGTGCTGCACCAGGCTTCCTCTGCAGGAAGGGTTATTGGGGGCGGATGGCTCCTTCTAAAGCCCTTCATCTCTGCAGAGATGTGGTGGCGCAGGAGCTGAACAATTAAAGAGCTGCTGATGTCCTTGTGCTGCACGGAGGGAGGAGAGGCAATTCCAGGGATGTGGCAGCCTGCAAAGCAGGCTCTTTATGCTCTGAAGATGGTAATCTGTGTTTTCAGGAGGAATGAAGCAGCGTTTTTCCTGCGGGCTTCAGGGTCTGGGAGTATGGGAAGAAGTGTGGTCCTGAGCCACTCACAAGGGGACAAGGCCAGTCCCCCCATGGCAGAGCACTGACACAGCTGGGCCATGCAAATGCAGCCTGCTCAGGGGCAGGCACCTCCTTCCTTCCTTCCTCCAAACCTTTAAGGAGATGCTGGAGCCAGATGCAAACCTCCCAACACAGCCAGACTCAGTTGTAAGCATGTGGGTTTGGCCCTAACCCCAACTGGATTTTCCCAACAGGGAAAAAACTTCTGGGAGTTTCATGGAGCAAACTCTTCACCAGCTAAACAAACGCCATCTGAGCCAGGCTGGAGCCAGACAATCACTAAGCCTGGAAAAGACCTCCATGACCATGAAATCCAGCCATTCCCCCAGCACTGCCAAGGCCACCACTAACTCACATCCCCAAGTGCCACATCCACACGGCTTTTAAACCCCTCCCTCCAGGAACAGGGGCTCCACCACTGCCACAGGCAGCCCTTTCCAATGTCTGACCACCTTTTCCATGAAGGAATTTTTCCTAATATCCAATCCAGTTTATTTCCACAATGGTTTAGAGGTTTCCAGTCTGATGCTAGCCCTAGTTTGGGTTGGCAGATCAAGCCTGGGAAATGAGACACAGATTTTCTGGACTCTGTCCCAAAAGAGCTTTCATTTCACCTCACGGTAACTCTACACACCCTTCAGATGAATCCAGGAGATGACAGCACCTTCCTGGTTTTGTTTGGGATACTCCTCCACAGCCAAAACGGCCTCTCCAGGAGTTTGGGTGACAAACTCAAAAGCAGGAGAAGATAAATGAAAGGAGAAAGCAAATCATCTCCACCGAATCCTCTTGGTTATGAACCAGGCCAGGAAAATGCCATGGATACTTTCCTGGTCTTGGAAGCCAATCTGGTTATGACTGTGCTGTGTTGAGGGGTGGTTTCCTTCAGGTGGAACCAGCCCATGCACTCAGAGGGCAAACAGGGAGGGAAAGGCAGTGCTATCCTGCTGAAAATTTAAATGAAAGTAGATTTATTTTGTCTTTGCTCCAGATCTCAGGGGACGGTGTTGACTTACATGTTGGAAAAGCAATCCCAGCAAACAGCAGCTCGGAATTGTTGTATTAAACCTGCCACCTCCCGCCAAAACCCTCGAGCAAACAAAAACCTGGTGGAAGCTGCTGATTTCTTCTCGACTCAACCCCCAGCCTGTTTGTCAGATTCCAGATGCATTTTACAGCGGTTGAGAGGTTGTATGGGTTTTTTTGTTGCTGTTGTTATTGTTGCTGGCTGATTTTAGCAAACCAAATGTTGAAGAAGAGCAGCTCAGCAAGGGAAAACATTTCTCCGATAAAACTCGGGGCTGAAATGAAAATTGTCATTTCAAGCAGGATTAAGCTACAATTATCCGGCATCTCTTTTAACTGAGAATTAAAGAGTGCTGAATCGAAATATTGTTGTGTTCTGTTTGAACACCCACAGCCCAGAGAACATCCTTTATCTTGAGACTCAGTAGTTTTCCCTTTTATTATTACCTGCAAACCTCTGCTTGGTTACAGTGGAGGCTTTGCATGGGGTGATGATATCTGCCAGTCGATCTTCCTCTGCAAAGCTCAGCCTACCTAGACAGGGACTATTTTAAGCCCTTCAAATGATATGAAAAATCAGATGTGAGGAGAAAAAGCGAGGCTCTGTGCTGCCTCTGCAGCCCCTGAAATCAGCATTCAGCTCGGCTCCCGAATGACCCTGATCGGCAACAATTCCGCACATTCCCACAATTAAACAACATTTGAACTTGTGTTAATGGCAACAGAACAATTATCTGAACAGCCATCCACGGGGTAAGCAGGCTGCATCAGCAAGAGTCAAGCCTGGTGCAAATAAAGGCTTAGCCCTGCAGAAGAAAGCCAGGGAAACCTTCAATGAGAGGAATAAAGATTCTTTACTTTACTCCATAAAACCGGCATGTGAACAATATATTGAATGTCAGGAGCAAATGTCTGCTGGAATTTGGTTGCTTAATTGTAAACCTTGCTAACTATTTCCTCTTAAAAATCCAATCTTTAGTGTTCTGAAACTGCAGAGAGGCATTTGCCTGATCCTGGTGTCAGAAATATTCTTATAAGGTTGGAGCATCGTGTGGGAAAAGCAGAACAACAGAGTTTAACAATCAGGGGGAGTAAGAGGAGGCTTTAAGGGCTCGAGTTTATTCTTAGTGAAAGAGATTTCATTGTATTTCTGGAAAATCTAGGAATAAAGGAGTAAGGGGGCTCATTTAACAGGATAATTCCATAGAACCATAAGATTGTGGAATGATTTGGGTTGAAATGGAACTTGAAGCTCACCTCATTCCACTCCCTCCCCTCCCATCAGAACACCTTCCACTATCCCAGGTTGCTCCAAGTCCCGTCCAACCTGGCTTTGGACACCTTCACTTTCCAGTTTCTTCTGTTTCTCATGAACAAATACATTCCATCCTAACAGGAGGGGCCAAAAAAGCACTTTTGATCAGATCTGATGCACTATGTAATCATCCAGAGCAGCTGTGGCTGCCTCTGGATCCCTGGCAGTGTCCAAGGTCAGGTTGGACAGGGCTTGGAGCAACCTGGGACAGTGGAAGGTGTTCCTGCCCATTACAGGGGGTGGGACTGAATGACCTTTAAGGTCCCTTTCAACCCAGTTCTATGATTCTGTAAAAGTTGTGCTGCTGGAGAGACCCTGCAGCTCCTTCCAGATGGGAGAGCACCAGTGGATCCGGTGTTGTGCTCACACACAGCATCCTGTACCTGGCCAGGGTCTGCCTCTGGCCTCACCCAGAGGGGCTTTTCCTCCTGTAGTTCTCCCCTTTTCTCCTAATAAAGCTGCTTGTTCATTCCTAGCTGAAAGAAGACATAAGAAAAACGATGGCAGGAAATTGCAGGCGAGCTGGGGTTAAGAGAGACAATAACAAAACTGCTTTTGCAGGGTAATCTCCGAGCCTTTGGTAGCTCATGCTAAAGAGGGCTTTGAAATCAGCAAGAGAATTAAAAATATTGAGATCAGCTAAAACACTCCTATCCTTTGCAGATGAAAGAGGATACCCACAGGGACAGATTTGCTGCCATGGAATAATTTCCACCACTTTTTTACAAGAAAAATGAGAGCATTTGGTGCCTCTCTCCTCTTCCTTTAGCACGAACCCACTGTACAGGGGGAAATTACCTTTCTGTGCTCCCTAAAAAATCCCCTCCTGATGCAAAGGGCAGCATGGGGAGGACATGTCTGCAATCCATCAGCAATGTCAGAGAGCTGGGCGAAAGGGAGAAGGAGGAATTGCCTCCCAAATCTGCTGAGAAGGCTTAAAGCCCAGATTAGCCCAGAGGTAGCCCAGGGTCCTCCAGCTGGGTCCAAGCCACCCAGTTGCACAGTGATGGGTTTGCAGTCTGTGCTGGTGTCACATAGCCGGGCACAGGGGGGTGAGATTCCTCCCAGAAAGCTCATTCCCAAAGAAAAACAGGGCTGAATCCAAGGAAAATCTGCCCCAAGTGCTGCCATGGGGATTTGGGTGTGATGGAGCATGAAAAGCATCCTGAACCTCAGCAGCAGGTCCAGCTGGGAGCCTGGTTACACTCACTTGAGCTTGGAAGAAAGGTTTTTAGGGGTTCTCCGGAACTCCCGGAAAGCCAGGATGGAAAATTTGCACATGCAGGGTTGGAGCAGGTCTGAGTGAATGGTCCTGGGCTTGTCCATATGCCTGGAATAGCAGCTGTATTAATAAACTGGAAAAAATTAATATATAACTCTGCCACAGGCAAAGCGTTCCCTCCCTTGCTCCTGACCTGCTGGAATATCTTCTGCTTTTCCTTGTTGAAAACCTGTTTTCACAGCAAAGTCTGGCTGAAAAACAGGCTTTGTTCCAGGGAGAGATGATTTGCCAGGCCCACCCCTGGGAGTACTGGAAGATTTGGGGTGCAGGGCACCGTGAAAGTGCAGAATTCCTCCAAATCCTGTGCCAGGAAGCCGGCTGGAAGCACCCAGCTTGGCTGCTCTCCACCAGCCCTTCCCTCACACATGAGTACACCCCTTGTGTTTTCTCCTCTTCTTTCCTGCCCTGCTTCTCACCTCCTGCATTTTGGGGCTGGGGATCAGCTGTCTCTGGCCCAGCTCTGGGCTGGCATGGAGGGCACTGAGTCCCCAAATTCGGCACAGCCTGCAGGGCAGGACACCAGCCAGATGTGGCTGCTGGCACACAGGAGCCCGTGTGGCTGTGAGGGCCCTGCAGGAATCATCCAGCACATGCTTTTTCCTTAAAAAAGAACAAGGGAAGGGCCAGGGCTGTGCTCTGACAGAAAGCAGACAGCCCTGGGGTATTCACTGGAATACAGGAGCACATTGCCTCTGCATGGCTGTCCTGATTCCCAGGGTGTCCCTGCTCCTGGGAATAACTCCAGTGGAATAAAAAATGAGCTGTGAGGCCCAAGGCAGCAGGTTCCTGCCTCCCCTGGCCCACCCAGCCCAGGCGAGGCCGTGCTGCTGTGGGTGGGAGGGAAGTGGGATCGTGTGTGGGCTGAGAGGGGCTGGACTCTGCAGGTGGGGTCCACAGTGCAGGATCCCAGAGTCCTTCAGGATGGAGAAGGCCTCCAGGATCAACAATCCAACCATTCCCCAGCATTGCCAAGGCCACCACTGATCTGCGTCCCCAAGAGCCACATTCACAAGGCTTTAAATCCCTCCAGGGATGGAGACTTCCCTACTACCCTGGGCAGCTGTACCAATGCTTGACAATCCTTCTCAGGAAGGAATTTTCCCTGATATCCAACCTGAATCTCCCCTGGCACAATTTGGGGCCATTCCCTCTCATCCTGTCCCTTTCCCTGGAGCAGAGCCCAACTCCCATGTGGCTGCCCCCTCCTGTTAGGGAGTTGTGCAGAGCCAGAAGGTTCCCCCTGAGCCTCCTTTTCTCCAGGCTGAGCCCCTTTCCCAGCTCCCTCAGCTGCTCCTGGTGCTCCAGCCCTTCCCCAGCTCTGTTCCCTTCCCTGGACACGCTCCAGCCCCTCAATGTCCTTTTTATGAGGAGCCCAGAACTGCACAGAGGGCTGGAGCTGCCTAAGCAGTGCCAGCACAGAGGGACAGTCTGTTGGGTCCTGCTGGTCCCACTGTGGCTGGTACAAGGCAGGATGCCCTTGGAGGTGCCCTTGGCCATGTGGGCACATGCTGGCTCAAACTTGCCCTCAGAGCACCCAGACAGGGCTTGGGAAGCTGGGGCTGCCCCCTCACATGCGGAGGGGGAGGTGGGGTGGGTCCTGCTTGATGTCTCCATGAACCAGCTTCATTCCCACCTAAGTCTGGCCCAAAGAGGTTCAAGGGCACTTTTCCAAGGCAAGGGGTGAGGAGTGAACAAATCTGGGCTTGTGGTGGACTCTGGTCTTCTGGACACACTCCTGCTGCCCCCAAGGCCAAGCATCTCTGACAAGGAATGTCCTGGTCTGCTCCAAAGTCCCCACTTGGAACCAGGAGTGAGCCCAAGCAGGATTGAGCTTTCAGGGCTGTGCCCACCCTGCCAAGCCCCTCGGGGAAGCAGGAAGGAGTCAGGTGCACACATGGACACACCTGGCTTCTTCCCAGCTCTTGGAAGAGATATGGCCAAGCCCTGTTTCTCCCCCAGTCCTTCTGCTCTCTCCCTTTTACCTGTCCTCCCCCTCCACCTCCAGCACAGAGCACTGCTGCCACTTCTGTTTTACTGTCCCCAGAGACACCAATTCTGCAGCCATCATGGCCAGAGACGCTAATTAAATTGTTCGAAAATCCAATAAAAATGCTTTATGAGAGTGTCTGTCATTGGCAAAGGTTTAGGGAAGAAAATTAGGCTCTTCCCAAAGCAATGCAAAAACAAAAAGCCCATCCTCCCTCGTTAAACCCTGCATGTATTTCACTGTAAATGGTTGCTGGGTGCAACAGATTGCACCTGGTCCAGTGGGGGCAGTTTCCCAGGCTGGTGGGGAGGGCTGGGGATGTTTTTTGGTGAGTGTTGAGGTGTTTTCTTCTGTCCCTGCTCTGAATGACAACTGGGGCTCAGGCACAGGCTGGGCTGGACAAACCAGACCCGTTTATGGATTTTCTCATTCCCCAGCCAGCGCCAGAGAGGATCAGTAATGCAACCAATTAAGAGGATTAAAAGCCATATTTTTAATTTATTTTTTGATGACAGAAGCTCTGCCAGGTCCTGTGGTTGTGATCAAGGTCCCCATGCTGTCCTTGTCCCAGACAGCTCAGGGATTGATTCATACAGGGGATTATTGTCCTGCACATTCCCTCAGCTCTCAGCGATGCACTGCAAGAGGCCAAGGTCTCCTGTAGGTCTTCCCAACCCCAGGAATGCCATGTTCTACCTCATTTTCTACCCCTTGTGCCCCAGAGGATGCATAATTATCCACACAGAGGGGAAGAGTGTCTGTGCTGACTCTCTGGACCTGGGCATTTGCTGGAAATGCTGGCAAACAGAATTGGCTGGCTTGGGAGGGGGAAGGCTGGGCCACTCTGGGAAGACTTAAAAAACCCAAATACCACAAGGCTTATGATGCAAACACTCCAAGCAGGCCAAATGCTCTGTAATTTCTCTTAATTATGCAAATAGCAGAGAGAAGAAGCTGTCAGGGAGCACATTTCCCACCCAGAGCAGGGAGCACTGCGAGCATGGCAGCAGGGAGGCAAAAGCACCAAGCCCGACCCCCGGGGTGGAGGTTTCTGCTCCTGTTTTCCTGCTCATGCTGATGGATTGACATCTCCAGAGGGGAAATGTCCCAGAAAGAGCCAGGGCTTCCCATGGCTGCTGTCAATTCAACAGATGAAAGCCAAAATAAGGGGGCCCAGCCCTGGGGCTCTCTGGTCACCTCATCCCAGCAGAAGGTGGGATGCTGAGTGCAAGGGAGAGAGAGACACTCCGTGGATCCTCACTGCATCTCACGGGGGTTTCAGCTGGCTTCCTGCAGGAATTTGGATGCGGGGTCACCCCTCTGAATCCCCCGGGAAGAGCTGCTGAAATCAAGCTGCCTGCTGAAGCCCTTTTGTTCAGCGAGGCTCCTGCTAGGAGAGGCTCTGCTTTTATTTCAAAGACTCAGCAATTTGGATCGGTTTAACCTTTTCAGGGTTTCCTGAGCACAATAGCGCAGATGAGCTTTAAAGCCTCTTCAAGAGCACAGGTTGAAGCCGGAGGCTTGGGGGGAGGGAGAAGAAGCCACGTCAAGCCGAGGAGCCGATACTGTCACTGCCAGACGTGATTTGCCTGCCAACCCCCCCCGCCCAGAGCTTCTGCTGAGGCACGGAGAGATGGGTTTGCTGCCAGAGTCGGGGCGGTGCTGCTGCGTGTCCTTGTCCTGAGCAGAGGCTGCTCCAGCGGGCTCCGGGGGCCGCGGAATTCCACCCAAAGCCACGGCATGTGAGAGCCAGGAGATGGGAGAGCAGGCCACAGGACACCAGTGAACCAACAGAGACACCCAACAGGGGTGTGAGGAGGGGAACATCACAACCCCCAGCCCCCATCAGTCCATCCACTGTCGTGTCCCACTACCCCGACCACATCTCCATGTGTCCTCTCACAGACCCAAATCCCAACTTCACCCCAAGGCTGTTCCACCGCACCCCCCCAGGAGCCCCAGTGCATCCCAGCCCCCCTGGGTGGAGTGTGGGGCTGGAAATGCCCTGGAGAGCCGGGGCGAGGCGATGGCTGGGCAGAGCAGGGCAGCGCTCCTTTGATGTTGGAACAACAAAGGCAGGTGCGGGAGGGAAAGGTAATGGGGGTGCTGGGAACAGCGGGATGCATTTCAAACGGAACAGCAAGAGCTTTGAAGATCAATTCCTCCCAAGGAAACGATCTGCTCTTCCCGGGCTCCTCCAAAGCCCCCGTCCTGCTCTCCCTCTCCCGAAGTCTCTGGAGCTGGCCTCTGTGAAAGGCGATCTTTGGGAATGTTTGTCCCAGGTGGGATGCGGATCCCCGGGGAGCCAGGCGGAGGCTTGGGCTGCTCCCGCTGCCCGCCGAGCAAAGGCAGGAGGGAGGGCAGGAATTATTCCCGGGTCACATCCCCCTCCTGGCCCCAAGGTGAAGGGAAAGCCGCTCACAGCAATTATCTACAGAGCAGCTGATGAATGTGCTCCCAAGGTGGATGCAATCAGGATTCCTTGCAGAGGGAGGGAAGGGGACTGGAGCTGGGGTGGGAGAAAGGAGGAGACCCCCAGCACCCCAAGGACACTCCCGGGGTGAGAGCTCAGCTCTCACAGCAGGATTATTCCATTTCCTGCGTTTCCATCACCAGGAAAACCACATCTTTTGTGTTTGTGTGTTTTTTAACCAAAGCTCCAATTCTGCACTCTCAGGACTCCTGGAGCCAGGGCTTAGGAACAAGCAGGGAATGCTCTCATTAGCTAAACCTTTGTTAACACTCACTCACATCACCTCGTTTAGATTCACATCAATGGAATTGGCTTTTTTGGAACAGCTCCTTGAAAAGGGGGGGAAAAAAAATAAACAACCTTTTTCGTGTCAATGTTTCCTAAGCAAAATATTTTGAGCTTTCTGCTTTGGTTTATTTGCTTTGTGTAAGCTTTTAAATCAGACACAATTAACACAAAAAACAGCAAGATCTTGTAGTTGTCAGAAAACGCTTCAGTTTTCCCTTTTCATCTGCTGAACATTGACACATGAAAATAATCTACCCCTCCCTCCACTGCTTGTTTTCTTTTAAAAAACACCAGCAAGCTTCAAATAGGCCCTGGGAGCAGCCCAGGGAGCTCCCCTTGCCCAGGTCCCCCCATCCTGCACCCACACCTCGGTGGGGACATGGCCAGGTTTACACTCCCCCAATTGCATTATGTTTGAGTGGTTTATGATTTGGATTTTCATGCAGAGCAGCCTGTTCCAGCTCCTCATAACAAAGACAATTATGCTAAGTTTATTGGATTTGCATTCAGGGCTGATTTGTCAGAATTGTATATTGGTTCTGGGAGATGGAAGGGGAGGAAGAGAGGGGGCATTTGCTTTTCATGAGGACAGGGAAAAAAAGCCCAGTATAAAATTCATTTCTCTGTTTCACAGCCACTTCTCAGCGCACAGATTCCTTCCTTCCTTCCTTCCTTCCTTCCTTCCTTCCTTCCTTCCTTCCTTCCTTCCTTCCTTCCTTCCTTCCTTCCTTCCTTCCTTCCTTCCTTCCTTCCTTCCTTCCTTCCTTCCTTCCTTCCTTCCTTCCTTCCTCCCTTCCTCCCTTCCCTTCCTTCCTTCCTTCCTTCCTTCCTTCCTTCCTTCCTTCCTTCCTTCCTTCCTTCCTTCCTTCCTTCCTTCCTTCCTTCCTTCCTTCCTTCCTCCCTTCCTTCCTCCCTTCCTTCCTCCCTCCCTCCCTCCCTCCCTCCTCCTTCCTTCCTTCCTTCCTTCCTTCCTTCCTTCCTTCCTTCCTTCCTTCCTTCCTTCCTTCCTTCCTTCCTTCCTTCCTTCCTTCCTTCCTTCCTTCCTTCCTCCTTCCTTCCTCCCTTCCCTCCCTCCCTCCCTCCCTTCCTTCCTTCCTTCCTTCCTTCCTTCCTTCCTTCCTTCCTTCCTTCCTTCCTTCCTTCCTTCCTTCCTTCCTCCCTCCTTCCTTCCCTCCCTCCCTCCCTCTCCCAGACTGTGCCCACTGCCTGGTGAAGGACAGGTGTGACCAAGGCCAGGCCACCTCTAAGTGCACACTTACAAAGAAATCCTACAGATGCAGTGAGGTGGCTGCTCCAGGATTTTGTACCCCACTGCTGCACTGGAATTCCTGCTGCCAGAGCTTCCAGCCCTGTGCCAGGCACTGCAAAGCCATGCCCCCCCTTCTTCCTGGAGCAGACAGCCCATGATCCTGGAGAACAGGCTGGGTTGGCTCCTGTCCTCTTGGAAGGGGTTTGAGGGTGTCTTTGTGCCCCCTGCCAGAAAGGTTCCTCCTCAGGGCAGTGCTGAAGCCAGGCAAAACATCACCTGGCAGGGAGATCATGGAATCAGGGAATGGTTTGGGTTGGAAAGGGCTTTAAAGCCCATCCAGTCCCACCCCCTGCCATGGGCAGGGACACCTTCCACTACCCCAGGTGGCTCCAAGGCCCCTCCAGCCTGGCCTTGGCCACCTCTCACAATATCCCACCTGCCTCTCCCATGGAAAATCACAGCGCTCTGACAAACACAGGTCCCTCCTAATTGGTTCCCTGAGTTTCCCACAAATCCCATTTTGCTTTATTTTAATTTCTCCCATTCCCAAGGCCCCCATCCTCTGTTTGCACATCCCCTTGCTGTGCATTTATTGCTGCCACCCCAGCGGTCTCCATGGCAACCTGGCCCCTCACCAGGCACGGCGCTCCCGAGGTCACGGCAGCAGAGTGGGAATGGTCACCCACGGAAGAGGGACAGAGCTGGATCCATTCCCTTTATTAAAAAGCTACAAATGGCCACGAATTTTTATGGCCATGTGTCTCCTCTGGCTCCTCAAGCTCATGAAGTTGGGATTAAAATGCTGAGCTCTATCTTTCCACGAAGCAACGTGGACAGTTTGGATCTCACACCTGTCTGAGGACTCCCAAAGGGATGTGAAGGTGGATGCACAGCATGTGGGGGACAGGAATGCAGGTCCTTCCTTGGGATCTCTGCTTTATGATCCCAGAATGGTTTGGGTTGGAAGGGACCTCAAAACCCATCTTGTTCCACCTCCTGCCATGGGCAGGGACACCTTCCACTATCCCAGGTTGCTCCAAGCCCCATCCACACTGGCCTTGATCACTTCCAGGGATGAAAATCCCTGTGAAAAAACTCTGTGCAGACTTTCCAAAGGCATGTGTGTGCTCAATTTTGGCAGAAACTTCAGGAAATGGGGGTTTACCTCCCTTTTTCACTCTGGCCTCTTGTACACATCAAACACAGAAGAGGGTTTGGAACAAATATGCCACTGGGTTTTCCTTCCTTTTTCCCTACTTCTTAGGAAGATGGATCTCTTCCACCTGCACCTGATGTTGTGTGCCTGACTATGAAGGTCTGGTTTAATTGTCTCCTTCTTCTGGGCTCCCTGTTTAAAGCCACCCTGTTAATATATTCTGCCTCTTCCAGCTTTTCAGTGTCTACTCAAAATTGCAAACTGTTGATTTTTTTTTACCCTATCTCGTGTTTTTTATTCCAATTGCAAGCCACTGGTGGAGGGTGGCTTTTTTTCATGGCTCTTAGGGGGAAAACTCATGCCTACAAAAAATAGAGAAACCTGCTGGAAGAGAAACGATCCACAAAGCCAAATAATGCATCCTAGAACCTGGGAAAGTTTCTCCTCCGTGTTCCCTATGCATTCCTGGCATCCTGAAGGATTCCCAGGGCCCGGTTTTCCAGCAGGGAGATGGGGTGGATGTCCCACACCCAGCCAAGGCTCATCACCAGTGTACCCACGTCCTGTCCCACTGCTTCTCCCTGGGCCATGGCCACTGTCAAACCCAGACACCCTCCCTGGTGCTCCAAATCCTCTGGAGCAGTTGGGATTTGCAGCCTGTGCTTGGGAAATGTGACAGAACAGCCAACAAGGCAAGTGGTGGCTTCAGCAGGACCTGCCCAGAAGGGCTGGAAAGAGAAGAGTGAGGGAGCTCCCACAATGAGCCCCATGCTGGGTGTGATAATCAGTCCTAAACCCAGCCTAACCCTGCCCAGTTAGGCTGTTGTGACTGATCCTGGCTCTTCCTCATCCCTTCACAGGAGCTGTTCTTCCCAGGGCCTGGTTCAGCTCAGCCCAGGCTCATTTTGCACTCCTTGCACCGTGGGGACCATGAAGACACCACTGAAACCCAGAGCAACTCCAATCCTGAGAGATTTCCCCTGGAAGATTTCCACCCCTGGGAAGCTGAATTTTTAGGTATTTCCCTGATTGCTGAAGGCAGGCAGTGAAACACCACAATTCAGATGCCAAGCTCGTACAAAATGAGATTAAAACATGTGATTTAAAAAAGAAAAAAAAAACCCAGCAAACCAGTATGGGCTCCTCTTGTTTGTTTTCTAGTGCCACAGCATCCAGACTGACTGTGGAAAAGACTCCAGAAACCCTTCCTAAATACAGAGAATCGTGGAATTGCTTAAGTTGGAAAAGCCCTCAAGTCCCACTGTTCCCCAGCACTGCCAAAGCCTCCACTGACCTGTGTCCCCAAGAGCCACATCCACACAGCTTTTAAATCCCTCCAGGCATGGGGACCCCACCACCTCCCTCAGCAGCCTGTTCTAATTCCTGACCACCCTTCCCAGGAAGGAATTTTCCCTGATATCCAACCTAAACCTCCCCTGGCACAGCTTGAGGCCATTTCATCCTGTCCCTGCTCCCTGGGAGCAGAGTCTTACCCTCCACTGGCTGCCCTCTCCTGTCAGGGAGTTGTGCAGAACCAGAAGGTTCCCCTGAGCCTCCTTTGGGTGTGCAATGGTCACACTTAGAGCACACAGCTTGGGAAACCCCAAACAGAGCCAGAGAAAGAAGAGGAGCTGATCAGAAGACGGTACCAATATCCTTTGCCAGGGCAACACAGGAATTTTAGGATATGAAACCAGTGTCCATAAATGTATTGCCATTCCACAGCCAAAACACTCAGTGGAGTGCACAACTCTCCCTGTAGAGTTCATGGAATCACAGAACCATTGGATAATATCCTGAGCTGGAAGGGACACTCACTGCAGCTCCTTGGCACAGGACCACCCCAAGAATCCCACCATGGGCCCAGGTTCCTGCTCCTGAAGCACTTCCCTTCCCAGCCAGAGCACTAATGAAAAGGAAGCCTCGGAAATGTGATTAAGTAGCAGCCGGGGCAAGCGTTCAGCACAGGCTGCAAAAGGGGTTAAGTGATCCAAGTGAGAGATGTGAATCATTAACGGCAGTGGGTGGATCCTACAGTGGGAATAAGAGCCAGCCAGGCTCTGCAGCCCACGGCTGTGGGGGCTGAATGCCGTGGATCTGCCCCCCTTTCCCTGAGGACCGTCCCGGTGGATCTGCCCCCCTTTCCCAGAGGACCATCCCGGTGGATCTGCCCCCTTTCCCTGAGGACCATCCCGGTGGATCTGCCCCCCTTTCCCAGAGGACCATCCCGGTGGATCTGCCCCCCTTTCCCAGAGGACCGTCCCGGTGGATCTGCCCCCCTTTCCCAGAGGATCATCCCCGTGGTTCTGCCCCCCTTTCCCAGAGGATCATCCCCGTGGTTCTGCCCCCCTTTCCCAGAGGATCATCCCCGTGGATCTGCCCCCTTTCCCTGAGGACCATCCCTGTGGATCTGCTCCCCTTTCCCTGAGGATCATCCCCGTGGATCTGCCCCCTTTCCCTGAGGACCATCCCTGTGGATCTGCTCCCCTTTCCCTGAGGACCATCCCCGTGGATCTGCCCTCCTTTCTCAGAGGATCATCCCTGTGGATCTGCCCTCCTTTCCCAGAGGACCATCCCTGTGGATCTGCCCTCCTTTCCCTGAGGACCATCCCCGTGGATCTGCCCCCTTTCCCTGAGGACCATCCCTGTGGATCTGCTCCCCTTTCCCAGAGGACCATCCCCGTGGATCTGCCCCCCTTTCCCTGAGGATCATCCCGGTGGATCTGCCCTCCTTTCCCATCCCCGTGGCACCGGGGTCGAGCCCACGCCACCTCCCCCTGCTGCAAACCCCAGGCTGGACTTGAGAACTCCCTGTGCTGCCACAGCTTGGTCAGATTTGGTTCTACCAACACCTGCAGATGCTTCCCAGCAGGGCTGAGAGGAGCACTCTGATTCCTGGGAAAGGACAAAGCAATCCAGTTGCTCCAAGAGGCACGGGAAAGCTTCAGTGGTTAAGAGCACGTCTTTTCTCTTTCAGCAAATATTCCTAGGACATGTGTGGAGTGGGGATTTGGGTGTTGTGGTCCACCCCTCCATCCCCTGGTGAAAGCCAAGGGGCTGCCTCACACAACCCCTGCTCCAAGCCCTGTCCCCACAGCTGCTGCTTGAAGCAGGTGGCACAAGTCCAGAGATGCCACCAAAGAAAGGATCTGTGGGAAGAAGCCTGGGTGAAGAAAACCAGCAGGGATGTAGAAAACTTCTGGGTACTCCAGAGGCACCTTGGGCTCATGTTTAGAAGCTCTGCAGGTGCAGGAGGTGTGAGCAAGGGGAGTGAAAATGTTTTCTAGACATCTGTAAGATTGTACAGGCACCTCTATCCCTTCTGGCCTGGGGCACTGTTCCTCTGCTCTGGTTCAGAACAGCCGCTGTTCCCAGAGGCCAGGGCTGGAGCAGCTGAGCAAAACAGCTGCTGGAGAAGTTCTGGGTGCTCTGCCTCTGGCATCCTGCTGGGAATTCCTTCTGTGGAGCTCCTTCCAGCTGCTCACCTGCATTAATGCAGGGATCCAACAGTTTGGCTCCACGGTTTATTAAACTTTGCCTCCTCATGACAAGGTGTGAACCTGTGCTCTACAATAATTTTCCAAAGCTTTTACATGCCAGGCAAATTACCAGCCATGGAGCCCTGAACAGCAGGGGGAAGAGCAGGCTTCACATTAGGGATGAGCATTTGGAGTGGAGCAGATGGATGAGGCAGCAGCGTGTGAGGAGCTGTGCACTACAGAGCCTGAGGAAGCCTGGGAGAGGGAACTGTCTCCTGGATCGCTGTGTGAGTGTAACTCAGCACCTGCTCACCTGCTGCCCCAGCCAGGTGTGGCTCCAGAGGCTTTTCCCAGGGAAGATGTGGCCCAAGGCATTGTTCCAACAGCACTTGGTGGTTCATTTATTCATCTCCACGCTCCACTCTCCTCCTCCTTCCCGAGTCCCAGCCCTGGTGCTGGCAGGACACTGATGAGGGCTGTGATCCACAGCCTTGGCTCACTCCTCGCTGCTTCCAGGTGGGTGTTGGAGCTGTGGGACTGGAGCTGATCTGTGAGTGGCCACCAGCCAGATCAGTCACTGTGCTGTGCCACACCTGCCTGTGGGCTCTGTGGGTGGTGCAGCCACTACTCTGAGCCAAAGAGCCCCTTTGTCACGTCCTGGGGATCACAGCCAGCCCAGGACCCAGCCCCTCCACTCCCTGCAAGCACATCCAAAGGGTGTCTGCCAGAGCCATACCCCAGCTGGACTCTGGTGATGGATGAGAAGGGAGCAGAGACAGGAGCAGCAGGAGACAGGGAGAAACAAGGCTTTTCAGAGCAAGCAGGGAGGCACAGAGTGAATAAAAGCTGTGTTGGAGGTGGGAAATTACTGATTCAGGGCTGATAATGGCACTGAAACACCTGCAACCTCCTCCTCCTCCTCCTCTAGAGCCCGGGAGCTGGCACTGCTCAGGGAGAGGGCTCTGTGTTGGATGCAGCTGGCATAGGTGGGTGGAGAACAGGCTCCCTCCATAGGTGTTCACAAGGAGGGGTGGCAGAGCTGGCTGCAGCTGTCTCGTGTCACCCCTGGGCTGTGAGGGACACACGGGGCCAGGGGGGTCACTGGGAGTGGCTGACCATGGATGCTCAGCAGTGTGTTTCCAAGCTGTGCTACATGGAAGGATCATTCTGATTTCCCAGACCTCAGAGCTGAGCTGTCTGTTGGGAATCCAAGTCCCAAGATCAATCCATCACTTGCCCAGCCTGCTGCTCTCCTCAGTTCTCTGGTCCAGGCCAAGCAGCAGCATGGAGATGCCACAGTTTTATCAGCAAACCCAGAGCAGAGAGAGCAACGCCCTTCAGTGGAGCAGGAACTCTGCTGTGGGGAGGAGGAAGAGGAGGAGGAGGAGCTCCCTGGGCTCTGAAACATGAAGGTGTGAAAACCAGGCACCACATAAACATCACAGGTTTGTTGTGTATTTTCTGTTCCACAATTAGACCGACTCAGGCTGGCTCGGCACAGTCCAAGGAATGCACCAGCCATGGGCTCAAGGTCCTTCCAGTCAGGAAGCAGAGACCCTCTCCAGCTTCATCTTTTGCTCAGCCAAAACAACCCTGCAAGATCCCTGCTGTGTCATGGGGGACTTTCTGCCTGGCTTATCCCACACTGGATTAGTTTAATTCCATTTTGGCAGGAGCGATGATAGAGCACAACCTGACAAGTCCCACATGGAGCTGGGAGGATTTGGGTTATCATCCTCACCACAGGCCTGACTCCCTGCTCAGCCATTAGGAGGGATTTAAGTGAAATAGGGGATCCTGGTGACCAAGAAGGGACCAGGAAGGGGGAATGGGAAACAGTCCATGCTGTACAGTCCTTGTGGCCACAGTCCTTAAAGAGAGAGCTGCCACCTCTGGAGTCACTGGAGAGAGACTGGTTCAGGATTCCCCTGTGGAAGAACTGAGCCACCTTCTGGAGCTGTCTATCTCCAAATACACGAGCCCAGAAAAACAGGTTTCCCTGGAAGTCTGACTTCAGGGGAAAAGGTAGGTGAGGTGGATCCAGCTCCATAGAATCCCAGACTGGTTTGGGTTGGAAGGGGCTTACAGACCATCCCACTCCATGGGCAGGGACACCTTCCACTACCCCAGGTTGCTCCAAGTGCCTGGGAGAGTTCTGTAAAGGTCAGGCAGCTCCTGCAGTGATTTCCTCGGGGACGTGGCACAGGCTGTGTTTTGTGCTGACACTCCCTGGGTAGCATTTGCCGTGTGAGTCAGGGGATATTTAAACTGCTCATTTACACAGTGAGCTCTAAGAATAACCCTTCCCAACAAAATACCAGCAGGGAGAGAGGCCAGGAGGAGACAGGTGGCTTCCTGCATCCATCCTGTTGTGCTATTCTTTGTTTACTCAGTGTTTCATCTGCGCCCCCGGGCCCGAATTAACGCCTGAGCCCACAGCCTCTGCTTGTGTTCCATTTCTGCAGAGAGGTGTCTGCAGCTGAGAGCAGAAATGGAAGCTTCTGTTTTGGATGAAATCCTGGAAACACGTCCCTGAGACCCCACAAAGCTATGGGGCCTCCCTGAGGCTGCACAGAGCTGCTACGTGCCTAACAAGTGACATCCCTCTGCTGTGGGCCACCACAGCCTGCCAGTGTCATTGAATATCTGCAGCTCATGTGGGACCACACCAACACCACAGCTTGCACAGGGATCACTGCAAGGACAGGGGGACTTGGAGCAGAGGGGATCAGCAAATGGAGACTGACCATATCCATTTGGCCACAACGCTCAGGACATCTCCTTGTGACACAAAGACTCTTTTCAAAGTCCGCTCCCCAATGGACCATACACTTTTCCTTGAGTCTTTGACCTACTAGAGCTCATTCACTCTGGTCTCCAGGAAATTACTTGGATTGGAACAGTTCTGCTGCTGTTCAGGAATTAAAATTAGTGAAATGTCAGCAGGTAACTGCTGGGACTGCTGCCTGTTTCTCCACAACTTCTGTGTATCAGGATATGTTGGAAACCTCTGCAAAGAAGCACTGTTCACTCCACCCTCTTCAGCCTCATTTTGCCCAGTGTCTACTCATAGCAAGTGCTTTGGCAGCTCCATTTCCTTGGCAGCCTAATCAGATCCACTGGGAACTATAAAGGAGGATTCAAGTGAAGTGAAGGGCTGAGAGTTCAGCTTCCCAAGTGGCTCCTCACAGGACCTGTGGAGAAATCTTCTACAGCCTGATGTTCTAGACCTGGGATGGATATAAATCCCAGGAGCTGCTGACCTTCCAGTGTAACTTCTGAAATGTCCTTTCCCCACTGAGCAAGCTCGGAGCAGTGGGGAGTGGAGGCTGTGGAGGAAGAAGCCAATGTGTATGTGAATGGAAAGGGTTGGCTGTGCACATGGAGCATGTGATGGATTCAGGAGTATCACAGAGGAAGAGAAAAAGGGTTAAAAGAGTCATTCTGGCTGTAATGAGAACCAACCTCCTCACTGTGTCTGCTCTACTGCAGCAGAGGGTGACTCTGAGGAGCCTCACAGGCCAGCCCCTGACATCACAGAATTCATGGATTGGTCTGGGTTGGGAGGAACCTTAAAGATCACCCAGTTCCAACCCCCTGCCATGAGCAGGGACACCTTCCACCAGACCAGAAGGCTCAATGGGAAGAGCTCTGCCATTTGGGATGAGACTTCTGAAGGGGCCCTGCTGTTCCTGTGGTTCGTAGCAGGCCAGGATGGCTCTGGAGCAGTCAGCTCTTGTTTGTGGGCAGCTATCCCAGCTGGTTCCTTCCAGCAAACACCTCTTGGGGCACAGCAGGAGGATGGGAGTGTATGATGGATGGCAGTGTTTCAGAGAGGGCCTGCTTCCCCTTTTTCCCCAGGGGGGAAAGGCTTCTGACCAAAGGCTCATCTGTAAATCTGGGAACAATTTCTCCACAAAGCCACCCTCTCCCAGGCCTCCTGGTGGGATCAGCAGAGATGTCTCTCCTCCAGCTCTGGCCACTTGCTCCTGGCTGATGGTGACCAGCCCACAGAGGAGCAGATGGGAGAGAAGGAGGCAGAGCCTAAAAACAAATCTCACAGAAACAGGATGCAGCACCCATGCTGCTGCTGGACGGCGGTGCTGCCCTGCAGGGTGGCACGGATCCAGTGGTTGTATGGGAAGCTTGGAGCCCCTCCTGGTGGGATACACCCAAACCCCACGCTTCCCACATGCCATTCCCACAACCACCAGCTCCCTCCAGACCTGCTCCCTCACCAGCTCCAAGGCAAACTGGGCAGAGAAGCTGGATCCAAGTGCCAGCTGTCTCCAAGAGCTTCCTGCCTCCCCGCATGGCTGCTGTCAACACGGGCCAGGCCTTGGCCAAGAGCAGCATCTGCACGAGGGTGAGCCAAGCCAAGCTCTGCTGGCAGAGGGAAAGAGCTGCAGTCACTCTGGAGCTGCTCCAGCACAATCCCTCAGGAACATGAGGGACCATGACCAACCACTTCAGATCAACTTGCAGAATCATGGGTCACAGAATGGAAGGACCACAGTGGGTCACCCTGCTCCAGCAGGGTCATCCCAGAGCACATGGACTGCATCCAGATGGTTCTGGAATATCCCCAGTGAGGAGACTCCACACCCTCTCTGGGATCTGTTCAGTGCTTGGTCACTGCACAGGAAAGAAGTTCTTCCCCCTGTGCAGGTGGGACTTCCTGGGCATCAATTCCTGCCTCTTCCTCCTGTCCCATTGCTGAGCACCACCAAGAAGAGCTTGGATCCAACCTCTGGACACCCTCCCTTCTGATAGTTACTCCCTACAATAAATCAGGACAAGATCTTCCCCTTCTTGCCCCACAGTGAGGGCAGTGTGGGCAGCCTCGTTCTGTGGTGGAATCTGCAGGTGGATGAAAACCTGTCTGTGCCACAAAATAAAATCCAGGGAAAGAGCCCCTCCAGGAAGGGCAGTCCCAAATGAGAGGAATGTTTCCTCGGTGTGATTTTTGTAACATGAACACAAACTTGTGTAGATACTATGAATAAATAAATGGAAAACAAA
Source organism: Phylloscopus whistleri (assembly GCA_017589585.1). Lineage (NCBI taxonomy): Eukaryota > Metazoa > Chordata > Aves > Passeriformes > Phylloscopidae > Phylloscopus > Phylloscopus whistleri. The sequence goes on from JADMLD010000044.1 coordinate 1,512,364, forward strand.
CCTACAATCTTCTCCCACTTCAGCTCTCCTGCCTTCCCTTCTCCCGGGGAATGGGTTGGGAAAACAGACCACACAAAGCAGACACCAGTTGGATTGCTCAAGGCACTACCAGGAGGTGTTCAGATAGAAAGGTGTTGGGAACACCTGGAGCCAATTGGATACTGAAACGTAGCAAAATCCTGCATTCTGCCAGCACTCAAAATCCGTGGGGTAAATCCCTGCCTGGAAGCAGCCTGGCTGGCCCGAAGCTCTGGAGGACATGAAGCAGGAGCTCACAGCTGGTTGTCCTGTGCCCGGCTCCAGGCAGAAGGTCAACATCCAGCTGGATGGTCTGTGTTTCCTTCAGTCCCAGAGGAAGTTTTGAGCAGGAGTAAAAGGTCAGAGGGGGAGAGAGGAGGACAAGAAAGGGCAGAAAGGACAGTGTGACACACACCACCTCTTCCTTCCTCTTCCTTTCCATGCAGCTCATCATCCTTCCACACTTCCATCCACAAAGGTGGGAAGGATCTAAGAAGCACTGATAAGAAGGGACTTCTCACAGGGGCCTGGAGTGACAGGACAAGGGGAATGTCCTTAAGCTGAAGGAGGGGAGGTTTCAATGGCATATTGGGGAGGAATTCTTCCCTGTGAGGGTGATCAGGCCCTGGCACAGGTTGCCCAGAGAAGCTGTGGCTGCCCCTGGATCCCTGGAAGTGTCCAAGGCCAGGCTGGATGGGGCTTGGAGCAACCTGGGATAGTGGAAGGTGTCCCTGCCCATGGCAGGAGGTGGGACTGGATGGGCTTTGAGGTCCCTTCCAAGCCAAACCATGCTGGGATTCCATGAAGTGCATTTTGCCAGCCACCTCCAGACAAATATCTCAGGGAACCAGCTCATCAAACGTGTTTTGAGGCTGCCCAAGGAAATGATCCCTGTGCCCATCACTTCCTCTTCAGCCCCTTCCTGTGCCCCTGCTCTGACTCCACCCAACAGCACGATGCTCTTTGCTGAAAGAGAACTGCCAGTGGCTCCAGGAGGCTCCCACTGTTCTGGGCATGGAACATCCCTCTGCTTCTCCACAGCCTGCCAAGCTGGGATGAGTCCTGAAAAAACCATCCATTCCTGCTGCCTGCTTTGGGCTCAGCTTGCTGCTGATCACATTAACAAAAGCGGTGACACAGCATTTCCAGTGGATGCCAGGAAAACATTCCCTGTGTTGGAAGAACACGAGGCTTTTTGTGCTCTGTACTTGAAAATCAACCGAAATTTAGTTCTGCGTGATGAAATTTGCTGTTCTCACAAAATCCAATCCAGATTGGATTAAAATACATGTATTTTTTTATTGCTGCTTCCATGCAGTGGTGTTTGTGAAGGTGCCTGCATTTTTGGTTTTTCCATAAGTGATGGGAGTTTCCATGAGCTCTGGCAGATCTCTACAACCCTTGAGGCCACGGGAGCCTATGAGACACTCAGGAAGCCACTGGGAGCCAAGCAGCAGGTCCTGGGCTGAGCTCCCACCAAGTACCTCCTCCAGAACAGCTCCAATCCTTGCCATGGGAGCACAGGAATTACCAACCCCCAAAATGTAAGACCAGTCTGCCAAACCCACAGCACTGGGCACTAGAAGGGACCATCCTGCCATACCCACCATGGTCCTCTGGAACTTCAGACTGATGGTGTGGAGGTACCAGGCTCTCCACGTTAGAGGTGGTTTTAGCAGGAAAGTTCTGCTGTTGCTGAGCCTTCAGCTATGGGTTCAAAATTCCTGGCATGGAAATGGTGGAACAGAAGAGGATGTTGGATGGGGCTTGGAGCAACCTGGTTTAGTGGAAGATGTCCCTCGCAGGGGGTTTGGAAATAGTTGATGTTGAATTTCCCTTCCAACCCAAACGGACAGGATGATAAAGACATCCTAAGCATGCAGGGAGCTGCAGGGAGGGTAAGTCAAAAAGCAAAGGACAATTTGAGGTCTCCTCAATCTAGGAAATACAGTCAGAAAAGAAAGCAGAATTCCCAAAGTGATGATGGGCAAGAAAACCTCCCATCCCTGGAAACATCCAAGGCCAGGCTGGATGGGACTTGGAGCAACCTGGGATAGTGGAAGGTGTCTCTGCCCATGGCAGGGGGTGGGACTGGATGATTCTTAAGGTCCTTTCCAACCCAAAGCATTCCATGACTTCATGATCTCTCCTAAGATCAAAGATACACTAAATGACCATGTGATTTCTTCCAGCCTGATTTTCCTATTGAAAAAAAAAACAAAAAACCCAATGTCAAAGACCACGAAAAAAGGATCAAACCCTCCCTTATCAAGCCCCTGAGCAGCCACCCTGGACCAGCAGAAGGGAAGGTGTTGATTCCCAGGCAGAGCCAGCCTGTGGATCTCTTCCAGCTGCATCCTCTGGATGCTCCAGTACCCCTGGGTCCTCTCCATGCCTCGCTGCCCCGGATCCGCCAGCCAGAGCTTCTCCTGCAGCAGCTGTGCAGGGTTTGCCCTTTGGAGCAGCTCTGGCAGGAGCTCCTTCCCCGTGCCTGCTAACAACACGTCCCCCCCGGAGCGGGCAGCACGCTCCATTTCAGCCCTTCCCCGGCCCCGCCGCTAACGAAGCCCATCCAGAGCAAGGAGTAATTGTGTTTGCAGGTGACAGGGCTGGAAGTGCAGTGCTGGGAAACACATTCTTGGCAAGGAGTCCCGGCTCGGAGGTGAGGGAGGGCAGCCAATTGTGAAATCCCTGGCAGAAGTGTTTTGTGTCAGGGCAGTGTTGCTCTGCCCGGCCCAGCTGCTGCGGAAAATGCCGGAGGAGCGTGACTCTGGGAGTGCAGCAGAGCTGGGAAGGGCTGTGCTGGGATGGAGAACTGGCATGCAGGGCATGGCACAGCCCCCTGTGACAGCTCTGCTTCCAGGTGTGCCCGTGGCTGCTGGAAAAATGGGGCTGAGCAGAGACTGCCTGGAGATTTGGGATTTAGGAAGCCTGGCAGGAAGGTGGATGGGGGGTGGTGCCCAAGAAGGGCTGTTGTTGGGAGAAACACCTGGATTCAAGCTCTGGGCTCCAACCCTTAGGTGTGTGCTGGTGCTAATCTGGTGCAATGATAAATAAAATCTCCCAAATTCTGCTCTGGGACACTGCAGTGCTGGGAATGCACCACCTTTATCAGGTGGTCAAGCCAGGGATTTGGTGTCTGTTTCTTAGCTCAGGAATATGCTCTTTTCACAGGAATACATTGCTGGAAGGACATGAACACATTCCATGGGAGAGGCACAGACAGGCCTCAGGGAGGGACATGAGTGGGGAGCAGAGGTAGAAGGTGCTCACATTTCCATGAAAGAAAATCCCTCTGGATGAAATTCCTCCAGGGCCCAGACCGCAGCAGAGAGGATGCTGCAGGCACTCCAGGCTGGGGTGCACTTCTATCTTGGATTTACCAACTTTTAACAGCACATGATGATGGCACTTCCTGGGGTCACTTGGGGCAGAGGTTCCATATGGGAAATACAGAGATCAGCCCCTTTGAATGTAGTGTTGAGCACCATGGCTGGAGGAGAGAGGGACATGTACCACTCCTTCCTTCCATGTCTTCTATCCTGGTCTTGGAGATAATGTGTGGATGTGGATTGCCCAGGTTTATTCTCTCAGTTGTCTCTCCCTGGTAATTCCCAGTTTGCATTTGAGTTAATGCCTGGTGTTCCATCCCCATGGGGACTGAGGCTGCTCCTTCCTCCCTCCCCACATCCCATTATTCATCTGTAGCATGCCACAAGTTTGGCTGGAGCGAGGGCAGGGATGCTGTAACCTCATCAAGGCAGGGATGTCGTCCTGTGCCCTTTCCAGAGTGCCCTGCACATTTATGGTGCCAGAGAGGCAATAAATAATAATAGTGAGTCATCCAGAAGTGCCCCTCGGTGAGGACTCAGATCCCACGAGGAGGAGAAGCTTTCCCTTGGGGCATAACTCTTACACAGGAGCTCGTTATTGCAGAACAATTCCCTTCAAGGCTCCATAGCCTGAACTCCATTAAAATGGATGTTCTGGCGGTGACTGATGAATTCAGAAAGCAAGAGCTGCACTCTGCTTCCAGCTAAACACGATGGAAATCCAGGGTCACTCCCTGGCCTCGTTCACACGGGGCGAGAGCAGTTCCAGCTGCAGAGCTGTGAAAATCCACACTGCCACGAGCACAGACTCCTCATCGTCTTGCCAGGCACCGTTTTGCCCTGAATTCCACCCAAACCAGCAGAGATTTGCAAGGATCTGAAGGCTGGGTTGGCACTGAGTGAAAGAAGGGATGTGATTAGAGGGGCAAAGAGGGTAAAACACATCTGTGTGAGGTCCTGCTGCCTCCTGCCAGGTCCATGGGGGAGGAGAAGGGGAACAGTCACTTTCTGTCCCATTTAGTCGCCACTAAACCTTGCACAAGTGAGCGTTAATGAGCAGATATCCCGAGGAAAAGGCTCTCATTTGATCATGGGGCCCGGCTGCTAAAGCTGACCTCAGAAAAACGAGGCATATTTTATTAATTGAGGTCTTCCACATTTGAAAAAAAGCCTGACTTTCTGGCAAAGGAGGCCTTGGAGCCTTCCCATCTGCTTTTGTGATCCTGCTGGGTGAGGGGCAGCAATTAAAAGCACTTTGAGGAGAGGAACAGTGTTTTGAAGAGCTGCGGGGAGCTTGGGAGGGTGGAATGGGGGGAAATGGGGGAAGAAAGGGAGTGGCTGTGTCCATCAGCACCGGCTGCTTCCCGTTGGGAGGTGTCACACACCTCGGGATAGCGGTGCTAAGCAGGGATGCTCCTTGCTGGAGACGGCGGGATCCCCTCTGGAGCGCCGGGAGCCTCCGGAGGCAGCTGGATTTAGCAGCACTGAAAATGAGGTGTCGCAGGTAATGAGCCAGCAAGACACTGGTGTAGGACAAGGGAAGGCCAGCACAGGGTGTCCAGAGGCGTTTAAGTGCTAATTGTATTCCTGGTGATTAACTACTTCCACAGGCAAGCCTCTGCTGTTAGCACGGTCCTCCCTCTCCAGGAGCCTTGTTCCTGCCTGCTTAGCAGGGCTGGCACTTCTAAAGGAGTTTGGCCATCCACAGCCCATGGTTTCAGAGGAATTTTGGGCAGGCCCCAGAGGTGGTTGCCCAAAGCTCACTAGAAATCCAAGTCAGAGTCCAGCAGTGTGAAACCCTTCCTTACAAATCCCCAGAGCAAGGCCCCAGGAATGCAGCGCCATCCCCTGTCCATGTGTCCATTCCCAGCTCTTCATCAAGGATGATACAAGAAAGGAATTTCTTCAATGAGTTGGTGAGGCCCTGGCACAGGTTGCCCAGAGAAGCTGTGGCTGCCCCTGGATCCTGGAAGTGTCTAAGGCCAGGTTGGACAGGGCTTGGAGCAACCTGGGATCATGGGAGGTGTTCCTGCCCATGGGTGGAACTGGATGGGCTTTAAGGTCCCTTCCTTCCAACACTGATGCAAATGACCTGTTTTTAACTAAAGGGAGGTGGTAGTGGGGTCTACTCGACCTTCAGGACCTCCACTTGAGCTTTTCCTGGCAACTCTGGGGAGGAAGGCAAGGCAGAACCCTGGCTGGAAAAGCAAACACAGGAAGGAGGCAGTGGGAACACTGAGCACGTTCCTAGGAAGGGGCTGGTACAGAGAAGGAATGAGACAGGAGGGAAAATTCAGCTTCCAGTAAAGGCAAATTCACAAAGAAGCTTTTCAGGATCAGCAGTAAATTGAGAGGGGACAACAAATCAGTGAAGGGCTGCTCTGGAGCCCAAGGAAGGGAGGGCAGGACCTCCCACTGCCTGCAGCAGCTTCTCACAAACTGACCCTGGAGACTCCAGCGTTCCCTGTGAATCAGTGGTGAGAAAACAGACGTGTCACAGCCGTGGTTATTGGCCCAGATAATCCATATCCCTTTCCAAAGGAAAAAAAAAAATCCTAATCCTCTCTCCTCCTTTCCCTGTTAGCCGTGTGCAGAGTTTATAATCCCCGAGCTCTGATGGAGCTGGGGGGCCCCACAAGTGGCGCTGCTGGGGATAAGGAATTCCTCCTCACCATCTCTCAGAGGCCTTAAAAGAAAGGTGGGGAATGAAAGGAGGTGAAGGAGTGTCACATATGACACAAAGAACTGACACCCACACGTTGTGATGTCCAAGGCAGAAAAGAGGGAGGTTTATTTACAGCTTCAATATTTATCGAATTCTAGCAGTGACCATGGATTGGAGGGAGAAAATCTTCCTTCTCCAACCACACTGGACAACTCTACAGTCCATCAACAGTCTCCTCCTTATAAAAAGAATGTAAACCTTGTTAGATTTTACAATAACAAAAAGTTATTTATATAAAATTGTATCTAACTCCATTACAAAAAGTAAACACAGAAAGCTAAAATTAAAACTTTAGAAAACTCCTTAAAAAAACCAGAGGAGAACAGCAAAAACCCAGACAACAAGGGAGCAATGAGAACTGAAACCAGGGAACTCCTAATTAAAGTGGGAAGCTGGACAGAGCAACACACATACAGCCAACGTGGCTAGATCATGCGTTCTCCATTTATTCCTTCAGGAAGGGGGGTTAAATACAGTTTCAGATAGTTTACAGTTACAGGTGTTTTCTAATTGGCATTCAATGTAAGAAAGAATGTAAACAATTTTGCCCTTAAGGAAGGCACCATAACCACACTATAACTATGCTATCTAATGCTTAAACACACCTTAAAATGAACTTCTAACTGCGACACAGGCCTGTCTACTTCCAGGCAGGCCTGAAACTGAGGCCCAGTTTGGGGTAGTTCAAATCTCATTCCAAGATACTTCATGCCCACGTTCCCTAAGAAATTCTGCTGCAGAGAACCACAGCAAAGCCAGGCCCGTTTCAGGGTTCCCAGCAGCTGGAGGCAAGGCGGAGCCGTGAGCGCTGGCTCCGCTCCAGCGCCGCGCTCTCCCGGCTGAGGAGCCTGCAGGACTGGCAGCAGATTTCCAGCCCAACCTTCTGCCACAGCCAACACCGTGAGGTGGAACAATCCCTCCTGAAGGTGATTTATGGCAGGGAGATGCTGGGGGGGAGCTCAGCTGTGGCACGGGCTGTCAGGGGCAATGGAGGGAGCGGTATTTACCTTCCGACGGATCACAGATGATTTCCCTCTGTTCTCCGGGCTGTTGTTCGTAAATGGGTGTCTGGGAGTGACAGGAATCCCGGCCAAATTCATGGGAGAAAGGTTATTTCTGCCACTCAGAGGCCAGGCTTTGCCTTAAAAGCAGCTGGAAGGATCAGGAGGGGGTTCCTGCCTTCCAAAAGTTCTGATTTGCATCAAGACAATGCTGAATATGGGACCCTCTGAAGCTCAACACTGGGAGGACCAACAGAGGATTGCCCCTTTTTTTGTCCCTCAGAAAGTTAATATTTGGGTTGAGAGAAGAGACCAGTGATGAGTGTGTGACTTTTGGAAGCTAGTCTCACTGGGACTGGCTGGGAGGGAAGCTGGATCTTGGAAGTGGAGCCAAGTCTGTTCTCCCATCACACCCTGTAAAGTCCAAAATAGCTCAGGTTCTCTCTCAGGGCTGTCTTAGCCCTGCCTTGCTGAGGAGACAATGAACAAAGAAACCCATCCTGATTCTGGACTGAACCACATGGTGTCCAAATCTGCATTTCCCTCTTCTCTTTCCAGCCATTCCCCTGCTTTCTGTCCTCTCTAAAGACTCTTTGGAGAACCCTTGCAGCGCATTGCTGTCACAGGAGTCACACCCAGTTCCTAAGCCCCTGAGGGTCTGAACCACCCCCTCTCCCTGGCACCTCTCTGACATGGGCACCTGCCTGTCCTGTCCAAGCCCCAAGGGGAGGCTCTTCTTCCCCAGGAAAGGCTCTGTCATCCCTAAACTCACCGTGCCTTGCAGTCCAAGCAGCCTGACTAGGTGGTGACACTGGACGCGGTCCAGCAGAAACATGGATGGACGTCCAAAAATCATCAAACCTCGTGGCAAAATGACCTATTAAACTCCAGCCAAGAGGAATTGCACAAAAATGTCCTTGGAGTGTCCTGGTGAAGACTCTGAGGTGAAGGGTTGGCTTTGTTTTGCTCTGGGAGCTGAGAGCAAGTCCTGGAGCTGAGTGCAGGGGAGGGAAGTGCCACGGAAGGAGGGAGGTTATGAAAAATCAAGGAATCATTATCCACAAAGCTTCAAACGCCCAGATAATGCCTTGGTTCCTCCTCTATACCATGCCATAGGTGGTTGTTTTTCCATAGGTTCCCCTCCACCCAGCACAACGTTGCTGTGCACTGTGATTACTGCTGGCCCTTTCCCAGTGGTTTGTGGCAGGATTTCCATATCACTTTGTTGGGACTGCAGTTAGAGCCAACCCAGCCCTGTAATGGCCACTATCATCCCTGGGGGAGGAGGAGGTGCAAACAGCTTTTCCAGCTCCATGTTTCTGCAGTGCCAGTTCCTTCTGGCTGACCCTGGAGGAACAGGCACTTTCCCCTTGCTAATCCTGCTGAAGGTCAGGCAGGAGCATGGAATAGCCCAGAGGCTGGAGGGAAAATCATGGGAGAGTGATTGCAGCTCCTGGGAGAGGTGAAAGGCAGGGCTGTTGTGCCAATATGTGTGGGGAGGGCAGGGGGTTGATTTAACAGGGACAAAGATGGAGGGAGACAAGGAGGATCTTTTTACTCCTTTCATTGAGCTGTTTGAACAAGCAAGCTCCAGAAATTCCAAGGATATCAACCCCCAGCAGTTTGGTTTTCTCTCCCATAGCTCCTTTAACGTGTTCCACACTCCCCAATGAAGCAGAGAAACTTCAGACCTTCCCCTTCAGTTCCTGCTCTGTCTGGGCAGAGGAAAGAGAGGAACATTCTTGTGTGACAGCCTTGAAAGCCTTTGGGTGGAGAGCCTGGAGAGCATGGAGCAGATGGAGCCGTGCTCTGCCTGCCCCACCGGCTCCCTGCAGCCTGGGTGCTCTGCCCTGAGCCAGGGGAGGGGCTGGTTCCTGCTGGGATGATATTTAGGGAGGGGAAACCCTGGTGATGGAAGAGGAGCAATGATCTGTGGGGCTCACTGGCCACCCAGTACCCAGGGGAAAATATTGGATAAGTGGGAACAACCCTGTGGGGATTCAGTGCCAGAAAGGGGCCTCTGGAGAGGAGTGGTTTGCAAGGAATTGTAGTGATGGGACAAGGGGTAGTGGCTCCAAGGGGGAACAGAAAGACAGTACATTTAAATGGATATTGGGAAGAAATCATTCCCTGTGAGGGTGGTGAGACCCTGGCACAGGGTGCCCAGAGAAGCTGTGGCTGCCCCTGGATCCCTGGAAGTGTCCAAGGCTGGGCTGGATGGGGCTTGGAGCAACCTGGGATAGTGGAAGGTGTCCCTGCCCATGGCAGGGGGAGCAGCTGGGTGATTTCTAAGGTCCCTTCCACCTCATTCCCTGATTCTGTGGTAACTCTGGGAGAACATTTGCTGGAAGGAAGACAGTTGGGTTCATCTGCACTGGGGTGTTCCTGTAATCATCTACACAAGCAAATGTTCTTGGCAAACATGAGGACATCCAAGAGCAGGGACATTCCTGGGTCTGCAGCCTCATAAGCTCCCAGCACATGGAGTTCACTTCCAGCATGTGGAGCTCACTTCCAGCACAAGCCCTGTGCTACCAAGCACAGCACAGGCTTTGAATTAACCATGTGGTTGAGCACCAAAGTGAAGGAGAATCCATCCCAATCCCTGGTGTGGGGAGTAAGAGCCTTAAGGTCCACCTGAGACCCTTCCCTTGGCCCTGAAATCCCTGGATACAGCAGGAGGAGGCTTTGTGCTGGCATGCAGGAGAGCTGTGGAAACCATCACAGAGACCCCTCCTGGGGCAGGGAGAGGTTTCCTGGGGCTGCTCAGGGGGATGGGGATTGGGGGTTGTGGATACCTCAGGGTTCAGGGAGAGGGAATTTTTTAACTTTGGCCTGAAAATGTGGATTTGCTACAGAAACTTCTCATTTCAACATGCGGATTTCCCAAAGCCCATGTGACAAAGATGAGAGAGAGGCAGACTGGGGAATGTTGGAGGGATGATGGGAAAGTCAGGCTCCAGCCCCTGCTGAATCCCAGCCTGAGGCATGGGAAGATGCAGTCACTTCTCTCAGCCTCATCTGCCTTCTCCACACAATTAAATGTGGGGCACAGGGGGAGGAGGATGAGGAAAGCTCCTGACCCATGGGATGGAAGGCACAGCACTGATGTGGGATCCTTCACACTTGAGCCTGGTTCCAAGTTAAACAATCAGCTGGAGCCTCCACACAGCTTCTCCAGCAGGGGCTTCCCCCAAGGTGCTTTTCCACCTCCTGTTCTATGTGAAAGCTTTGGCAAGCCCTGCCAATCCAACGCAGAGGAAATGCCAAAGCTCTGAGGCATTTTGCAACCCCCAAATCCTGTTCCTCACCCAGTCCAGCCTCCAAGATAGCCCAGAATGATCCTCAGGATCCCCCCAGCTGTGGCATGGGCTGCCTTCCTCCATGGACTGCAGCTCCAGGCAGCTCTGTGCCCCAGAGCATCCACACCAGCCTGAATTAGTCCAAGATTAATTCAGCAGCGCACAGGATGAAGGAAAAGCTCTCAGTCCAGCCTGGGCCCTGAGCACAGACCAGTTTCCCCTCACCATCACCTCCCCATCTCCCACTCCCACATCTCCCTCTCTGAACCAAAGGCAGAGGTGCAGCCTGGGAAGGAAAGGCACTCCCAGGGGATGGAGGGGAGTCATTTCCAATTCCAGGGGAGGTGGGTTTTGGGAGGGAGGAGGAAGTGCAGAGGAGAATGATGGCGGCAGCTCCATCCCCTCTGCTCGTTGCCATGGCAGCAGTGCGGGTACCAGCCCAGGGGTGCACACACCTTTCCAGGCTGCCTTCCAAGCCCGGGAGCAGGGCTTGGAAACGGAGCCTTTGCATTCCCTGATCTCTTTAATATTCCCCTGGAGCAGGCCATTGTCTCTCGTGTCAGGCAGGAGCCCTTTCCCTCCCCCTCCCATTCCGCACAATCCGGAGATAAAGTTCCTGCGACGGAGCCGCGGGGAAGGAGCCTGTCCTGAGCCATCCCCACGGACTCTGCCAGCCTGATAACGCTGTCCTTCAGCACCGGGAGGGTTGGGAGCAGGACAGAGCACACGGAGCTGTGGATTAACGCCTTTGCTTTCCAAGGTCAAACGTGGAGTTTTGGGGCTGAATTTCCTTTGGTGCCTGAAGTACTCCTCCCTGCCCCCCTGGGTTCCTGTGCTAGCTCAGTTTCTGGGGAGCTTTTGGGGAGAATACATCAGGGGATAGGGTAAAAGATTCAAAAGAGGCTCCTACCTCAGGGCAATATTCCAAGGCTTTATTCTTGAAGGAGTTCCAGAGGCAAAGAGGCCGAAAGGGGAAGAACATGGGTTTTTATTTAGTCTCTGTCCCAGGACAGATAGGTGGCACTGAGCCAATAGGTCAGAGATAAGGGGAGAACAGGGTCAAACTAATAGGTACAGACATCAGGGGGTCTCTGGGGAAAAAACATTTCCCCAGAGGAATTCAACAGGTGCCTCCTCCAGGGTGCACGAGGCCGGAGCACCCACTCCAGGGGACGGTGTTTCCACAGATCTTTGATCCATGCAAGTCACTAAATTCCTGTGCTCCCCTTCCTGCAGCTCCTCCCAGCTCTTGGAGGAGCACTGGGTGCTACAGCAGGACAAACCCAAGGGGCTGGAAAGGGGAAGGAATTTTCCTAGAGCGGGAAGGGAAATCTGTGGGGAAACAAATCCTCCCTCTTCTGGTTTCAGTTAACTCGCTGCGAGTGAGCAGCACAATTTAGGGGTTATTTGTGGTTATATTTTCCAGTTTGTCTAAATAAATAGCTTGGTTTTCAAAACACAAACATGTGAAGTGGCAGGAAGTTTTGGCTTTCTCCGTGTTTGTTTAGCAGCACAGCTCCTGCTGCCATGAAAACAGAAACTCCAGCTACTTCTGTGTGCTGGGAAAAGACAAAGTGCTTGCATCAGGGAGAAGAAGAGGCAGCCTTTTACCCCAGGAAGGGCAAAAAGGAGGCCTGAAAGGGAGTAAATGAAGCTTTTCTGCTGATCATGGAATCATGGAGTGGTTAAGGTTGGAAAAGACCTCCAGGATCATCGAGTCCAACCCATGGCCAATGCCCAGCTTGTCACCCACACACTTCCAGTGTCTGAGTGAGGATGATGTTCCTTGGACACCTCCAGGGATGGGGACTCCACCACTGTCACCTTGTTCTTTTTCAGCCTTCTGATGTTTACCTTTTGTAATAGAGTTTCTCACACACTTTTCATGTAAATAATGATTGTTTTGCATTCCTTTCTGGAGGAGGAGAGAATTGATGGACTGTTGGGTTGACCAGTGTGGTTGGAGAGGACAATTTTCATCCTCCAATCCATGGTCACTGTTGGAATTCTATAAATGTCAAGGTCTGTAAATAAACTGCCCCTTTTTTGCCTTGGACATCTCAGTGTGTGAGTGTCGTTCATTTGTGTTCTATTGTGGCACACCACCTCCCTGAGCAGCCCCTTCCAGTGCCTGAGCACCCTTTCCATGGAGAAATTCCTCCTGATGTCCAACCTGAGCCTCCCCTGGCACAACTTGAGGCCATTTCCCCTTGTCCTGTCCCTGTACCCTGGGAGCAGAGCCTGACCCATGCAGCTGTCCCCTCCTGTCAGGGAGTTGTGCAGAGCCAGAAGGTTCCCCTGAGCCTCCTGATGCTACAAAACATCTCTGGGAGCTTCCCACTGCTCACCTCTCCCAATCCTAACCCACCCTTTGTTCATACCCAGAGAGGCACAGGGATCCATCGGGGCAGGGTCAGATCCAGAGGGCACAGGCATCCAGCAGAAAAGCCTGAATGAGTGATTTAAAGCAGTTTTGTGATGTTTAAGGAGTTGAGGGGGGCTTTGTTGACTTTCCACGGCCCATTCCCACAGGGATTGTCACACCAGGTGGATACAGGGAATGGCTCTTCACAGAGAATAATTGAACCTGATCTATTAACCAGGAATTCTATTCCACCATCACTGCACTGAAGGGTAAGTGGGGCTTTGCTCCCATTCCTGGAGGATGGGATTTAGACACAAACAAGCCCCTCTTTCCCTTTTCCCCCAGTGTCATGATGGGATAGAAGGAAAGACGAGGTACAGCACAACACTCAGGAATGGAATTGTCAGCACTGTACCTGTTCCTGAGGAGGTTGTGTCTCCCACCCACTGCCATCCCCTGGAAGAGCCCCCAAAACCAGGGCCCAGAGCTGGGAGGACACTAAATTTCCAGTCTCATTACAGCTGGAAACTCTGACCTGTTTCAAGTCAGCTACAGGGTTTTTTTCAGAATTTAAAGATGCATTTTTTTCCAAATCTGCCTCAAATATCACCTTAATTTTTTTTTCCCTACTATAAAGACTTTATTTTGTTAGACCAGTTTCAGCACTTTTTTTCCTGACTGAGAGGGGAAAGAAAGAACATAATCTGGATTTATTGGCTGTCGAGTGGGATTTATATTCAAATTGCTCTTTCTCCCTCTGGTGTCCCCACAATTCCCATGGCAGGTGAGCTGAGATCCTGTGTTTTTCTGGTACCATCCCCAGGTGTGGTGGGGGAGCACCACAAACCCTCTCCTGTGACCTCAGAGGTGACTCACAGCGTGGGCTTTTCCTCCAAATTATCCCATCAGCCTCTGGAGATTTGGGAAGGGCCATTCCCACGTGCAGCTCTGGGTCTGACATTCCAGTGAAGCTGACCTGGACTCACTGGGGATCTTTCTTCTTTCTCCATGTCCCCACAGGATACAAACATCCCCAGGTCAATTTGAGTGGAGTTTAGGGACCAGGAGCATCCCAGGAACGTCCAAAAGGATTTTGGGGCTGGCCAACTCCGTGGTCACTTCCTGCCTATATCCCTTCAACCCAGAGGAATTTTCTATCCAAACTGAGTGAAGAGGAAGAGAACCCAGTTCCTGTCTGTCTTGGCTGGGGAAGGGAAGATGCAGATTTAGGGCCTCCCTGGGGATGCCCAAACGGGGATGAATTTTGGAGGAAGGTGATGGGAAAGACAGGGATCATGGCTCAGTCTCCAGGCTCAAGGCAGGTGAGTCTGGAGTGACAAAGTCACCGTAATTAGAGGAGGGAGAAGGAAAAGTTTCCCCATTGTGACTCCATGGCTTAGGAGTGCTCAGAAGAAAAAAATCCGACTGTTTCTAGACTGGATAACAAGCATTTCACAAAACCCATGGAATAAAACAAAGCAAATGTCCCTGGAGTGGGAATTACAGCCCAAGATCTCTCCTCTCCCAGCAGATCCTTCACCTCAGTGCCTCCAGGCAGCAGAGGACAGAGAGCACCCCGGGCTGGGTCTGTGCACAGAGAGCCCTCCCAGACTCTCAATCCTCAAAGAACAAAAGTTCCTCTCTCTACCTTTGTGCAAACAATAAATATTTGCCCAGACACGCTCGGAATGAATCCTGCATGGAAAAAGCAGCTGGTGGTGGCTCCTTTATTGCCACTGCTCAGCTGGGTGGAACCCAGGCTCACCCAGCACTGACACCACTCAGCAGCTCCTGAAAACACTGGGGATTTACACCTGGGGCTCCTCACTCACTCTGGGAGAGGGGTTTGTTTTTACAGAATGATGGAGCTACCAGCAGCAGGAATAGCAGTGATGATGATGATGATGTCTTCATTTTGTGTAATTCCATCCATCCAAACATTCCCAGGCACTGAACAGATCTTAATCTGCACAGGGATCACTCCCACCACTACAGGTAACTATCAGAGATATGACAGGTTCAGATAAAGGAAAGGTAGGATTTTTAGGCAGGAACACAGTGTTTTTCAGTAATGACCCCATTTTTCCTGTACTGGGAGGAAAAACAACTGGAACAGATCTTATGGCTCTCCATTTTCCCTCTGCTCCTGGGTTCCAGCCCATTTACTCTGGGTTTTACAGACAAGGAAATGATACCTCCTGTTCTTTTCTGACGTACATCAGAGCTCTCCTGAACAGAATTTGGAATATTGCATTGCCTGGGGAGCACTGCCTTTTTAATCTCCAGTATCTGGGGGTGACATCTGACATTCCAGGGACATACTAGACCTGTGTAGATAGGGGGGATCCCTCCTCAGCTCTGCTTGTTGAGAAACTTTCAGAGAAAAATACTGTGGCCTTTCATAAATCCAGATTTCTCTAAATGCTCCCTGCTCTGGCAGCCCTTGGGATCACGGAATCATTGAAGTAGGGAAAGATCTCCAAGATCATCACATCCAACCTGCAACTGAATATCCCCAAAATATGGGCCACAGGACCATATCAGCAAGTGCCACATTATCTCATCTTTGAGCACTTCAGAGGATGTGAAGCTCGGGGACTGCAGGAGATCCCAACTCCTGCAGGAGGTGCCCACCTCCCCACCTCCCGTCTCCGGGAATGACCTGCAGGAATGTTCTGGGGTGAGGTTACGATGGATCCCCAATTGTCTGTTGGGTTTGTGTTGGATATGGTACTCTGTGCCTTTAATTTGGACCTGAGAGTGAAGCGGGGAGAAAAATGCACAGTTTGTTTTCGGAAACCTCTCGGACTGGCCTTGAAGAGTGGGAGTCACCAGGTACAGACAGCAAGGTTGGGTTTTTTTTCGGCACTCACTTTGGCTTTGCTTTTGCTTTGTAGCTAGTTAGCGTAGCTTAGGGCTGAGCAGCTTCAGATTTCTTTTTTTTTCCTTTTTTTTTTTTTTTCCTTTTTTTCCTTTTTTCTGCCTGTTTTTGGACTGCTCAAACCTCCCCAAACTGAGGACCCCGGGGCGGGGGGAGGCTCCGGGGGAGCTGCACCAGACCCACCAAGATCTCTCCAGTGCCACAACTTTTCCCAGTGAGGAAGCGAGGAAGAGCTGAGACCAGAAGCCATCTACCAAAGGAGGGACTTTGTTTTCCCTAATTTGTCATCTGTCCCGGGCAGCGTGAAGTTCTTGTCATCTGGTATTGTTCAATTTGTTGTGCTGGGGGAGTGTTTTTGCCAGTTTAATAAACAGGTTTCTTTCCACTTCCTCTCTGAGGAGGTTTTCTCCCGAACCGGTTGCGGGGAGGGGAGGGAGGGCTCTCCCTAGGAGTTCTCCTCCCAAATTTGCCTTAAACCACTACAAGGAACAATGCTGGATTTTGAGGTGCTGTGCTGGGGTAGTGTCAGCCACATTCTCTTCAGGGAGAGACACCAGCTCCACGCCCAGACAGGACAGCGTGAGAATGGCTGTGGGAATCTGCTTCCCATTTGCTGCACTGCCATCCCTGGGAGGCTCAAGACTTCCAAAAGATCCTCCTCACCTTGGGATGACCTGTGCCTCACCACTGATGAAAGCCAGCCAGGAATCTCCCAGTCCTTGCTGCTGAGTCCCTGAGCACCTCTGCAGGATTTCCAGTGGCCACATCCGGGAGACAGCCCTGCTCCCAGGAGAAAGAAATGCCAGGAATAACAAGCCCAGCAAAGTCTTTGTTTAACACCGTTGGGCCACGGTGCCAAATAAAATATGTGGGATCCACACATGAGTGATGGAGATGCATTTGGGTTTGGAGGAGGAAAGATCTGCCTTCCATCTGCTGGAATACATCTGTCCATCCCTCAGTAGAAGCTGTGGCTGGATATCTGGTTCCAGACAACCAGCCCTGCCAGTTCCTGACATCTGCTCCCACATACCTGCCGTTCCCAGAGCATTGGGAAGAGCTGCTCCTCTTCCCAGCCAGGGAAAAGAGCAGCAGCAGGACTGTGAGAGCAGCAGCAGCCTCAGAGCAATAATGGCCCCATTCCTCTTGGTGGAATTTGGAAGGTGACTAAGAGTGATAGCAGCTATCAGCTGCTAAGTGCAAGCAGCTGGGCTAATGACGTGTCCTAGAGAAATTCCAACATTTTTGTATTTATGGACCAGTGGAAATGGCAAGTGCAGCGTTGGCATTTGCTCTAACTCCAGGGTCAGATCTGCTCCCTTGTGTCCAGCTCCCCAGCCACCAGCAGGAGCTGGGATTCCAGAGAAGCTGAGGAGTTCCTTGGTCCCTGCTGGTGGCAGGAGCAGATCTGTGGCTGCTGCAGCTGCCTGGGGTGGGTTCCTGCCCAGAGCATTGATTAGAGATTAAGCTGCTTATCACAGTGCTCAGGATCTGCCTGGTGGCAGCAGCAGGAAGGCACCAAGAGCCCATGGGAGGTTTGTCCCCTATTCTGGGGACAAACTCTTCTGGGAAGGCAAAGTGCTGCTACATGGATTCCTGCAGCTTCCTCCTGTTAGTGCTTCCTCCCAGGAGCAGTGCTGGAAACACAGGGGGAACCCTTGCACAATGTGTATTTTCCATGGGTGCACGCTCCCTTGCAGAGCCTTTTCCTGGCTGTCTCAAAGGGAGGAGGGATAAGTCTGGCTCTCTGAGTGGCTGCCAGCTTCCAGCCCCTCTGGCAGAGTGGGAAGCAGAGCCCTGGCACCTCAGCACCTCCTGAAAATTCAGCCTCATCAGGCCACAAGCAAATATCCCCACACAGAATGCAAACCTTGAGATATCCAACTGCTGTGGCCAAATTCCAGGAGGTCATTTGGGAACGACGCTCACCAAATCCCAGTGATGCTGCCTGTGCCTGCCTCCTCTGTTTCCATATTTTGAACAGAGCTTGTGAAAACATGCATTATACAGCAGCTGTAGCACACATTAGGAGACACTGGAGCATGAGGCAAAGAACAGTTCCTGTGTTGATTTGAATTCTCCCAGCCACACAGCCGTTCCCATAAATTCCTGTGACCGAGGGAATCTGTATTTCAAAACACACATTAGAAAAAATATAATTGAAATGGAGAGACCAAGATAAATTTGTGTTATCAGGTGCAGTTACCAGGGCAGTAAATCATTGTCACAGCATAAGCTCTTATCCATATTTCCATATTAACACCAAACTTGGACTCGGGGCTGGCGCTGCTGCACAGAAAAGGGATCAGCGTGTCCTGATGCTGTCTGGAGCTGGTGGCTGTCACAGGGACTGAGTGGAGCCAGGGCCATGTCCTCATCCCACCAGGATTTGTCCCCACGCTGGAGCTGCTCTGAGTGAACGCCCCAAGCTGTTCCTGCCCCAGGGCACCGTCACAGCTCACCCATGGAAAAACTCTGCACCCAAGGGGCACTGACACTGACACAACTGATGGTTGTGACCCAGGGTGAGCTGATGACCTTGACAGCAGCCTCAGCCTGCCCAGGGGACAGACAAAGAGCAGCGAGGCCCTCGCTCTCCAAGCTCAAATCTCCAAGCAATCCCAAAGGTTCAGCACAAAACTTAAACCTAAGGATCCGTGCTGGCTGCACTCCCAGGGGAAAAGGCAAATCCCTAACCCTGTGTGCCCTGGAATTGTGCTCCTGGTGCCTCCGAGCCCTCCAAACCTCCCTCTTCACAAATACTGTCCCCCCTTGTGATCCCTGTCATGGATTGTCTGTGGCACCTTCCAGAGGGTCCCAGCCAACCCTCTGCCACTCACCAGGCCCTGTCCTGAAAGATTCTGCTCAGGGAGGCTAGAGGGACCAGCCAGGCACTCCATGGCTGCCCTCCTTGCATCCCCAGCCCAAAAAAGACCAAATCAAGGTCTCTGCCTACGTGGGAATCCATCATAAATACCAATAAATGGAGCCAACATTTGGTTCCACTTGAGATAATGTTTTGGCCACAGCTGTGCCTCTTTACAGGCAAGACATAAAACCTTGGTGAAGGCTCCCTAATAAACACCCTCATCTTTAAAGGACTTAAAGCCTCACAAAAAAAAAAAGCTGTGTTAGTTACCAACCTGATTGATACTCATTAAAGTAAAGATGAGATAATTCCTCCCTAAAATAATTTGCCACTAGGAATGCACTGATGGAGCTCAGTCAGTGCCATCATTTTTCCTTTCATTCCCTTGCTTTTTCTGGAAGAGGAGAACACACACATTTCAACAGAGAGAACGCCGTAAAACGAAGAAGTAATTTTTGGGCAAACTGTCAAGGTTTCATTCCAAACCCTAAATCTTCTCGTTGAAATCCAATGGCTTTCCGGTAAAACCTGTTGGCTCCTGACAGGGATTTTTTTTTTTTTTTTTTTTTTTTTTTTGTGCTACTGGGTCAGCACTTTCCTTGCATAATGTACAAGCAAATGACTGTTCTCTGCACACATTCCCATGCCTTTGGAGGAATGGGATGCAGTCACAGAGTCCACGCTTCCCATGCAGGTCCTGTCCCCGCTGAACAGAGGAGAGGAATAGTAAAGGCACCAGCATAAAAATCATCATAAAAAAAAAAAAATGAGAATGGCTGCTCCTGCCCCTGTGTGCTGAAAATTCCACTACCCAGCCATTATTCCATCGTATCCTGGTAAATCTGAAGTGCCAATCTATTCCTAGAGCAGCCCTGGCACGAGCTGAGACAACCCCTATGATTAGTTTTATTCTGCCTAAACCCAGAAGAAATTGCAGGGGGCGATCCCTCTGGATGAGCTCTTTCCATTACCTTCAGTCATCTCCATAAAATACATCATGAAACTGCAGGAAGAGCTTTTTCTTGTCTGCAGCTTCCTTCTGAGGGATAGTGGAGGGGCAACTCCCATCTCTGCTCTCCATGACCAGGGACAGGACCCCAGGGAACAGCTGGAGCTGTGTCAGGGGAAGTTTAGGTTGGATGTCAGGGAAAGGTTCTTCCCCCAGAGGGTGCTGGGCACTGCCCAGGCTCCCCAGGGAATAGGCACAGCCCCAAGGCTGCCAGAGCTCCAGGAGCCTTTGGACAATGCTCTCAGGGATGCCCAGGGTGGGATTGTTGGGGTGTCTGTGCAGGGCCAGGAGCTGGACTGGATGATCCCAGTGTGTCCATTCCAGCTCAGGAGATTCCATGGTTCTGTGATTCCATGATTTGCGCTTGAACCCGGCATGATCTGAACACGATTTTTAGTACTGAAAGTGGAATATCCATCCAGGCTGGGCGGGGGGAAGACCTGTGGAGAAACCACAGCTCCCTTCCAAGCCAAACCAGGGCAGGGGATGGGATACACTTGGAACATCTCTTCCATTTTCCAGCAGACAGTGGAACACCCTCAGGACCTGCTGGAACTTCTCACAGCAGAACAAACACGTGGCAGGAGGTTATTTATTTTTGATGGGCTGGATGAGGTCCAGAAGCTCCATCTGTTCTCTTACACCTCCCCATGCTGGAGCCAACCCACCCGTTGCCCCCTTCCCTTCCCTTGGACACTTGGAAAATTTATTCCCCTATTTCCTGCCTGAGTAGAAAAAGCAAAAGAGAAACTTGCTGATTGATTTGAGTCTCGGAAAGTCCCTGTCATCTTGTTTGATGACTTCATTGCAGAAATGAAATAGGCAAGGGAAAAGCAATGTTTTCAAAACAATTTGGAGCAAGAAGAGGAAGGTGGTAGGAGGGGAGCCACGGGAAGTTGATGGCCTTTATTCCTCAATTCCCATGTTGTGCCTGGCTTGCTGCAGGCTATGGAGAGAAAGCAAAATTGTTATGATTCTTATTAGCTTTTATTTTATAAAGCCTGTCCCACGCTCTGTAGGGGTTTCCAGCTGGAGCTGCAAATCAGAGGCATGGCTGGTGCCTGCCTGGCCACCTCATCCTCCCACTAATGTCCCACCTGTCTGCAGGGAAGGGGACACGTGTCCTGCTGCCAGTCACAGGCCAGGTGGCAGCTTAGGGGACAGTGCTGCAGCATGGCCCTTTGTTCCCTGCTGGTGAAACACATCTGGCAGCACCAGGAATGCCTGGAGTGCCTCACTCACCCAGCTCCAGGAACAAAGAGAGCATTCCCAGCCCTGCTCCCTGCAGAACAGCCAGCTGGGATAACAAACAGCCAGGGAACGGCAGCTCCGAGAGAGAGTGGGGAGCCAAGACTCTTCCACAGCCCTTTGGCTTCATGGAGGAAAACCAGGACCCCTGGATCCTCCCAGCTCTGCTGGGTGTTTGTGTCCAGCAGCTTTTCTCTCCCACCAGAGGTTTCAGCTGGGAGAAGAGAAAACTCTGGGGAGAACTCAAAAGTCCCTTCCAGTGTCTGGTGGGGCTCCAAGAGAGCTGGAGAGGGATTTCAGACAAAGCTCTGGAGGAGCAGAACAAGTAGAATGGCTTCAAATTGCCAGAGGACAGGGTTAGGTGGGATATTGGGAAGGAATTCTTGGCTGTGAGGGTGGGGAGGCCCTGGCACAGGATGCCCAGAGAAGCTGTGGCTGCCCCTGGATCCCTGGAAGTGTCCAAGGCCAGGCTGGATAGGGCTTGGAGCAACTCGAGCCAGTGGAAGGAGTCCCTGCCCATGGCAGGGAGTGGGACCAGATGATTTTTAAGATCCCTTCCAATGCAAATCATTCTGGGATTTTAAAAGAGGGGTGAGGTCACCCAGAGCACCCAGAGTGCTGCCCTGCTGGCACTGGCAGTGTCTGTGCTCAGCCCTTTCCTCAGCCTTTGACTTTCCAGCTGCTCCACACACCAGAGTAACAATTCCTGAATGCTCTCACAGGTGACCTGGGGGGGCAATAACAAACCTGATGGGCTCCATTATTTATTTCTTGTGTTGGCACACCAGGAGGCAGCAAATAACACGGAGCACCGTGGTGGAAGGGGCTGTGTCCTCCTAGGACTGGAGGACACTGGCTCCAGTGAATTTGCAGCCTAAGTGGATGAGACAGACGTGGGGTGGGAGAGGGAGAAACAGCCAAAAAAGAGCTGGTTTTGTTCAGCCCTAACCTCCAGGCAGGCAGTGATGGCTTTCTCTAGGAATGCAGGAGGGATTTGCACCGAAAGGAGATTCCTGGTTGTGGGGTGGGCAGGAGCTCCTTCCTTCTCCAAGGAGCTGCTCCCAGGAGTGTGGCTTTTGTGATGCCACAGGCACAGTTCCCAGTGAAAGGCAGAGCCTTGGGAGCACTGGGAGTGGGGTTTTACCTCTGCCATTGGCAGGATGCTGCATAAACCAATGATTCCTGAAAATCAGCTCTGCCTCCCCTCCAGGTCCTTCCAGAGAGCTGGCACACAGCCCAGATTCCTGCACGGGACTTGCACACCCCACTCCAATAGGGAAATGCTCCTTATCCCAACCTAAACAGTGAGGAACTCAGCGGGAGGCATGAATATGCCAGTGCTCCACTTGCTTTTTTAGGATTAAAAAAAAAAAATCTTGAGAAGACACATTTCTTGGTAATCATTCCCTTGCAGGAGATAGGAGGCAGATTATGCTAATTGCCAGCAGAAGTGTAATGCTCAGCAAATCCCAGCAAATTCCAATATGCTCCCAGACACATTCCATTTGCTCACGTGTTTATTTGGGGAGGATGGTGACAAAGGAGGGAAATTGGTTTTTAGAGCAGAATTCTTGGATTTTGACTCTGAACACGACAGGAAGCAAACAGACAACCTGCAGGGATTTCCTTGCAGTGAAGGAAATGCAGTGAGACTCCTCAGAACAATTCCCGTTCTGCTGGGCTCAGGGGAATGGCTGGGGGGGAGCCTGAGGAAAAGGAGATGTTTGGGGATTATAAGAGAAAGCCAAACCCAGAAGATCAATAGCAGCACATTTCCAAGCAATGGCACCATGAGAGGGAGCTGTGCCCAGAGGGCTGGAACACAGGGAATGTGTGCTCTGCTTCCTGGGAAAACTGCACCTCCCACGGGGAGATCAGACCCCAGAGTGCAGAGGGGTCCCACAGCCCCATGAGGCTTGGTTCCAGCAGGTCCTCTGGGATGGGAAGGCCTGTCCCAAGGGCTGGGGTCAGGATGCAGCTGAGGAATCACCACAGCTGATACGCCCATCTCCCAAGGAGGGGAAGACTCCTTGGTGTGCCCACGCCAAGTCCCAGAGCTGGTTTAGGTGAGAGAGTGTTCAGGCAGTTTTGCACAAATGTTGAGGAAGATCTCCATGGTCTGTGAGCCTGGCACTTCTTTGTTCACCACTGAACCACGGCCCCAAGTGCCACACCCACGAGTTTGCTGAATGCTTCACACAGCCCAGAGAATTTCACAGACTTTGGAGAATGTTCTGAGTGGGAAGGGACCCCCCAGGATCCCTGAGTCCAACCCTGTGCTGAGCCTTGCCTGAGCCTTGGTGTTATCAGCTCCATGCTTGCCTCTGCTGCTCTGCTGGGCAGAACATCTAACCACTCTTTTAGGGGAGAAATTTTCCCTGATATTCAGCCTGACCCTCCCTGGCACAGCTTGAGGCCATTTCCTCTCATCCTGTCCCTGTTCCCTGGGAGCAGAGCCCGACACCCCCTGGCTGCCCCATCCTGTCAGGGAGTTGTGCAGAGCCAGAAGGTTCCCCCCTCATCCTCCTTTCGTTTGGAGTTCCAGTGCTGAGCATCCCAGCCTTTGATTACCCCCAAATCCCAAGCCCAGAATTTCCTGCAGCAGCACTGAGATCCACTCCCAGCAGTGACCCCGGGGTGCAGAGCCCAGCACGGTGACACAGGACAGGCCTTTCTCCAGCCTGGCTGTGACACCAGAGCCATGCAGCCCAACCCAGCAGCTTTGGGGAGAGGAGAGATCTGGCTACAATGTGCCTGTGTCTGAGGCCCAGGTGCAGGGAAATGCACCGTTAACCAAGGATGAAATGCCACCATCACACTCTGCTCTTTCCCACTGTTATCTGCTGCACTCACATGGGACTGATGCTCCCATCTCTCGGTGGGACTTGTCTGCCTGATTGCTGATCTGCCTCTCAAGCATCACCAAACCAAGGGAAGTCACTCCTTTGCAACCCCCAAGGCCAGTTCTGCTCACCACACAGGGAGCACAAACTCAGATTTCAGTAGATGGGTGATGGTTCAGCTCCAACAGCTTGGAGAGGTGTGACACTGCTTCATATTTAGAGTCCTGGAACCCCAGAATAGTCTGGGTTAGAAAGGAGCTTAAAGCCCACCCAGTTCCAGCCCCTGCCATGGGCAGGGACACCTTCCACTGTCCCAGGTTGCTCCAAGCCCTGTCCATCCTGGCCTGGAACACTTCCAGGGATCCAGGGGCAGCCCCAGCTGCTCTGGGCAGCCTGTGCCAGGGCCTCACCACCCTCACAGGGAAGAATTTTTTAGCTCAGGCAATTTATCTTTCTGTTCAGGGTTCCCAGCTCAGAGCCTGAGCTGCCAGCACTGAGTCTCCTCTTCTTTATTAAATAATTACTGAACCTTCAGACTCCCTGAATAAATCTCCCCTGTGCCCTGTGTGATCAGCTGGAGGCTGCTGTGTTGCCTCCACCATGAATAGAAACTCTGGAAATAATGCACACCAACATCTCGTGCAGGCAGCTGCAGAGAGGATTTTCAAGGCATTTCTTTCCAGAGGGAGAGATCCATTTCCTTCCTGATTACTTGGCTCTATGTAGAGACAGTGGGCTCTGCATCCACAAGCAGACCCCCACTCCTGCTTCCAGCGTGCCCAGGTTGCAGTTTGGGAAAGGCCACGGGTGGGTGTTTTACAAGCACAACACCACACACTCCTAACAGGACAAGATTGGGAGTCCTTGGAGGATTGCACAGGATAAAAACTTACAGGATAGAAACTGATCCAGAAAACAGAGAGATAAAAAGGATGGGTGATGTCCTGATGCCATTGCTGCCACCAGGAATGAGTGGTCCTGTGGTGAGGGCCTGGGAAGATGCCTTCACTCTGCTTTTACCTCCAACACATTATTTAATGTCCTCTGGGCCTTATCAGGGAGGCTCTAGGATTGTGCTGGAGTTTATTTAACCCATGGAATTGGATTCAGGCAGATCTTTACTGTGAGGTGAGGCCCTGGCACAGGGTGGCCAGAGCAGCTGTGGCTGCCCCTGGATCCCTGGAAGTGTCCAAGGCCAGGCTGGATGGGGCTTGGAGCAACCTGGGCAAGTGGAAGGTGTCCCTGCCCATGGCAGGGGTGGAACTGGATGGGCTTTAAAGTCCCTTCCAACCCAAACCATCCTGGGATCCCATGATAAGGTAAAATCCAGTCAAACAAACCTTTGTGTGAAAGAAATAGAAATCCCCAGGGAAAAGGAGATTTACTTTTATTCCCAAAAGCTTAAGGATAATAGTAGAGGTCAGATGGGCAGTTCCTTTCTCGGACAGTACTTCTGTCCAGTGCACTGGAACAGGGGACACTGACACTGTCTTGCAGTGACAGATTTATTTGCCATAATTTAATGTCAGCTCCAAAGAGATGGGATTTTTCTCGGCACTTCGTATTCTGGCAGGAGAGTGGGACTGCCGAGGTCTGATGCAAAGGCAATGAAAAATGTGAGAGATCTCCATAAAGAGAAGCAGTCAGCTTTAAGGTTCAGCTGGATGAACTGCTCCAAGGATTTATGGTGTGGAAGGCAAAGCTACGGCAACTTCCAAAATCATTGCTGCAGTCACACAGAGGAGGGGAAGGGACCACAGCCTGGGGGAGGGCAGGGACACATCCAAACCAGGCTCATCTCTCATGGCTCACTCTGGACGTGTCCATGTGCAGAAGTGACTCAGAGTGAGTGCCATCACCTTTAAATCAAACCTTGATATCTCATTAATTATAGACTTAGAATCACGGGAGGGTTTGGGTTGGAAAGGAGCTTAAAGCCCATCCCATCCCACCCCTTGCCATGGGCAGGGACACCTCCCACTGCCCCAGGTTGTCCCAAGCCCCATCCAACCTGGCCTTGGACACTGCCAGGGATCCAGGGGCAGCCACAGCTTCTCTGGGCAGCCTGTGCCAGGGCCTCACCACCCTCACAGGGAAGGATTTCTTCCCAATATCCCATCTAACCCTGCCCTCTGGCAGTGGGAAGCCATTCCCCATGTCCTGGCACTACAAATCTTGGTAAAAAGTCTCCTCATCTTTCTTGAAAGCACCTTTTATACATTGAAAGTCCTCTATAAGATCTCCCTGTAGCCTTCCCTTCCCCAGGCTGAACAATCCCAGCTCTCCCAGCCCTTCCTCCCAGCAGAGCTGCTCCATCCCTCTGATCACCCTGGTGCCTCCTCTGGACTCTCCAGCAGCTCCACGTCCTCCCTGTGCCGGGCCCAGGGCTGGGGCAGCTCTGCAGGTGGGGTCTGACCTGAGCACAGGGGCAGAGGGGCACAATCCCAATCCCTGTCCTGCTGCCCACGCTGGTGGATCAGCCCAGCCCAGGGTTGGGATCAGCACAGAAATCCCTCTCCTGGCCTCCAGACCCCAAAAGCTCCATAGTACAAGACAGGGGAAGAAAAGGTCTTTCCCTGAATCATAGCTGAGGTCCTGTCCTCCCAACGCCTCCACAGACCTTGCAGGCATCAAAAAGCAAAGGGAACTGTCCCCAGGAGGTTCATGGGGGGAACCCTGTCACCCTTCCTGCCACCCACCCCTGTGGGGCTCCTGGGACACTCAACCCTGCTCACTTTGGTGAGGACACGTCTCAGGACCAGCTTCTCCTTTGGCATTTCATCACATTCCAACCAGCAATGTGAGGGAAAATGAAGAAAACCCCCTATTTTTAGCAGATAAAATGCAAATTTAAAGCATTACCTAATCCAGAGCATTTGTGGGACTGCATTTCATTGGTTGGCTGCAAAACCCTGCTGTGGGAAGAAAGATAAAGCCAATGAGCTCCCTCTTCCCAATTCCAACCACACAGGTGTATCCATGCCTTGGAGTGAGGCAGTGAACTGGGCAAAACCAAGTTGGAGTGAATAAAAGTTTTACCAGAATAACACATTTTATTGATCTGCAGATATGTAAGCAATGGTGGGAAGTTATCCTGGAAGTCATCCTGGAAGTTTTCCTCAAAGTATCCTGAAATCCCTTCTTATATAGCCACCAATTTACTTGAGTGTCCTGGGATGCTTGGGTTTGGCAGGCAATGAAAAATGGAAGCATGTCCTTGCTCAGGAATTGGTAATTACCCATGGCACAGAATAATTTAGAAAGACCTCTGTAGCCCTGGTTCGTGCCTGAGATGTTTTGGTTTACAGAAAACTCTCTGGAGAAAGAGTTCCAGAAAACCAAAACACCTCAGGCACGAACCAGGCCTACAGACCTCCAAGGTCATCAAATCCAATTTTTGCTCGATCCCCACCAGCCCAGAGCATGGAGTGCAGTGTCCATGTGCTCCTTGGACACCTCCAGGGATGGGGGCTCCATCAGCTCCCTGGGCAGCCCCTGCCAATGGAATACACCCCAAACTAACATCCTGCCCCAGGAGCTCCCTGCCTGGGGCTCCCTGCTGGGGGATAAGGGGCAAATCCGTGCCAAGGAGGGAAAAAAAAGCTCTGGGCAGCTGGTCTAGTGGAAAGTGTCCCTGTCCACAGCAGGGGGTTGGATGAGATGGGCTTTATGGTCCTTCCAGCCCCAATGCTGTGCTTCTCCTCCCTCCTCCTGCTTTGGGGGGATGGACAGCTGTCCCTGTGGTGTGCTGGGTTTAGGATCCCGAGCAGGGAGCTTCTCCCGCATCCATGGGAAGCAGCCCAGGGGGTTCTGCCATTGGCTGCAGCAGATACAAGCAGGGCAGGGAGGGTCACCCCCACCTCCATAGGGAAGGTGTTTGGTACCTGGCAGCCCAAAACTTCTTCCAGTTAAATCCAAACCCCTACTCAGCAGCACCTGCCAGCTCCCCAAAATGTAAATTTTCCAGGCAGACGCCATTGATATGCACTGACATTCCACAGGGGACTGGGGGAGTTGGGAATTTGCCAGAAATAGGCAGCTCTTACTTCTGCTTAAAACTCACTTTTCATCTCACATTCAATTATCAAGCACAGAATGTATTTTTAGCAGCTGGCATTAGGAGAGCGCTGTCACTTTTGTTCCAGCCTGACTTGAAAGTTGCATTTATGGGAAGACTTGGAAGAGTCTCTGTGTGTTCCTGTCCCAAAAAACTGGGAAAGAGGAGCAAGGAGAGGCTTGGCAGGTGTCTCTAGACCCCCCCCCCAAAATAAAAGAAAACCACGCCGAGGGTGGTTCAGGGAATTGGGGTCTGATGCAGAGCTGGCAGGGATGACAGAGAGGCAGGAAATGAGGAAGCTGATGTTGACAGTGACATTTTTAACAGGATCTCAGGATTCAGGGACCTTCCTGCCCCTGTTGCAGCAGCAGGAAGGTGAAGCAGTTCGGAAGAAATCTGTCAGGTTTCCAATCCCTCTCCCGGAGGTCCCGATCCTCCTGACACCCAGTGCCACCCGGCTCAGCCCTCCCCTCCCCGCGGGGCTCTCACCTGGGGCTCTGCCTTGCCAGAGACGGATGCCCCAGGGCTGTCGGGGGGAAGCAAAGGAAGTTGTTAAAGCCTCTTGTTTCCCTCACCCTTTCACAATGCACCTTTTATTCCACTGGAAATACGAAGCAGCCCGGTTAATGCTGGGGATTAGATTGGAAAGAAAGAAAACAAAGGGAAGCCGTTGCCTGGGTTAGGAGCCTTGGAGCTGCCGTTGTAGCGAGCCCCTGCTTCTTGCCAGGTGTTTTGTTGAGTTCAAGTAAAACATCAAAGTCCATTATCTTCCCCGCCTTGCCCTCAGCTCCTCCAGCCAGCGCACAGCACAAAATTAATTTGGTTTATTCCAGCACACGCAACGGCCGCCTATCTTCCCGACTCCCTGGCTGGAAGGAAACAAATTTCC
Source organism: Phylloscopus whistleri (assembly GCA_017589585.1). NCBI lineage: Eukaryota > Metazoa > Chordata > Aves > Passeriformes > Phylloscopidae > Phylloscopus > Phylloscopus whistleri. The sequence continues at coordinate 1,540,903 of JADMLD010000044.1, forward strand.
TCCTTAAGCACTTTCCACTTGACCTGCTCTTTTCTCCACGGAGAAAATTGAGGTCAGGGAGCTGCTGTTGAGCAGTGGCTGCCGTTCTCCCGATGCTCCGTGGCCAGCCCGGGCCGGTTCCCTGCCCTGCTGCCGGGGCTGGCTCCAGATCTCCCAGGAGCCGGGGCTCCTGCCTGCTCCCTGCTCCCATGAGACCCTGGCTGAATTTAGGAAGGCAGCAGCTTCATTTCCCACTTGGTCCAATTATTTTTTAAGCCTCTCCCGTGCTGCTGGAGAGGTTATATCTGGTGAGGCCTGGAAATGAAAGCAGAGCTGTGGTGGGGGCAGAGCTGCCAGGAGGTGTCGGGAGCAGTCAGTGACTGCAGCCATCCCATTAACAGGCAGGTGTTTGTGGGCTGCACTGAGCTGGAAATGCAACAGGAGAGGGATTTGTTTCTTTCCTCCCTTTTTATTTCTGCTTGGGAAGGTGAGCACAGAGCCCTGAGTCTCCCCACGCCCTCCTTGCCTGGGGCTGAGCCAGAGGGAGGGGATGGGTGGCCACTTCCAGCCCATGGGACAAGTCCTCAGCTTCCCTGCCTGCTGGATTAGCACTGCCAGGGATCTGGTACTGACCCCCATCCCAGGGCTCTTCTCCAGCTCTTTGCCAGCCACGTGCTGGGTGGGCACGAGAAGCAGAGCAGAACCTCTGAGCCCACCCCCAGTGTCACCACAGGGGCTGTGACACGGGGACACAGGATAGTGATGCCTTAAGTTTCAGCTTTCATGTTTTCAGATTCTGTGCTGCCCAGGGGTGCAGTTCTGAGCCTCATATTAAGTGCTGGTGAACTCTCTTCACAGAGCGGAGAGACAAAACAAATCTTTTTCCTGCTGAGGACCAAGGACAACTTTCAGCCCAAAAGCACAAACAATGGTGGCTGGAGGGAGGAACAAGAAGGATGAGACCTCACAAGCTGAAACTGTAATTGGACAATTAAACCCCAATGTGCAAATAGACCAAAACTTATAAAAATGTAAGATTTCGTGACCAGCCGGCCATTTTGTGACCATTCTTAGTCCACCTTGGGTGTAGCCCTGGCCAGGCTCTTGTCCTGCCCAAGGTGGATCCTGGAGGCCTTTCAATAAATCCCTGCTTTATTCTCTGGCTCTGTCCAGTCTCTGTTCCAGGCCAGCCTTCCCAAGGCATCAATAGGGCCAGGCCAGCTCCGGATGCCTGGATTCTCCTGGGGCTGCCACAGGGATTCCCAGCAGCACTGACAGCAGCCCCCATCCTCACCTGCTGCCCAGGGGGGTGAGGAAGGCAGGGGAAGGAGGCCAGCGCTGTCTCTGCAGGCACAGCTGTGACAGGCAGCTCTCTGCAGCTCATCACACCCTGGCTGACAGCAGCTCCCACAGCTCCAGGCCCAGGCTGCTCCATTAGGGAGCACAGTGTCCCCTCAAGCTCCTGCAGTCCCATCTGAGGGCTGGTTTTGGAGGATGGGGCAGAGATTTCTCCCTGCCAGGGCAATCCTGCTTTTCTTACTGCTTCCAGCTCAGGCTGATGGTGACAGGGAAGTGGAGGTCCAGCTCCAAGGGCTGAGGGTGCAGGGGCTGGAGCTCTGAACCCTGAGAAGGAAGGTCACTCACCAGCACGTGGGAGGGACCCACAGCACGTGTGGAACCTGCCCTGCTTGCAGTTATTCCATTCCTGCCCCTGGAAGGGATGAAGGGAAATCCACAGACGTGGAGGCACTCTTTGGGTCTTCAGTCTCAGGGGAAGAGTTTGGCCTTGGCAAGGAAAGGCTCCCAGCCCTTTACCCACCCACTCCTGCATTTTCTTTACCCATCTCCAGTGGATTCATCAGGTTTGTTCAATGTCCCACAGGCTCTGTGGAGAGGCAGCAGGGCCAGTGTGCGAGTCCACAGTCCACCAGGATGGGCCTGGCAGGCAGAGCCAGCAGTTCCTCCAGTAGCTGTTGCTTCAGGAGCCTGTTAATGTGGATATGCAAATTCCTGGAGCACGGCAGCGCTGATGCATCGGTGCCAGCTGTGCACCTCTGATGACTGCGGAGCTGCCAGCCCAGCACTCCCATTACTCCTTGATTACCATTTCTTTACTTCAGGGAGGTGCCTGGAGAACCAAAACAAGGCCAAAGTCCTGGGCAAAGTCCCCGCAGGGCAGCTCCATCCCGAGAGAGCTCCCAGAGCTGGGGAATTGTGTGGGATTAGTGGGGCGTCCTAGCAAGGGGTTGGACCCCGGGTCCTCCATCATCCTCATGGGTCCCTTCCAGCTCTGGGTGTTCTGTAATCCTATGTAATTCCATTTGGAAATGGGCAAGATCCACCCCTTCCCTACTGATACACAGAGGAGGAGGGGAACTGGGATATCATGATTTCAGCGTAAGAGAAAAATATGGATAACCAAGGATGCATCAAGCTGAAGGCAGCAGAGCTCCTGCCCAGTCCTTGGGTGATACTGCTGGGTTTTACCTGTTCTCAAATAGATGGTTCTATTTCTGAGGTACCAGGTAAGCATATCTTTCCCTAATTCCCACATTTGATTATTGATTTCCTGGAAAAACTTCCTGCCTTGCCAGTACCTGGAGTAAGATACAGTGAATAATTCCCCAGGCATTATTTCCGTGACAAATCCAGCCTTTTCTCTCTGCTCCTGGAACACACACGAGCTAACTGAGGTTTCTTTGTGCACGGAAACGATTCCACACCTCGGCCGGTGATTTTGAGGGTTTGTCTTCCACCGTGTGAGCCGATTTGGAGAAGAGATCTCCTGGATATTTGCATCCAGAGGACTGTGAGCTGCTCTCGCTGCCTTCCTTTCGCTCCTTTCACGGCGAAGCAAACCCACCTAGAAGCGACAGCCAGGGAAGCAGCAGCGAGTGGCTGCCAAATAGTTCCCGTCTGAACTCTAAAGGATTTGCTGAGGCCACCGCACTCAAAGCCTCCCCAGCCTCACAAAGGCCGTGCTGCCAAAGGCTAATAAAGACGCCTAAGTGGTGAGTGTGTTATAATTACCTATCAGCTCGTTTGCAGAAGCACCAGCAGTTAAAAGGCAGCAAATGAAACGATCCCGGCCTTCCTGGGCTTCCCACATAATGAACAAACACATTGCCCATGGCAAGCTCGCAGGAACAGATCTTTCATTACGATAAAAGAGGCTTAACCTTGACCAGCCGCTCTGCTCTGCCTTCATGGCAGTTTTTCCACAACTCAAATAGTTTGTTTTCCAGCCCTTTGATTCCCACAAAATGCTACAAAATCAAGCATTTCTTATTCAATAGATGCACACGAGGTTTTTTTCATATTTCCTCAGATCTTCCTTGCGCAGTTTAGAGCAGAAAGTGTCTGGCATAAATTCCTGATTGCATTATTAATGTGGAAGAGGGAACATCTGAAGTTAATCTATTCCACTAATGGGTGCTATATAATACATTAAGTCAGGTTAAGCGTGTGATATAATAAAGATCTGCCGGGTGAGATATTCTGAGATTACTGATTTAAGCATAATGGTTATTTTGGTCAATGGTTATAGATTTTTAATAGAATTCCCATCTGAATGCTGGCTGAAAGGGGAGGAAATCTTCTTCTGGACCAGAGTGAACCAACCCATTGTAACAGTCCTGGGGCAGTTTAGATAGGGTCAGATATGGGGCAGGTATGGAAAGGATCTAAAGCATCCAAAGGAGGGATACAAGGATGGGGAATGGTCTGGAGGGGCCACAACAAAGAGCAGCTGAGGGCACTTGGTCTGTTCAGATGGAGAACAGGAGACTGAGGGCAGAACTCATCCCAACCCACAGCTCCCTCCCAAAGGGCCTCTCCAATCTCTGCTCTCTGGGACCAGGGACAGGACCCAGAGAGCAGCTGGAGCCAGGGGAGTTCAGGTTGGATGTCAGGGAAAGGTTCTTCCCCCAGAGGGTGCTGGGCACTGCCCAGGCTCCCCAGGGAATGGGCACGGCCCCAAGGCTGCCAGAGCTCCAGGAGCCTTTGGACAATGCTCTCAGGGATGCACAGGGTGGGATTGTTGGGGTGTCGGTGCAGGGCCAGGGGCTGGACTGGATGATCCTGTGTGTCCCTTCCAGCTCAGAATATTCTGTGAATATTAACACTTTTGTATTCCCCAGAACAAGCTCCCTGGCTATTTCTAAAATCTTTGTATTAAAAGAATCAAAATGTAGAATTCAAGCATCTGATCAAAGTGATAAGAATTTCTTGGTGGTCATATCACTCAATTCAAATGTCAGCTTAGAAGGTGAGTAAGTCTCTGGGCTGGTCTTTAATTCACAAGGCAAAGGAATATACAAGGAAAAGGAGTATACAAAGAAATGTATCAGCTGTACTTAAAGACTTTTTTTTCCTTTTTCTGTCTATAGCAACAAAACCGAACATATTTCACCCTGGAGAAAGGGCCTCCTCCTGGATTCCAAAGGGATGAATAAGCAGATCCATTTCAAGGAATCCACAGGCAGCAGGATTGCCCTGAACACGGCATTGCAGCTCCCATTTTTCCTGCCACAAAAGCACAAGGTATCAGATCACTTCAAACCAAAGGGAAAAAAATTAATGGGATGCTTGGAGAAAACTTTTCTCCGATGCTATATTCCTTGGGGATTTCCTAGGGAAAAAAAAATCAAACCCATTTTAAGGCAGGGTGAAACCCCCATGGGCTCCCTGAACAATGCAGGGAATGTTGGGTTTATTCTGTGCTGAATTTCCCCGTGTGGATCCTGATCCTTCCCTCTGCCCTCAGCAGAGCTGCAGAGCCAGGCAGAGGAGGGGTGGGTGTGCACAAAAGCAGGGATCCTCGGGTTCACCTCCAGTCATTCCTGCCAAATGCCAGGCTCCCCATCCTCTCCTGGGCAGGAACATTGTTAGGGATGAGCTGGGACAAGCTGAGGTTTCAGTGCTGCCCTCTGCACCCTCAGCTGGCAGAACCTGACAGGGAGCGGAACAGAGGGACACAGCCACCAAGGGAATCTCTGGGAAAAGGCCCCAAAGCCTTGGGCTGAGTGTAGGAGTGCTTGTTAACAGAGGGAATCCCTGTCTGGGATTGCCCCAGGGTTGCCATACACCTTCCACTGTCCCAGGTTGCTCCAAGCCCTGCCCAGCCTGGCCTTGGACACTGCCAGGGATCCAGGGGCAGCCACAGCTTCTCTGGGCACCCTGTGCCAGGCCTCCCCACCTCCACAAGAATCCTAATCTCTAATCCTGACATCTCCTTTCAGTTTAAAGCCATTGCCCCTTGCCCTGTCACTCCATGTCCTTGTCACAAGTCCCTCCCCAGCTGTCCTGGAGCCCCTTTAGTCAGTGACACACAGATACACAGGGGCAGCACAACACTCCTGCCCATGGCATGGGGTGGGATGAGAGGGGCTTTAAGGTCCCTTCCAACCCAAACCATTCTGGGATTCTCTGATTTGTCTCAGTGCCGACCTCTAAACCCCCCTTCCCTGTGTGGCAGGGGGGTTTATAGATCCATCTTGGCAGAGACCCTCAGTCCTGAGACAACTCCAGTGCTACCAGCTGGTGACAAGTGTCAGTGCTGCCTGCTCAGCCATGAGTAGCTCCAACCAAAAGCTTGGCTGACTTCCCAACAGTGTCTGCAGAAGATCCCTGGCAGTCCCTGCTCAGAGCTGCTGTCCTTGCCCTGTCAGGTGTCCCTCCCAGGAGATGGTGGAGCACAGAGCCTGGGTATGGAGCCCTGAGCCCCGCCTGACCCCGGGCTGGGTCCAACACAACACTCTCTCCACAGGTTTAGTCCGTTTTAAAAGCCCTCCTGGACACCAGCACCACTGACCTTCTGCCTGGAGCTAAAATTTCTCTGAGATGTTTGCAAGAGCTGACTCTTCTCCCACCCAGGCTGGGCCTCACAAGGCCTCACCTGGGAAACCTCTCCAAGCCTGTGCCCAGACTCCCAGTGCGTGTCACTGGGATAATCCCTGGCACGACTTGGGAGCAGGGAGGAGAGCACTTTCCATGGCAGGGTCATGTGGGATCGTGTCTGCTCCACTGACATCACTAACTGGAGAGGACTTGAGCTGGATCAGCTGCAGTTTTCATTTTGGATTTGCAGCCCGCAGAGTAAACTGGGCCTGGTTTGGTGTCGGATTTAGAGCTGATGGAGAAAATCTCTCCCGGGTGCTCAAAAACAGAGAGAGCAAAAGGGAGAGAACTCCGGATCAAAAGGATGAAAGGAAACCAGCAATCCTCATCCAGCTCTTTGGCCAACCCCCGTGCCCTGGAAGCGATCCCGGGGGATTGGTGGCTCTCTTGCTGGGTGCCCTCTGAAGGATGCGCTGTCCTGGAGCCAGTGCTGACATCCCAGGGTTGCCGAGCTCTCCTGCCCAGACCTGCTCATCTGTCACCCGGGACGTGTTTACAAGGCGCCGACAGCCTGCTCTGCGAGGTGATTGATACTGATTGGAATTGTTATGCAAATACACTTCGCTACTCTCTTCCCTGCAGATTCTCCCCGGTTGTAACAGCGGCCCTTTCTTCTCGGGATTTTTCCTCCTTTTTTTTTTTAAGAAGTCCAGGTGAGCTGGACTCTGTGTCCTCAAGCATCCTCAAACAGAGCAAATAATGTGACAAACCCTGAGGATGGATCTTTATCAGTGCCAGGCAACAGAAATGTCTCTTTTACTTTCTGTGTTCTCACCTCACACGTTCCTTTGCAAGGATCTGTCACCCTCTGTTGACAGAGACAATTTTCAAAGGCATCAGAGCAACTTAAAGTTGCCAAGTGCCACCTTTAAAGTCAAATCTGGGTTTTCCACAAACATGGGTTTGTTACAAAGTGCAACACCACCAACAAAGTGTTGATTGAAGTCCAAACGAATCCCTAAGGATGCGTCCTTGGGCTGAGCTGGGAGAAAGGCACTGTAAAGGAGGAACTGGGAACAGCTCATGCCTAGAGATGAGGGAGCTGTGGGGCCTGGGCTGTCCTTGTAACTCATGGAAAAACACCTGAATGACACCAAAATGTTATGTTCTCGTGTCCTTGACAGCCACCTGACTGCACAATGACATCAAAAATAATTTTTAAATTTTGGGAGATATTCCTGCACTACTTTGCCTCTTCTGCCTGCCCAAAGCTGCTTTGGAGCCAAGAGATGACCTTTGGTCTGAAATGAAGACCTTTGCTCATACTCAGGAGGGACCTTTTAATTTAGGCCCAAGTTTTGTGCTGAATGGAAACCAAAATATTACAGATTAGGTTTGATAGATCAGCACTGAGATGGAATCAGAGAACCCCAGAATGGTTTGGGTTGGAAGGGATCTGAAAGCCCATCCAGTGCTACCCCCTGCCATGGGCAGGGGCACCTTCCACCGTCCCAGGCTGTTCCAAGCCCTGCCCAACCTGGCCTTGGATGCTTCCAGGAATCCAGGAGCAGCCACAGCTTCTCTGGGCACCTGTGCCAGGGCCTCCCCACCCTCACAGGGAAGGATTCCATTCAGCTACAGCCAAGGAGAAACTGAAGCAAGCACTGGAGCAGTTGGACTCTGGGGGCAGCTCCAACTGCTGACACCCAAAGGTGTTGATCCCTGGAAGACCCCAGATCAATTCCTGACAGCTGTGACAGGCACTGCTTGGAAGATGATTGTTCCTAAGCATCCTTGTGTGACACCACTGGAAGCAGGTGGGCTTTGGCTGGAAGGTGTGTGGAGGCCAGTGGCCATGAACATGGGAACATCTCACTCTCCATAACTGTCCCCACTCAATCTGAAACCCAAGAGTGCCAATTCCTTGTCACAACAGACTGGGTGACTGGAAATCTGGGGAAGTCCCTGTGTGTGCTGGTCCACTGGAATGTGCTGTGCAGGGAGGTGGTGGAGTCCCCATCCCTGGGGATGTCCAAGGAATGTGACACTCAGAGCCCTGGGCTGGGTGGGGATCAGACACAAGCTGGACTGAGTGATCTTGGAGGGCTTTTCCAACCTCAGTGGTCCCAGGATTCTGTGATATCTCCTACTTTCCCTGCTGTCTCAAGTGCTGCCTTCAGCCCCCAGTGCCCTTCACTGAGCTGCACTGACACAGCCATGCCTTGAGCTGTCTGCAAACTCAACAGCAAAAAAATATTTGGGGTGCCTGAGAAGGAGATCCACGAGACCCACCAGGACCCACTGGGTCAGTCCTGTGCCTACAACTCCCATCGATCTGCTCCTGCCTCCCCCCTTTAATCAGGCACCTTGTAAGGGTGGGAAGGGACATTTACAGCCACACTCCTTCTCCTCCCAAACAATCAATGGTTATTAAGTGCATCTTTGGGCTGGGGAGGCGAGGAGAGAGACAGCAAGAATTCACATTGCTCATCAGCCCGGAGAGACTTCATTTTCTATTAGGGCTGATAAACAAGCTGGGAAAATAAATCAGTTACCTGCTGCTGCCTGACAGGCATCACCAAGGAGTTCCTGGGAATGTGGTACAGGGGGGCTGGGTTCCAGCTCTGCTGGGGGGAGGCAGGAGCACCGACAGCTTCCCAAAGGGCTTGTCATCTTCCCTTTTGGGGAAGAAAGCACTGGGAGGCTGATCTGCTATGGAAGCATCCAGAAAAGGAATCCCAAGCTCTGACAAACATGAGGAGAGGAGAGGAGAGGAGAGGAGAGGAGAGGAGAGGAGAGGAGAGGAGAGGAGAGGAGAGGAGAGGAGAGGAGAGGAGAGGAGAGGAGAGGAGAGGAGAGGAGAGGAGAGGAGAGGAGAGGAGAGGAGAGGAGAGGAGAGGAGAGGAGAGGAGAGGAGAGGAGAGGAGAGGAGAGGAGAGGAGAGGAGAGGAGAGGAGAGGAGAGTCCTACTACTCCAGGAAACATCTGGGACTACAAAGGCCCATGGAGTAGTTGAAGCCCCTGGCCAGTCAAGGAAGACAACACAGGCAGATTCTCCCTGACCTCGGATCAGGTGGGAAGGGATTTAAATCCAGGTAGTGCATCCTGAAGCTACAGTGAGTTCAATCAGGAGACAATAACAAGCTCCAGCACTATCAGTTTCAGGCTGTCACAAGATGGATCAAGGTGCCCAGGTCCTGGGAACACATTTTTCCCATTTCCCTATTGAAGCTCCAACAGAACAAGTGCTGTAAGACAACCTGGCTCCAGATCCACACCACGGAACAAATAGGAGCCTCTTCTTAATGGGAAATTGCAAATGCTCCATTACCCGCCCCGTTATTCACATATTTCTCCTGCCTTTTGACTCCAGGCAAGCCTGCAGCTCCGAAAGGAAATGTTCAGAAATATCAACAATGTCCCTTAATCACAGCAGTAATAAATCATCCCTTGTAACACGGGAACTTTGGTCTGACAAAAAAATGGGGGTTTAGAAAAACTACTGAATCATTCACGCCTTCTGTTCCTGTGATAGAGAGCAGAGTCACATTGGGATAATGAAAATTCCAAAGAATTTGCAGGATTTGATGGAATAAGGAGATGCTACAGATCACTGTTGACAAAACATGCAGGAATAACCAGGCCTTGGCCAGCACATGGAGTGAATGAATGGTGGGAAACACCTCTGCATCTCCAAACTCTGCTGTAACAAGGCAGGAGAAATGGAAAACTGACTCTGGGAATGCTGAGCGAGGCAAAATAAAGGGGTCAGCAACAAGGAGAGCTTCAAATTCCAGTCCCTGGCCTGTCCTTAGACATGGAGCAGCCTGTTACAGCAAATCCCAGAATCCTAGAATGGTTTGGGTGGGAAAAAGCTCATCCAGTCCCACCTCTGCCATGGGCAGGGACACCTTCCACTATCCCAGGTTGCTCCAAGCCCCATCCAACCTGGCCTTGGACACTTCCAGGGATCCAGGGGCAGCCCCAGCTTCTCTGTGCACCCTGTGCCAGGGCCTGCCCACCCTCACAGCCAAGAATCTCTTCCCAATAACCTATCTAAACCTGTCCTTAGCCAGTGTGAAGTCACTGCCCCTTGCCCTATCCAGATTCCATCTTTTTCCCCTCCCAACACTGTACACATGGGTTAATTCCCAAGTGCTGTGTTTGCAATCCAGTTATCAGTGGGGTAAAAAAAACAAAAAAGACACTACACATGGTTAGAAAAATCCTCATCTGTCCTGGTTTCAGGTGCTGTAATGAAGATGCAGGACCTTTCAGCTCAATTCAATCAGCCCCATTCACCAGGCACCTTATGATCCATTAGTTCAGTCCCTCCAAATTTGATTGCAGCGTGTTTTGATTCCAATCAATTGTTTTCAGCTCTTCTCCATTGATTTCCATGGACTCACATTATTCTGCTGAGACTTCAGTTAAACTTGGGGGTTTGGGCCAAGGCAGGAGCACCATGGGCACCTCATGGGAGGTGGCTGGGCTGGGCCAGCTCTGCCCAGAACAGGGCCAGCACCACCCTGCTCCCAGCAGACCAAGGCAAGATGACAATTCCAGCTCTGAGATTTTTCCAAACCATGTTCCTTATCCCATGGCTTCAGGGGGAGCTCAGAACTGCAGCAGGATCAGAGGAAACCTCGTCCAGAAAACGTTGGGACACAAGAGGAGATTTTTCACAGTGAGAACAATCAGCCATTGGAATAATCTCCCCAGGGAAGTGGTGGATTCCCCAGCTTTGGACACTTTTAAGATTTATCTGGACAAGGAGCTGGGTCATCTTGTCTAGACTGTGCTTTTGCTAAGAGAGGTTGGACCAGATGCTGTTAGACACTGTTTGTCTAGCTACCCTTCCCACATGTTATTCCATGAGCCCATGAACTGTGACCTAACCAGGTGTGACAGAGGGAAGAGACACACACAGAGGAGTCTTCAGGTTCCTCTTTAGAGTCACAAACACTGCAGGGTGAAGAACCAGAACTAAACCAGAACTTTACTCAATCCCAAGCTGCTGATCTGATCACTGGTCTAAAAGCTGTAAGGAAAAGAAGGAGCATCTCTAGACAAAGGTTTGAACTGGGGACAGCCACTGGAGAAAGCTCTAGAAAACAGGGGATTTGTCTCCTGAAACACTGGTCTGTGTCTCCAGCTGTGAGAACTTCTGGCTGGACAAGTGGCTCATGGAATGCAGCCAGGAAAGGACCTCCTGTCCCCAGGGAGAGCTCCCAGAGGAGGCAGCTTCACTCCTCTCCTGCTGACACTATCCCCGTTTTAATTGACAGGGAATATTTCCTTGTGCACCCTCCTGAGCTGGCCCAGCTCATGCAGAACTGACACCCATCCAAGCAGGACAAGGCAGGAGACTGTTCCTGAGCTTTGTCACAAAATCAGGGCAGTGAAAGAAACCCACAGAGGATCTTTCCCACTCGGTGGAAAGGTTGCTGTCAAAACCCCAGCACTGCGTTTTCCCAGGAAGCAAGTCTGAAATGCAGGCAGCGGCCTGCAGGGATTCTGATGGAAATCCCAGGTGGGAAGCAAGAGAAAAATCAGCTGCCACTTTCCTCTGGAATGACAGAAAGTTGACAGTGGCGACATTTGAAACGCTGGTGACTTTTCTGAAGCTCAGTCAGCAGAGCAGAGGAAAATCCCTGAGCACGGGATGTCACCGTGTCCTGCCCTGCAGGGATGGGAAAGGGGTGTCCAGTTCACAGCCCAGGCACCACGCTGGGATCCCCAGTCCCTCAGAGTGCCTCAGGTTTCACAGCCCCCTCGGGAAGCAGGGTGCAGGCAGGGCAGGACACGATGTGCTCTCCTCACGGCCACCTGAGCTCCTGAGAGATGACTCCCTGCCTGTGACTGGGGGGGAAAGAACTCGGAGAGAGCAGGAAAACCTTCCCGTGCTGCTTAATGGAGTGCGAATGAATTGGACAGCACTCCTGCTAATGTGTCAGGATTCTGCTTAGCAGTGGGAATGACCTTGTTGAAGCTAACAAATGAACACATTCACAGCTCCACGAGCAGGAGCTGCTGGATGCTCCATGCAAATCCTCAGCGCTGCTGTTCTGGTGCTGATTCCAGGGGGGTGGGTGGAATTCTCCTCTGCTCCTGTCCCAAAGCTGTGGAAGAATGGAGCCTTTTGTGCAGGGATTGAGAGCATTTGGGGAGCTGCTTTTCCTTTTGCATGCTGTGTTCTAAGGCAGAAAGGCTGAGAAGCCCTCGAAAAGAGAAGGGTGACCTTAGAGTCCCTTCCAGTGCCTTAAAGGGCTCCAAGAGGCTGGAGAGGGACTTTGGACAAGGGATGGAGTGACAGGACAAGGGGAATGGCTTCCCACTGCCAGAGGGCAGGGATAGATGGGATGTTGAGGAGAAATCCTTCCCTGTAAGAGTGGTGAGGCCCTGGCACATGTTGCCCAGAGAAGCTGTGGCTGCCCCTGGATCCCTGGAAGTGTCCAAGACTGGGTTGGATGGGGTTTGGAGCAACCTGGGACAGTGGAAGGCCCAAGGAAGTGGATGAGCTTCAAGGTCCCTTCCAACCTGAATCATACTGGGATTCTCTAATTCCAACTCTGACCTTGTAAGAAAGCATCAAACATGACAATATGGAATTCTGGGGTTGCATGTGCACTGAATTAAGCCTAGGAGCTAGTGAGAATGGGCCTGACTCCTAAACAGCTCACTGGCTTCAGCTCCAGGTGTGCCCATCAATCTCCAATGTGTTGGACTAAAACTGCAGTGAAGCAGCTACGAATAGAGTTCGCTGAATAATAAAATAAATCCAAGTGGTTTCTGGGAATCTTCCACATGCAGGAGGTCATGGCCTGTGCATTCCCCTGACAGCACAGACACAGCTCAAATTAGACATTTATTTAGTGTGCATTTACAACATGTGATTAACCTCATGTATTTAGATTTTTTCATGTTGGCTTTTGAAAAGAGTCTCTTAGGAAGAAGAAAAGCAAAAGGGATAAGAACTGCTGAAACTCACGTTTTACTCTTAGTCTTTGAGCAAAACCTTTCACTCAACTCTGCTTTTTTTAAAATTCTTTCAAGCAAAGGGTTTCTTTCAAGAAACTGTCCTGAATGATCTGTATACTGGCATTGGGAAGCATAAGCAAGGAAGAAAGCCTGGAAAGGATGGGAAAAGGAGAGGATCAGCATATAAGCCAGTGTTGTAGGAGAGGGTAAAAAGGAAGGTGAATCCCAAAGCTGAGTCAGGACACCTTGGTTTGCTCAGACTCAAACTCTACTTACCTGTGTCCAACTACTCTCCCAGCTGTTAAAAACCTTCCTATGTCCATGCTGAAAATCCCGGAGTCCCAGAATCACTGAGGTTGGAAAAGATGTCCAGGATGATCAAGTCCAACCTGTGACAGATCCCCACCTTGTCACCAGCCCAGAGAACTGAGTGCCACATCCAGTTTTCCTTGAACTTCTCCAGGGATGGAGACTTCACCACCTCCCAATGCCTGCCCACCCTTTCCGTGAAGAAATTCCTCCTGATGTCCAACCTGACCCTGCCCTTGAGGCTGTTTCCTCCTGTCCTGTGCAGGTGGAAGAAGGTGCCCCTGGCACCACTTGTGCTGCCTTGATGCAAGACAAGCCCCCAAATTACCACACCCAGCAGGAATTGCATTGCTGGCAGCTGTTCCTGCAAGGCCTTGTGTGTCCTGCAGGAAGAAAGCACCTTTCTGTCTAAATCAGGAACAGGGTTTAAGGCACAGGAGGGCAATAAAATTAGGAAGGGTGGGAGGATATTGAGGCTTTTTCCTCCTTCCCTTTTCCTCCCTGATCTCAGGTTATTGACAGAGACTTATCAGCAGGAAAGCCACCTGGTGCTGGCTGCAATAAAACCCTCTCAGCAGGAACAGGAGGCTGCTGCCTCTGTGTCCCTCGCCCAGCGGAGCTCCCGCTTCCCCCGCATCCAAGTGCTGAGACTTTCCAGGGAATGGCACAGCTTCAGCAGGATTGATTTATGCCCCTCTACAGTGTTCTCTGGATGCTCAGAATGCATTTGTATCCCTGGTCCCTAGCAAGTGCTGTGTGATTTCAGAAGGACTCTGCAATGCCCCGGCACATTCCCGCTGTTGTGCGGCACGCGGCTGATAACGGATTTGTCAGCGAAATTGCCTCGCTATCAGAACAATAAAAGCCAACTGGCAAGGTGACATTTTGGGGGAATTCAGTTCCCTCTTTGTGGGTTCCTCTCACTTTGTTTTATGTGTGATATCTTCTCCTCCCTGCCTCTCATTGGAAGGTCAGTGCAGCGGGGGAAGGAAGTTGGTGTTGAAAGAAAAAACTTGATTTGATTTAGAGCAGGCTCGGAGCTGCTCAGGAAGATTGCTGACAGGGGGACAGAGGATAAGTCATTTCTGAAGGTGTAGCGCAAACATGAATCCCTTAAACAACATGCTGGACTCCAGTTCTTCCTCTTGCTCAGGAAGCACTTGGATTGTGGATATAATCTCTGAATTTCCAGAGTCTTTTTCTTGAGACTCTTCACTCCTTTGCTCACAACAACATAACACAACACTTGCAATTAATTATGGATGCACTCGAGTCCAGACATGAGCTCACGCTGTTGGCTTGGCAAAGCAACTTAATTAATAAATAACGATGATGATGATGAATAAAGATGGGAATAAACAAAGGGGGCTCTATATGAGGGATGAAGCATGAAGTATTCATGCCCCAGGCTGTCAACAGATTCGTTCTGCTGAGCCCACCTCACTTGACAGCACTTCAGCACTTCCCAACCACCCCCAAGCTCCTGGTGGTTCCAGGATTATATCTGGATCCAGACAGGAATCCATCAGCTATGACGCCAGAAAAGAGTTTGACTCAGGATCCTCGGATCAACAGTCCATAAAAACTGGGCAACTGGGTCAGCACCTGCCATGGTGATGGATGGAGAACGGCACTGAAACAAAGAGAGGAGGTGGAGTCACCAACTGCCACATGCCCCCGGACACCTTCATAGCAGCACGGAACCAGCAAGGCTGGAAAAGACCTCCAAGATCTTCCAGTCCAACCTTTAAAGCAAAGTCCTGCCTCTAAGGAAACTTCTTCAGAATCATTTAGGTTGGAAAAGCCCACGAAGATCACTGAGTCCAACGGTTCCCCAGCACTGCCAAGGCCACCCATGTGCCCAAGTGCCAAATCCATGTGGTTTTTAAAGCCCTCCAGGAATGGGGACCCCATCACTGCCCTGGGCAGCTGTGACAGAGCTGGACAACCCTTTTGGAGAAGAAATCTTCCCAATATCCAACCTGACCCTCCCCTGGCACATCTGAGGCCATTCCCTCTCATCCTGTCCCTGTTCCCTGGGAGCAGAGCCTGACCCCTCCCAGTTGCCCCCTCCTGTCAGGGAGTTGTGCAGAGCCACAAGGTTCCCCCTGTGCCTCCTTTTCTCCAGGCTGAGCCCCTTTCCCAGCTCCCTCAGCTGCTCCTGGTGCTCCAGCCCCTTCCCCAGCTCCGTTCCCTTCCCTGGACATACTTCAGTCCCTCCATGTCTTTCTCAGAGTGAGGAGAAATGCCAGAAGGTTTTGTTTATACCCAGCCCTGGGCACCACACCCAGGCTGTGCCCTCCTCCCTTTACCCACCATCCTTTTGATGGATCAACACCTGGGGCAGCACATTTCCAACACTGACAAGTTCCAGGTCTGGAGGAAGCCGTGTCTGAAAGGCTCCTGACCCACTCCAAGGACATTCCAACCCCCCTGTCCTCTCAAACCACGCTCACACTGCTGTTCTCTGTCCCCACTGAGCTCTGCTTGGGAATGGGATGCTGTTCCACCTCACCATTCCCAGGACAGATGGGAAGAGTGAGCAGGGCTCACACCATGGATGACACAGGGCAGGGAATGGGCAGAAGCTCTGCCACGCTCAGGACACTTAAAAGAGGCTCTGAGTGTCCTGAAGCGATTTCTTTTAGACCACACCACATTAACCACCAGTAAAGAAGAATCAGAGGCTCCTGCTTCTCATTCCTTTCTGGCCTCCAGACTCCAGCTCCTTGTTATATTTGTCCTAACAGAAGTATCGACCTGAATGGGAATGATTGATGAGGAAAAACACTGAGCTTAACTGAGCTTTTCTTCCCTTCAAAACAGGACTTCCAGCAGGAACTCCAGTTCAGAGGTGTCTCTTAGAAGGACATAACCTCACTGCATTTTCCCCATTCACGAAGATAATCTGAGAGGGACAAGACATTTCCCCTTCAAAGATGCATCCTTTCATCTCACTGCATCCTTTGTGGAGACTTTTGGGTTTACTTCAGCTGGAAATTCAGTGTTTGGGGATGCAAGCCTCAGCTTGCAAAACCAGTGGCATAAGAACAACCAGGCTAAATGCTGAAAATCACAGGAAAAAGCCCACCAGGAGAGAAGCTTGCAGCTGGAAATGACTGCAGTTCCCTCCTTTTTAATGTTTTTCAGCATCACCACTGTTGTCAGTCATTGTTAGGTATTAAATTGCATAAAATACAAGCCCTTGGAAACAAACATCAGTGCTTATCAGCCTATGTCAAAAGTCAATTTTTTCTTTACAGCAATTTCGCCTGGAAATTACTTCTGGGGAGCTGCTCACTGCAGCTCAGCCCTGGGCTCCAGAGGCACAGGGACAGGAGCCACCCTTTTCTCCCTTCTCCCCAGATCCTGCAGGTTGGCTTTGGAATCATGGAATGGGTTGGGTTGGGAGGGACCTAAAAGTTCATCCCATTCCACCCTCTGCCACTTCCACTAGACCAGGTTTTTCCAAGTCCTGTCCAAACTGGTCTTCACGTAAAAGAGAAAAATCTCCTGTCAGGCTTGACTTTTACTTTAAAAGGCTGAGGACAGGTCATGTGTGAGGTCTAAATTACTAAATTAGCACCCACAGTCAGAAGCATGGGGAAATGAAAGATCTTAGGGGATTTATACTGTTAATAAACCCCTGTGAGTGTGTGCCTGACAAACAGCTTGTGAATTAACCTAATAAACAACCACTGGTCATTGACAAATTGCATCTGGGTTGAAATTGAAAGAGTAGAGGTGGGTTGAGCTGCCTGCTGCCTATGGAATTACGATGGATATTATTCCTTTATGATATCAGCATCCACTGGCTGGGACACACGAGCTGTGGGTCACTTGCAAGGTGCTGGGTTTCCACCATCTCTGTGTGGTCCAGTTTACACCAGCTCCTCACAGAGCTCAGGAGCTGGAAAATCCAGACCAAACTTTTCCTGTCAGCTTTGCCAGAGATGGAGGTTAAGCTTTTCCAAAATGCAAGAAAAGGTGATAATGTTGAAATATTACATCGTTATGTGGAGCTGGCTTTTATTCAAGCTCCAGAAAATGCTGCTTTAAATGCAGTGAGGTTGGAAAGGTCCAGGTGAGTAGGTTCATGTAAATAGAAACATGGAGTGGTTTGGGTGGGAAGGGATCTTATTCCCATCCACTCCCACCCCCTGCCATGGGCAGGGACAGCTTCCACCATCCCAGGTTGCTCCAAGCCCCATCCAACCTGGCCTTGGACTCTTTCAGGATGCTGAGAGCTGCACCCAGGTATTTAAAATGCTGAAGGGGAGTGTTCTCCAGGTTTGCCTGCAGCCTGCTCCAGGTGTGGCAGAGCATCTCCTTTCCCTGCCCATCCAACAGCCTGGCTCTGGTAATCAAGGGCAAAGGAAACCTTTGGATAACAATTCCAGACAGGAGGAAATGGGTGAGGACACACATTATTAGCCCCACTCCAGAAACCTGACTCAGTTAGCCACTGTCCCAAAGCTTAACCTTGACCTCATGACCACTGGCTCCAGCTGCAAACCTGAAATGGGATATTTTGGAAGGACCCTGTAACCCTTCCTTCCTCACTGTGCAGACATGGAGTGGCAGACCCTTCAAAAACTAAACACTCCTGATTAATATTATTTAAAAAAAATAATAAAATAATGTATAAACTTGGTTTTTTGGCTACTGCTGCCTTCCCACACAGCTTTATGTCCTTCCCACAGAAGGTGGAGTAATGTCCTGTACCAGCCAACAACCTCCTGGCAGCATCAGGCTCTCAGTGTTTGGCAGAACAATCCAACTGTAATGTTTTCAACGTGAAGACCTCAGAGGACAAGCAGGGCTGTTGGCTGTTTGTGGTTGCTGAACATATCCCCAAAATCCACAGCAGCACCCAAAAAAACCCCCTCATAGCAGAACTTTTTTGGCCTAAGGATTTAGGATGATCCACAGGTATATTGTACCTGGCCTTGGCTCCTTGATCTGACGCTGTCTTTCCGTGTGACCTTGGGGAAACCACTTAGTGTCTGATAATTAGAGACTCTGAAATTGATTATTAGAGATTTTTAAACTCATAAAAGTTACGAGATGGCCAAGGTGGGGTGGAGGTGGAAGAGTCTCCAGAAGTACGTAAACCAGATTGATTTGAAAATCAATGCGATGCTTTCAAAAAATGAAATGCCTTTGATCCTGTGGCAGCCTCACATCTGCTGGACCCCTGTCTGTAACAGCAGAAGCCAAGGAGCAGGCAGGAGACTTCATTCCTCTTGGAATTTTCATAAAATGCATAAAATAGTCCCTGAACTGAAGCAGAATGGCATTGTCCCTGCAGTGACCCCTCAGCAGGAGGGAAGAAGGGGTTGCACAGGCCCAAGGCACACTGGCAGAAGCACCTTTGCATCTTGTCCCCCACCACGGGCACAAGCAGAGCCCATCCCTCAGGTTGTGCCATCTGCTCTGCCAAAATCTTAACTCACTGCCAATAACCCTAATTAAAAATATTAATGCTGGAAAAGTGTGCCTGGAAAGTCTGCAGCTCCATTCTGCTTTCCCCCCAGCTGCTGGGTAATTGCAATAATTCCTGTGTCTCGGGGAGGATCACTCCCCAGGGCCTGCCTCCCCGTGCCTCCAAGTGCAAAATCCTTTATTATTTTCCAGGCTGGCTCTGCCACCAAGGTGGTACCACTTCATTAGGAAGAGAGAGAATGGCTATCAGGCAGAACCCATTGTGTACTGGGAACGGGGCCATGCACAGGAGCTGCTGCTGATCTGCTCATCCAGGAGCTTCCCACGTGCTGGGAGGGGAGGGAGCAGAGGGTACACATCCCCCTTCCTGGCAAAGGCCTGCCCTGGCAGCAGGGGATGGAACAGCATTTCCCAGCAGCAAGCTCTCCCTCCTCCTCCTTTTCCAGGATAAGCTGGAGCAACGAGGAACATGCAAAGGAGCAAAGAGGAGAAAATCAGGCTCCAAAATGCAGAGGTTGGGGATTTCCTCCCCAAGCTGAGGAACGTGCTGCTCCTGCCCTCTGGAAAAAGCGGGCTGAGCTATTCCTGATGGGAATAACTCCAACAGAGGAACCACCAGGAGATGCACGTGCATCACACCTTCATCTTCCTACTTGTCTGAGAAACAGAGTCCTCCTCGCTGCCACAATCAGGTCAGGATCTCAGCTGGGACAAACTGGGATGTTTCACTGCTTTTACTTAATTCTCTACAAAAGACTTCTGAAAGCAACAACCCAAACCTATTCCTGCTTCCCAAATGCTTCCTCCCCCCAAAACATGAACCCCCACTGATGCAACACTGCAGCAGGGGGAGTTTTATAGGCAGAAAGATTTGAGAATTTTAAACCATGGAAATATATGGAAAAGCAAATTAATAGGATCACTTCCCTAATGCAACCTTTGAATTCTGAATGTGTCCTCTACCTCTGATCCATCTTTTCCCAGTGTGTCCTGCTCTCAGCACACATCAGAAAAACCGAACATGCCACTGAGTTCTTTCCCTTGGCCTTTCCACCAGGAACCCCAAGGCAGTCAGGGAGACCCAGCCCCAGCTCACTGCAGTCCCTGAAGGGATCTCCCCATTTCACAAAACCCCAGGATGGTTTGGGTCAGAAGGGACTTCAAACACCATCTCATTCCACCCCCTGCCATGGGCAGGGACATCTCCCACTATCCCAGGCTGCTCCAAGCCCTGTCCAACCTGGCCTTGGACACTTCCAGGGATGGGGCAGCCACAGCTGCTCTGTTTTGGGTGCTGTCCCTCCAGACAGCCCCATTCCCACCTGCACAGGAGCCAGGGAAGCAGGCAGCCCTAAGGACAAGCTGAATTTCCCTCCGCCAGCGGTGTGGCACTTGCAGGAGGGCGTTCCCAGGCACAACAAGTAAATAAATAACTGATAGCCCAAACTAATCCCCGTTCTCTCCCCCAGCCCCGTGCAGCGCTCGCTGGCGGGGCCAGTTAATTACCACACTGCCAGCAGACATTCCATGAATCCTGTCAGGATGTGACAGGCCCCAGCCCTCCCAGCGGAGCGCTCCCGCCTGGCATTGCTGTCACGTCGCTCCGTGATGAGCCCGTGATGAGCACCCCAGGAGCAGTTCTGATAAAGTTCCCCCATTCACAGGGATTTTTTTTGTCTGCTTTATTACATTACGTATTCCTGGGAGACAGGCTGGGAAAGTGGGAATGATTAGTGTTCCATTTGCAAACACATATTCCTGAGTGCAAGGTGATTGCAGAGTATGTGCCCCTATAGCTTTAGGTAAAGCTGGGTTTAGCTCCACAAAGAAATATGGAACAGCAGTGTAAGGTATGGAAAAATCTCATTCCCTATCCTTCATAATGTGGTGGGGTAAGAATTGTGGCAGAATCACGTTTTTCCCACTTTATTTTTGAGTACGTTTTCACTCAGGAGAAATTTTTTATCCCAAATGTTCTGAATTTTTCACAGAGATGTGAGAATGTCTGGGGGCAGCAATTGCTCAGCAAAATGTTGCCTGATGGTACAAGAACCTCCCACCAAGAAGAGTCACACAGCATCCCAGAGTGGGTGAGGCGGGAAGTGACCACGTGGGTCCGTCTGGTCCCAGCTCCCTGCTCCAGCAGGGCCATCCCAGAGCACAGGGCACAGATTGTGTCCAGACAGCTCTGCAATATCCCCAGTGAGGGAGGCTCCACAGCCTCTCTGGGATCTGTTCAGGGCTCAGGCACTGCCCAGGAAGGTTCTTCCTCCTGTCCAGGTGGAACTCCCTGGGGTCAGTCCCTGCCCCTTCCTGTGGTGCCATTGCTGGGCCTGGAGCAGAGCCTGGGCCCTGCTCAGAGCCCTCCCTGCAGGCAGGGACACCCAGGGCTGAGGCCCCTCTCAGCTGGGGCTCCTCTCCAGGCTGAACAGCCCCAGCTCCCCCAGCCTTTCCTCATCAGGGAGGTGCTCCAGGCCCTTCAGCATCTCCGCAGCCTCTGCGGGCCCCACTCCAGCAGCTCCGTGTCTCAACATAAATTAATTCCTGCACGTTGGCAATGCTTTCCCTCAGGAAAATTTCGTTTCTTGTGAGGATCCAATGTAGCACTGCTCTGTGACAAAAGCCACCGACTCTGCCTGATCTCGAGGCAAAACATCCAATCTGTGCCGTTTGTATTAACTCGTTACATCCAACACTAATCCCCTTCTCCCTGGGTACCTTAAGGAAAAGCATTCCTGGTCCGAAGAATCAGCTTTGCAATGTATTTCCAGGAGCTGTTTTCTCTACAAACTGCAGCTGGAAAGTTGTGCAGTGCTCACCCCTGGATGGCCAGGCTGACAGTGGTGATACCCACGTGCTCCCTCAGGAGACAGGCTCATGGAGCCCTGAGAGCACAGCAGGAAAAGCTGGAATAGGAATGTGAGAGCAGCTTCTGTGGCTGTTCTCAGCCTGGCCAGCAGCTCCCACAGCTCCCAGAGCTGTCCCCATGGGCTGACTTTCTCAGCAGGAGCAGCAGGGCCATGCCACATCCACTGAGCTGTGTCTTTGATCTTCAGGATCCTGTGAATACTGAGCTTGGGATTTGCATTTTTCAGGAGCAGAAGTACGACAGCTCCAGATGCTTCTTAATTTCTTCATGTTACATCTGTAAAAATGCAGGTGGGCTCCTCGAGCGAGCCCTAAAGAGTGGGGAAAGCCTGATACCATCTTCAGAAATCCTGCTAGCCCCAAAGATCCACGTCCCCAGGTCTGGGATATTCTTTCCCCATGACATTGGCTCTGTACCAGGGTTATAATTTTATTTATATTTAATGCAAAGTTGGCTGCATATTGCTAAATCACCCCCCTTTAAAGAGGCTGCAAAAAGAAAAGAGGGAGAATCCAGCTTCCCTTTGAATCTTCTTCTAATGGAAGAGCAAACTATTGTAGTTTCCATTTGTTCCCCTTTAGAGCAAAGGCCTTTGCAGCCCACTGTGAGCAAGACCCTGCAGGTATTGTGGTCTCCAGGTCTTTGATCCCCTTTCAGCAACTGGAATTTAATCTCTGCATTCAAACGTACCCCAAACCTGCTCAGTATTCCAGGGATGACAACAGGACCTTTGGAGCAGCAGCCCTTAGGAACAGGAAACAAGGACAACACAACAGCTCTTTTCTATGGAAGAAGTTATTTCCACCATCCCTGCTGTGGCTTTGGGGGTTACAACCCTTGGACCATGGCTGGGGGACCTTGGAAGTAGCTCCCACCAATCCCCGAGGCAGCTGCCAGCATTTCGCAAGATGAATTTACAAATCCTCCATCACCAGCCATTCCAGTGATTTAATTAGACCCAAATTACTTTACGTCTTCAAAAACATCACAAACCTCGCTGGAAAAGAGCCTGTGCATGTGTACAGGCTTGCCAGCAAGAATTGTTCCCTCCTGCCAGAAGTGCGGGAAGCGCAGCATTCCTGGCCCCGGCGGCTGGTGGGCAAAGCCAGCGGAAGATTCCAGAGCCTGCCTGGCCCGGAGCCTGCGGTAAAAGGGAGTTACAGCCTTCATCCTCCTCCAGCAGAACCCCCTTCCCAGCACGCTCCCGCAGCCTCTGAGCTCCTTCCCGCAGCCTCGCCGGGAGGTTTGGGCTCCTGGCCGGGAACGGGAGAGCAGCAAAGGCAGCAGAACCTACTCAGCCCCTCAGCCAGAAACACAACAAAGCACTCGAGGGCTCCCTGATTTGTTCCAGACAGGGCCAGGCCCCCGCAGAGCCGCTCAGGGCCCGTGCCAGAGAACACAAATCCATAAAACCCCACACGTCAGGAGCTCCTCCCGCCTCCGGCAGCGCCGGGGTCACGCGTCCGAGCTGGGTGGGCTCCTCCGAGCAGCATCTCCCTTGTCCTGGTGGGCTCGGTCCAGCCACAGCTTCCAAGCACAGGGAGCCTGGGAAGAGCCCTGGCTCGGGAACAGGCTGATGATGAGAGAGAGGGGCTGCTGGAGCGGCTGAAACAATTAACAGAAATCTGAGCCCAGCGGGAACAGGGCTAATGCCAGGGTTATTCCCTGGCAAGTCGTGCTAGAGGCAGGCATTGATCTGAGAGCTGCACTGGGGTGGTGCAGGCACGGAAAGGGGTGCAGGCAGCTCCCGCTCCCAAAGAACCCTGCCAGGCAGCTCTCGTTCCCAAAGAACCCTGCCAGGCAGCTCCAGGGTGAGGTTTACAGGGGGTGTGTGCCCTGTGTGTGACACAGTGTCACTCGTGGGCAGGACTCTGCTCCTTCCTGCCTGGGGGAGACCTTTGTAAGTCGAGGTGCCGTGAGAGCCACGATGGTTAAAAGCATCCCCCAGATTTACAAGTCTGTTCCTTCAGGGGAGTGGAAGAATAATAAAGTGCCCAAAAGGTGGCAAGACACCCAGAAAGTTGTTAATGAGGTGAAATAGGAAAACACGCAAATGCTCCATCGTCTGCCTTGGAAGAAAATCAGAGGTGCTGCTTTATCCCAGTCTTGCCAATTGCTGAGGCTGTGGCTGCTCACCCCTGGAAGTGTCCAAGGCCAGGCTGGATGGGGCTTGGAGCCACCTGGGATAGTGGAAGGTGTCCCTGCCCCATGGCAGGGAGTGAGACTGGATGAGCTTTAAGGTCCCTTCCAACCCAAATCCATCTGTGATTCCGTGTAGCCCTGGATAAATACAGGGAAAACAGGGGAGGCCCTTGGGAGAAAGGGTGGGTTTGAATACGTATCACAACTATATTATTTGGTTTGTCCAACAGGAGAGACAAAGGTGAGGAAGACACAGGTGTGGAGATCCAAAGCCGGCTCCAGAGGACCTGGAAGAGGAGCAGATGCTGAGGGGCAGCTCGTGTCCCTAACTGGATCAATCCAGGCAGAGCTGAGCCAGCCCTGCCACAGACACACACCACACAGCCAGGAGAGGCTGCTCTGCCCAGGCAGGCTCACAGCTCTGGGATTCCTGTCCCATCCTCATCCTCAAAGGCACTTCACCACCTGCAGCCCCACAGCTGGTGGTCTGCCTGCACTGGAAACACGGGCAGCTGGGAGAAACTCAACCACATTCCTGAGCACTGTATTCCAGAGCTGCCCCTTAGGAGGCAATTCTGTCAGGGAGAGCTCAGTGCAGCCTGTACCTATGCTGCTCAAATAGCCAAGTACAGTCTGTTTTCTCCAAAACCCATAGGGAATCTAGCTTCACACACTCCTGCTTCTGCCTCCAGCTGAGTTTGGGAGCAGGGGAGCCTCCTGCCACCTGAGCTCTGCACCTTGGAAAGACCTTGTGTGCCCGAGTCATTCCAGCCACGGAGAAAGGCCACGTTGGCAGCAAAACATTTGCAGGCTGCTGCAAACCCGCTGACCTCCATAGTCCTGGGTCCTGCTGCACTCTTTCCCATTTTTCCCTCTGTTTTTTAATCGATGTGCCTCGTGTGATAGATCAAAGGACTTCAAGCCCAGGGAAGGCGCTCCAGCCCTTGTCAGGAGCAGGGAATGAGACAGCCAGTCCCGCCTATGTGGGCAGCCCAGAGGGGCTGCAGATATTCATTTAAAAATCACATTGCAAGGTTTGAACAGTGCCATTTGTTTCAGCCTTTCACGCTCAACCCTTCCATTTTCCTGTTCAATCGCAAGGAAAGAGCCCCACGGCCAAGAAGTCCCACCCAGCTCCAGGCCCACAGGCTCTGGATGTTTCGGCTGCTCCACCCCTGGCTGCCTCCTGCAGATCCCCAGCACTCAGTGGGAGCTGCCGTGCAATTAATTCTCTTGCAATAATAGGGCAGCAAAAATTACCAAGCAGACTCTTGTAGCAATAAAAATGTAATATACTGAGTCTGACTTGTGAAGTCCCGGCACTAAATGTCTCTCTTTTGGAGGACTTCCATCTTTATATTCCTGCCTCTTAGTTCCTCTTCCTTTTTTTTTTAGCCTAATATGAGTCTCACTTCCAGAGCATTCATCCCGGAGCTATAAATTCCTTGTGTGAGCCATGTCAGACCCAGCAGTCCCTTGGCTGGATTGGGAACATTGAGTTTGATCCATCCAGGTTTTGGCTCACGCCCAGCAGGGAGGTTTTGCTCTTCCAAGTCATTGGGAGGAGAGAAAAAGGTCCAACCAGGATGATGGGGACCCAGGATGGATTTAATGGAAAAAACTACAGGAAAGACACAACTCTGCAGGGCCCCTGCCCGGAAATCTCTGCCACAGCAAGGTTGGGTGGCACTTAATGGCAGTAGGGGATGGGAGAGGGCAGATCCAAGGGAAAGGGAGTGGCTGTTCCAGGGGAGGGCTCAGCAGGACTTCAGGCAAACTGAAGGGTTCCCAGCAGTAACACAGCTCTGACAGTGCCTGGAGGGGTAATTCCCTTCCACCATCCCTGTGTGAGGCTCCCTGCAAAAACTACAAACTGCTGCACCCTGCCTCGGCTTAAGAGGTGTTTGAGCCTGGGCTTTATAAATAACCCTGTGGTTTGGTGACAGTTTCATGCTTTGCCTGCCTGGGCTCCCAGAATATGCTGTGGTGTTCTCATGCTGCCGTTGGCAGGTACAGGGCTCTGGGATCAGCATTCCCCAATTACAAACCATATCCCACTTTCTTTCCACTCTGGCACAGCTATCTCCAGAGAAGCCACCTGTGTGTTGTGTGTGTTTGCTTTTGCACCTACTGATCTCCAGAGCCTGCAGAATCCTCACCTCCAGCCTGGCCCTGTTGAGCAGGTATTGGACAAGACCCACCCTCCAGATTTAGTCTTTGTTTGCTAATTCCCTAAAAACTCACATTCCAGTGGTCCAGCCTGTTGCCTCCTCCCCTCTCTGCTCTGTGCCTCCCAGCCCTCAGCTCTGAGATGATATTCCCCTCCCCAGTACTGCTGAATTCCTCAGAGCCCCATGGATTTGCCCACAACAGGTTTTCCATGTCACACCAATGGGCACAAAGTCCTTGGAAGCTGAGCACAGATCTCAGTGGGATTTCTGAGCAGGGGAGAAGAAGACCTGAGACAAAAGGAAGGGATGATCCCCTGTGGCCCAAGCAGGGTGTTCCCAGGTGAGTGTTCCCAGGTGGGGCTGTTCCCAGGTGGGGTGTTCCTCCTGGCAGCACATCCATGCACAGAGCATGGACTGATCTTTGCTTTGGGCAAAAAATTGGACTTTCCAAAGCTCAGATGAACACGGTCTTCAAGCAGAGTCCCTGGAAGTGAAATTCTGATGAGGCTTCAGCACCCTGGTGCCTGCAGACAGCCTCCTGCTCAATTCACTGCTCTGTCATGCTTGTTACTGGGAAATGAATTCCCTTCACACTGACATTTCATAGACTTCCTGATCCAGCACATAATGAACACCCCGCCAGCCCTGGCAGCCTCTTGCCAAACTAACTTTTATTACCTGTTTTCTCATTATTGTATTTAAATTTTCTGGTCTGTTGTTGCTGCGGCTCTTTTTTTTCTTTTTTTTTTTTTTTTCTCCTCCTTGTTAAAAGCAAAAGAGCGGGGTAAGGTAACAAATTTCCCCAGCAGGGTCCTGCAGTGGGAAGCACAGATTCCCAGTGTCCCAGCCAGCCCTGGGGCTGCCCAGGATGAGGCAGCAGCACTTGCAGGCAGCTGCAGAGGTTGGAACAGGGATAAATGATGCAGTGCTGAAGCACCTTGCCAGAATTAAGCACACAGCAGTGCTGGCTGTGTGATCCTACACCTTCCTGACCCGGGGCTAATCACATCTCTGCCATCAGCAGGGCACTTACACCTCATATCCCTGACATTAGGATGACTTATTCCAGACTTTTAGTCTTATTTGCTTTCACTCTCCTACAGCGTGTAACATAAGAGAGTGGCAGTGCTCAGCAGTGGCTCCCAGGCATTAGAGCTGAAAGACTCCTAATGAAAACCTGGAGAAGCTGGGGAATCATCCCTGCAGCACTCCAGCTACAGGCTCGAGCACTAAGCTGGCGGCTGGCTCCTGCTGGCTTTATTTTTCTGGGCTACATGCATTCCTGAGAACTCTCTTCTGGGCTGGGAATGGGCCTGAGGAGCCCAGTAGCAAGTGGGATCATCCCTCTGGGATCATGGCCATCTGGTGTAGGTGGTCACCTCCTCAGCTGACCTTTCCCTCTGGCCTAGAACATCAAATAAACAGAACAGACCACTCTGAAACGCCATGGCAGGAGCCTGAGACACCTGAAATAACAGAGAGAAAGTGACAAGTGCTCCCAAGAGGGGTTTTCCTTCTTTCCCTGCTTGACACTTCACTGTTGTCTTCTCTGCAAAAAAGTCTGATGCCTTTGCACCTTGTCTAATCTCCCTTAAGAAAACCAGAAGCCTCATGGAGAGGGGAACCTCTTTTCTTAAGCTTTTAAAGGGCCATGAATGCAGAGATCAAAAAAACCAAAACCCCAACAAGCAGCACAAAGTGCTGTGTGCAATTTCTCTGTTAACCATCAGACACCATAGTAGGAAACAGAAACCTCCCAACATGAATAAATGTCTCATTTCCCCCTCCATTTCCAGAAGAATGGCTGGAGCACATCCCATGGGAGGTCTGGAGGCCTGGACACCCAGTCTGAGGGACCCTGCAAGGGGCAATGTTCAATTATGTGTTTAAGTGTGAAGTATCATCTTCATTTGAATATTCCCTCTGCTATGCCTGTAGCTAAGCTCCTAATTCTTTTTGGACAGGGCTTGGAGCAACCTGGTCTAGCAGAAGGCATCCCTGCCCACAAGAGGGGTAGAACTAGATGAGATTTAAGGTCCCTCCCAACCCACCATTCCATGATTCCTTACATTCCAGTTCTCCCCACATTGCTGCCACTTGCTGCTCCCCCCCGTGCCTTTCCCAGCCCCTGAAAGTCCTTTATGAGGTGAGTGTGTGGAACTGCACTGAGCAGACAAGTCACAGAGCCCTGGCTGTTGTCCCTGTTCTATTCCCTGACCCTTTCCCACAAATCCTCTTGCTTTTGGAGAGCTGCAGAGCTGGGACGTGCCATTTCTATAGAATAATTTAGGATGTCCCAGAGGAGTGAGAGCCCAGCTCAGAACTCACCATTTGCATGTAAAGTGACAAGTGCCTGTCCCCACATGCCATCCCTGCCTTTTTCTGCATTGGATTCTGCAGTTTATTCCTGGTCCCTCCATCCCACGAGGTGCTCCCCTTGCTGATCACCCTTTCTTAGCATCATCCACCTTTACATTCCATCTCGACTGGCCTTCCAGACCGTTAATGGGCACAGGGAGCTGGGAACAAGCTGCAGGCACACAGATCCCTGCAGGGCACCACTGCTGCCTCCCTGCCTGCTGGCAAGGGGCTCCTCCTGCCTTTCAAGTGCTTATCCATGGGATGACCTTTCCTCTTAGTCCTCAGGGGCTTAGTATCCTTAAGCTGCTCTGCTGAGGAAAGTGATCAAAAGCCTTCCAGAAATCTAAGTGGATTTTTGTCCACTGGATTTACCTTGTCTACACACCCTGTGATGCCTTCAAAGATTCCTGAAGAGATTTGTGCAGCCTGATGCCTGCCCTTTATGAAGGACATCCTGCCCCACTTATCCAGGCACCTGTTGATCCTGTCCTTTCTTTCTCCTAGTTACCCCAGTTCAAGTTTCCAAATCTCTGAACCTCCATCAGTTGTGCCACAGGAGATTCAGATTAGATATTAGGAATTTTTTTTTACATGGAAAGGCTTGCAAAGCACTGGCACAGCTGCCCAGGGCAGTGATGGAGTCACCATCACTGGAAATGTTAAAAAAAAATGTGGAGATGTGGCACCACATGGGTTAGTGGTGAACATGGGGGTGGTGCTGGGCTGATGGTTGGACTTCCTGATTTGAGAGACCTTTCCCAACCTTTATAATTCCAATGATGTAAGAAGGAAAAGGTGGGCAAAGCAGGCTCAGAGTAGACATGATCAAATTGACAGATGGCAGAGATAGATGGGATATTGGGAAGGAATTCCTGCCAGTGGTGAGGCCCTGGCACAGGTGCCCAGAGAAGCTATGGCTCCCCCTGGATCCCTGGAAGTGTCCAAGGCCAGGTTGGACAGAGCTTGGAGCAACCTGGGACAGTGGAAGGTGTCCCTGTCCATGGCAGGGGTGGAACTGGATGGGCTTTAAGGTCCTTTCCAACCCAAACCGTTCTGGGGTTCTGTGATGCACCCCTGAAGTCACAGCACAAGCACTCTGCCAATACTTTCCCACTGCAAAGAGACGTAGATCCCAGGACTGAACATTCCTACCCAGGCTGATTTTAACAGCCCCATGACACTGTTTTATCCCACACTCTTCCATCCCTGACACGGATCACTGGTGAGAGGCTGGAGGAGCTTAGCTCCAGAGGGGATGAACACAGGAGCAGCCCGTGTTTGCTCCCAGCACAGGTCCCACATCCATCCCCTCCGTGGGCACTGCCAGGGCACAGTGTCCCCTCTGGGAATGGCTGGCACAGGACAGCACCTCAGGGCCCTGCATCCCCAGAGCAGCCCCGGGAGCAGCTCCCCAGCTCTCCCGGCAGCAGCAGCCAGGGATCCCGCGGGCGGGGAGCAGTTCATTATCCTCGGGGCTCGGCAGAGCACGTTCCCATGGAAACAGGGAGCCTTTTCATGTCTGTTGACAGCTTTGGAGAGTTTTTTCTCTCAAATGCTTGGACACAGAACAGGTGTCTCCAAGCCAGGCAGCGAGCAGATAGTGCAGAGCCAGCGCAGGCCGATAATGAGACAAGTGTTCGTCTGAGATGAAACATTTTCACCCGCCGAGGGAGCCGGGCCAGAGCAGCACAATCCCTGCTGCAGGGACACAGAAACCACGGCAAGGGGGGACAGGCTGCCCACACAGCCAGCACAGCAGGCCGGGAGCAGGGATGTGGCTCCTGCCGCCTCCCCTCCAGCCCACAAGCACCGGCGGCAGGGCTGGGGATGGCCCTCAGGGCCCCGGGATGGCCTGCACGTCCCCATCGCGGCTGGGAAAGCTGGCAGCACGCTCCTTCACCGGGCTGGGCAGCAGCAGCGAGCTGCTTGCAGAGCAGCAGATCCCCCCTCCTGCAGGGCTGGATTTGCAGGGAGCTGGGCTTAAGGGAAAGAAAGGGTGGAATAACAAATGTGCACTGGCCACGTCTCCCCTCACACTCAGGGCAGCCGCGGCACAGTGGCCGAACTGGAGCCAAAACACCGAATATCCACCTCCTCTGTTTTGTTTCTCCCACAGCTCAGGCTGTTCCAGGGCCTGAGCTCAGCCAGGAGCACTGAGTCATCCTGCACAGAAAGATTCATAATTGTTAATGTGGTGTTACATCAAAAATCATGTCCGGGCCGTATCCAGGTTTCCGTGTCAGGTGCTCCGAGAGCGGCCCGTGCCAGGTTTAAATTGTCTGTGCAAATTGCATTGTGCTCACACATTCTGCTACAGCCTCATTACCCAATTGCCTCCTATTTTTCCCCCCTCAAACACCTGCCTTGTTTGTGGAATGGATAATTGTTCACTGCAGACTTTTATCACCCTAATTATTATTTACTATACAACATCCAAACCCTGTCTCTACACAGAACTGCTCGTTTCCTCTCCTGTGTGGCTCAACTTTTCTGAACAATGTAGTCAAAAATGTTCCATTTCTCAGCACATCATGTATAAATGACTTCAGATAGAAATGATTTTATATATAAATGCATTTCCCAGCAATGTCACATATAAAAATGAGAAGCTGAGGAGTCAGAGATTAAGGCTCAAGCTCCTGAATACAGCAGGCAGATTTTTGCTATTCCAGGTGTCACCAGGCTGACGAACTCCAGAGCATTTATCATCCTTCAGCCCTGCCTGCACCGAGTCAAACCTCCTGTAAACTTCTGACGAGTTATCTGCAGTTCCCCACAACAGCCCTGGATCTGCATTCCCAGGGTGAGGATGCAGCTGCTGCTCCTTTCAGCTCCTTGCCCTGCACAACAGAGGATGCACGGACAGAAATTCCCATTTTCCTGTGCCTGAACCCCGGGAGGCTGCTCTGGCCCTGGCACCTCTGCTCTGCGCTCTGCACCACCCACGCCCTGATCCTGCACAGTGCAGGGATCATCCATCCCCAAATCCATCCCAAATCCAGAGCTGCCCTGAGGACAGGGCTGCTGAAGGATGAAACGAACTCTCCATTTCATCTTTTTATCCAAACGGAATGAGAAAGGCACAGAGCTGGAGTCGTTTTCTGAATGAGAGAACTGCTCGGGGTCAAGTGAAAGGTCTCATTTTTAGATCAACCCTCTTTGTTTCAAACTCCTTAGTGCTGAATTCATTCCAATTCAAAGGAAAATCAACCCTACAGCCAGGGAGCAATGCAGAATGGTCATGGTAAGAGGTCTGTGCTGCCAGGATTAAAGGTATTTTGGACATCATTACAATTTCACACAGAAAAAAAAAATCACTTTAATTCAAACCTTATTTTACAACAGCAGTTGGTGCAAGGAAGGTTTCTAAGCCTCTCTTATTGTAAGCACTGAGCAAGGTGCAGAATAAATAATGTGTGGCCATGTTATTGGAGGTGTGCAAGAAAACACCTGCAGAGAGCAGATAAAATAAAGATCTGTCCCCAGCTGCCTAAATCCAGGCAGGTGAGGTCACACCTTGAGGGCTGTGTCCAGTTTTGGGCATCTCATGACAAGGACCTTGAGGGGCTGGAGCATGTCCAGGGGAAGGGTCTGGAGCACCAGGAGCAGCTGAGGGAGCTGGGGTGGGGCTCATCCTGGAGAAAAGGAGGCTCAGGGGGAACCTTCTGGCTCTGCACAACTCCCTGACAGGAGGGGGCAGCTGGTGGGGGTCAGGATCTGCTCCCAGGGAGCAGGGACAGGACAAGGGGAAATGGCCTCAAGCTGTGCCAGGACCAGAAGGGATTTCTTCATGGAAAGGGTGGGCAGGCTTTGGAAGGGGCTGCCCAGGGAGGTTTGGAGTCCCCATCCCTGGAGGTGTCCGAGGAACACCTGAATGTGGCACTCAGAGCTCTGGGCTGGGTGACAAGGTGGGGATCGGTCACAGGCTGCACTCGACGATCCTGGAGGTATTTTCCTACCTTAACGATCCTGTGGTTCTGTGATTTTTAAGTCCCTGTCCTTGATATGTCAAATTTATCACACTTTTCATCACAGGAGTTCTCTTTTTTCACATTTCACTTTAATCTTTCTGTATCCCAGCCTGAAAATCACTGGGAAATCACAGGCAGAAAGCACACCACCGGGATCTCGTCCATGAGGGCACCCCTGGAGCAGAGGTTGAGTGTTTCAGGTTGGTGACAGCCCCACACAACTTTCCTGGTCCCCAGAAGAAGTTGTTTCATGCCCGTTTTGCTTGCAGTGGGACATCAGGAGGATGCTGCAGTGTGTTGTTGCTGTCACGATGACAGAGAGCAAATTGAGTCAATGCATGCAAAACATTGGGAAGAGAGGGCCAAAAGTGAGAAAAACAACAAAGTCATCCCTGAAAAAACAAGACTGAAAGGAAGATGAATGGTATGAGCAGTGAGGGCATGGAAAAAGAAAAGAGGGAACACCTGGAGATGGAAGATGGGAAGAGCTTCTGTAAAATTGGCTTTTCACTCTGTTTGGGGTAACGGGGGATTTGTGTGCCCTGCACTGACTGCAGAAACCATTTCCCAGCTTTCACCTAAGGACTGACTGGCAGGTTTTTTCCCTCCACTCCACCTCCAGTCCTCTGGTGCTCTGGAAACCTCTTCCCCATAGCCAGGCAAACCAGAGGCAGCCTTCTCACAGCCAAGCACTCCACAGTTCCTCTTCTCCATTCGGGATCTGCAGCACCCCAAAACCTCCAGGGGTCCTCAGCCCCCTCAGCCCTGCTCACTGGCACCCCTCTGAGCAGCTCTGCTTTGCATCCCCCCCGGGTGCACATCCCATGCTCCTCTCCCTGCCTTTGCCATCCCCAGAGCCTCTCCCATGCCGGGTTACACCGCAGCTTCCCCAGACGGCTGTTGGGAGAAGGGCTGGGAAGCTGCTGGGTCTTCAGCACTTCCCAAAATCCCCCTCCAGGCTGCCGTGGGAGCACACTGTGCAGCACGGAGGGAATGTGCTCTGCCTGGAGAGGGATGGATTTGCTTTCTCTCTCCATTCCCCTGGAGGGTGGTGGGTCCCATCCCTGCCGTTCCCAGCTCTCTGGCGACCAAAAGCACACACCAAACCACAATCCCACTCCTTTGGAATGAGAGCCAGAGCTCTGAAACCTTTCCAAAGGAGACTTACAAAATATCCGTGGTTCCTGAGATGAATTCCCTTCTGCTTATTATTCAGCTCAGCTATGGTTAAACCAATTTAGGCTACACAACATAAGAGTTATTAAAAAAGATCTGTGGCTGTCAACTTTTCATTACATTACTGCTCGACATTCACCTTGTACAAAATAAAATAAAAAATAAGGAGAGGGAAAAAAAAACCAAAAAGAAACAACTGAGGAGACTTTAAAATTAAACTATGTAAGTGCAAACCAGGCACGGAAGAGGAAGAAATTAAAACACTATCACTGGAACACAGCTTGCACCTCTCCAGCCCCAGCCAGCCCTCAGGAGCCCAAGGGCATCCAGCAGCAATCCAAGGAAGCAGAGCCCTGCTGTGCTGATGTGTTTGCCTCTCACACAGATCGCTCTGCTGAGGCACTTTGTGCCCTCCTGGAGGGGGTCACATCCTCAGGGAGAGGCTGGACTGGGCACAACTCCACAGCCCCAGCACCGACCTGCAGCCCCGGCAGCTCTTCCCTGCCCTAGGAGGAGCTTCCCTCCTCCTCTCCTCATCCCGGGCAGCAGAGGAGGAGGGAAGCGCTGCCCTTCTGTGCCCCAAAGGGGTTGTTTTCCTTCCAAAGTGAGTGAGCACAACAGCCAAATTGCTGTTCTTTATGTCTCACCTGATGTTTATTGTCTCACAGAGCATGGCACTAAAGCTGCCCCTCTCCAGCTGCTGGGCAGGGCTGGGCCATCCCACTCTGCATTCCTGCTGGAATTCTCCATCCACCTGCACGGACAACTGTCTGCAGCAGAGGGGCAGCTCCAATCTCTGCTCTCTGGGACCAAGGACAGGACACAGGGAAGGGCTTGAGCAGTTTAGGTTGGATATCAGGGAAAGGTTCTTCCCTCAGAGGGTGCTGGGGCACTGCCCAGGCTCCCCAGGGAATGGGCACAGCCCCAAGGCTGCCAGAGCTCCAGGAGCCTTTGGACAATGCTCTCAGGGATGCACAGGGTGGGATTGTTGGGGTGTCTGAGCAGGGCCAGGGGTTGGACTGGATGATCCTTGTGGGTCCAGTCCAGCTCAGGAGATTCCATGAGTGTGTGATCAGTCAGGCAAGGCCAGCCCAGGGCTCGGGGATGGGAGCAAGGGGAGTCCACACAGAGATACCTCTCACGCACCAAAGCTTAAGAGAAAGAAGACTTGGAGTGCACCCACAGCTCTTCCCAAGCCTGCTCAGTCTCTCCATGGAGCCCATTCTTGCAGTCCTGGGAGCAGCAGGAGTGCCAACAATCCCATCTTCCCACGCAGGAAGGTAGCAAGTGGTTCTCCAGGAGAGGAGGACACAGCCCAGCTCAGAGCCCTGAGCACTGCACTGCCCTTCCCTTCCCCTGGCCACAGGGCCGTGCAAGCAAAGCCTTGCGCTGTTCTGCTCAAGGGTTATTTATCTGCATTCGATGCCAGATGAAATCCAAGTTTAGCCCCTCTAAATGTCCTAGTTTGCAGGAAAGGGACTCAGTTTGCTCCCTGCCACCTCGGAAGGCAAATGAAGGAGGTGAGAACTGCATATTTTGGTTATTGGCTGTTCCACTCCAGCGAAACTCCACAATTGGGCCGGAGCAGGAGGCACTTGCTCCCAGCAAACACACGGCTGTGAACACACCACAGGATAATCCCCGCGGGGAATTAAGGCTCTGCAGGGCACGGGGGAAATCCAAACCTCCTGGTGATGAGAAAGGAGACAGAGCGGGGAAATAAAGACGGAGAACTCCGAGCTTTCCATCAAATCGGATCGCTCAGCTGGGCAGAACAATTCCAAGCAGCCCAGCCAGCGAGTTCTTCACGGTGATTGTTTCACCAAAGAGCGAGACCAGAGCTTGCTTTAAAGAACTCGAAAAGGTTTTCAGATATTTGATAACGAAGCCATTTACCTGGTGGAGCCTTTCCCCCAGCCCTCCCCAAGCTGTGTTCAGGCAGCAGGGTTTTGTTGGCACTGCCTCTTACAGCTGCTCAGGGTTTAAGGAGAGATAAAGCAAAAATAAAGCCTTTGTTTGCAATGAAATTGGCCATCAGAGACCTGATCCTCCCACCCTACAGCCCACAAGCAGCTTTTCCTCACTTAGCAATTCCTGAAGCACATTGCAAGTGGAAAGGCGTGGGGCTGGGAGCCAGGATTGTGCTTTTCCCTACAGGGCATCCCTGTACAGGCTGCAGCCAGGGCTGGCCTGAAGGCAGCAAACATCCCAGAGGCGACTTCGGGAAAGGTACTGTGTGCTAAATGTGAATCCAGGGCTGCATCCAAGCAGGCACCCAGGATTTGGGGTGAAGCAGCACCTGCCTGTCCCTCTGCAGGAATCCTGTACCCTCATTTGCAGGAGTGAAGCTCCATCAGAGCTCAGAGGACAGAAACACTCCCAGAGGGAGGGGGCAGGCAGGTGCCAGTGGGAATTATGCTCAGATGAGCCAGATTCCACAAGGATGTGAGCATTCCACGACATCCCACGTGTGAAATACATCCCAAGAGACATTCACAGGAGCTCATTCCGGGCTTGGGGGTCCTGTGGGCCTCAGCCTCAAAGGGATGTAGGTCAGCAGGAGCTTGAGGTGTCACAGGACCACCATAGCTTTTCTCTGGTGGGTTTTTGAGCAGCTTCCTCTGACCATGATTTGGGCCTTTTGCCTGTCCCTGGGAGAGAGGAATCACTGTTGCTTTGTTATCAGGAAGGGTAAGAAAAGGCTTCTGTTTCTCCTTGGGAACAGGGAATGGGGGGTGTTCACTCCCCTCTTCACACCCCAGGAGAGGAACAGATCCCTGGAGCTGGCTCTGCTCCTTGAGGAATGAAAATCTGGGACTGCAGCATCCCCATCCCCAACAGTCTATTCCTAAGGGCCCATCCATAAACCAGAGGGACGATTTCTGTGGAGAATTAGCCCAGTGCTAGAGCAGAAACAGCAATTCCTCAAGCACCAAAACCACCTAAAGACTTAAATGCTGCAAGCAATTGCCAGGAAGCACATTTAATTGGAATAATACTCCCACTGAGCAGATAACAGGATAAACTTCACAAAATAGGATAATGAATGAGGAAGATTTACAGCCAATATTTTGGTCGGGTGTTTTGTTGCATTTCTACACAGTCTGTGTGCTCACAAATGTTAATTTTCTCCTATTCTGTGTGCTCACAACTGTTGATTCCCTTAGGAAAGCAGATACCAGAGTCTTCCACAGCATCTGATTAGCAGGGAAAGGGCCGTTAATGTTTTTTCCAGTGTGGTTCCACTCCGAACTGGAAAAAACCTGCCCCATGAATGGGAAGCCCTCAGGGAAAGAGGAACGAAGATATTTATGGCCTGGAGAGTTCCTGCCTAAAGAACCAAGCCAAAGCTACATCCCAAAGGCACAGATCCACCAGATTTTCCTCCAAAAAGCAGAACTGGCCTTTGTGAGGATGGAACCAGCCAGAGGTAGGAACAAGTTCTCTCAGATTCATCAGATGGTTTTCTTTTAAAAGAATATTGAAAATCTGTATTTTAGAGCAAGCCCAACATGATTTCTGGAATACTGCTGTAACCTGCAGCACTTGTCCAGGAACTGTTTCACTTACATACACACTTGAGGGTTTTGAATTCCATGAAACCCCAAATCCAAAGGCAAAATCAAGAGGTTTCCTCAGCAGCACGATGAGGATCCCTACAAAAGAAAGGAGAAACCTCCCCATCTGCAGCTCCTCTCTCATATCCAGTTGCTCTTGTATTTTACAGGTTTAGCTGCTGAACTTCATATATATCATATGTTCATATATATCACCTATATCATATACATATGTTATCTATCAAATGTCCCAATATCCCTCAGAGTAGGGAATGGCTGCCATTCCCTGTTCACAGGCAGGAAAATAAAGGATAAATCCACCGCCTTGTGAAGCTTCTGGAGCTCGCTGTGCACACAACTACTGCTTCAATCCATCATTTACCTCGACTTGCCATGAAACTGCTGCTCTCACAGTGCCACAAAGCCACCTCAGCCAACACCAACACAAGCACCTGGGAAGCTCCAGCCACCTCCTGCTCCCAGGCTGCTGTGGGAGGGATCGATTTCCAGCCCCACATAACGCCAGGGGTTCAGTGCTGCTGAGGCTGGAAGGGCTCAGCTGAAAGGCTCTCCCAGCAAGAAGCATTAATGCAGTAGGGGGACTGAATTCCATGCCAGCACACATCTATTCCTAAGGAATTGGCACCGAGCACTGAAAGCAACAGGTGTGTAAAAGAAGCTGGGAAAATTGCTATATAGGAATTGCTGGAGAGTCAACTGGGTGGGAAACATTTCCTGATCC
This sequence comes from Phylloscopus whistleri, assembly GCA_017589585.1. Classification (NCBI taxonomy): domain Eukaryota; kingdom Metazoa; phylum Chordata; class Aves; order Passeriformes; family Phylloscopidae; genus Phylloscopus; species Phylloscopus whistleri. The sequence continues at coordinate 1,578,444 of JADMLD010000044.1, forward strand.
TTTCATTCAAGGGGAACATTTGTGCACCTGAGTTCTGGCTGCCTTAATCCCTGGTTTGGTTTTCATCAGCTCTTGGACATTTTTTCTGGCTTTAGCATTAGTTTTCTGGCAATACCATGATTCCCAGGAATTGTGAGGAATCTATAAGTGCATGTACAGGAGCCACCTGGGATGGTGGAAGGTGTCCCTGCCGATGGCAGGGGGTGGAATGGAGGAGATTTAACATCCGTGCCAACCCAAAACATTCCCTGATTGTGTGATCCCACAATACAAAGAATCCCATTGAACCTGCCTCGGTGCAAACCACAGTAAAACCTTCTCCTGTCCCCCCTCCTTCCCTGCTCAGAATCCAGCTAGGTCCTTCTTACTCCATACTTTCTGCTTCCTGCAATTCCAAGTACCCAGAGAAGGCTCCAGAAGCACTGGCTATATTTTATCTCCAATGGCCAATAATAACCAAGGTCAAAATCAAGCAGCTGACCCAGATCCAACCTCCCTTGTATCTCCCTGCCTCATTGCCTCTCCATTTCTCTCTAATCTCCACTGGAAATAGATCTTTTCCTGCCTCGGCCACAGCTGTTAATTTGTGTGTGTGTGTGTTGTTATTTATTATTTAGCGCAGCAAAGCACCTCATGAAGCAGCACTCATGAAAGGCACTACATAAAAGGAAGCTGCTTCTGAATATTTTAGGAACCCAACGTTCTGCTATTGATATTCTAATTCCATTTGTTTGAGAATCAAGTCAGGCCCCAACAGGTTATTCAACAAATTAATAAATGTTGCGGCTTTTGTCTTCCGGAGGGCTTGTAGCTCCTGGGATTTGCACTTTCATGTTTTTCCTCTGGTAAAGTCTGCTGCGTTTGTTTGTTCAAGAGAGGAGCCCTGATGTTCTCGTGTGATCCCCTGACTCCAACAGCTGGGGCTCGGAAAGCAAACAAACACTGCAGGATACTGAGGGAAACTGGAAAATCAGGGATTGGCCACTCTGCACCTCCCTGTGGTCAATGGGATTTCCCATCCTTCTTCTGATGTTCCTGGGATCACCGAGGCATGGAACGGTTTGGGTTGGAAGGGACCTTAAAACTCCTCAGTCCCACCCCCTGCCAGGTGGCCAGGGACATCTTGCACTAGCCCAGGTTGCTCCAAGCCCCATCCAGCCTGGCCTTGGACACTTCCAGGGATCCAGGGGCAGCCACAGCTGCTCTGAGCACTCTGTGCCAGGGCCTCACCACCCTCACAGGGAAGGATTGCTTCCCAGTATCCCACCCAACCCTGCCCTCTGGCAGTGGGAAACCATTCCCTGTCACTCCACTCAAGTTCCAGCCTGGGGCCTTGCAGAAGTTTCAAGTCCCTTGACTTCTTGGGAGGAGTGTTAGAGCTGGACCCACCTGCTCCAGAGGTGGGATGTGGGAGCCAGGAGATCTCTGCTAGGTAAACAATATCCCTGGGACAGCCCGTGCCTGCTGTCCTTGGGCACAGGTTATTCCAGAGGAAGGGAACCAGAACTAGTCTGTGGATTTGAACCTTGGCTGTGCTGCCTCAGCTCTCCCAGACGATCCTCCCAGGGTTTCCAAGCTCCTCACTTCCTGGGCCTCCTCCTTGGTGGGAACTAATGCTCCAAGAGTTCTCCACACTTGTCCCTTGTCACAATACGACACAAAAAGAACGACACTCACACACTGAGGTGTCCAAAGCAAAAAAGGGGCAGTTTATTTACAGACCTCGACATTTATAGAATTCCAACAGTGACCATGGATTGGAGGAAGAAAATTGTCTTCTCCAACTACACTGGTCAACCCAACAGTCCATCAATTCTCTCCTCCTCCAGAAAAGAATGCAAAACAATCATTGTTTACATGAAAAGTGCGTGAGAAATCCTATTGCAAAAATGTAAACTCAGAGGGCTGAAAAAAACAGGGTGACAATCCCTCACGCCAGCTTCTGGGACATTCCCTATTTTAGGAAGCAAGCTGGGAGCTGTCATCTCCGTGGAAGTGAGGCACTGACAACGAAGAGGGGCCAGTTCTTCGCAATGAGACCTTCGCAAAGCACCAGGACACACTGCTGGAATCTCTCCAGCATTCCCGCCTCAACCAGAGGGACTTTTCCCAACAAAGGACATGAGATACTGTTTTCAATTAACAGGAGTTCCCCAGCCTCTTTGTGACCTAAAATTTCCCCTGAATGAAAGCACAAAACCTGTTTGTTTAACCTGGACATTTCAGCCTCCTCAGAAGAGAAATAAATGCTGTCTCCTTAGTCTGAGCCTTATTCAGGCTTTCATCTTGTGCACGAAAAGGAGGGGAGGGAAAGTGGGAAAGATTCTTCAGGGAATTAACAAAACCCCCTCTATAGTAAGTAAAAAAATATCTGTATACCTTGAACATCAGTGTGCAGCTATGCAAAAAGCTGTGCCTCATGAATACTCAATCCTCAACTGGCCCAGCCACAGCATCCATCCTGACAGGAATGCTGAGTTAACCTGGAGAAAAGCAGGAATGAGATCCAGTGAATACACTTTTCCCCAACAAAGACAAAGCCATTTCAGTGGCAAATGGGCAGAAAAGCCCCAGAGGTGGTTGCAGTGCAGATCTGCCCTTCCCACTGGAGAGCCCAAGCAGCACCAGGGCATCAGTGGGAAGGTGTCAGCTCCGAGGATAATGCCAGGAATAATGTCCCCTCACAGGAGATGATGCCAGCAATAATGTCCCCTCGGCTGAACATAAGGAAGTTGCAGCTCCACAGAGGGACTCGGGGGCCACCAGAAAGCACAAGTGTTAAAGTGGAGCTTTCAGCTCCTCAAATTACTGCCTTAATTTATGTGCAGCAAAGTGCACCAGGCAACGTGTTCCACACTTAGATTTTAAAAGGATTTTTCCCACTTTGCCTCTTGTCCTCTCCTTTAACCTCCCAGTAAATTCCCATTGGCTGCTGCTACCATGGCAAGCCTGAAATTTTAATTCCCTTCCACATCTCCACAGCCCCGTTTCTCTGTGGGTGCAGGTATTGGGAAATTAGCAAGAAATGGGGAAAATCACATTGGAAAAATTTCACCTTGAGGGTTTTTATCTTGCCACCTATCAGAGGAGTAATGGAGCAGACGACAGGAAGATTTTAATGCTGATTTAACATCTATCTGTTTATGCTGCTGCATATACGTATTTATTTGTGTTTCTCCCTGAGCTCAGTACGTCCACAGGAGCCAGGAAATGGAGCTGATTAATAGAGCTCCTTCCTCCAAATGCACAAAGTAAATTCGGCCTAAATGATAATCAGTGGGTTTGATTTTATTCTTCCCTCCAGTCTCAAGTCAGAGGGAGTGTTTTGGGTAGAGGAATACTGATGGAGCCATCCTTCCACAGTCCATGCTTTTACTTCACATTGCAATTCCTTTCCATCACAAAGGCTGGAGGGCTGCTGGTAATGTTGGTCAGCGGGTTAAATATTTATAGCCTCTATAAAAATATATGCTAATTTGAAAATAGTAAACTAAGCTTAGGACATGGCTTGGGGCAAATTTAAACAAAGTCATCAAAGCAAGAGCTGTGTTTTATACTAAAGCCATAAGCAGAGCACAACAGGTATAAGTCTGAATTTCTTTGTGTTAAGGACAAGCACTAAACCCAGGGCACTGTCTGCATACCAAGGGCTGCCTGGAGCAGGGAATGAATCCACCCCTGAGCCTGTGCTGCTGCCCCTTCCTAGAACCTTGGAGTGGTTTGGGATGGAAAGACCTGAAACCCCCTCCAGTCCCACTCTCCCCCTGCCAGGTGGGCAGGGACACCTCCCACTGTCCCAGGTTGCTCCAAGCCCTATCCAGGCTGGCCTTGGACACTTCCAGGGATCCAGGGGTAGCCACAGCTTCTCTGGGCAACCTGTGCCAGGGCCTCAGTGCCCTCACATCCAGGAATTCATTTCCAATATCCCATCTAACCCTGCTTTCTGTCAGTTTGAAGCCATTCTCCCTTGTCCTGGCACTCCAGGCCCTTGTCAATTTTCTGTCTCCATGTTTCTTGTTGGCTCAGTTAGGTCACCTGGAGCTTCTCTTCCTCAGGCTGAACAGCCCCAGCTCTCCCAGCCCTTCCTCCCAGCAGAGCTGCTCCATCCCTCTGATCACCCTGGTGCCTCCTCTGGACTCTCTGCAGCAGCTCCACGTCCTCCCTGTGCCGGGCCCAGGGCTGGGGCAGCTCTGCAGGTGGGGTCTGACCTGAGCACAGGGGCAGAGGGGCACAATCCCAATCCCTTTCCTGCTGCCCACCCTGGGGGATCAGCCCAGCACAGGGCTGGGGTCCTGGGATGGGGCCAATGGCACTGAGTAGAGGAAGGAGTGAGGGAAGGTGTGTTAACCTCATCTAGGGAAAGGATTTATTGGAGATAAGAAGCCCCAGGACTTTGTGCTGGAAGAACCTGGAGACCCAAAAAGCTGAGCCTTGTCTGTACTCTGTGGCAGGAAACAGGATTTGAGCAATCAGGGCAGCAGTGGAAGAAGGACCAAGGGTCAAACACAGAGGGATTAAAACCTTCTGGATCAAACACCAAGGGATTAAACCCCTCTGGATCAAAACGAAAGGATTAAACACAGAGGGATTAAACACCTTCCTCAGCCAACCACTGTGCGAAGCCCCAACCACGAGCACAGTAACTGCAAGGCCACCCCTTGCAGGAATTTTGGGGACTTTGAGCCAATAAAAGGGATCCTCCCACAAAAGTCCAGAGCTTTTGGCCATGTGCACAGTTTGGGGCTCTGTGATTTGTGATTTGTCCATTGCTCTGCCCAGGAAACCCACACCCCACAAACAGCTGGAGCTCTGGACTCCCCTTCCTTGATATTCAAGGCTGCCTGAGGGGAGAATATCCTCAATCCACGGGTGCTGCTCAGGATGAGAGGTTCCTGGCTGCCTTTCCTCTCCCTGCTCTCTCAGAAGTGGGCAGTCCCTGTGCCCTGCCACATTGCCATAACACCAGTGACAATCTGAAATGTCCCTTGCACGGGCAGTGTTGTATTTGCTTTGCTTCCTGCTGCTGTTGAGGTAACAGATGTGAGCTGTTCACAATAACCCCTGGGCCTTTCCCCTGAGTGGTTCCAGTTAATTTAAAATGCAGCAATGTGGATGAGGAGGTTGGATTTTGCCTTCCAATGCACATTAACTTGCATTTGTCAACATTTAATTTCATCTGCCACTGCCTTGCCTGCTCACCTGCCTGGATAGAGCCATTCCTGGCTTTTCACAGCTTGAATTACACAACTAAATAAATTCCACTAAATAACTCTGGGCAACTACTTTTTATTCCATCTTTTCCTCCCCTCTAATTCTGAATTATATTTTTAAAAGCCCTGGCCCAAGCTTCCAGATTCTCTCTTCTTCTACAGCCACACTGAAAACTGGTTGTTCTTTTTTTGTTTAACTCACGGCTGCTTCCTAACCTGTGCCAGTAATTCCTTTATTTAAGGCTGCCCTCTTGTTCCACTGCCTCCTTCTCCACTGGGATCTTATCTTTAGTTCCCTCTGAAGTCTCTTCCCATGGATATTCCCTGCGTAGTGTTTTCAGCAAAATCTGTGAAGAGGCAATTAGCAGAGGCCTCTGCCTCCTGTCTATTCCCAGATTAAATTCTCTCACCAATTTCTACTTCCAGTCCTTTATACAATCACTTGGTAGGAGCTCTTTTTCCTCTTTATTCAGTGGAAAAGAAAGGATTTAGAGTGCAAAAGCAACTCCAGACACAGCATTTCCCTTGCCCTCTCTTCTGAGGTTTCCAGAAAACCCACAAAGGGAACAGCCACTGTGTCCAGTTCTGGCCCCCCAGTTTAGGAGGGATATTGAGGGGCTGGAGCGTGTCCAGGGAAGGGAACAGAGCTGGGGAAGGAGCTGGAGCACCAGGAGCAGCTGAGGGAGCTGGGAAAGGGGCTCAGCCTGGAGAAAAGGAGGCTCAGGGGAACCTTCTGGCTCTGCACAACTCCCTGACAGGAGGGGGCAGCTGCAGGGGTCAGGCTCTGCTCCTAGGGAACAGGGACAGGACAAGGGGAAATGGCCTCAAGCTGTGCCAGGAGAGGCTCAGGCTGGACATCAGGAGGGATTTCTCCATGGAAAGGGTGCTCAGGCCTTGGCAGGGGCTGCCCAGGGAGGTTTGGGTTCCCCATCCCTGGAGGTGTCCAAGGAAGGCCTGGACATGGCACTCAGAGCTCTGGGCTGGGGACAAGGTGGGGACCGGTCACAGGTTGGATTTGATCATCCTGGACATCTTTTCCAACCTCAGTGATTCTAGGATTCACTCATATCGGGATAATTGCTAAGAAAAGGCAGATCCCCATGTCTAATCCCCTCCCAGTTTTCCAGAGATCGTGCCCAGCCCTGAGGCTGCAGTTTTGAGGACAAGCAGCTGCTTTGCTCTGCCCTCTCTGTGCCAGACCCTTGCCAGATTTCAGGTTCCAGCATTCCCACCTCTGGATAGACACAGCACACCAGCCAGGGATACACAACTGGAAAGGAATAATTTGCAATTTACCCCCCAAAAGGGAAAGAAGGGGGACTGGGGTAAGACTTTTTAAGGAATGGGAATGGATCAGCTCACAGGGCTCCACAGAGGGTGGGGCACAGCCAGGGCCTGGCTGAGGACAAAGAAGTAATAAGAAGTTTTCCTGCTAAACTCGGCCATCCTCTCCCACCAGCTCTGCCCTGCACCAGACTGTTCAGGCACAAACCTCCAGGGATTTCCAGGCACAAACCTTTGAGGGTTTTCTGTTCATTTTCAAATCGCATTTCCATATTTAAATTCGAGGAGGAAGAAAAGAAACGCCAAATCAAGTGCTTCCTAGAATCCACCTGGGAAACCTGACATCAGAGCTTTGACCCCTGGGCACAACTAATGAATTCTGATCAACCTTTTATTTCTCCTTAAAAATCAAATGCAAGCTCTGGGAGGCAAGAAGCAACTATGCTCACTGCAAACTCCATATCCTTGTCAGAAACTCTTTATAACAGACTCAGGATTTGCACTCCCTCTGGCCAGAGGAGAATGCTGCTCCAACCCTGCTCCTTCCAAACCCCCAAGCTCTCTGTAAAAACACTAACATGGAACTAGAGAAGAAACTCAATATTTTGGCAGTTGGAAAGTGTCTTCCTCCAACCACAGAAAGGCATTTCCCTGCTGATCCTTGTGTTGTCAAAAAAGCAGCAACACCCCTTTGACAAGTTTTGCTTTATCTCTGCAGAACCTCATGAATCTGCTTCCAAATCCTCCTTTCCAGAAGTGTGAGCACCAAGAAATTCTCTTTTGAGTCTGGATAGTCAAGGCCACTTCTATTCCTCAGCTCCTTTCCCCTCCTCTTCCTCCTCTTTTGTGAACTGGGGAGAAGGAGCACAGCAAAAAATTGCTGTTGATTATTCCTATTACTGGGAGCATAAGGACCCTGGGGATTATGACCTACATACATTTATTACCCACATCCAAACAGCTTCCATGCTGACTGCAGCAAACAGCAGAGACCAGGAGGGCCTGGAGGAGGGAAGAGGAAGGAAGCCATCATCTGCTTGCACCTCACACTCATGGACACCGAGCTGTTAGGAAAGAACTGAAGCAAAAATGCACCAAAATGTCCCCAGGGGACCTCAGCACTCTCCAGTTTCCCAGCTGTTGGAGGTCTGGCAAGATCTTCAGCCAGAACTGTCCCAGAATTTTTTTGAGACCTTGTCCAAGCCCTGTAAAATGATGCCAGGGGAGAATGGTGTTTCCACAAGGAGGTTTAGCTGACCACGGAAAGGAGGAGGGTAAAGGAGGTAGGGTGGGATGGAATCTGCGAGGTCCTGGCTGTCTGTCTTAGGGATCACAGGCTCATCCAGCTTTCCCAATGTCCCCAAGAGTTTCTGAAAGCTTGTTCATGGATTTAAGCCACAAAGGTGTCTGTGGCCACAGAGGTGGATAGAAGATATCCCCACGTTCACCTCTGGGTGCATGAAGGGAACTTGGCACTTGGGTTGGTTTATTACTGGGAAAACACAAGTTTATCTTCTGTTCCCCCTCTCTGCTAGGATTGCAACCCTCTCCATGGATCAGCTGCCTTCTCAAGCACAGTCACAAACTCCCAAACCCTGCTGAAAAGCCTGCAAAGCAAGCAGAGAGTGACTGCTGCCCTCATTAGGAAGGACAAAGCCTTCTCAGCAGTGGATAAAAAAAGCAGCTCACGCTGGGGCTTGCAGGGTAGGACACGGGCTCATTCCAATGCTAACCAGATTATAGAACTCGCTAAAGGCTATCTCTGAAGGGATAGTTGGAATTAGTTGATAGTGATTTAATTTGTGTTGCAGATTGCTAATTAAGCCCGTGAAGAGGACAAAAAAAATTAATCCATTTAGTTAAGGAGATACAAGGAGAGATGTGGCAGTACTGGAGTCATTCACAGTCAGGAAGAAACGGAAAGATTTGCTCCACCTCACCTTTCAGCAGGAAGCGTGTGTGGGCATGGAGGTCTGGCCACTCCCACCCATCCCAATTGCCCTGGATTGTAGGATATCCTAGAATCATGGAAACATTAAGGTTGGAAAAGACCTTTAAGATCAGCTCAGCACCACCACTAAACCCTGTCCCTCCAGCTCCACATCCACACATTCTCTCTCCACCATTTCCAGGGATGGTGGCTCCACCACTGCCTGCTTCCAAGGCTTGGCAATGCTTTCCATGAAGAAATTTTCCCAAATATCCAAACTGAACCACCCCTGGCACAGCTTGAGGCTGTTTGCTGTTGTCCTGTCCCTTATTCCTTGGGAGCAGAGCCCGACCCCACCTGCATCCAGCCTGGTGGACCCAAGTGGGGCTTTGACCACCAGCTCCAGGGCTTGATCCAAGAGGAAAACCTCTCCAGGGAAGGAGAGGTAATTAAAAAGCATAAAAAGCACCCAGGGTTGTCCTCTGGGAATGCTCCCAGAGACGGCACAGCCTTCACATTAATCCTGTTTAATCCACCTCTCCCAGGATTCCCAGGGATTCCCAAACCACCACAGCCCATCTTGATTTTCAAAGCCAAGTGATAGGAAGTCAGCTCACACCTCAGTGAGTTGCTCCAATGTTTAATTAACCTGTTAACCCCAAAATCACTCCAGGCACTGGAAGTCATTTTACAAAAATATACCCAGATATCTTCAAAGAGGAAATTTAAAAATTATTTTGGAGAGCAGAATTCCATTTACTCATTAAAAAAAAAAAAAAAAAAAAAAAAGACAAAACCTCCACAAAAACACTGAGTGCTTTTTGAAGCTCTTTAAAATATTAAAAGAACAATTAAATCAGAAAGTCATCTTGATCTTTGTTATATCTGAAATTTTCAAGGAGAATGCTCCTTTTTCTTCCTCATTATGCACCAGATTTCCAGGGAAGCTGCTTCACAGCTGGCTGGATTTTTATCACAGTTTGGAGAAGCACCAGGAGATCTGAAGTTTGATGTCTTGCTGGCTGGAAGTTGGGAATGGCTGTTTGAGGGTGACCCATTTGCTGATGGCAACTCCCCTGATCCGACTCAGCCCTGTCCCTTCTCCTCCTGCCCTTCCCAGATTTTATCCTTTCATCCATTTGGGTTTGAGCTGACTGAGGATCCCAGTCCAGGGAGCCCCCATCCTACTGGGACCCAACCCCAGGGCGGAGCTGGGGCATTGCATCAGTGGATCCCAGTTTGCACAGCTCACAGCAGCAGGTGGAAACTGGATCCTGCTCCCATCAGTGCACCTTGGGGATGTCCATCCTCAGCTGACTATGGAATGGTTTGGGTGGGAAGGGACCTTAAAGGCCACCCAGTCCCACCCCTGCATGGGCAGGGGCACCTTCCACTGTCTCAGGTTGCTCCAAGCCCCATCCAACCTGGCCTTGGACACTTCCAGGGATCCAGGGGCAGCCACAGCTTCTCTGGGCACCTGTGCCAGAGCCTCACCTCCCTCACAGGGAACAATTCCACAGAACCACAGAATGTTCTGGGTTGGAAGGGACCCACAAGGTCATCGAGTCCAACTCTCAAGTGAACAGCCCAGCCAGGCACTGAAGCCACAACCTTGGTGTTTATGGCACCAGGCTCTGACCAACTGAGCTGATTCTCCCTCAGATCCAACCTAAATCCACCTTCCTTCAGATTAAGGCCATTCCCCCTTGTCCTGTCACTCCAGGCCCTTATGAAATTCCCCTCTCCTGCTCTCTCATGAGCCCCCTTTAGGTACTGGAGGTTTTCCCAAAACCTTTTCTTCTCCAGGCTGAAGGAATCCCAAGATAAAAAGGGCTGGGTTGCTCCTCAATGCTCCAAGTTTCCTGGAGACCACCTCAGCCACCACCCCCTGCACCCACAGCACAACCCAAGATCTCCTTCTGGACAAGCTGCAGATTTCTGGGCAGTGCCAACCACCATCCCCAGCTACATCCCAGCTCAAAGACCACCAAGTTTATCTCCTTGTTCCCAGCGTCAGGCACACAGCTGGAAGCTCATTGGGAGTGTCTGATGCCACCTGTCACACAAACCCAGGCACCCCAACAACCACCCCAAGAGCAGGGTCTGTGCCTGCCAGTGAGAACGGGGCAGCTGCAATGCCTGTCAGGAAGGAATAATCCAATTCCATCCTGCCCTCCAAGATGGAAAAGGCAGCAGAGGGTTTTACTGTAGCAACTGTTACTAGGCCTCAGCCAGCAGGGCCCTCTGCCTTCCTCTGGCAGGGATTTTGGGAGCACAAACACATCTGTCTCAGCAGCTGGGCCTTCCAAAACACACCATCCCCATCCCCTGGTCTCAGCTCTGCAGCTGCACGAGCCTGTGCAATCCACAAATCACCCAGGGGCATTCATATGGCATTGAAAGCACCAAAGAGTCCCTTCAAAGCCCAGAGAATCCCCAAATTCCAAGATCCAGGAATGCTGAAACGCTTTTCCTCCCTTCCTTTTCAAGGTGCTGGATCCTGCTTCTTGTAACCTTGATACCAACACAAAATAAACGTGAAGTGAGGAATGACAGACACCTGAGGATGTTTGTTTGGGGATGAGCTCCTCAGACAGCATCTTTGCCAAGGAAAACATTCCTGGCTGGGGGAACAGCTCTGTCCTTCCCGAAGATCCGCAGACGGAGGGTCCGATGGAGGCATCCAGGTGGGCAGAAACCAAACGGAGCCAACAGCACTGGCCACGTGTCCTACACCCCACAGATCTCCCAAACAGGAGAAGTCATCCCTGGAGGCAGCATCCCAAGGAATTCCTTGTATGTCCTGCCCGGATTCCAGTGCCACTCTGCCCGTCCCCAGCAGTTCCTACAGCTGGAGCAGCTCCGCTCATTTATTCACCCGGGGATGGTTCAGCCCTCCGAGGGAAAAGAACTTTTTGTGTTTCCACGTCTCTTTGAAAGACTTCACCAGGGAGGCTGCAGCACCTTTGAAGCTGTTCCGAGTCCAGGAAGGTGCCAGGCTGTTCCTGAGTGATAGCACAGCAGCACTGCTCCGGGAAGAGGGACAGGAAGCTTGAAAGCAGCTCCAAAGGAGTTAAAGCCCAGCACTTGCCTGTGGGAATCCTGCACCACACAAGGCCCCAGAGATACAAGGGGATTGTCTGGATAAAAGTTGATTAGTCCACATTACAGGGATTAGCATTCCCTTTGAACTTTTAACAACTTTGTTATGTCTTTTACTTGCCTTTTTATGTAAAAAAATAAATAAAAAGGTGGAGGGGGTTTTAAGCCGATTTTTTTTTTTTTTCTTTTAAAGGAAATGATTAATTCTCCCTATTACCAGCAGATAAAGCCCTGGCCACACTTGAAAGGGGGAGTCAATAACATGGGGAGGTTGGAAGAACCACAAATCCTATTGGACATGCTCTGGCTGGCTTTAGATGTTTCCTTTGTAGCAGGAGCAGGCTGGATTCCACAGCAGCTCTGCAGCACACGCCGGGATGGCACGGGAGGGGCTGGAATGGCAGGGGCCAGCAGGAGGCCAATCCTATCTGGATAGCTCCTGGAAAGCCAAGGAAAGGCCAGCTGGAAGTGGTGCAGGCAAGGTCAGGGCAGAGCTGCTCCCTGGGGAGGGTCTGTGTTGACTTCAGCAAGGAGGAGGCTGGACTCAGGGAGTGGCAAACCAGGAATAGAATTCACATCTGGAACTGGACAGGATCAAGGGAGAACTGTAGGATGAGACAGAGATAAGGGGGAGTGTGAACATTATCCTGAGCATTACTCTGATCCCTCCAGCCTGGGATTTACCCCTGTCCTGGCACTGTGTCCAGGATTTGCTGCAAGTGCAAATACCTTGGGGAGGGTAATTGGAAATTAGAGTCCTTGAGGAGGGAGAGGAGGAGCAGGAGCAAACATAGAGGGATCTCCCCTGCCCCTCTGCAAGATCCATTAACAGGTTAATTAATTCCTCTGAGAAATGTGCTGTTCCCCTCTCTCAGATGCAGCTCCACTGGAATCAGGATGACCACCTTGACCCCAGGACTACTGTCAGGAGACTTTCCCCTGCCTAGGGCTGAGCATCTCTTTTATCTGAGCAGCTTTAACAACACATGGCTTGAAACGTGTTCCACTGGGTAGCAAATGCAGCTTTTCCCCTGCTCTGACACAGTGTTCACCAGGAACTGGGCTGGAATCACAAACCCATCCCACCTGGGCCTTGAGCTCTGTGGGAACACAAGCTGACAGCCCTGAAAATCCTCATGCAGCACCACACGGCCCCAGCACGGATTCCTGCTTGTTATCCAGGACCACGCTCGCCTCCTAACAGGATCACCAGGGCTGGGAGTGACCCAAACCCGCTCACCTGTGTGCCAAAGCCCCTTCCTGCTCCTGCATTAATGATGTTTAGTGGGCAGCTTCTGACACAGCACTTCTGGGGGATGTTTTAACCAGCCCAGGAAACACAGGCAGCTGCAATAATCAACTGCTCGACAACACAGTTCAATTGACTGATGACTAACACGCTGCCATTTTAGCTCCAGATAAGCAGGAGAACCACGTTTCCCAGCTTTAAACACACTACCAGCACAAAGGAATCCATAGAATTTCAAATGCCAAACCCCTTTCAAACCGGCAGCCAATATTATTTAGGAGAAAATGGGAATATCAGGCAGAAAAAGACTCTGCTGCCTTGAAATCAGGACAATTAATAATACATGCAGCAAACCCCTCAAACCACCTTTTTCTCCCCTCCTACTGCAGGCAGAGAAAATGAACTGAATTGGAAATTCTGTCAGGAAAAGTACATCCTCCAAAAGGGAAAGACAAAGGCACAGTGAGAAAATGAGCTGTGTCAGGCTTGCTTACAAGAGCAGCAGTACAAGGGGCACAGAATTCCCTTCAGGAGGAAAAGCAGCCTCGGGCTCACAGCACCTCAGCAAGGCCTGCAGGCTGAGCAGGAACAGCCTGGAGCTCCAGAGGCACCTCCTGAAAGAACCTGAGATAAAAAACGATAATCTGAGTGTTCAGCTCAACAGGCAAAGTGAGGAAAAGTCTTCTCCCCACCCCACCTGCAGAGCTGCCCCAGCCCTGGGCCCGGCACAGGGAGGACGTGGAGCTGCTGGAGAGAGTCCAGAGGAGGCACCAGGGGTGATCAGAGGGATGGAGCAGCTCTGCTGGGAGGAAGGGCTGGGAGAGCTGGGATTGTTCAGCCTGGGGAAGAGAAGCTCCAGGTGGTCAAATTGTGGCCTTCCAGTGCCTGAAGGAGCCAACAGGAAACATGGAGAGAGAATGTGGACAAGGGCCTGGAGTGACAGGATGAGGGGGAATGGCTTAAGATGAGGGAAGGTAGATTTAGCCGGCATACTGGGGAGAAATCCTTCCCTGTGAGGATCAGAAGGCCCTGGCACAGGGTGCCTAGAGGAGCCGTGGCTGCCCCAGATCCCTGGAAGTGTCCAAGGCCAGGCTGGACAGGGCTTGGAGCACCCTGGGACAGTGGGAGGTGTCCCTGTCCATGGCAGGGGAGGAATTGGATGGGTTTGAAGGTCCCTTCCAACACAAACCATTCCATGATTCATTTCTTGCCCTGCCAGACAGCCCTTTTGTCCCTGTCTCCAGGGAACACAGGATTCCCAGTATTGTGCCCAACTGGCATGGCACCCACACCCCTCAAATCAACCAACAGAGCACAGCACAGTGCCAGCTGCCCCTCAGCCTGACCCCACATCCCCCTCCTGCCTGAGGGAAAGAGGCAAAGCAGGAAAGCAGTTGCTGTATCCACTGCTGATGCAGTTGGATGTGGACTTTTCAAACAAGGCAAGCGACCCCTGCCCCCCCCCCCAGCCCCAGGAACTGTCCCAGGAAGCAGAAGGGGAATGCAGGAGTCCTGGAGGTTCACAGGAGCAGAGGAGCTTGGAATTATTAATGTGCTTCTTGCTCCGATTATTAAACGCTCTCTGTGCTGTAATACAGGATGCAGGCACGGAGATCAAAGCCTCCTGCACATGCATAATCAGGGAGAATTGCTGCCCCGGAGCACGGAGGAGAGCTCGGATGTGACAGAAGAACAGAGGGCTGGAGGGAGCTGTCCCGGGTCAGGCGGAGCTGTGCTGGTGCTCTGCACTCAGCATGTGCAGCCTTTTAGGGACTGGCTTTGTTCCTGTGATGATGTGGGAATGCCACAGCTCTTTGTTCTGGATCGGCACTGGCAGTCTCGGGAGTGACAGATCAGCCCATCATGACTGCAGGAGATGCAAAACTGCTCAGGATCCTGACTTAATTAGCGCTGTGTTCTATCCCACAAAGTGAACATCAAACGTTCTGAAATGTAAGGGGTGGCTGGGAAATAGCAGGAACTGCTGGAGAACAGCGCTCTGCTGAGCTCTTCCATAATCCCAGCACCTACTGGAGAGCAGCACCAGCCTCAGGCTCAGCAAGAGAAAGGTGGCTTTCAGTTCAGAGCCCTGCCTGCCAGTCCTGGAGCCTCCTTTCGGTGCAGACTCTCTGGAGAGACGAGCACAGTTCACTCTTTCAGACATTACAATAATACAGAATGTTTGGGGTTTGCAGACACTCTGCAAGCCTACAGAATAATTCCCCTGATTCCTTCTAATTCTGTTTCTTTTCAGCAGCAACATGAGTGCAGCCAGATTGCCAGGTTTGGGGATGTTAAACCTGCAGTCAGGTAAGGGGAGAAAATACCCTGCTTGTTTTCTCCCAGCTTTGTGAGCAGAAACTGATTCAGTGGAACCTGATGTTGATGAAGGGACTGAATCTCAGGGGAGGTTTTGGTTGGATATCAGGGAAAGGTTCTTCCCCCAGAGGGTGCTGGGCACTGCCCAGGCTCCCCAGGGAATGGGCACAGCCCCAAGGCTGCCAGAGCTCCAGGAGCCTTTGGACAATGCTCTCAGGGATGCACAGGCTGGGATTGTTGGGGTGTCTGTGCAGGGTCAGGAGCTGGACTGATGATCCCTTCCAACTCAGGATATTCCATTATTCTATGACTCATATCACACCTTCCACTGTCCCAGGCTGCTCCATCTGACCTGGCCTGGAGCACTTCCAGGGATTCAGGGGCAGCCATAGCTGCTCTGGGCAACCTGTGCCAGGGCCTCCCCACCCTCACAGGGAAGAATTCCTCCCCAGTATCCCATCTAACCCTGCCCTCTGTCTGATCCAAGCCATTCTTCCTTGTCCTGGCACTCCAGTTCCTGATGAACATTCCCTCTCTGGCTTCCTTGTGAGCCCCTTCAGAGGCTGCTCTGAGCCTTCCAAGCAGGGACTGGGGAGAGCAGAACAAAGCCCTGGAGGGGAATTGGAGCTTTGTAAGCTAGAAGGGGAAAGAAAAGCCTATCAAAGCCAGCTTGTAAGATTAAATGAGGTAAAATATGCTGTGGGCATTTGTTGTTTTGAAATCCA
Organism: Phylloscopus whistleri; assembly: GCA_017589585.1. Taxonomy (NCBI): domain Eukaryota; kingdom Metazoa; phylum Chordata; class Aves; order Passeriformes; family Phylloscopidae; genus Phylloscopus; species Phylloscopus whistleri. The sequence continues at coordinate 1,594,263 of JADMLD010000044.1, forward strand.
TTTCCCTCTGCTGTATTGTTTCACCTAATGAAGAAACATGTTTTCATTCCAAGCAGGCTGTTACTCCCCACCACTTATCTGGGCTCCCACGGGGCAGCCTGGATTCCAGAGGCACAGGCAAATCTGTGGCCCATGCTCTGGTCTCTCTGAAAGGTCTGGCCAGGGGTGCTGGGCTGGAGAGGGAAAACTCAGTCCAGGCTGTAAAGGGGTCACTAGTTTAGTCTAAGGCAACACCCAGGTATTGAGACCTAAGGGATGAGCTTGGAGGGTCAGTGCTAAACAGCCTTCAGCAGGTCCCAGAGCATCCCACAGCTCCTGAGCTCTGCCCCTGGAAAAGCCTCCATTCATCCTTTTCCCCTGGACAGCTGTGCAGGTGTTAAACCCTGCATATGGCAATGCATGGCTGCTCACAGTCACCATTCCTTACAGTCATGGAATGTCCTGAGCTGGAAGGGACACACAGGGATCACACAGTCCAACTCCTGACCCTGCCCAGGATATCCCAACAATCCCACCCTGTGCATCTATGGGAGTGTTTTCTCAATGCTCCTGGAGCTCTGGCAGCCTTGGGGCCGTGCCCATTCCCTAGGGAGCCTGGGCAGTGGCTCACCACTCTCTGGGGAAGAACCTTTTCCTGATATCCAGCCCAAACTCCCCTGACACAGCTCCAGCCTGGGTTCTGTCTTCACTGAGCATCACTGTCCCTGGTCACAGAGAGCAAAGATTGGAGCTACTCCTCAAGAGGAAACTGCTGACCCCAGTGAGGTCTCGGTGATGGGTTTTGTGGTGTCTATGCAGGGCCAGGAGTTGAACTTGATAACCTTTGTGGCTCCCTTCCAACTGAGGACATTCCATGATTCTGTGATTCCACCCCTGGGATGGCAAAGTCCAATCTACCTTCCCACCTCCCCTCCGTCCCTGGGGCAGCTGTCACCCCACAGCCCACCTGGGCAGGTGCCAAAAGCTGAGATGTGCTTCAACTTCCCCCTGAAGCAATGTCCCACAGCAAATCCAGCATGTTGGGGAGTGCTGCTCCCACTGGAGTTGCACAGCCAAGCCCTTTGTGGGGGCTGCCACAATCCACACCCACAAGGAAACACATGGAAAATCCCCTCCGTGCCAAACTCAGCCAAAACCACACCTGACGTTGTTAAAGACCACAACAACACAGACTCTGACTTCAGAGGGCTGACAATGACTGTGTGTATTTCTGGGAGTCTCTTTCCTTTTATATTGTTCTACAGAGAACAACTCGGTGAAACAAAGACAAACTTCTTCAATCACATTGGTCAAACCAGAGGGACATCAAGAAGAAGTCCCTCCTAGGGAAAGGATGTAAACAAAGGTTACAATTAGAAAAATGTGTTTCTTGTTGACAGAAAACTCTCTGGGAAAAGAGTTTCAGAAAACCAAAACACTTCAGGCACGAACCAGGGCTACACACACCCTTCCACCAGGCAGCACCGTCTTCCCAAGCCGAGGAGCACAGCCCAGCTCCATGCAAATTGGGATGGATTGTTTTTGCTGCCTTGAAGAAGTCCTGGCTGATCCAGCAGTGGCCACAGGCTCATGCATAATGCACTCACAGTGGCTGGTGGAAATAATGGATGGGTGACACCGGAGCCGCTGGAGCGGAGCGCGGGGCACGGCAGATCACAGATGGAATTTCTTTATTGTTCCACGGCTGCTGCTGGGTTGTGTTTCCCTCACTCAAGGTTAAATCATTTCTGTTTGGAGCAATCACTGCACTCTGCATTACACGCCGGCAAAAATTAATGGGCCCCCCTGGGCCAGCAAACCCCACCTGCCTCTCCTGAGGATCCCTCAGGATCCCTCCACCCCTCTGTTCCTCCTCCAGGTGATTTCTACACCCTCAGCCTCTCACTAATTTGGGAATGGCCTGGGAATCACATCAGGTGTTTCACCCATTAACTACTGGGTAGAAAAGTCTGATAAGAGTAGGAATTGATCTGTCTCTCTCTGGAAGCCCTTCCCAGCAGAAGGAACAGATTCCTGTCCCGGGAAGGGTGACAGGCTGTAGCTTTCCTACTGCACAGAGCTGCAGCCACCCATCAGAGAGGAGGCAATTGCTGTCCGTGTCAGGCTTAGCTGCTGATGGAGGGATGGGATGTGTCTCACACCAGAGATAAATCCCAGCCTCACATTCGATGGATGTTGGTTGTTATTTGCTTTCAGGAGCTGTGCACCTCTCCCTGCTGCCTTTGATCTCAGAACAGGCTTTTATCTTCTCACCGAAGGCTTCAACCACTGCCTCCATCTCCCCTCAGCTTCATTTACTGCCCCCACCACTACACAACACATCAGCTGGGTGTTGTTCTCCCTCAAGGCTGGGTATCAATTCCAGATATCCAACTCCAGGTCAAAAACAATCAGAAAGGACCATGAGGGGATATGGAAGTACATCAGCTCCAGCTGAGGGGCACCAGGCATGAGAAGCATTTGGTGGAGCAGCCTGGATCAGCAGACAACCAAAACTGATATTCACCTTAAACCTGAAGCTGGGCCCAAATCCCCCTCCAGCTCAGTGGCTGAAATTCCTTCTCTCCCAGGTGGCTCAGGGAAAAACTGCAGATGTTTCTCTGCTCAGAGAGAAGACAAAGATCAGCGTATCAAAGTCTGGCTTAGGAGTTCCTGGACTAACAAGGCAAGCACAGCAAGACCTTTGGCCCTGGCAGGAGGAGAGGAGGCTGCAGCAGCATCCACAACTCGAGCAAAAGTCACCCAGAGCCTGTCCCTGTGCAGCTGCATCGTTCCCACCTCATTCCCCCCCTCCCCGGCTCTGCTCCAATGATGTGGGGCTGTCCAGAGGGTGAGGCTCTGCCCTGGGGCCATCCCCTCCCTGCTCGGTAACAAGAGTTCTCTCCTCCCTGAACTCCGGGGTCGGCATTGTTATCCCGGCAGGATCAGCAGCTCCGCACTGCTCAGCCTCTGGAGAGGGCAGGGAAGGGCTGTGGAGCCCGGCTCTGGAAGGATTCCCTCTGGATAAAGCAGAACAAGAGAGCACTCTCAGTTCTCTGGACTTCTGTTACTGGTAGGAAAGCTTGAGAACAGCCAGGATGAGGTTTCACTTGATGACTTTTAATCAAGCTGAGATTTTACTTAGAAAAACCCTTTCCAAAATTAGTTTTGAAACTGATTTGAAAGCATCTTTCTTTCCACTGTGATCCTTAGCCATTTTTCCAAGGCTACCAGAGCTCAAGGAACATTTGGACAATGCTCTCAGGCACTGGGAGATTGTTGGGGTGTCCTGTGCAGGGCCAGGAGCTGGACTTCATGATGGGTCCCTTCCAGCTCCACATATTCTGTGATCCTATGATCATAATGTCAATGGGAAAAAAATATTATTTAGATTGCTCTGGAGCCACTCCATGAGCTTTTTAATGGGGACAAATAACCAAAGATAGAAATGACTCAGTAATTTGCACAGCTCTTGTACGTGTGAGCTATGCCTTGAAGTCTTCTCCTCAGTTTGAAGAGAGCTGTGAAACGGTTCTCAGCAAAGTTGCTGCGTCCAGGAGATCCCAAAAAGCTCTGTCCCAGCTCCCCCTCCTGAGCCCACATGAAGGGACTGCATTTTGACTCCCTGCCAGCCTTTGGGTGTCCATCAGGCCTGCAGGGTTGGGGTGCTGTGAGCACAGGGCCATCCAAATCCCAAAGGGCTGGGTGAACATGGGGATGACCCAGGAATGTCCCAGGAGGGCTGCAGGGAGCCCAGCTCTCCTTCAGCCCATGCTCAGCCCCACAGTGCTCCTGCAGCCATGGAGGAGCCTTGGGACCAAACCACCTCCCACAGGCTGGGACCATCTCATCCCCTGGGATGCCGCATGAAAACGTTGGAGAGGGGAGCTCCTCCTTCTCCATGAACCCAAACAAGCCCAGTGGAGAAGATTTGGGACATACATCCCCATGATTTTTCCCTCTAACTCACCCACCCCTCCTTCCTCTGATTCCAACCCATTTGTTTCAACCTCTGTGATGCAGGGGGTTGGAACTGGAAGATCTTTAAGATCTCTTCCAATCCAAACCATTCTATAATTCCTGGGAAATTGAGACCTTCATGAGCTCAAAAAATGGCAAGGAGATCCAGACAGCATCCAGTCAGAGAACATGGATATAAACCTTAGTACTTGGGGCAAATTCCTGCAAATTTCCAAGGACTGGGATAGGAAAGGCAAAACAAACATTCTGTGCAATGAAGGGAAAAACAGGAGTGAACCTTTCCTGGTGTCAAAGCAAGACAAAAATAAATATGGTGTCAAAGCCTAAAAGCAGCAGCACAATAAAGCCAGCAATAACTCCTGCTCAGTGACACCAGGCAGCCAAGCTCCGCTGGGATAAATGACAGAGAACTTCCTCTGATAAACTAATAAAAGAGATTTCTAGGAGTAATCATTGATTTGACAGGAAGTCAAACAAATCTATCCATCACTGCTGACATGTGTCTACAACCTTGCAGAGCGAGCGGCGTCGGGCGGGAGAGCCGGGGCCAGCTGCCCACAGTGCCTGCAGTGCCACGTGCAGACAGCCAAGGCACCCTGCCACTCACTCCTGCCTCCCCTCTGAGCCTTCTGGAGCCGCTTCTGAAGCCTCCAGACATCAGATGAACCCTGCTTCTCCTCCCACATCCTGCCCCTGCCTGAGGCGCTGTCGCTGTCTCCACCAGAGATAAGGAGAACAGGGCCTGGAGTGGTTCCATCCCACGCCTCTCCTGCTCAGTGGTGGCTGGTGATCTTCCCCAGGCCCTGTACTGGGAGGTCTGTCTGGTCAGGCCTGAGCCAGACTCTGATCTCTGAGGCTCTGTGCACTCCCTGCTCTGGCTGTGGAGTTTTGGCCATGACCTGAATCCCAGCAGAACAAGCCTTGGCCACCTCCTTTGGATCTGGGAAGGTATCAGCAAACAGCAAGCAAGGCAAACCATCTCCCAGTTAAGGAGCCATCCAGTTGGAGCCATCCAGCTGGGCTCTCTGGGAGGGGAGCAATGTGGAGCCCAGCAAGTCCCTGCAGCCCCAGCAGGGTGAGACACTGTCACCTTGCTCAGGCTCTGTGTCACCGAGGTGTGACAGAAGCTCAAGGCACCCCAAAACCAGTCCCCTACCCAGACCAGCTCTGCAAGGACTCCCATCCCCTGTCTGCAGAGGTGCTGAGCCCCTCCAGAAGGGCCTGTTTGACCAGGCACAGCACACACCTGGCCAGCACAGCAGAGCAGGTAGAGGATGGGATTTTGGGATATCCACAGGTTTTCCATTGCCCTCCTATGAGCTCTGCCCTGGCACTCTGCCCAGCAGAGCTTTAAGCAGGAACAGTCTGACTGCTCAAGTGCATGATGCCCCAGGTCTCCCTTGCCATTTGTCTTCTCCTGGAACATCCCAGGAGCCCTGTGAGATCACAGACTGGTTTAGAATGGGAGGGGCCTTAAAGTTCATCTCATTCCACCCCGGCCTTCCACCACACCAGGCTGCTCAGAGCTCCATCCAACCTCTCCTCAAACCCTTCCAGGGATGGAGCATCCCCGTGTTGTCACTGGGCCAGAGAGCACAGTCTTGGGGAAGCCAAAGCCAGGTTTTCCCAGCAGGACCTGGAAGCTGGGGCACAGCTCCCATCTGTGACCTGGGAGCAGAGGCAGCAGGAACACTGCAGGGACAGCACAGCCTGAGTTGATTTGAGCAGCTTGGTTCTCCCCCAGCCCGGGTTAGGATCCCTCCTGCTGAGCTGATGCACTGGGAACCCCAAACCCCCCCTAAAACAAAGTCAAGAGTCCTTTCCTCTTTCCACTCTGGCTTTCTGAGGTTCTTTAAACATCCCCCCACCAGCCCCTCCACGCTGCTCTCCCTGGGCTGTCCTGGGCATCTGTGCTGGCACAGGACACAGCAGCAGCAGGGCTGCAACACTCACTTCACTCAGCACATCAAAAATAAGGGATAAAATCCTGCTTCCAGCTCCTCCCCCAGCTCTGCTGGAGCACACAGCACTAACAGGCTGCCATTAGCAGACGAGGCTGGGCTGGTTTTTTTAATTGTAGGTTTTATTTCTAATTTCAAAAGCAGTGTTTGATCCTGGAGTCGTCAAGGCTCAGATATTTATGACAGACTCAAACCCAACCCAGAGCACACACCTTTCTTCAAAACCACCCTGCTGGTAGACGCCTCTCCTTTTAAACACAGCAAATTTGGAACATTTATACACCATTTCTCAAGCACATGAGGTGATTTGAAGCAAAACATTAAGAGTTTGCAGAAAATTTGCAAGTCACCCTCCTAAAAGAAACAAGTCAACCAAGTGAAACCCCCAAAGCAGCACAATTTTTGAGAGTGTTGCTCTGCCAAACCCCTTTTTATTTCTGTTTTCCTTTAAAAAACAGACAAAACAGCTTGTAATATTTTTATTTTGTTCTAATTGGTAAGAAGAAAAGGAACTGAAAGCTTTCTGGGAAGCTGTGCTGCTAAAGATAAAAGGCATTCTGAGGATTCCCACTGAGCTCTCGGGCACTGCTGACACCAGGTGCCATCTCCACGCTGGGAACTCTCCCATGCTCAGCAAATTTCCCTTTTCCTGCTGGCAAACAGGCTCAGCTGGGCTCTGGGAATGGGATTAATCCGGGTCTGTCACCCTGGATCTCCCATTCCAGGTTTGAGCTCTGAGAGGAATAAAGGAAGGGTAGGGGACATTATGGAAGAACATCCTCCTTGTGGAATTGGAGCCAGCAGAGGTTGTTCCATCCAAAGACCCACCTGTTTCTTGGCTCCCCCATCATTTCTTGTCCTCATCCCACCCAAATCCAGCAGTGAGAAGGAGACTTTGCTCCATGCCTCCCATCCTCATTAATCCAGCAACCTCAGGAAGCAGCTTTGGTGTCCTCCCCCATCCTTCAGAGTGGCTTCCCTGGTTTCCTGGCTCTTTCCCTGCTCCCTGCTGTCAGCACCCTTGGGAAAGCTGTAACCACCTCCACAGCTCCGTGCTGGGACCACAAATGGTTCTGATCCAGAAACTCCAAAACTACTGCAATCCCTGCATCCTGGACTCATCAGTCAAAAAGCACTTGGGAAATCTACGGAAAAGGACTGTTCACACTCCCTGAGTGCAGAGGGGAATGGATAAACCATTCTGGTGCCAAGGGAAATGGGTGATCCAAAGACCCCTGTGCTCAGCACGGCCACCAGACACGAAGGAAGGAACTTCCCAGGAACGCTGCACCCCTGCCAAGGAGCAGTGATTGAAATCCCCAGCAGGCAGAGGAGCTGGAAACTCCAGATGCTGCTGGAACAACAGCTGATCCCTGAACTGCAGTGAAGATTTCCCAACACCTTGCCACGTTTGGGGATCAATCCCCCTGACACCAGGGGGCTGCCAAGATGCAAAGTGCAACGGCAGCAGGTGACAGCAGGATATGGAGAAAGGAAATGCAAATATTTGGGAGAGCAGAAATGAAAAAAATTTGGAAGATAGGAGAGAGGAAAAGGCTGTTTGAGGCTTGGAACCTCCAGGCTACCCGGCACAGAAATGCACATTAACAGGGGACTTTGGGCAGCCACCTGGCAGCGGGGCTGGCAGGACCTGACACCTCGGATAAACACAGTTTGGAGGTGGATGGGAAAGTCCTGGTGCCTGGCTGGAAGGAAAAAGAAAAGTGCAAATCCACATCCCAGCCCTGCTCAGGGGGAGAGGTGAGAGACAGAGAGCAAAGAAGAGAGAATCTCCCGAAATTAGGTGCTAATTCCCTGGAACAGTGGTTGGCTCATTCCCAGGGCACAGGAAACCCCCCCCAGGGATGGCTCTGTTCCTCTGAGCCACTGCAAGGCAGGAATTGGCTCCCAAAGGAAGGTGCTGCTGGCACGGGTGCCCAAGTGGCTGTTCCGCGTGAGGGAGGGGAGCAGGCTGAGGTCCTAATTGGCACGGAGGGAAGGAGGGGGATTGCCGGAGTTCTGGGTTCCTCCTCCACTGTTCTGAAATCGGGAAATGCCAAATGTTGATATCCTCCATAAATATCTATTTAAAACCACTGCTTCCCCCAGCGTTCCCACCGCCTCCCCTCCCACCCCTGCCCACGGATGAGCACAAACCCTGGCTCAGCACAAAACCCAGCCCAGTTCAGGAACTGACCTTCAGCTTGGCTGGTGTCATCTCCTCGGTGCTCTCTGTGCTTCCTCCCCGTGGAAGTGAGCAAGCACCCCGAGGAAATGTTCTGAGGAGCCATGTGCAGGAAAGGGCAGCCAACCTCCCACTCCCAAAATCCTGATACTCAGTGTGCATTCAGAACCAAAAAAAAAAGGTGTTGGAAAGGTCTCTACACACGCTCACCAAACCCAGAAAATGCAGCTCCCAAATGCCAGGAATTACTATCAATGTTCCTTTGGTTAATGTTAAAATTGGGATATTGGATGCAGGAGGGGTTTGAGCATCTTGATGTTGAATTTACAACTCAGAGAACCACTTGTAAGATCTCTCTGCTGACTAAAATCCCTCTCTCTCCACACCTAAGTGCCTCCAGCCGTGCCAAGGTCTAATGAAAACTCGGAATTTCTTTGTAAGGAGCTACAGGAAGCCATCAGCAATGGGGCAAACTGTGGGACTCTTGTTTCCAGCTGAATGGGAAACAGAAAGAAGGTCTCCAAAAGGAGTCCATACACACAGAAGGGTGATCCCAGAAGGGAGGGGGCTGTATCCCACCAAGGGACACCAAGAAGTCTCCCGTGGGGAGAGGGATCAAGGCGGAAAACCAGCAGAGAAATGGAAATGGTTCCCCCAGAAATCAGGAGTGAGGGGAAGGTATCAGGATGAGAGTGTCCCAGCTGGAATCCTCACCCCATTCCTGCAGCATTCATTCTCTTCTTTAGCAGGAGGGAGATGTTAATGAAACCAAGAGACTCCAAAGCTGTCTCCAAAGGCAATCCGTGCCAAGGAAAAGCTGCAGGAAGCAGAGAGGGAGTGAGTGTGGCATTTCCCAGTGGAACTCTGTAGAGAGCAGCAGCCAAGGAAAGGCTTTCAGTGCCTGGCAGGAGAGGATGAGGAGTCTGTTAGCACAATGCCTCTCAACAGGAACTCTGGCCTCTCCCAAAATCACAGTCTGGGAGCCAAGGTTGAGTTCTGGATTTTCATTTCACTTTGGTGAGGTGTGGATTAGCTCTTTAATATTGAAATATTGGGATTAATGTCTCGTACAAAGGGAAACCACCAGAAGCTGGCTGGGTTTTCACTCACCAATTCTCCCTCAAATCCTGAGCTTTGCAGAAGAGCTTCACCCTCCAGGGCAGCCAGTGAGCTGCCACAGGGATCCAATGGGAGATGCATCCCCAGGAGCAAAAGAGATCATTTCTCCACCTCAGCTGGCACCTGTGGTGCCTGCCAGGATTTCCAGCTGGAAACATCATGCTCTCAAGGTAATTGAGGACATCTGATTACTTGTCACCACCATCAGAGGCGTTCCCATCCTCAGAATCCTTTCCTCAAAATGTTTTTGTAAAGGCTTCATTTGCCTTGGCTCAATAAAGCCACATATTTAAGCAGAGTAATTTAGATATTGATTCTGGTAACATTTAATCGGGGTAATTTTGGCAGGTGGAATATTTTGGCTGGAAGGAAATGCTTTACTTGCAGAACAAACTTCCAGCAGTCAAAAAGAAACGCTCTCCAGAGCTCCACTGGGCTGTACCTGAATATCCCACACGAAAATGTGCTCAGATCTGTGTGTGATTCTGTGATTTACAGCAGCAAAACTACTCAGTTCCACCCTCTTGCCGTGACAAATGGGACCAGAACCATCTCCTGACTCAGGGAATTCCTTTACAACCTCAGCTCATCCCTCACAGCTTCAGCTCCACTTGTGGCTCCTCACCAGGATCCTGCTGCTGCTGTGGGATGCATGTGGCTCATCAAGATCTGGTGCTGCCCTTTTCCAGAAGTCTTTTCACTCCCTGGAACCTCGCCTCCTTGGAATGCAGAGGGTCCCCCAAACCTCCCTTGGTTCTCCCACCTTTCCCCAGGGATTGTCTCCCCCTGAGCATCCTTTGTGGAGCTGTGGTTGTTCCAGCAGATAGCAAAGAGAAGCTATTTTCTGATAGCAAAGATAGTTTATCTCCCTCGACAGATTTCAAGGCAGCTTTAAAACTCCCAACAAAATGCTGGATTTCCCCCCCATTCCAGCCCTGATGGCGGAGGAGAGATAAGAGACATCAGAGTTATTAACCTGAAAATGGGACAGAACTGGGGAGACAGAACCCAAAGCCCATTAAAATTCTCCTTGTCCCCCAGGGGTCACGAGAATGAAGTGGAACATTTTAATGATGCCGTGCTGGGAGTGCAGCTCCCTCCCTCCTGACACCCTCACAGCCACACCCCAGACACACAGATGAGCCCTGGCAAGACAAAGAATGCCAGGCTTCCCATCCCAAGAGGATTCTTCCCTGTGCCTGACCCTGGCAGCCAGCCAGGGCTCTGGCAGGAGCTCTGCCACAAATCACACCTAAATGGTTCTCTGAGCGTGCTGAAGTGGAGAACATCCTTTCTCTGAAGCACTCTGGCCTGTATTGGAAGGGAGATAATTCTTCAGGCATCAATTCACCCTCCCTGGGAACACAGAGGCCGTTTTCCAAAGTAATTCCAGATTTCCAAGGCCCTCCTTTAGCACAACAGTGCCTTGAACAAGGAAGAGCAGACAGTGGACAGGAGCGGTGCCTCTCCCAGCCCTTTCTGCTTCCTAATGAAAATCCACTGTGAAAATTCCTTGCCCTGGGGGAGGACATGCCTAAAAATCTTCTGGGAAAGGGGAATTCAGGTCTCAGCTCTCCAATATCTCAGGAATATTTAGAATTTAGTCTAACCTGCCTCTTTAGCTGTGGAAGGTGAGATGCTGGGGGGAAGAAGGGCGAGGGAGGCAAACCCAAATCCCCTTCTGGCCTCGAGGCGCTCACAGTTCCTGATTCCAAAAGCTGAGCATTTCCTTTCTGACTGGAACTGGAGCAAAATCAAAGACCAGGAAAAACTTAAATACTTGCAGGGTCTGATACCACGATGAACGTGGTCCCAGCTGGGGGAGAGGCAGGAACAATAACCTGGAGACAGAGGGATCAATGCTCCAGCAGAATCAGTTGCTGCTGCCTCCATTACCATAAGTAGGACAGACAGCTCTGAAGGTTAATAATGTTTAGCTGCACAAAAGAAGCTATGAAAGAACTGGAAACAGATTTCAGAAAGATGCAGTGGCACATTGGGTCTGCACACATGTAAAACCTGCTGGAGGTTTATTTTAATATTACAGAGTGTTATTGGGACTCTAACATGAGCTTAAGGATGGTTCAGGTTACCCTGGATTTCTAACCTTGAGGTTAATTGACAATTGTCATTGAGAATGTCTCCACTAATTGGTAAGCTTGATTAGACTTAAAAATGTTGGCACTATGTCTCCATATTTGGGTAAAAAAAAGGCTTCCCAGACTCATAACATACAATCAAGTGAAGTGAAATGACCTTTCTGCACCACTTTGATTGCTGTGCTTTATAAGCTGAATTTGATCTTTTTTTTTTTTTTTTTTTCTCCTTCAATATCCCAATGTCCTGGGTTTGTTGTGTGTGTTTTTGTGGGTTTTTTTTTTCCCCTCAGCCAGCCTCAATCTTTGCATTGTGTTTATTTCATAACATGAATTAGGAAAGAGACCTGAGCTCTGTTGCCAGCTCAGATTTGTGCAGATTTCCAGAGGCCAGGCTGGAAAAGAGGAGATGCCCGGCCCAGGGCTCTCCAGGCCCAGCTCTGCTAGGCCAGGCCTTGGTGGATTTTCACTGTTTGTTTTCACTCACTCTCCTGTTTGCTTTTCCAGCAGGTATCAGATCTCCTGTTTGGATAACTCCAGCACAAGCTGGCACTGATCTCAGCAGAAGCTTTTGAGTCCTGGGATCATCAAAACACCAACAAATCCAGAATGTGCTGAAAATCACTCAGCTGCCTCAGTTTTGCATTAATACAGATCCAGTTAATGAAAAAAGGGGAAGCAAGCACGGAGCTGGGGCTGGTTCCTCTATACATTATTCAGCCTGGCACTGCCACACTGCCTTGGCTGGGCTAAACATTTAATTACAGATTCATTTGCTTTTTGGGTTCCCTGATGACATTTAATCCTTTCAGCTGTAATAAATGACTCCGGAGCTGGGTGCTCTTTAACCAAAGCACAAGGTTTTTTTTTTCATAACCTCTTTTTTATTGGAACATTTGGGGCTGGCTGACTTTTTTTTAATCAAAGCTCGGGGTCGGATTGCTTGGCTGGCATCAACAGCCCTGCATTGACAATGGCAGAGTTATGCTCATTGAATATTCTGCCTTCATCCCGTGCCTTGGAGAAATCCAAAGAATGGCTCTGTTCTTGCCAAGCCCCTTTTTACCAGCAAAGAGAGAAGACTTTCCTCACTTCTCTTCCCCTCCAACCCTTGCCCACCAGGACTGGCTTTTATTTTCCCACGCTCTGTCATCTCCACTTGTGGAAAGCACCAAAAGTAAATATTTCACTCCCTTACTCCTTTTTTTTTTCTTTTTTTTTTTTTTTCTGGACAACAGCTGAAACCCAGCCAGACTTGTACGATTGGATTATCCTCATCCAAGGATACAGACATTTATCATTTGCTGACTCCTAAAGTCAGGCAAGTTGTGCAGAGCTCTGTGCAGAGCTCTTTGAGTCACTCAGGGGAGTGAATGGGGAGTGACAACGACAGAGATAAATTTGGGGCTCTTTCCAGATGCTGCCTGTGAATGGACATTCCCAGCACAGTGCAGCTCCCTGGCTCTCTCCCAGCAATTCCTCCAGGGTTTGGGACACACACAGATGCACAAATCCTGTAGTGGGACACAGTCCTGGGAAGGTTTGGGTTGGAGGGACCTTAAAGCTCTTTCTATTCCAGCCCCTGCTGTGGGCAGGGACACCTTCTGCTATCCCAGGGTGCTCCAAGCCCTGTCCAACCTGGCCTTGGACACTTCCAGGGATCCAGGGGCAGCCCCAGCTGCTCTGGGCACCCTGTGCCAGGGCCTCACCACCCTCTGCAGGGAAGGATGTCTCCCTATTATACAACCTAAATCTTGGGCAGGGCATGCTCTTCCCATGGGATTCTGATGATAAACTCCCACTCTTTCAGTTTAAAGGCATTCCCCCTCGTCTCAGCACTGTCTGTGTAAAAAGTCATTCTCCCTCTTTTTTATGAACTCCCTGGAAGTACTGAAAGGTCACAAATTGGATTTGACCTCCTCACTCCTGTTGGGTCGTTGGGCAATGCCAAGGCTGCAGAAGCACTCCTGGAAAAGTGGAACATGGATGAGCTGAGAAATTGATGTGAGGGGGTTGGAGATTGCAAAGGCACAGCCAGGGGAGAAAATCCTGCTCCAGCTTCTGATCTCATCCCAGCAGGAACATCCAGCAGGGACAGGGGCACAAGCAGTAGGTGTCAGTTGGAACAAAGTGGTGTTTGAGGTCCCTTCCAACCCAAAGCATTCCAGGATTCACCCACTGGCACAGGGCTGAGCCCTCAGTGCCTGGATCTGAGCTCCTGCACAGAGTTTATCCTCTAAATCCTTTGGGAAGGGCACGCCCTGCCCAAGGGCAAGCAGTGCCAAGGGAAACCAAGGATGACTCCTGGATGGCAAACACTGCTCAGAGTACCCCAAACACCCTTTGGTTCCTCTCCCCCTGTCCTTGTGCCTGCTGGCACCTCCAGCTCTCTGCTTTGTTTCTGTTTATTCCAGGCTTTTCCTCTCCAATCCACAGCAGCATGGCAGTACCTGGCTTTCCAGGCAGGTGACAGGGACAAAGGACACCATCCACGCTTCCCAGGAAAGGGATTTATCCTGCAGAAACTCCTTCCCCGCTGTCTGTACAACTGCTGGTCCATCTGAGCAGCAGATTCCTACCTCTAGGAACTAAAATCTCCCCCAGACTGACAGAAGGCTCGGAGATAATTAAATACTGAGAAATCCTGGGAAAAAAAATATGGTGGGGATGGGGAAGAGACAGAGCCAAATGAGTGCCTTGGCTGTCATGTGAGCTGAGAAAACTCCTGCTCCACGTGGCAACCCGTGAGTGCCAAGAGTGAAAGGACAGGGGGGAAGGGGACAGGGACACCCTGGCTCTGTGGGAAGAGATAATATTATGAAGGGGGAGGCAGAGGTCAGGAAAGTGGGATACAAATCCAGGGGCTCATTAGTTCTGCTGCTTATGGAACAACTGCCTGGAATCACCTTCATTGCTGGCTGCTGAAACAGCAAAGTTTAGCTCAAAATGTCACAAACCTCCCCAACAGCCGGGGAAAGCAAAACACCTTTTTAACAAGCAGCAAGGCAGGGAAAGGGCCCAAAAAGCAGGAACAGTGTCCTTCACCAAGAGCTGGGAAAACGAGCAAGGGCAGAGTGTGACCACTCCATGTTCAGGGGCTCTGCCAATTTCGGGGACGTGTTCAACACCCTGCAGTTGTGACCTGGGGCCACCACCCTGCAGTGCCTCCAGCTCAGAACCTCAGACAGAACCTGGCCCTGGCCCAGCTGCTGGTACAAACCCAAAATTGCCCAAATTACTCAAGCTACAAACACAGAGATGCTCAACACGGAATATGAGCTCTGGGGGGATCAAAATTAAGGACAGAACAATGAGATGAGGCAGCCTGCCCTTTGTGAAGGAGAAGATAGGAAAGAATCAACATTCCAGGTCCCACCATTCCATGTGCCACAAATGTTTGGCACACTCACTCCCAATACATCATAGAATCATGGAATAGTTTGGGTTGGGAGGGACTTTAAACCTCATCCCATCCTATGGGCAGGGACACCTTCCACTATCCCAGGTTGCTCCAAGCCCCATCCAACCTGGCCTTGGACACTTCCAGGGATCCAGGGGCAGCCACAGCTTCTCTGGGCAACCTGTGCCAGGGCCTCACCTCCCTCACAGCGGGGGAATCCTTCCCAATATTCCATCTAGCCCTGCTCTCTGGAAGTGAGAAGCCATTCCCCCTTGTCCTGCCACTCCATCCCTTGGAAAGAGTCTCTCTCCATGTTTCCTGTTGGCTCCTTCAGGCACTGGAAGGCCACAATTAGACCACCCCAAAGCTTCTCCTCTCCAGGCTGAACAATCCCAGCTCTGCCAGCCTTTCCTCCCAGCAGAGCTGCTCCATCCCTCTGATCATCCTGGTGCCTCCTCTGGACTCAGTCCAACAGCTGAGTTGTACTTTGAGAACAGCTTTCTCCTCTGCCAATCCTCCTACTCTTCTCTGCCATTTCCCAGTTTTCCCGTTTTGACCCTCACTGGTTTCTCCTCCCTGTCTCCCTGTGAACTTTTGGGCAATAAATATTCCTGGCTGCTCCTTCTCCTTCCTGGTCCCCAAATCACCCAAGAGCTGCGTCTGTCAGCTGAGCAGCATCTCCCAGCCCCCTGCCAGGGCTGACACAGCCTGTTCCCACTGACAGGGAGTGTCTGGCAGCTCCCTGGGAGCCACCTGCCTGTGCAAACAGCCCAGCAACCAAAGCATTCCCTGCTCCCTGCACAGTCCATGCACTGGAGAGGGCCACCAGTTGGAATCACTGTGAGCACAGAAATGAGGGTGTGTGGGATTCACAAACCCTGGCCTGGTCCAGGTCAGGGGGACAAGGCTGTCCTTCCCACCAGGAGTCCCTTCTCTTGCAGCTCTCAGCCAGCACCAGGATCATCCCATCCTGACCAGGATGAAGCTGCTGCTTTGAGATATGTCTGGGTGGTTTCTCCCTTTCTCCATGCAGCTTTCCCAGCCAACCTCAGAGACCAGCTGGAGACAACTCCCCACCTTGGGAGGGTGTCACCCTGTTCTTCTCTGTTTTCCTAAAGCCTTCTGATTTTGCATTTTTGCAATGGAGTTTCTCATGCACTTTCATGTAAATAATGATTGTTTTGCATTCTTCTCATAAGGAGGAGACTGTTGATGGACTGTTGGTTTTACCAGTGTGGTTGGAGAGGACAATTTTCTTCCTCCAATCCATGATCACTGTTGGAATTCTATAAATGTCGAAGTCTGTAAATAAACTGCTCCTTTTTTGCCTTGGACATCTCAGTGCATGAGCTGTTGTTCTTTTGTGTCAAATTGCAACAGGAGGGCTTGAGGGACCTTTGTGTGCCACCCTGGGCTTCATGTGCTGGCTGACAGGGAGAAAGCACCAGGGACATCAAGCACAGCAGCTGGATAACTTTTGGAGGGGACTGCTCAGGAAGCTGCAGGATCTGCTGTGGAACAAACCCTCTGGGGAGCTTTGACAGGAGCACCCCCCTCTTTCCAGCAGTGCCCTGGGGGCCTGTGGAAAATCCCATCCCTGCAGCAGCTCCAAGGTTGGATTCAGCGTGTGCTGCTTGTTTGGCTCCATCACCTGGGTGGCCATGGCAGCAGCAGGAGCCATCTGTCCCTCTTCAGAGGGAAATCCAAAGGTGCTTCTTTCCCAAGGAACTGCATCCCAAAGACAGCATCTCGGTTTTCCTGGGATTAGGAATGAACCCTTGTGTCAGGTTGAAGGAAATGGAATAGCAATATCTGCTAAATCCCAGCTGGAATAGCAATATCTGCTAAATCCCAGCTAGACTGAGATTTTTTGTTAACTCCTGAAATGCTGTTTGGGTCAGCTCCCCCTGGGGTTCTCCTGCCACAACACCCACCCCCAAATCACAGACAGAATTTGGCTCGGGCAGGTGCTGCACCAGCATCTCCCATGGGCTCCCCAGTACAGGTTCAGACAGAGGGACCAAACCCTGCTGCTCTCTGCTGTCAATCCTTCCACCTCCTCTGGCACAGGCCACTTGGGTTTTGTTAATCCTAGGCCTGGGCCTGAGCAAGGGCTAAACACAGCAGCCCCAGTCCAGCCTCTGCCTCAGCATCCACCCACCACCCCGGTGGAAAAGAGAGCAGTGAATCAACCAACCCCCACGTGTTTGTCAGGTCTTCCCTGTCACTTCCCTCTTGACATTTCCATAATCCTGCTGTGCCTGCAATTAAGAACTTCAACAAAACGCCCGCTGCTCTCCTCCTCCTCCGCAGCGCCGAGTAACAAAGCTGCACAGGCACCAGCTCCTGCTGAAACCAAACGAGCAAAATGAGCAGCCCAGGTCAGAGGCTTTTTCACAGCTGCCGAGGGATGTGAGAGATAAAAGGCCAGGGGTGTCAGAATTTCCTCCTGGGGTTGTGCAAGTGCAGCACGCAGCCCCATTACGTATTTATTTATGGGGAGCTGCTCTGATAGCATCTGTCAGAGCTCACTGCCAGGAAAAACCACGCTCAGCCCTGCTGCCTCCCAGGCAGCACCAGGAGCTGCCTTTGGATCTGCTGTTCCTGGAGGAAGCCAGGGCCCTGCAGGAGCCTCAGCTGCCTGAAGAGCCCTCACTCCTTGGGTTCAGGGACACAGAAGGCTCCAGCCTATTCCAGTGCCTGTTCTTTTCCTCGAGTCAAACGCAGAGGGAGGGA
The DNA here is from genome assembly GCA_017589585.1 of Phylloscopus whistleri. Lineage (NCBI taxonomy): Eukaryota > Metazoa > Chordata > Aves > Passeriformes > Phylloscopidae > Phylloscopus > Phylloscopus whistleri. The sequence goes on from JADMLD010000044.1 coordinate 1,611,720, forward strand.
TGAAGAGCAGTGTCCGGATTTTCACCCCAAGGTAAGGCCTCCCCATGGCTTCTGCCAAAAGAGATGTCCTCCAGTCCAACACATGCCTCATGGAAAGGGTTTCAGGCATCACAAGGGACTGGGGGAGTGCCCATCCCTGGAGGTGTCCAAGGAAGGCCTGGATGTGGCACTTGGTGCTCTGGGCTGGGGACAAGGTGGGGATGGGGCACAGGCTGGGCTCTGGAGACTCTTCAACCTCAGTGGTCCTGGGATCCCACAGTCTGGGTCAAATGCACTTGGCCCACTTGGGGAGGGTCTCCCTTAGCCCTGGATCAGCTTGGGAAGGGCTTGTGGAGCCCATGGGATGCCCAGCATCAGTGGCACTCAGATGTTCAAACCCAGGCACACCCAAATGTCCGACACCACTCACGGCATAACTGGTCCTGCACAGGAACCAGATCTCATCGTTCCCCTCCCCAAACCACCTCACTCGTCCTTCTGAGCGACCTAAACACCACTCCAGGAGCCCTGACTGTCCTTCCTCACCTGGTTTCCTGCAGGAATGATTATTTCTGCCTGTTTGCCATCCTCTAATTCCTCAAATCCCCCCTGGTTCTGACTGCTCACTGTAATTGTGTCACATGCACATCTCGCCAGCTTAATTCCATACTGATAAATGTCTTAACTTCAGATAATGAGTGGGGAGAGCCAGGACCAATAACTGCTCATTATTTCCCCATTATTTTCGCTTTGGTGCTGTGTAAATTAACTGAGGAGCTCTGCACTCCCCTATTTTGACAATTCAATGGCAGCAGCCATTTCAGCAGTTGCTTTAACAATTCTAATTTGCCAGGTTTATTTCCAAGAAGTTCTGCCACCAGCAATTTGTCTATTTGCTCACACACCCTTTGGCATTCCTTCTGCAAGGCTCTGCCTGCACATCCCGCTCCAGAGGCTCCGGACTTTGCCAGTTTCCACCCTGTGATCCTCATTCTGCAGAACACAAAGGAATCATGATTAAAGAGAAATCCAAAAAATTACAACTGCAAACTAAAAAGACCAAGCGAAATCTTTGAATGGGTCCTTTCTGCAGAGGATTAAAGGAGAAAAAGGAGTCTCGTGTCTCACTCAATTATTTCTTATCTGTTTCGAGGCTGCAATATGGGTTTGGATAATTTGTCAGAGTGGGATGAGCATATCCATTATTTATGTATTTATCAGTTTTGGAGAGTTACCTGATGGCCACTCTGTTCTCTGGAGCTGCCAATCAGCTGAGCTCGGCAACAGCTGCAGCAAAGAATCATGGAATATCCTCAGTGGGAAGGACACACAGGGATCGTGGAGTGTCACCCCTGGTCCTGCACAGGCACCCCAACAATCCCACCCTGTGCATCCCTGAGAGCACTGTCCAAACTCTCCTGGAGCTCTGGCAGCCTTGGGGTTGTGCCCATTCCCTGGGGAGCCTGGGCAGTGCCCCACCACCCTCTGAGGAAAGAACCTTTTCCTGATATCCAACCTAAACCCTTCCTGACACAGCTCCAGCAGTTCCCTGGGGTCCTGGGATCAAGCCCCCCACGCTGGGAACAGCAGCTGTGGTACAGCCTCACACAGATGAACAATCCCAGAAATGGACCATCCTTAGGAGCTGCTGACAGACTCACACACCAAAAAGGTTCTGCTAGAAAAGCCTCAGGGCCAACACTCGGGGTTGAACTCAACACTCCCCAGTGCAGGAACAAAACACAAATACAAACAGAAATAATACAAAGCAAAGGAGATTTCACACCTTGGAAAGGCAGAGGCCTGTGAAAGTGCATGTTTATGGCTGCCATAGAGAACTGGAGCACCTCCCCTGTGGAGACAGGCTGGGAGAGCTGGGGCTGCTCAGCCTGGAGAAGGAAAGGTTGTGTGGAGACCTCAGAGCCACTTGCAATGTCTGCAGGAGCTACAGGGAAGCTGGACAGGGACTTTCCATCAGGAACTGGAGTGCCAGGAGAAGGGGGATCAAACTGAAAGAGAGGAAATTCAGCTTAGATATTGGGAAGAAATTCATGGCTATGATGGAGGTGAGGCCCTGGCACAGGTTGCCCAGAGAAGCTGTGGCTGCCCCTGGATCTGTGGCAGTGTCCAAGGCCAGGCTGGACAGGGCTGGGAGCAGCCTGGGATAGTGGAAGGTGCCCCTGCCCATGGCAGGGGGTGGGTCTGGATGGGCTTTAAGGTTCCTTCCAACCCAAACCATTCCCTGAGTCTGCATTTTCCATCAGGAGCATTTGGTGCTGCTGCAAAGGGTGGCAGGAGCAACACCTCAGGACAATAAACAGCAATTAGTGAGTTGTGCAATCAGAGTGCTCAGACACAGGCCAGCAGCCCCCAGTGCATCCCAGACCACTCCACCCTGCAGCCAACGGGGTCGATGTCTCTGCTCTAGCAGCTCCAGCTGCACCCTGACCACCAGCCTTCTCCTGCTGCAACCAGGGATGTCAGACAGCTCCCAGTGCACACACACAGCCACAGATTTCCAAACCCAGTCACAACCAAACCAGGGACAGGTTCAGGATCTTGTCATTCCCCTCAGCAGGAGGGGAAAAAGAAATATCTAAAAAAGGAGTGCTGTCACCCAGGCATTTTGAGCTGAGAGGTCACAAAGCCAATCACTCTGCCCTACCCAGGACCTGCTGGATGAGGAGTCCAGCAGCCAAACAATACATTTTTTTTTCCTTGATTGATTTGCACATTGTGGAAGTTGGGAGGGAGAAGAAGAGAGCAAAGGCAAAGCTATTCTGCCTTGACTACAATATCTGCTTCCACAAAATTGAAAACGTCTTTTTGGAGCGCTTCTGAACGTCTCAAAAATCAAGTTAAGGAAAGGTCTGAAATGAAAAGTCAGCTCAACAGAAAAGAAGCAAAAAGAGTTTGCAGAAATGTCAGCAGAAAGTACTTGTCTTTTTTTCCCCAGGGGTTTTTGTTCTAAAACAATCTGGTCAAATCACTCCAGAGTCACGATTAGCATCAGTGTTAGCAAATCTTCATTCTCTGCAAAAACAAATCAAATGCATTAAAATGCCTGCGAGCACAGTTCTTGTGGGAGAAGGAGGGCCCAGCTCTGGACTGGGAGAAAACACGCTTAGATTGGAAATTAAGAAGGAATTCTTTACCCAGAGGGTGGGCAGGCCCTGGCACAGGGTGCCCAGAGAAGCTGTGGCTGCCCCTGGATCCCTGGAAGTGTCCAAGGCCAGGTTGGACAGGGCTGGGAGCAGCCTGGGACACAGGAAGGTGTCCCTGTCCATGGCAGGGGTGGAGCTGGATGGACTTTAAGGTCCCTTCCCACCCAAACCATTCCACAACTCCAAGTTTCCTTCAACACCTCAAATGCAGGTGCTGTGGCTTTGCAGGGCCCCCTCCCTGGGCTGGTGGAGCTGAGCAGGGGGCAGGAAGCGCAGGAATGAGGATTCACAAGATTCTCCCTGCCACTGTTCAGTGCTCCACAGACCCTGTGGCACAGCAGGAGCTCCAGGGCAGCACTGCCCCTCATTCCCAATGGGATCTTGGCAAGGGAGTCTGTGAATCCCTAATTCCTGAGCACCTGGTTTGCACAATTCACCATGGTGTGAACTCCTACCACAGCCACTGCTGGCACCCCAAACAGCCTGTGCTGAAGGGACACTTCTGTCCCCGGTGGCACAGGAGCCAGCAGCAGAGCCATGCCTTGGATACATCCCACCTGGGAGACCATTAGCAGTAATTAACGTAATTAAACCCTGCCACTGACCTGAGCACTTCGGCTTTGCACCACTTCTGGACTTCAAGGGCTCACCTGACAACAAGGGAACAAAGGACAGGACAAGAGGAAATGGCCTCAAGGTGCACCAGGGAAGGTTTAGGGTGGATATTAGGGACAATCTCTTCACTGAGGGGCTGTCCAGCCCTGGTACTGCTGACCAGGGCAGTGCTGGAGTCCCCATCTCTGGAGGGGTTTCACAGACATTTGGACGTGGCACTCAGGGACATGGGTGGCCTTGGCTGTGCTGGGTCAATGGTCTTGAAGGTCTTTTCCAACCTAAATGATTTTAAGATTGTCTAAGGTGACAGAGCTCCCCAGAGGTGTAAGCCCAGGGCCCTCCCAGGTGGTCTCTCACTGCCCCGTACCCACCAGTCTGGGCACTTCAGCTGGGTCTCACAGGGCCTCCTGCAGGAGCCAGCAGCTCTCCCAGTCCGTTTTTCCTTCTCATTTGGTGGTGGCAACCATCTGCCAGTGGGATGGGGCAGATGACAGACATTCCCTGCACTGGATGTCACCAGCTGGAGCTCATCTCATCCTGAGACAAGCCCAAAAATTCATGCAAGACATCACTCTGAAGAAGCTGCCTCGGGTCAGGACAGAGACACAAACAGCAGAGCTGCTGCTTCTGGAGAATTCCTGCAGCATTTCGCTCCAACCACCTTCCAAAACCCATCTGCACACTGGAGCTCCTCACATGCAGTGCAGCTCTCCCAAGAATCATGGAATGGTCTGGGTTGGAAGGGACCTTAAAGCCCATCCAATTCCAACTCCTGCCATGGGCAGGGACACCTTCCACTGTGTCTCAGGTTGCTCCAAGCCCCATCCAACCTGGCCTGGAACAATTCCAGGGATCCAGGGGCAGCCACAGCTTCTCTGGGCAGCCTGTGCCAGGGCCTCACCACCCTCACAGGGAAGAATTTCTTCCCAATATCCCATCTAACCCTGCCCTCTGGCAGTGGGAAACCATTCCTCTTGTTTGGGCACTCCATCCCTTGGAAATTTTGTTGCTCTCCATGTTTCCTGTTGGCTCCTTCAGGTACTGGAAGGACACAGTGAGGTCACCCCAGAGCTTCCCCAGGCTGAACAGCCCAGCTCTCCCAGCCCTTCCTCCCAGCAGAGCTGCTCCATCCCTCTGATCACCCTGGTGCCTCCTCTGGACTTTCTCCAGCAGCTCCACGTCCTCCCTGTGCCAGGCCCAGGGCTGGGGCAGCTCTGCAGATGGGGTCTGACCTGAGCACAGGGGCAGAGGGGCACAATCCCAATCCCTTTCCTGCTGCCCACGCTGGGGGATCAGCCCAGCCCAGGGCTGGACTGGAGGTGGCTCTGGGAGTGACAGCACTGAGCAGTTCCAGGGCTGCAGGGAGCAGCACGGAAATGATCAAAGTGACACTTGCAGGTAAATACTGGGGTCATCCCACCCAGGGCATGCACAGGACCAGCAGCCAGAGCCAGGAGATGAGGGAAGAGATGCCTCTGTCAGCCACGAAGTTCACGGACTGAGCATTCAAACCCCCGCAGCTCCAGGGCTGCATCCCTGCCTGGAATAATGATAACGCCCGGGAACGACTGCTGCCTTCGGTTCCCGCTATCGTGGAAGAACAGTTCCTGCTATCACAGCGAAGCACAGAGGGAACGAGAGGAGGACAGAAAAAAAAAAAAAAAATACACTCCCGAAAGCACAAAAAGCCGGAATCCGCTCAATTCAGGGCTCGGAAGAACCCAACCCAACCAATCACCGCACACAAATGTGATTACCGGGGTCTGTCTGGCGCTGCGTGATGCTGAAAGGCTTTTCCTCCCCTCCCCTCTCTCCAAGGATCCGAATTCCTCTTGAGGAGGAGGGGGAGGGAGGGAGGGGGAAGCGCAGAGTGTCCGCACATCGCGGCGGCGAGGCGCTGGCAGCTGTGTGTTAGCGGCGGGCGGCTTTGGCAGGGGCTCGGCGGTGCGCAGGCAGCTGCCGCAGCATCCCCGGCTGCCGCGGGGAAGGAAAGGATGCTGCTGCCACCTGCAGCCCGCTCCTCCGGGCACGGCTCCCTGCCCGAGCCGGCTCGGACGAACCTGGTGTCATCCCTGCCTGTCGGGGTTCCCAGGGAGGCAGGATGCTGCTGCTCCCACGGTGTCGCTTTCGACATAAAGAACTCACACCCACACCTTGCGATGTCCCAGGCGGAAAAGAGAGAGGTTTATTTACAGAATCAACATTTATCGAACTCCAGCAGTGATCATGGATTGGAGGAAGAAAATCTTCTTCTCCAACCACACTGGACCACGCAACAGTCCATCTACAGTCTCTTCCTTATGAAAAGAATGTAAACATCGCTAGATTTTACAATAACAAATGGCTTGTTTATACGAAAGTGTATCTGACTCCAAAACACAGAAGGCTAAAAATAAGACTTTTACAAACTCCTTAAAGGGGACAGAGGAGAAGGGCAAAAAACCCAGACAACACCACGGCATGGGCCATCCTCGGGTACAAAACGGTGCCAAGCACGCCCTGCCCTGCACGACCCTCCGAGCTGACAGCAAGTCCGGCAAATACCTGGTTTAGAAAGAGGTGACAAAAACCTTCGGAGAGAACAATGGAGGTAGAGGTCACGCGTCAGCGTACTGGCTTTATTCTGGTGCCACCCCAAAAAAAACCCCCAAAGAGCTTTCCCAGAGCAGCTGTGGCTGCCCCTGGATCCCTGAAGTGTCCAAGGCCAGGTTGGACAGGGCTTGGAGCAACCTGGGAACAGTGGAAGGTGTCTCTTCCATGGAATGAGATGAGCTTTAAAGTCCTGTCCAACCCAAACCATCCATGATTCTGTGATCCAACAAAAGCCTCCATGTGCAAATCCAGGAGCTCCAGCAGCAGTGTGCAAAGGGGTTTTTTTTACAGCAGGGAACACTGAGGTTTGTGCAAAGGGGGTGATTGGAATCTGAGATGTGCAATTAATACTGGAGCACAGATTGGGTTGCTGGCAGCTCTCCCAAAGCCCGAGGTAACGTCAAGCATCTCCTCCTCTATAAAAAGACAGAACTTAATCTCAAAGGACTCTGGATGTTCACATCCTGGGAAGGCAGGGTGCCAAGAATACAGCTATTTTCTTTACAAAACCTGGCCTAATCCCATTTTACTCCTAAAATCAGCTGTCCCCTCTGAAGGAAATTGAGCCTGGACATAAATAAACAGTTCTGCCCTGAAAAACCCCACCAAACACCATTCCCACCCTACTGAGAGCCTGCAGAGCAGACACACACCACCATAAACCTCTGATCTCCACATGCCAAAAACAAAACACCAGGAAAACTGGGACAGGAGAGAAAAAGCTGCAAACTGTCCCTCGGACTCTGTGATGACATAAGGAAATAACCCCCATGACCCCAAAGTACGTGGCAAAAAGCAATGGATGTGGTACCAAAGGCTATTTGCTAATTAACAGGAAATTTCACCATCTGTAAAATCGCCCCCGGGTTCACTACATCAATCAACCTCTACTGTGAGAGTGAATGAAACTTCAACCAAATCATTCTTCCAAAAATATGAACCTGAAAGCTCCTGCAAGAGTTAATAAGGGGGATGAGAACCCCAGGCTCTACACACAAAATAAAAGGAGTCCTAAAGCACTGGATTCATATTTCAGCCTGACTTTAGTGCTAAATGTCGACCAATTTTGACAGAAATCCATCACCCAAATAAAATTTGAAGGTCTGAAGCAGAGACTTGAAGCATAAAAATATACTGCAAAGGCACATTTAAAGCCCAGGTCTAAAATTAGTTGTTTGACACAGGGAGTTTTAACAGTGCTGCAATCCCCCCTTCCTGCACCGATTTTGTTCTCTAAGCTCACACATGGCTAAAAACCATATTTTAAAATAAGTTATAGCTTAAAAGGAAGGATTCTCCTCTGTGTTCTGCTGTATTAGGACAGGTGTCACCATTTAACACAAGTTTGCCAGGGTAAGTGGAAGTTCCCAGGTTTGTTGATCACTTTCCCAGGATTTAATAAAATCACAAGTTGTTCAGCCCAGCTCCGTAAATTTGACAAGAAACGCATTTAACAATTTCAGTGAGTTATTTCTGCATACCAAAGCCGGGTGATATTCATCTCTTCTTTTAAAAAAGGATGCCTTATCCCCTTCCTAATACAGAGGAAAGATGTAAAGATCCCCTAATCTTCGAAGGAAGGTGTCTTCAAACCCTCCACACTACTCGTGCATGAAAATAAATCCATAGGAAGCGAGGAGCTCATGCTCGGAATGTTAACATATTGCAGCATCAATTATGATATTTATCACACAGGGAATGAGAAGTTAGCAACCATTTATAGCCCAATTCCAGTAAACATTAGGGCCTTTCCCAGCATATACACACACCCCCACGATTAATCACAGGGAAAACTCTTCCCAAATAAATCCGAGCTGCTCCACAGAGGCGGCTTTGTTTTCCCCATCTCCACAGAGTGTTTTTTACAAGGAATGACCCCACCCCATCCCAGATCCTCAGAGAAACCACTGGGGAGACCTTTCCCTGCTCCCTGTGGGGGAACTGCTCATTCCAAGGGGGAACAGCACTTTTGGGGACTGCAGGGGCTGCCTGGCTGGTGGCACAAACACCCCATGGAGGAGTTTGCAGGCACCTAGAAGAGGTGGCTGAGGAGCAGCTGTACCTGCATGGTCCCCTCTGGTCCCCAGGGGCCAGGACAGTTCTCCAGCCACTGCAGAAAGAGATGTCCAAATGTTGGCCACAACCCGAAACAGGCAGACCCAGCATCAGTGACACAAGTGGGGCACCAAAGCACAAAATCAAAGTTTTCCTATAAAAGCAAACCCCAAAGCTTCACTGAACCCAAAACAAGACAAGTGACCCTGAACTGAGCCCCAGCCCTCAGCAAGGCCACCACCCACCAGCAGCACCAGTTTGGGGCAGGTTTTAACCCTGGACCTGCAGAGGTGGGTCCTGCTTCACTCACCTCAATGAGCATAAGAAGATCCACTCAGGAGAACACACAGAACATCCCCACAAACCTCCAGGAACCCAGCACAAAATCCCAGAGCAGGGACCTTCCACATCACCTCCCCACATGCCCCCCAGAGCAGGGACCCCCCACACCATGTCCCCTTGAACCCCAATTCAGGGACTCCCCCTAAACCTCCAGACCAGGGACTACAACACCACCTCCCCATAAACTCCCAGTCCAGGGAACCCCCCAAGCCCCCAGACCAGGGAACCTCCCCAAACTCCCATAGCAAGGACCCCCACACCACCTCCCCCTAAACCCCAATTCAGGAACCCCCCTAAGCCTCCACACCAGGGACCCCAACATGATCTCACCCCAAACCCCCAGCCCAGGGACCCTTCACTCCCCCTCCCCTAAACTCCCAAACCAGGGAAACCCTCCCAGACGAGGGAAACCCCCAAACTCCCAGCCCAGGGATCCCCTAAACCATAAATAAACAGTTCTGCCCATCTCAAACCATACATACCATCACCCCAAAACCACCCAGCCCAGGGACCCCCCACCTCACACAGAGCCCTTGTCAGGAGGACCTCAGCCAAGGGGCTCCTCCCAGGCTAACAGGGCCTTATAAATAATGGGCTCAGTCTAAAATCAGGGGATGTGGGTCAAGGGGGAGATGCTTAAGGAGAACGGGATGCACGAGGCTTCGCTCCAAAGGGAGAACCAGGGGAAACGGGAAAAGACAGAGCACAACCAAAAGGGGGCAGAGGGAGCCAGCGCTGTGCCAGCAGCCTGTGGATCACAGAATCCTTGAGGAATCACAGAACCTTCAAGGCTGGACAAACCCCAACCTCAGCCAAGTGCCCCCACTGCCGTCAGGGGCTGAGCAGAGCCATCATCCTGCCCCGTGGGAAGCGGGAGCTGACGCCCTCCTGCTGCTCTCCTTTCACTTCCCAACGCACATTCTCCACAAAAGAGGAATTTCCAGGACAGTTTCCCCCCCTACCCCATTCCCACATCCTCTGTGTTGTTATTGTTTGGGTTCAGAGTTGCCATGAGAACGTGCAGCCAATGTTAATTTAATGGAATTACCATGTGTGGAAAAGGACCATGGCCAGAGCCCAGCTCCCTAATTCATTCCCTCACAACCGGGCCCTGAGCAGATATTCCATGGAATGCTGGCCAGTCAGGGCTTCCAGGCTTAGCTCACTCCTGCACAGCTCTTCCCAGAAAGAATAAACCAGGATATTCCTTTCAAAACTGCTTTTCTGATGGGGGGAAAAAAAGCCCTGAAAGAGTGCCTGAGATGCCTCATCACTCCCACACTGAATGGATCCTTAGCACGGGGAAGCTCAGGAGTTCCTGGGCAGATTTAGAGTTTCCCTTTGTTTCTTCCCTCAGTCCCAGTGGAACACTTTGTGGCTGTTCCCTCCTCAGCAGTCACAGAGGAAGGTGCAGGAATCAGACCCACACAAGCCTTTCATGACTCAGTTTCCACGTCACCTTTTTCCCCATTTACTGCAGAGCTCAGGGTGCTTTTAGCTGGGAGACTAGAGCAAGATTCCAAGGGAAAAGATGGATTTTTCTATCCAAGTCTGGGTGATAAGTGTGAGCCCTGTGGTGACAGAGGACACAGATCTGTGGCTGCCAGTCCTGCCCATGGTTCCTGTGAGATCCTTTGGAGGGATATCCTGGTTTTCCTCAGGCAGGAAGGTTTGCTGCCACTTCAGAGGCAAAAACTTCCATTTCTCCCACTTCCCAGGGAAGGGAAGCCAATTCCACAAGGCTGAGTCCAGCACAAACTGAGGAGGAGGAAGAAAAGACACCAGATGTAGTAGCCCAGGGTCTCTGAGGCTTAAACCACTGCGTGTTAGTTGTAGATAAGGCCCTTCAAAGCCGTTGTTTTATTCCTTCAAACCCATGCTGGCTGCAGCCAGAGCTATGAATTCACGGAGCAAAGCTCTTTCCCAAGGCCAATATTGCCTGTCCAGATGATCCCATAATTCCACCGAGGTCCAACATTTCATTTGGCCTCCCCAGCAGACCTGACCTTGCAGGAATATTTTCTTGGCGTGAACCACAGAGAAACTGTGAAGAGAAAGTATTAAATGCTTGCAAAGGAGACGAGAGCAGAAGGAGGTTTTTTTTGTTTGTTTGTTTCTCTCTGTCTACTCAGTGATAAAGAGACAAAAAAGGCCAGAATTTCATAAAACCCTGTTTGTTAATGATCAGGAAATGCAAAGCCTGACTACGGAATTACGCTGCTCTTTTGAAGGAGCTTCTGCAAAAGAAAACAGAGCCAGCTAATGCCAGTAATAGGCTAAATAATTAAAAGACAAGTTTTCTCTCTTGAGAGTGGAAGCCAACAAGGGGATTAACGAAGGAAGAGAGATAAAGTGAGGAAAAACTCTTACATTTTCAGTAAAAGTGATGAGTTTATTACAAGCATGTTAAAAAAAAAAATGAGAAGCCAGTGAGTGGCCCTGGATTTTGGTCCTAAATTGGGATGTCTCAGTCAACCACACCAAAAATCTACCCTTGCTCTGAATAATCTGTGCAGTGACCAGACCTAAAGGAGCTTCAAAGGGCTTGGAGAACCAAGTAGGTGGAATGAAAAAAATAGAATTCCTGTTGGCTTACTGAGATTCCTAAGGTTCTGCATATCCAGGGAAATTTAGTTCAACTAAATTTTGTTGAACTTCAGGTTAGAACCACTTACAGTGCCCTACAGGATGGTTTGGGTTGGACAATAGGAAGAATTTCTTCCTAGAAGGGGTGGCCAGGCACTGGAAGGAGCTGCCCAGGGAGGTTTGGAGTCTCCATCCCTGGAGGTGTCCAAGGAATGCCTGGACATTCAGAGCCCTGAGCTGGGTGACAAGGTGGGGATGAGGCACAGGTTGGACTCAATAGTTTTGAAGGGCTTTTCCAACCTCAATGATTCTATAATTCCATGATTTTTTATTCTTTTTTTTGGAGGAGGAGGCTTTTTGGAGCATCTACAAGGTGGTTCTAGCTGAAGGAGTGATCCCACTTCTCTTTGTGTGGCTCAAAGTCAGTTGTTTGGTTTCCCTCCATCCTCCAAAAGCTCCCAGCTTCAAGAAAGGCACGATTGACCTCCCAGTGCCTGCCCAGCCACCCACATCCCATCTGGAAGTTGTGGCTGTGGGCTGCTGCAGCAGCCCTCTTATTAGAGGGTAGAAATGAGCCAAGGCACAGACTTCTTGTTTATCCCAGCATGAAGAGGGCCCTGGTTTACTCCTCTTTACACCTCAGCCATCCTGACCCCAACCATTCACTGACTCTGGCTGCAGCAGCTCCTGCTGGAGGTTTCCCTTGCAGCCTCTGACTGCAGCTTTTACCCAGCCAGACTGTGACTGCAGGTTCCAACAACAGGCTCTAACTGCAACCCAGACTGACCTCACAGCAGAGATTCCCTCCTCAGGATTCTTCTTCCTCAGAATCCTCTTCAAGGTCCATCCTTCTTCATGATTCTTCCTTCACCAGCTCACCCACTCCCTTTTCTCACACTTACCTTTATTGGCCACAGGAACTCATCAGGGGCGAGGCTGAATTGGGTAATTAACACAGCTGTTACTTATCAGGGGCACCTGTATTCCCTTCTCCCACAGTGGACTGCAATCCCAGCTGTGCCAAAGTCCAGGAGCAGCCCCTCCTGGCTGATTTCCAGAGCCAGTTTACATCCCTTGCCCATGGGTAGGAAGTGTGGTTAAAACGTCTCCAAAATTGAAATTATTCTATCCCTGCAAGTACAGATTTCCAGCCCGAGGTCACTCAAAGCAGGATTTCAAAGGCAAATCCCCATTTCTCTTCAGCAAGAAAAATATCCTGACAATATTTTGCTTTGACCTTCTTGAAGTGTTTTAATAAGACTGAAACAATCCATATTAACGGAGATTGAAATGTTTCATTTCCACACTGCTGCCCCAATTGCTGCATGATACGAGAGGAATAGAGCAGAGCAATTTTACAAATGGTTTCAATAATGTCCCACTAAAGTCTGCCAAAAATCAATTTCTGAACAGAGGGCTCTTTTCCCAGGGAAAAATCTCCCTGGGGCTGTAATGCCAGGGTGTGTGGAGAGGGTGAGCTCTGAGGACAACCTGCAAATCCCAGGGCTTCAGCAGCTCCCTGTGCCTGGAAGTTGTGACAGAGAGAATGAGACCTTGAGTCATGTTTTTGCAACTCCTGATGCTACTACAGGAGTAGCAACAACAACATTAACAACAGGCTTTTGTCCCTCTTAATTCAAACCACGAATCCCTGTCCTTGCAGGACAGGATTCCCATGCACCTCCCACCTTTGGATATTGCAGGGACACAAGGTGTGCAGTCCCCTTCAGGGAGCCAGGAAGAGCAAAAGATGCCTTGGGCACCCAAATCTGCTTGGAAATCCTCCAGTTATTCCCCTCCTGGGAGTCAGACAGGAGCCTCAGGTCAGGCTCTTCACTTAAATTCTGCTCTTCCATGGAGCTGCTGGAGAGTCCAGAGGAGGCACCAGGGTGATCAGAGGGATGGAGCAGCTCTGCTGGGAGGAAGGGCTGGGAGAGTTGGGATTGTTCAGCCTGGAGAAGAGAAGCTCTGGGGTGACCTAATCGTGGCCTTCCAGGAACTGAAGGAGCCAACAGGAAACATGGAGACAGAATATTCCCAAGGGATGGAGTGCCAGGACAAAGGGGAATGGCTTCCCACTGCCAGAGGGCAGGGTTAGATGGGATATTGGGAAGAATCCTGCCCTGTGAGGGTGGTGAGGCCCTGGCACAGGTTGCCCAGAGAAGCTGTGGCTGCCCCTGGATCCCTGGAAGTGTCCAAGGCCAGGCTGGATGGGGCTTGGAGCACCCTGGGATAGTGGGAGGTGTCCCTGCCAACCTCAGCTCGCGAGGAGCCGGGAGGGTTTCAGATCCTGCCTGCCAGGTGTATCCTTTCCTCCTTTAAAACCTTCTCTCCGATTTTCCTCCTTCTCTGCAAAAAATCTTCCTGCCACCTCCTGGAAGAAGCTGCAACTGCTGCAGTGCCTCTGCAGAAGGGGAATGAATGCTCTGGGTGTGCTGGAAAGCTCTCCAGGTTTGGGGGGAGCTGGGAGCTCCAGCGTGGATTTCCAGCCTCCTCTCTGTGTCTCTTTGCTCTTTCTCTCTCCAGGAGTGCCTGCCTTGCGTTTTTTTGACGTTATCAGTGCTAAATGCCGGTGTTTCCTCCCCCCCCCCCCCAGTCATTGCTTTCTTTTCAAGGAGAAGACAATGAGGGAATTCAGCCAAAGCACAGGAAATTAGGGAGAGCGATTAAGATCCACACCTTTGTGGTGTGGCTTTGTGTGCCTGTCCAGCCAACAAGACAAATTTGGGTGTCATTATTTGTGTTACAAAGGGAATGCCAAACAATCTGAGAGAAGTCCCTGTCAGGGGTTATCCAAACACAGTAAATTACCTCTGTCCCTAAAAAGGCAGAAATAAGAATAAAATTAAATGGTCAATTTACTCAGGTGACAGGAAATTTTGAAGCTAAAAAGTAACAATCGGGTTTTGGCAATCAGATAAATATTGGAATGCGTTTAGACAATGCTCTCAGACACAGGGTTGGAATTTGGGATGTCCTGTGCAGGGCCAGGGGTTGGGCTGGATGATCCTTGTGGGTCCTTTCCAGTTCAGGATATTCCACATCATTCATGTTCTGTGATGCAATTTCAGCAGGTTAATGCCTGCCATTAGGGATAACTGCATTTAACATCGGCCTTGTTCCAGCTGGATTTTTACCTGGGATAATCCCCTCAGCTTTGGATGCTCACTTTATCCACGAGCATCCTTTTTAGCTCACTGACTCCCATATCTGTCCAGTCAGTTTTATTTTCCAGCAAAATCCAATGGCACGTTTGCTAAATACAGCACTGCCTCGTACGAATTGCTGAGGTCAGGGAGTTGTGCTGGATAACAACACAATTCATTGGGGTTTTTATTATAATTATTATGCCAAAGCTCTGTAGAATCTCTCCTGTGTTTATCCCGAGTCGATCCTGTGTGGAGAGAAGGATCAACAAATCTTCCAGAAAATCCGAGGGGTCTGGCCTTGGAGGGGTTCAATATTTAGTGTACAGGGACTGGTTTAAACACCAAAATCAGGTGTTTTTACACATCTAGAGAGCTGCACAGGATATATTCCTTTACACTGTGAGTCCAGGATGTTCCTGCTTATCTGCAGCTTCCAAAGTACCCCCAAAATGACCTTGGTGGGTAACAGAAGTCTCCAATTTCTTTTGTAGTCAGAGGATTTTTAAATATTGTGGATTTCAAGGCTGGCATTTCTCTATTAAATCCTTTGCCCAGGTTAGAGCTCCCCTGTCTTTAAGCAGCTCCTTTGAAGACTGCAGGATTTTTTTCTACCTCGATAATAATTTATTTGTTTTTTCAGCTTCCCAGTCCCTGCCAGACAGCTTGGATTGCTCTGGGAGGGTACTGACCCTCTAGAAAAGGAAAGAGGAATGAATGAAACCTCCGTTTCTCTGGATCTAATAATATATTATTGGTTTTAATTCAGCTGTACTTTGCTCCAGCACCAATTCCCTGGCATTTCCCTGTTTCTCACATCCCTGGGGATTTTATGCCCAATGTAAAACCAGGGAAGAGCCATTCCTATTTTCTTTCTGGGCCTGAATTGTGTGCCCTTCACATCTGGGTAAATTCAGACTTTCAGGGTGACTGTGGGGAGGCAAACAGGCCCAGCATGGTCACACCACCTCAAGTCTGCTGGAATCCAAGCTGAAAGGCAAATTCCTCAGCTTTTCTGTGTGGGATCATTTGGAATTGTTTTTCCATCCATTCTGGGAGTGCTTGTACAGCAAATGGTGGCTCAGTGCCCCTTTTGGGAGCACGGTGTCCCTGGGGGTGGCTCTGGGGGTGGCAGAGGGGCTGTGCTGCAGCTCCAGCTCAGGTGGATGCCATTCCTGGATGTTCCTGGGCAAATCCCGGGGGGAGCAGCTCAGCTCTGGCTGCTCGGAGTCTGCAAACACCAGGGGACACTGCGAGCCTGAGCAGTGCCCGGGCTGGACACGGCCCCAGCACAGCCCTGCCCTGCCCCTCCAGGACTTGGTGACATCGCATCAGTGTCCCCTGCAGGGAGGGGACGTGTGGGGCCAGCAGGGCAGGATGGACTGGGACATTTTCCCCCCTAAGGGTGTCACCCTTCAGAGTGGGATAAAAACACAACGAGTGACAGCCAGGTGCTGTACCCCAGGACACCTCCCAGGCTCCAGGTGAAGTCCCAGCCTTTGCCTGGAGCATTCCAGCTGGGAAGTGCAGCTTGGAGCTACACAGGTGGGAGGGCAGGGCCACCAGGGTGTGGTGGGGACAGAGCAGGTGGCACTCAGGCAGTGCTGTGGGTGAAGCCAGAGGTGCTGCTGGACCATTGGGAGCGGGGGATCAGCAGGACACCAGAGGGGAAAGGAGGGGTCAGCTGGGCCCCACCTCCCTGTTCATGCCAAAGGCACATCATCCCTGCATCACTTCTGAACACAGGCACGTGTTGGATCTCCAAATGCCTTGGAAGGAGCAAGTGCAGGCTAAAAGGGGCTGCAAATTTTGGCTGCTTGGAAGAGAGTTGGTGCTTTCCCTGTCAGACCTGTCTGATGGCTCCTTATCCCAGTGCCCTGCTGTGGCAGCACTTTGGAAGGATCTCACTGGGAAGGCTACAGAAATAACTCCCATTTCTCCTCTTTGCATGATCTTTAAATTCCAGTTTTTATTTACACAAGTTGGGGGTGTTCAGCCTAGAGAAACAAAGGCTCTGAGGAGACCTTAAAACCCCTTCCTGTGCCTAAAGGGGCTCCAAGAGAGCTGGAGAGGGCCTGTGGACAAGAGATGGAGTGACAGAACAAGGGGGAATGGCCTTAAGCTGACAGAGGGCAGGGATAGATGGGATATTGGGGAGAAATTCCTCCTTGGGAGGGTGGGGAGGCCCTGGCACAGGCTGCCCAGAGAAGCTGTGGCTGCCCCTGGGAGTGTCCAAGACCAGGCTGGACAGGGCTTGGAGCAACCTGGGATAATGGAAGGTGTCCCTGCCCATGGCAGGGTGTGGGACTGGATGGGCTTTAAGGTCCTTTCCAACCCAAACCACTCTGGGATTTGCCCCAGGAGAACCCTGCTCGCATTCAGCACCATGGGAGAGGTTCCATCCCATGGGGGAAGGAACCCAGCATCTCGTGGCAGGATGGGACCCAGCAGCCACTGCCCACCCCAGCCAGCCCCGAGGGGACAGGACAGCACTCACCAGTGGGTTGAGTGGATATTTGGAAAACAGCACAGGAATGTGGGGAGAGGAGAGGGCAGTGGAGCCAAAGCCAGCAGGGCTCAGCTCCCTGGGAGAAGTGTCTGTTTAATGGCTCTGCTGAATCAGGGCCCAAGAGCAGCTCCATCTCCATCAGTTGATGGAATGACACTGGATCAGCTGAGCTGGTGATGCCAAGGGGGGTGAAGGCATCTCCCAGGGCTTGGGAAGCCAATGGCTTGCAAGGATGCCAGAGGAGGAGCTGGCAAAGCAAAGCCTCCAGCGGGCTGGGCTCGCCAAACGCCTCCTCCCACACAGTAAATTCACCCCCAATTAAAAATGTATCTGTTAGCTTTCCTGAGATTGATCACACATTTAATCAGGCACTGCTCAGATATAGAGTAGCACTGAAAGGCAGAGATAATAAAGAAATCATTCTTTTAAAGGAGTAGCTGCATTGCAGATCAATTTCTTCAAAACCTTCATGTGCACAGAAATCCTCTGGGATGAATATTTCATAAGGGGAATAACACTGTTAAATTAATAAAACCCCTGCATGCCTAGTTATGAACTACAAAGATTGCTGAAGTTGTTCTAAAAAAATCCTCCTGTTCATACTTTGTACATCAATTTATGACAGAGTCATAGCTGGACCCCGAGGGGAACGGAGGAGAAAAAGGGACCCTTTTGATGTGAGGGATTTTCAGTAAGTGGGAAGAGTTGCATGGACACAACTGCCCAGCGAGGGCAGGCAGCCCTGCTGGGAAGGGGAAACAGGATTCTCCAGTGGGAGCACGGGCATACCAAAATGAATCATGCTAAATATTCCTCCCTGCCTCTCTCAGGCTGTGGGTGAGAGAACTGAGGAGCTGGAGTGGCCTGGAGTGAGGGATAAGTGAGGTCACAGGTGTCCATCTCCAGATGCTCCTGGGTATCACTGGGAGCACATCTTCAATACCAGTCCCTCACCTGGTGGGGGTGGGAAAGTCATCATCCAGCTGAGGGACACCTGGTCTGTTTAGCTGGAGAAGAGGAGGCTGAGGACAGGCATCATCCTGACCCAAAGCTTCCTCTCAAGGAGCAGCTCCAATCTCTGCTCTGTGAGCAAGGACAAGACCCAGGGAATGGCTGGAGCTGTGTCAGAGGAGGTTTTGGTTGGATATCAGGGAAAGGTTCTTCCCCCAGAGGGTGTTGGGGCACTGCCCAGGCTCCCCAGGGAATGGGCACGGCCCCAAGGCTGCCAGAGCTCCAGGAGCATTTGGACAATGCTCTCAGGGATGCCCAGGGTGGGATTGTTGGGGTGTCTGTGCAGGACCAGGAGCTGGATTGATGATCCCTGTGGGTCCATTCCAGCTCAGGTTATTCCATGATTCTGTGATTCCATGTTGTGGGACCAGAACTGGGGTGTTCATCCAGATCAGGGACACTTGAATCAGCACAACAGGGGACGGCTCTGCCTCCATCCTCCCCCCTGGCCATGCCTCCCCAGAAATCCCATCCTGGTTGTCACTGCTCCCTCCATTCCCATGCTAAGACCCTACCTTACACTTCCCAGGGGAAAATAAACTTCCACTGGAAAATTACCAGCTTCCCCATCCATCCTTTCTGTCTCTACAAACCTCGTTCCCCTTGCACTCCTGCTCCCCAGCGAGCTCCTCGCTGCCTCGGTGGCAGCTTAGCCGAGGCTTCTCCTGCAGGCTGCTCCCAAACTTGAGAGGAACTCATCAGCTCTTAGCAGGGAAAGACAGAGAAGGCTCAAACCCACCATATTGATCTCCCTTTCCCTTTGAAATTTCCCCGAAGTAGCGCCAAATAAAAATAGAACAAAAATATGTATCACCGCTTCCCTACTTGTAGCTGATTTGTCTACTTGGCATTATTTTCTTCAGCGGGGAAGAGGCTGAGGCGCACAAAGGGGACAGAGGCACGGGATAAATAAGTAAGAATGTAAAATTGGGTGTTTTGAATTTTTTTTTTTAATGTTAACCAGATAATGTATTCATAATCTTCCCTGCTTACGACTAAAAAATGAGTGCTCGCCTTTTGAAGCCCTCATCTGGCAGGGAGAGATAGCAGATTTCTAAGAGCATTTTTTATGCTCCTTTGATGACTGCGAGGGGAAAAAATATTCAGAGAGCCGAAATGACATTTTTCTATAAATTTCACACAGCTCTGCAGGCATGTAGGCATGGAGGCATTCATTAAGATTAGTTGGAATTACTTAAGCACCGTGAATTTTCTCCATCAAGTTGGTAACTGGAACACTGCGGATTAGTTATTGATCAGCTGCCATTAATACTTGGGGCTCTTTCCATGCCTGTTGTTGGGCTTTCTGTTGCTCCTTCCCCCCTCTCTTGTGCGAGGCGAAGCTGTGAAATTCGCAAATTAAACAGGCGCTCTTCAGTCTCTCCTTTGTTTTGGGGAACAAAAACAAAAACCCGAACAGAAAATAGAACTCCTTTGTTCATGCAAATCTTTATCTGCTCTGCCTCACTGCTTCCCCCCTCTGCTCCCTACAGCAGCCCAGATTTGGGGTGGCTCTCCTTCCTGCTGCTGCAGGCCTCCCCTAGAATCATGGAGTGGTTTGGGTGGGAAGGGTCCTTAAAGACCACCTAATTGCACCCCTTTCCATGGGCAGGGACATCTTCCACTAGGCCAAGCTGCTCCAGGTCCTGTCCAGCCTGGCCTTGGACACTTCCAGGGGTGGGGAGGGCAGTGCCTTTCCAGCAAGGCCTCTGGAAGCCTGGTGGGGCCTCACAGTGGGATTTCAGCAAACACACATTCCAGTCCTGCAGATGGGTTTGGAGAGGCCACGAGCTGGGAATTCTGGCTGTGTACAGCTCTGATCTTCATGAGAGGCCCTGGTGATAGCAGGGATGCACTCCCAGCATCTTTTTCCTACAGGGGGGGATGTGCCAGGCCACAGAGTCGTTTCCCAGAGCTGTGCAGATCCCTGCAGCCCTTGCTGACCCCACCCACAGCCAGGGCCTGGACTGGGCACCAGCAGCTCCCAATCTCATTGCTGGTTATGGGATTTGGCTGAGGCTGAAAACTGAATTTGAACTGCGTGGGACCCTCCAAATCTCAGTCTTCATCTCTCCAGGCCTTTTACTTTTCCCTTGATCTTTGATTCCTATTGGAAAGCTCCTGGTTTGTAGTGATGCTCATTCCCAGTGAGGAGCACAGTGATGGAGTTGGGTCTTTCTCAGCCCAGCCAAGTTGGAGACACAAAAGTATTTCGTACATTTGAGCAACGGGGCTGTCCCACAACTCCAGTGGGATTTCCTCTTCGGCTCCAGGTACCTCACCAAGGCCCTCAGCCCTGTGGGGTGTGATCCTCCTCACACACTGCTCTGCTAAAGCACAGCCCTTGCTCACAGGATCCAGGTCTCCTTTCCCAGAAGGTTTTCCTGAGCCTCTTTAGGAAGCTGGTGTTACTGGGCACCTGGACACCAAACCCTGACCTTCACTGGACCATTCAGAGCCCGTTGGACCTGCACAGCTGAGTGTGAGGTGGGGGCAAGAAGGAGGAGGCAGTGGCAAACTTGAAACCCTCACTGCAGGGATAAATCCCAAAGGAATTGTGCTTGGCTGGACCTATTCTCCAACCAGCACTGGAGCAAAGCTCCAGCCCCACAACAGCTGTGCATGGAGCTGGTCCTGGCTGCTCTGGGTCCAAACCACCAGCTCCTGTCACCTTCACCTGTTCCTTCTTCCATTTGCCAAAAATCCCCTGCCCCAAGTCTGAAGAGCCCCGCGGAGGATTTGCCACATTTCTCATCGGAGCAGCTGTTCCTCAGCAGGTTCCAAAATAAATGACCATGGATGACTTTGCAAATGAGCATCCAGAGGGGCTCCAGGCAGCTGCTGCTGCAGGAGGAAAACAAGGCCTCACTTCCCTACACACAGCTCCCAAAATTGTTTCTGTTCTTCCACGAGCAGGACTGGAGTGGGACCTTCAGGGTGTCCTGGCTCCAGCTGCCCAGGCTGAGGAGGAAGCTCTGGGATGGAGTGGACACACTCCATGATCCAAACAGGGACTAAACCAGCTCAGTTCACACATTCCTGTTTCAAAACTGCAGTTTAAAGAAGGGGGAATGATGGATAGGAGAGCCCCGTGTCAGTGACAGGGAGAGTGGGAGTTCCTTCCCCACGAGACATGCAGCTCCAAGGTGATGGCTCCGTTCTCATCAGGATAATTTGCCTGCTCCTTATTGGGAAGGCAGGAGTGTCACCTTGCCCACGTCCAGGCCTTTGGGGGTGGGAGGGAAGATGTGCCAGTTGGAGCACCATGCCTGGAAGAGCCAGATGTGGGCCCAGAATTTTTACTTTTGACCTTTCTAGGCACCAACTTCCAGCTGTTACAATGGAATTTATGGAGGATCCCTGACATGTTTCTCTGTTAAGGCCCCTGAAAGTGAAGTCTCTCTTTCCTTTGTCCCTTGCTGCTCTGTAGTGCTCAGGGAAGCTCCAGGGCTCCCTCAGGAAGTTCTCTTTAGCTATTCCTGTGGTGCCTAAATTCCCTTCCCTGAGGTACAGCCAGGAGCAGAGGCTTTATCAGGACACTGTCAGCTTTTCAGCAGGATCCTGGAGCTGACAGAGAGCTACAACAACTTCAGAGGCCCTGATTCTTTGTGCCTTGTCAGCTGTGATGAACCCATGGTCAAACTGAAAGAGGAGAAATTTAGATGGGATATTGGGAAGGAATTCCTCCCTGTGAGGTTGGGAAGGTCCTGGCACAGGATGTCCAGAGAAGCTGTGGCTGCCCCTGGATCCCTGAAAGTGTCCAAGGCCAGGCTGGAAGGGACTTGGAGCCACCTGGGATAGTGGAAGTTGTCCCTGCCCATGGCAGGGGGTGGAATGAGAGGATCTTTAAGTTCCCTTCCAACCCAAACCATTCCAGGATTCTATGATCCCAACTGTGAGCTCGCTGGAATTGTGAAGGTGCTGGAATTGGACTCCAGAGGCTTCCATCAGGAGGGAAACGTGTCTGACGTGGAAGCTGTCCCTTGGTTTGGCTGTCTGGCAGCACAGCAGCTCCTGAGGCCGGGAAGGAAGCTCTGAATTATCTCTCCTCAGGGATGCATAAAGTCTTGTGGAATGTCCTGCATGGAATGTCTGCCCCTTTCCTCCACAATGGCCGATTCATGGGGTGTTTGTCCCGAGGGGTGTCTGGACATGGCCGGACTCACTCGATGCCTGCTCTGATTCTGGCTCCTGGGGACATTCCACCTGGTGTGTATTCTCAAGTCCTCCTGGGATCTGCACAAAAGCCAGGAAATATAATTTATTTTCTGCTGGGTTGTCACATTCCATGCTTTCCATCTGCTGTCTTTCCCAGGGAATCCCAAAGCCCTCTCTGCTTGTGCTGAGCTGCAGCAGGAGCCCAGGGCACGGGCGTTGCTCTGATCCGAGGTGATGCAGACCCAGAGCAACCTGGATTTGCATTCCTGGCTGGGTCAGCTGTTCAACAAAGAGATGTTATTTCTGAGAGGCTGAGCAATAAAAAACATGGAAATGAAACAGCGTGGTAATTCCTGAGGGAACCATGTCACAGGGAGAAAATCCAGGAGCATTACTTTTTGCACATTCCAAATCCATCCCTCTCTCTCCCCTCTCTTTCCTTCCCTTTTATTTTTCTTGGCTAGAAAACAGCTCATCAAGTGAAATCGAAGTCTAAAAATCTCTCTAAAAATCCTTTATGCTGGGGAGAAGAATATTTCAATGAAAAACAATTCTGCCAGAATCACATTCAATACTCCTGACAAAGTTAAAGGAGATACCACTGGGAAACAGTGTCCCTGGATGGAACATGGTCAGGAGAGCTGGGAAGGATGGGAAACCTCCTGGTCTGTTAGGAGAAAAAAGAAAGATTAAAGGTTTTCCAAAGCCTCCCTGTGTGTGGAATACTGAGGGTGGCTGAGGGCTGTGGTTCACCTGTGGAAGGAGGGGACAGGGATGAGTTTCCCATCCCACCCATGAACTATGGGGCTGTGAAACAAGACACAGGCACACTTTTCCAGGTCCACAGGGAGCCAAGCCACCAACCCACTCCCCACACCAAGTCTCTGGCTCCTGAAGCTTTGGTCTGGACTAAGGAAAAATCTCCATGATGTTGCACCCTGAGCATCCAAGGCCACTTCCCACATTCCTGCTCAGAGCAGGAAGCAAATGGAAGCAGACTGAGCCTGGCAAAGGTTCTGAACCTGCTTGGAGGAGTTCACAGGAGCTCTCCTGGTCACCCTCAGCATCTCTGGATATTCCCCGAATCAACAAGGAGCAGTTCAGGCTCACAGCCAAAACTCATCTCAGGTTTAAATGAAGGGTTTGTTGTTCTGGAGAAGCAGGGAAATTGTCAGCACCACAGACACCTTCATTGACATCCAAACCCTGAATTATTCAGCTCAAAACAGCGAGAGCCACAGCACAGGTGGAAGGGATTTCTTCTCCCTCCTGCCCAGCCAAGCCCCTGCAGCCCTTGGCTGATGGAGCCACCATGGCAGACCCCTGGAGCTCCCTGTTTTCGAGCAGGATAACACATGGCTGTGTCCCTGGCACAGCTGTCCGAGGGAATACAGGGAAAAACACAAAGAAAAAAGCATGGGGAGTGTTTTCTCAGCCTGTGTGGCTTCATCTCCCAGCTTCCCTCAGGAGAAATGACTTCTGGAAGAGCAGGAACAGTTTTTCACACTTGGAAAGTCAAGCTTTGTGAGAGCTCCCAGTTTTTAGTGGGAATGAATAGCCACGTGGTTCTGACCATCAGCATGTGAACTCCCACCCGTGGAGCATTTTCCAGGGGTTTTTTGGCCACACAAAATTCCTCTCCAAGGGTGGAATAGTTGAACAACAGTTTGACAAAAACCAACATCTCACAAACAACCACCACACAGAATCACAGGATCATGGAATTGCTTGTGTTGGAAAAGCCCTCTAAACTCATTGAGCCCAACCATTCCCTCAGCCAAGGCCAAGGACACCACTGACCCTTGTCCCCAAGATCCACAGGGCTTTGAAATCCCTCCAGGGATGGGGACTCCACCAGTGCCCTGGGCAGCTGTGCCAAGGCTGGACAACTCTTTCCATGAAGAAATTCCTCCTGATGTCCAATCTGAACCTCCCCTGGCACAGCTTGAGGCCATTTCCGCTTGTCCTGTCCCTGTTCCCTGGAGCAGAGTCTGACCCAGACAGCTGCCCCCTCCTGTCAGGGAGTTGTGCAGAGCCAGAACGTTCCCCCTGAGCCTCCTTTTCTCCAGGCTGAGCCCCTTTCCCAGCTCCCTCAGCTGCTCCTGCTGCTCCAGACCTTCCCCAGCTCTGTTCCCTTCCCTGGACACGCTCCAGCCCCTCAATGTCCTTCCTGAATTG
Source organism: Phylloscopus whistleri (assembly GCA_017589585.1). Classification (NCBI taxonomy): domain Eukaryota; kingdom Metazoa; phylum Chordata; class Aves; order Passeriformes; family Phylloscopidae; genus Phylloscopus; species Phylloscopus whistleri. The sequence continues at coordinate 1,636,055 of JADMLD010000044.1, forward strand.
CTGGGCCCAGAACTGTCCCCAGGATTTGAGGTGTAGCTTCAAAATAATTCCAGACTTGCCAGTTGCATACATTTCTGTATTCATTAACTTTCTGAAATAATCAGTATAAAATGTTCTTTTTTTTTTTTTTTTTTTGGCTGAAAGGGGACTGCAGATATTTTTTGGAGTTTAATCATCATTACTTCCAATTCCTCTTTCCTCCTAGGGCCATATGCTTGGTTTGAAGCTGTGGGAATATCTTCACTGGTGCCAATGAAATATTTAGGACTGTCTAAGTGGATTCAGCATAAATTTTCCCTAAAATATGCCCCCAAACAGAAGAACAGATGGGTTTTGGTGCCGGCTGGGGCAGACCCTCGTCTCCACCAGCCTTTATTTCTTTAGGACATGCCCAAAACACAGCAGCAGCTCCTCCTCACAGGGGCTTTTACTTTTGATTCCAAGCCTGGAGACCCTGAGCTCCCTTTCCAAGTGAGTTTCTCCCCAGCAGCCTGAGGATGTTGTTTTCCCAAAGTACTCATGGAGAACATGGACTGTTTCCACGAGCACTGCAGCACCCAGAGGAGTCTGCCTCCTGACTCAGCAAAATATCCAGGCAGGGATGAACTGGGATATTCTCAGGAGCCACTGGCAGAACATCTTCATCTCTACCAGGCTGCTGATATTCCCCAGCTCTTCCAGAAAGGGAATTATCCTTGAGTTACAGAGTCTGTGGCTGCTTCCACTTCCTGTGGGAAGTTCCCTGCCCATGGCAGGGGTTGGGAGCTGGGTGATCTCCAGGGGCCATCCCAACCCAAACCATTCTGTGATTCCAGCGGGGCATGGCCAGAAGACACAGAAATTACTCACTGAAGGAGGAGCCCAAAGGCTGCCACGTGGACATGGACTGGCAAAGCAGTGGTGAGACCACATTTCTTCAGGAATTTGATGCAGAAAGCCCTCACTGAGCTAAGCCTGTGGATTAGAGCCCCTGCTGGGGCTCCCTAAATCCCTGTCACAAGGTGTGCTCCTCACCCATGTCAACGTCCCATTCAGTCCTTGCAGCCTGCCAAGTTCCCAGCCTCAGCAAAATCTCCTGGCACTGATTTCCAGCAGCTAATTGTGTGAAGAAAAAAAAAAAAAAAAAAAAAAAAAAAAGGAAGTCTCCCCTTTCATCAGTTTTCCGTGCACTTCCCTTGTTCTCAGCTGACGAGAACAGAAGTTCCCAATCTGCTGGCTCCATCTCACAGGGTATTTTGCATCCCAGCCTGGCCACGTATGGCATCACCACCCTGTGGAGCCTGCTCCACGCTGGCAGCGGGCTGGGAGCTGAAAATGATCCGGGAATATCAAATAAATGTGGGAGCAAAGCAAACAGCACCCGGGCAGCGCTGCTGATGGGCTCTCCCCCCCTCTGAATCCGTGAGACGCCTCTGTTCCTCACGAAGCTGCCACAGAAAGCTGCTCTGCTTTACAGGGAATTTGCTGGAAAAGCAAAGACCAGGTAGCTGTGAAGGAAGGTGGGCCTCGTGTCTGCCTTATTGTCCTCTCTGCCTGCAGGTGACCTCTGCAGAGGGGACTTCTCTCTTAGGCTGCCCCTCTCCCCTCCACCTCCCTGGGTGGATCTGCCAAGTGTGTTTTACACATGCACCGGTGCAATTCCTGCCTCCATTTGTATTCCATCTGTCTCCAACAAATTCTGAAAGCCTTGCCTGGGCTGCCTCATTTGTATGCACTTAATCTGGCTTTATCCTGTTTTATGGAGCATCTTCTTCAAATTGATTCAGGCAAAAGCATAGCAGGGGCTTTGCATAGATTTCGTATGCATGACATTTCTGCACAGTTGGGCCCATTATGCACCATCCTGAGCACATTCTGCCCGTAAAAACTCCATATTAAACCAGGGGAAAATGCAGTAAAATAAAGAGAGCCACGGGAGGAGCAGGGTGAGCAGAGCTGACCACTCCCTGCTTCTCCAGTGCAGTTATGGGAAGCAGCTCCCAGTGTTCATTCCCTGAGCATTCAGGGGCATCAGCTTTGTGCCCTCCTCTGTCCGGAGATGTGGTTTGCTCTGCTGTGCTTTGTGGAGCTGGGGCACACCCTACCTGAACCCCAGATTCTCCTCATCCCCTCTGTGACTCCTGCAAGGGGCGTGTTGGAGCTGGGCACAAGATCCAGGGAACTGGAGTGGGATGGCAGCATGGTCAGAACATTCACACCTCATCCCAAGGCACTGGGAGTGCAAATCCCCCCCACTGGTAATAAACCATATCACCAGAGGAAAAATAACACTGGGAGAGTTGGGGCAGGGAGGGACAGGACAAGGAAAATAGATTCAAAATGACAGAGAGCAGGTTTGGATGGATATTGGGAAGGAATCCTTCCCTGTGAGAGAGGTGAGGCCCTGGCACAGGTTGCCCAGAGAAGCTGTGGCTGCCCCTGGATCCCTGGCAGTGCCCAAGGCCAGGCTGGACAGGGCTTGGAGCAACCTGGGCTAGTGGAAGGAGTCCCATCCCTTGGAATGAGATGGGCTTTAAGGCCCCTTCCCACCCAAACCATTCTGTGATTCCATGATTCCACGAATTCAGCCTCTGTCACTGCAATCCAGTCCACCAGGCTTGTGGAATTCCTGTTCCCACCTTCCCAGCACAGGCACGTGCTTTCCCTAGCCCTGAACTCCGAGCAGCCCCGGGTGTGCCCAGATGGATGCCGTGGGCTCAGTGTGGCCAGGCCACAGCCAAGGGTGTAACTCACTGTTTCATTAGGGAGAATTAATCCTTCTTTAAGGGCCTGCTAATGATTTGACAATATTATTGTTATGTTAAGGTTGGGGGAATTAGAGAAAGAGCACTTGTGTGAATATGTCAACACATTAAAAACGCAGCTCCATTTAGGCAGACACTCAGGTTAATGTGTTACATATTAAAAAGTCCAATTTCCTTTGCTGGCTGCAAATAACAACGGAGATTATTGACACTGAATGATTTGCAATGTTCTCGCTTGCTTTTCGCCTCTTGTGTTTGTGTGCTCTGCCTGATTTATAATGATTGGAGCTCTGGCTCCATAAATTTTCCCTGTTAAGAAAATGTGGAGCTGGGTTTATAAGATACAAGAAGAAAGGGGGAAACAAAGCGTGCTGCCATGCAGGGATATGGGAATGGGAATGGGATCTGTTCTTATCTAAACACCAATAAACCCATTCTCCTAATTAAATCAGCATCTTGCTGCTTTTAGTAGGAGCCCAGTGGATCTACCCACAGGAGTTTCTGCACCTCTGGCTCTGCCTGGAGTGCCCCTAAGGAAGGTCCCAGAGACCCCAGTGGGACACATCCCAGAGTGACGGGTGAGCACAAAGGAACACGTGCTGGGGTCCTCAATAACCAGCCCTGCTGGGACACACAGCACCATCAGAAACCCCATAAATCCCCACGTCTCTCTGCTCAGGAGGAGCAAAAAGCCTTGTCATTATTGGCCTTCCCTCTGCAAGACCAGGGAAGGTAAATCCAACACTTTCACCAAGTACAATGGGAGAAAGGGAAAACCAGAGGCTCTGGGGACCAAGCTGGGCACAGGTGGAAGGTTTGCAAACATCTGATGACAGGGCAAGGTTTGTATTGGTCAGAAGCATGTAAAAATCCTAAAAGTGCCCTCCCAAATCCCCAGCCAGAGGAAAACCTGCCCAGGTTTTCCCCAGGATGCTGCAGGCACTGCAGGATAAGTTGGTGGGCAGCCCTGATATCCCAATGTTGTGGTTTTGTCACTTGGTTCAGGCTAAAGCAGGGTGTCACAGGACACTTCTGAGAGTCACTCTGAGACATGAGCCTGTAAATGTGTCACTAAGAGGTGAAAAATCCCCAAAAACACAGATCTGAAAGGTATTTCTGCAGAATATGGAGGGCACGAGGAGGGGACAGCTCCTCTTGCTGCTATCATGGCTTCCTGTGATAACATCATCAACTCAGGTGGATGGGTCTGAAAAAACAGATATTCAGATTGAAAGCTACTGCTCTTGCTGCGTGCATCAGGCAGATGTGTCATTTTAATGGCTCAGCTTAGGGAATCCACTTGTTCCTGAGAGCAAAGCTGGGGAGCACTTTAGGTTCTGCCCTCATTAAATCAGTGCCGGGTAATTATCCAGCCTCTCCAAGGACTCTCAGATCCTGGAGCCTGGAGAGGCACTGTGGGCATTCCTGACTTCCAAGCTGGGTAGCAGAGGGTGATGACTTCCCCCGTGACACTGCTGCATTTCACCCCACGTCCTTGCAGGATGGTCCTCCAGGAGATGTGAAGCAACTCTTGCATTTAGACAGTGTTCAAAGTGTGCTGATGGGAAAAGAGGAGATATTTATGTGCCTGGCTGAGCTGTGACTCAAAGCCCCAAGCGCTGGGTGCACACTCCTGAGATGAATTGAATGCTCAGTTCAAAATTGACTTTATAGACTCCTCATCAATAAATCCTCAAAGTCTCTGGTATCAGAATCCACAGCAGCTCTGGAAATCATTAGATCTGCAGTCAGTAATTGATAACATGCATTTCAAACGTGGAAATGAATTAGCCTTTGGCGTAGGGGGGTTCAGACTGTATCCAATTTCATTAGGCAAGAAATTCAAATGATCAACGAGTGGCCTTTATTGTTCTGCTCTGGGAAGGGAACCCTTTGTTATCTCTCCACTTTTTTTTTCTTGGCTACAAAGTTTCCAGAGCTCAAAAGAAACCTCCTGGTTTAGGGAGATGCCGACATCTGATTTCCCACCTCTCCAGAGCTCAGGATTTGGGATGAGTTTTGCTCTTGGGCACACACAGAGTGCTTTGTACCCATCATGAACAGCTCAGTTTCTCCTGGCAGTGCCACAAAATGCCAAAAACTCTTTCCCAAGCAACTGCAAGAGCCCTGATCAGTGAGGTGTGAGTGGAAGCCCCTCTGCCAGCCACATACACATCTTCTCTCACCAAATGAATGCTTACAGTCCACCTCCCTGCTCAGAAACCTCCAGACACTGCTCTCACTAATGTCAAAACACACAGAAAAAGCAAATTTTCAGCCTCCTGTTGGACCAGGGAGTGTGGCAGGAGCAGCTCCTCCGCCCTGAGATGAGCTGCAGGATCCAGACTGGTTCTTCTCCCCCTCCATCCCACTCCCAGCAGGAGTCTGGCCACGCTTGAGCACATTTTAGTGAGCAGGGAATGTGGAACAGTTGGTGGTGGTGCTGCTCGGGCCAGTGGAAATATTTGATCTTGGGTTTCCACAGTGAAATAAAAGGGAAAGACGCCTCCTCCCAGCATTGTTTTGGTTTATTTTAGCTGCACAACGAGGCTGACTTGAAGGCAGGAAAACCAAGTTGCCAATCTCAGTATGTCACATGGCAAAGTTTGCACAGTTGGGGCTTGGTTTTCCTCCTCAGAAGAAGAAGGTTAGGAAAACTACAAAATAGAAGACTCTCCTGTAAAAAAGAATAAGGTAACAATTTTGGATCAATATTTAGAGGAATCATTCACTGTTTCTGCTCCAGTTCCACCCACCAGCATGGAGATATTTCTGCCTGCAAGACACACCAACCCTTCAAATGTGTCCCTTTCCCAGAACGTGCTGCACTTCCCACCCCGTTCTCCTCCCTGGACCCACGGAGCCAAACCTGCTCTGCTCTGCCTACACTAAAATGACATTCCCATAGTGTGGCACGTTTTCCCTGTAATGTTCTCTTCTGTGGATTAACCACCCCCAATTCCCTCAATTTTGCCTTCCTTGGTGTATTTTTTACCTCTCTGCCCACTCCTGTTGCCCCTCTTGGTTCCCTCCATCTGGGGAAGAGTGCCTGGGGACCCCTGTCCAGCCCAATTATTCTGCAGGTTTGGCCTCCCTGTTTTACATCCCTGGCAGGATGCAGACCCTCTGCAGAGCCTTGGGAAGTTGGTGATTAAGGGCTGTGCCTGATGGGTGACACCCCCCTAACCTTTCCAGTTGCTACTGACAGACAGGATCTCACCCCTGCGGTCCCTCTTCAAGATTTTGCCCTTATCCCTGCTAAATTCTGTTCTGTTTTTGTTTTCAGGCCTTTTCATTCCATTATCAGCATCCCCCTGTGTTCAAACCCCATCCCCCTGTTCCTCTACAGTCCCACAGCAGAACAAACCACACAGTTTGGGAAGTCTCCACCCCATCCCCCAGAAGTGTTCTGCAGGACCGGACCTGAGACCAGCTGCTGCAAAACCTCATTTTTAAGTGTCTTGAGATGTTTTCTGGAGGTAAGAAAATGATTCCTCTTTTCCTTGGGTATCTGACTGGCAGAGACAGACCCGATGGAACACATGTCAGTCTCACATCTGCTCTCCTCAGTGTGGTCACACAGATTTTAGGGCTGCTGGAGGGAGAGATAGGCCCCCAGCTTGGTGGCTCACGGAATCCTGGTGTAGGTGACCTCCAAAAGTGTGGAAAATTGAGCAACTGGGAGGACTTTTAATTTGTCCCAAGCCAGTGGCAGTCTGGAGGAAGAGACGGATGCTGTCCTGGCAGCTCCAAGCAATCCATTTCCTTCCTCATCCCTCTTTAATCAGATAAAAAACTCTGCAGACTCCACAAGCATAAATCTGAAATTCGTCAAATTTATAGGAGCAAGAAAGCAAAAAGCAAAAGAAAAACCCCACAGCTCCTCTTTTGTTTGCTCTGGGCAGCATCCCAAACTCACCCCAAAGTGCAGGAGTGATCTTAGCTGGGCCATTAGAAGAATTGAATCCAGACCCCTCCAAAATATCACTGAAAATCACAGAGAAACCCAGATGGTTCGAGAGAACTCAAGTCAGACACTCCAAAGTGAGGAAGTCTGAAATTTAAGGTGCTGGCAAGTGCTCTTGGAAGAGGGATGGCAGGAGCAGGGCGCCGGTCGGAGACACGGTCTGGGTGCTTTTCCAGCCCCGTGTTCTTCCATGGAAATGAGGTTCTAATGGATTGCTTTAACCTGTCTGAGGCACGAGGGGGTTTTTTCCCCCCTCCCTTGCCCTCAGCTCCAGAGGGAGACGCCTCCCCACTGGATCATGCCAGGACCCTGCTGTGCTGCTGCTCAGCAAAGCAAACTCCTCCTGGCCGAGCTTCAGGAGGGTGGGAGCTTGTTAGAAATTCTGCTTGAAGGGGGTCCAGGAACATCAAAAGTCCTCAGTGGTTGCTGTGGACCCCTGGGGTCATCCCGGTGTGCCAAAATCAATAGTGCCCTTCCATATTGATCCTGAAATTTGAGATTAAAGCCATTTTCTGCTGCCAGCTGCCGGCTGGAAAAGCGGAGGAGGGATGAAAAGTTCTCTCAGCAGAAGAAACAAAAGCAAAGCAAGAAGAAAACGGATTGAGTTGTGCTCCTTTGTAGGGAATAATCAGCTTTAAGGAAGATGAGGTTTAGGTCTCAGCACGCTGAGCACAACCAGGGCTGGTTCATTATCACCCAGCCAATGAGTTTGCAACGAAGGATTAACAACATCTTAAACAGATGCTTCCAATGAACTTCCCAAAATATATGGGGTGGGTTGGTTTTTTTTTTCCTCTACCAGGGATTAGAAGGCTGGAGAGTAATTAGTTCTGAAATATTTTGGCTGGATTACTGCATGCTGCTGTCGGAAGGGATGTAACTCTCTCTCTCCAGTCTGCCTAATTCGTTCCATTTTGTATCTCAGATTCATTTGTATTGTCTGTGGATTTGCTGAAGGTATAAATAGAACCAAATCCCAGTTTTCACTTGAAACTTGTCAGTGCACATTTTTTTCCTTGAGAACCATCTCAAAAAGCAAATTTTAACTTCTTCTTTTTTTTTTTTTTTTTTTTTTTTTTTGCTTTAACATTGCAGAGCCAGAGTTATGCCTCTGATTTTCTCAGATGCCTCCAGGTCTTGCATTTGCAGTTTTGAGGTGGACAGATCAGGAGAGCCACAGTGATTTTGTTGATGAAACCCTCGGGAAATGAGACAACTTGAGACACAATGAGTGATTTGGCATGAGGGTATCCTTGGAGCCACTTTCTGGAATGGTTGAGCATCCAAACAGGATGATCAGGAAGCCCAGCGTGAGGTGGCAGCACTCAACAGCCCTCAGGGCCAGGCACTGCTTCCACAGTTTGGGCACTCTTGCCCCAAGGCAAGCTGGAGACCATTCCTGAGATATGCAGGATTCCTGATGGCTCTTCTTTTCTTTGGGGTGTGGAGGTCAGTGTAGGGCTCACCTGGGTGAGAGGCCATTCACCTCCAGGGAGCTGTGGTTCAGCACATGGAAATCTCATCTATTCATGAGAACTGCCTGGGAATGCAGTCCCTTGTCCAGGGCAGGAATTAGTCAGGAAGCCTTGCAAAGTTGCAAGGCTCTGAAAACCACTTTCCTGCTCCCAGGCAAATTAAATACCTGGGGAAACCCAGCCCCAAGTAATCAAATCAGTGACTCCAAATGAATTGCTGGCTCTTTCCTGTTGGATACTGGGTGTCAGCCAGGCCTGGAAGTGGACAGGGCTCAGGAAGATGGTAAATCCTATTAACAATCACAGACGTTGTCTCGATGGAGAGGAGGGGGAATTCACCTGCTGATTTTTCCAGTGACATTCCCACCTTGCCTGGATCAAGGTGTCCATATGGAGTGCACACTGCAATGGCATTGCTTCCCATTGCCCATTGAAATTCCAGCTTCTCCTCCAGTCTAGAAAAGCAAAGATCCCCAGACCTCTTTGGGAATAAGAGAACCCCAAACTTACCCTCCAGGAGCAGGATAAGAAGACTAACATCACACTGTCATTTCCATCTGATCTACAATTCCTCTCCAAGCCAAATGTATTTAGTCTTCAGAGTTTTTTGGTTTTTGTGCTTTTGTTTTTTTTTTTTTCCCAAGGACAAAATCTTCTTTTGCCAGATGCCAATAAAATGAGCTCTCCCCACACCCAATCCTCTCTGATCCCACCAGTCCCTGCATTTCACTTCACTCCAGCATCAGCTGTTGCTCTTGCTTCCAGAGAGAGTGTGAAATATTTACAACAATCCCCCCTTTATTTTCCAGGTCACCCTATCACTGGGACTTGGCAACCTCCAGGGAAGATGAAAGCAAAGGATCTTTATCACGGAGCCCAGAAGAATTTACAGTCCAAATAAACCAATTTGGAGGAGCAGGAGACGGGGCTTTGGAGGTCTGAGCTGTAACTTGTCTGCATTCCTCTGCCTCAGAATAAAATGGGATATTTATAGGAAGGAAAAGTGTGTCCATTTAGGCTGACATTTGGAGGCAACCTTCTTGTTCCTACATATTCATGAAGCAAGGAGAGTGTGTCAGTGTCTCCACAGCCAGGAGAACACTCCTTCCCAGCATTTTCCACACCATTCTGCTTTGCACTGATCCCATTTTGTCTGGGTGTGCGTGGCTTTGAGCAGCTCCTCTTCATTACAGGGGTTTGGGATGCAGAGATGTGTGACAGTGGTGATCTCTGGAGTGGGGAACCCAGCCTGGGCTGTGCATCCCGGTGTTCTGGCTGGCAGCGAGCCCAGGGCCAGGGGCTGTGCCCTCCACATCTGGCACCAAGGCACCATGCCCTCCACATCTGGGACCAAACACTGCCACAGGCTGTGCCCTCCACATCTGGCACTGCACACCCTGCTGTGCCCTCCACATCTGGCACCAAGCCCCACCATGCCCTGTGCCCTTCCACATCTGGCACCAAACACAGCCAAGGACTGTGCCCTTCCACATCTGGCACTGAGCACCCTGCTGTGCCCTCCACATCTGGCACCAAACAGTGCCAGGGGCCCTGCCCTTCCACATCTGGCACGGAGCTCCACCCTCAGTGTCACACCACGGGCACAACCTGCTCAGGTCTTGTCTGAACAGGCACATCAAATCTGTCTGTACCCTCCCCTCCCTCCCAGACCTGGCTGACAAATCCGAGGGGTTTACAGGCTGTAAACACACTGGGGGATTTGTGATTAAAGGAAATGGGAAGAGAAGGGAGGTGGAGGGCAGGAGCCCCTTCCCATCCGAGGATCTCCACCGTTCCCCCACATCACTCACCACAGCACAGCCTGTGCTCCACTGAACACCCTGGGCTGGGCTGCTGCTTCCCCTCCACCCTGCTGGGACTATTCCTGCTCCATGAGTGGCACAATACCTGAGATGAAGGAGCAGCATGACCTGATGCAGAGGCATTTCTCTCCTCCTCCCCTTGTCCCTCCCCTGGCAGCCCCCACCACTGGAAGCCCTTCCCTAGGCTGACAGCTCCGAGAGCTCCTTTGCCAGGGAATAACTGATTCAGTTCCTTTCCTGGGGAGTGTGGAGCCAGGTTACTTCCCTGCTACTTGCTTTGCTCTGCTTTTAACACCGTGGAATATCAGATGCCATTTTACCACTGGAATTCAGCACTGGGAGCTCCTTCCTGGCTGGATGCGGCTCTTTGTTATCAAACGTGTTGGAGCCAAGGAGATCTGGGTCACAAAATGGAATGTGGAGCCACCTGAGCCTCATGGCAGAGCAGCTCTCCTTCCTCCCAGGGCATCCCAAGGGTTAAAGCTGGGTTTTATGACATCTGAGGAAGGGGGCTCTACATGGGAGCAAAAAGGAAAAATACTTAGGACTGCTTTCCAGCTGCATCCTTGGAGAAATGGTCCTTCCAGAGGTGGACACACCCTGTGCACAGTCCTTGGTGTCCTCAGGGTCACTCTTGCCTTCCCCCACTCCTGTGCCCTGGGGGACACCTCGATGCAAGGACAAGGGGTGATGGTTTGAAATTAAAAAGGGATCAGTTGAGATCAAACATAAGGAGGAAGTTATTTACAATGAAAATGGTGAGGCCCTGGCACAGGCTGCCCAGAGCAGCTGTGGCTACCCCTGGATCCCTGAAAGTGTCCAAGGCCACATTGGACAGGGCTTGGAGCAGCCTGGGACAGTGGAAGGTGTCCCTGCCCATGGCAGGAGGTGGAAGGTGAGGGTGTTTCAGGTCTCTTCTAACTTAACATCACAGAACTCTTCCATGGTTCTGTGATGCCCAGCACATCCTGGTGCCCCATCAGTCCTTCAGAGCCCCTCTGGTCTCAGCAGAGGTCCCTGGGGGTCACAAATGGCCATTCTGCCCTGCTCTGAAATCTGCAGCTTTGTTCCTACCTTTCCTTCCCCATCACCCTGGCCTCTCACTGTGAGACTCCAGGGGTTCTGGTGCAGGATCCAGCCAAGAGCCTTGGGAATGTGCAGGAGAGCACAGAAGCAGAATGTTCTTCATCATGTCTCAGGTTTGTGCAATGTGAGTGCCATTTATGAAGGGTGAGGACCCTTCCCTAGAATATCCCATTTATCCAGGCATGTTCACCCTTTCCTTAATCCCCTTTTCCACCCATGAACCCAGAGGTGGTCTGCATCTCCCTGGGTTCCCCTGACCTCTTTTGGAAGCTTTTCTTTGCCCATCTCCCTGATGCCCAGGCTGAATGAAGCATTTGCAGGAGCTTGAGGCTGGGGCTTCTGGAGACCCACTGTTTGTACACAAAAAAAAGGAAAAATCTGTTCCTCTTTTCCCTTTTCCCTTTTCCCTTTTCCTTGATTGCCCCTGCTCATCTCTGCAGGTTTCCTGCTCCTGCTGTGCTTGGAAAGGGCTGTGGTTTCAGTTTTCCTGCCTGTCCCCTCTGTCCTGGGCAGGGCTTCTGCTCCTCTTCATCTTCCCTGGTGCAGAACATCCTCTGCCTTTCACTTCTTCAATTTTTACCCCCTTGTTCTTCCCAGCACCCTACTCATGAGGAAATCCAAGCACCCAGAGCCTTCAAAAGCCCTCACAAACACAGAATTTCTGCCTACCCATCACCATTACCCACAGGTTTTCATTCTATATTTTTCTCCAGCTCTGAGGCTGGTTTATATGTGCATATATTTGACCTCAGAGGGATTATTGCAGCCACAAGAGTAAATAATGCAGCGGTGAATTATAAAAGTGAATACCTGAAGATGAAACCTGCCCTATCCCACTCACTGCTTCCTAATGGGAATGCCTGTGATTTATGACCTTCTGATAAAGGCATCCTGATGGAGAAAAGATGCAGTTAGAGGCAGGCAGGGAAGGTGTCACGTAGTTTATGGGCTTTGAGCTTTTATTTTGGGGCTAGAAACACAGATCTAAAAGGCTATTTATCAGAGCCGGGGGAACATGAAGATATTTGCTGATATTTTGAACATATTACTTTCAAATAGTGCTGGAAAAGTTGGGTTTTCCAGCAAGAAATTTCTGGCCAGGTTGTAAATACGTTTTCTCCCCAAATATTGATATTTGTTCCCATTTATTTTGCCCCTGACAGCGAGGATTGCTGCAAAATGCAATTTTTTTGTTGGTAACGTATAGGACGATGTATTGATACTTTGGGAAGATGAAGATGTTGGAGCCTTTAGGCCCAGGAGTGATAAATGGAGAGTGTCTAGGGTGAGATAATTACAAAAGAGTTGCAATTATTGTCGAAAATCCGGGCTAATTTGCATGCAAGGCTGCCAGGTTCTGTTTCGAGAAGGTGAACGAGCTGGATTGACAAATTTGTTAAATCTGCTGGAGAAGCACAGTTTAAAATAATAACAATAATTAGCAGTAATATAATTGATCTATTTTGCTCTGTGCATGACAGGAATTCACTTCCAATTGAACCAGCAAATTAAAGCAACATTTAGCATACTAAACAATATTGCTGCTGAAAACCTCTATTTATATCTGCCAATAATTGTTATCTAACTCGGAGGGATGCAGCCGCTCCGCAGTCACCTTGTGGCACAGCAGATGTGGGGATGGCTGGAGAACTGCTGGAATTTTCTGATAAAAGGGACCATATCTGGAGCACCGAGGCAGGGCAAGAATCCACTGCCCCTTGTGCTATCAATGAGCTGGGTTTGTTTGTGTTAGGAGGTTCAAGGAAATTCAGTTTGGTGGCCCAGCTGGTTTTTTTGTGTTAGGAGGTTCAAGGAAATTCAGTTTGGTTGCCCAGCCTGTGTTCTCATGGACGTCTTCTGGTTTGAAACCCAGCACGTTAAATCTCCAAGGGTGGGGAGAGGATGGATTGAAAAAACCCACCACGAGAGTCAGTCTGTGCTGCCCCTCACGCCATCAATGAACTGGGGTTTTGTGTCCAGGAGACTCAGTGGGATTCAGTTTGATGTCCAGGTGGATATCTGCTGGTTTGAAACCAAATAAATTAAACCTGCAAGTGTGGGGACAGGATGGATGGAAAAAAACTCCACCACAACCGTCACTTTGGGGGAAAAACAGCCTTTGGAAATGAAAGTAGTGGAAGCTGTAGCACAATCCTGGGAAAACAAAAGGGGCAAACCCCTTTTTTATTCCTTCTGGAGTTTTTTGGGTGAAATCAGGAGGTTTTTCCATCTGGCTGTATGAGGGTGTATCTCTGCCTTTGCTGTCATTCAGAGATGAGTTATAAAAGCCCAGAGAAATCAAAGCTGGCTCTTGGACATTGTCAGGTCCAGGATGGAATAGACAAAGCTCAATGGAAAGCTCAGCAAAGCCTTGCCCAGGGCCAGGCTTGTGCCACCCCATGAGAGTGCTTCCATCCCAGTCTCCAGTTTGCTGCCCAGCCCCTGGCTCTCTCAGCCTCTGGAGGCTGCTCCAGTGGGCACGTGGAGGAGGTTGGCACATGGCCTGTGCCAGCTGTGCCAAGGCCATGCCATGGCCCCTGGTTAGGAGAGGACAGAACCTTTCCCTCCTTCCTGCCTGAAGGAGAGGGTTTGAAGGGATTCCATTATCCCCCATGGCCTGGGGGTCAGCGTGTCCAGCTGGAGCAAACCTGAGCTACCAGCCACAGTGTCCTGAGGAGATGCTGCCCACAGGCCCCTGGTGATCCCTTGGTGACCCTTCACAAACTGGGTCATTAATTGCCTTAATACTGATTTTATTTTGTGAATCAACCCCTCTACAGCACTTGGCAGTTTTGTCCCTCCCCACTCCCTCCCTTGGCTTTGCCTCCACTTGTCCTCATGGTCAGGACAGGAGGACAAGGTCCAAACAGCACAAACTCTGCCTGAGGGGTCCTTGGTGAAGTAGGAACAGGTTGGATTTTTAAATCTTTATTTTCTAGTATCTGACCAGGAAAATGTTCCATCCTGCCCAGTGTTCACCAAGGGCAGCTCCTCCCCAATGTCCTGGGTCACATATCCCCACCTGCTCCCTCCTTCCGGGGGGGGGGGGAATGTCTCCTTCCCACCCCAGCAATTCCAGGGAAGTTGGCAGGAAGGCAAAGTGCTCCAGGGGAAAGGAGCTGCTCTGCAGTGGGGGTGGTCACACACAGCCTGGCTGGGGACAGGAGCTGGGTCCTGCTGCATTCCACCCCTCGAGGTGGAATTTACTGGGACACAGCATTTACATCCTTGGGTATGGAGCTGCTGCAGAGAGTCCAGAGGAGGCACCAGGGTGACCAGAGGGATGGAGCAGCTCTGCTGGGAGGAAGGGCTGGGAGAGCTGGGGCTGTTCAGCCTGGAGAGGAGAAGCTCTGGTGTGACCTCACAGTGGCCTTCCTGAAGGAGCTGACAGGAAAGATGGAGAGAGATGATTTCCAAGGGATGGAGTGCCCAAACAAGGGGAATGGCTTCCCACTTCCAGAGGGCAGGGTTAGACAGGATATTGGGAAGGATTCCCCCCTGTGAGGGTTGCACAGGTTTCCCAGAGGAGCTGTGGCTGCCCCTGGATCCCTGGAATTGTTCCAGACCAGGTGGGACAGGGCTTGGAGCAACCTGGGACAGTGGAAGCTGTCCCTGCCCCTAGCTGGGAGTGGCACTGGATGGTGTTTAAGGTGCCTCCAGGAGAGTTTCTCTCCCTTGGTACTCCTGGAGTTGAGTCAATAAAGTTAATGGAGCTCAGAGAGGGAGTCATCCAACCAAAGAAGAGTTTTAATTCTTTTTCCCATTTTAGGAAATGATGAAAACTGTCATAGACTCTGCTTTCAGCAAGGGCTGTCTGAGTCCTGGTGGAAAATTTCCCTGGAGACCCCACTTCCAGCCCAAGGAATCCCAGCCCCATGGGAGCCCCAGCCCTGACAAGAGAATTGTTTCTCCCTCCTAGACCTGGTCCCTGATCTGTCTTGCCAAAGCTAATCCCACCATTTTGATTTAGATGGGATACTGGGATGGAATTCCTCCCTGTGAGGGTGGTCAGGCCCTGGCACAGGTTGCCCAGAGAAGCTGTGGCTGCCCCTGGATCCCTCGAAGTGTCCAAGGTCAGGTTGGACAGGGCTTGGAGCACCCTGGGCTATTGCAGGATGTCCCTGCCCCTGGCAGGGAGTGGAATGGGTGGTTTTAAGGTCCCTTCCCATCCAAACCATTCCATGATTTCAAGCAACTCGTGCACTCTGATTTAAAGTCTGTCCGTAGGGCTCCTTCTACAGACTTGGCTTGTGTGTGGATGAGACCTTCAAGGCTCTGGCTAATTCCTCCTTCCCAGCATTGCATCCAACCCCTGAAGGGAAATACCAGGTTGAAAGAGTCAGGACGGTGCCCGAAACTGAGCCTGAGAGCTCCTGACAGATCTCCATGGCACATGTCAGACCCCATCTGGCTCCCTGCTTCATTTAATAAGTGACCTGCCTTTCCAGGGACTGACAGTAGCCAACAAACTGCTTAATTTACTGATTAATTAACACAGGGAAGAGGTCTGACCTTGCTGTGGAGGTAATAATGTTCCTTAGTGCACCAGGAGGGGATGGTTTGAATCTGCGACCCCAGAGCAGCTGGATCATTACTGCCTGTTGAATGCAGCATTGGAATCCTCTTTCCTGTGGGAACGTGGGTGAGCCAAGCACTCGAAACAGGAATTTCTCTGGTTTATGCCATCAGGAGATCAGGAGATAACGACAGAGCAGGAAGGGCATGAAGTGCATGCCTGTCTCCAGGAACATCAGCCAGCCACGTGCCAGGAATTTCGGGGAGGAGGCGTCCGCTCTGTCAAAAGGAGGAGTTGAAAGGAAAGCAGAGGAAACTTTGCCTTTTGTTCTGAGTGAAGCAGCCGGGGAGGGAGGGAGGGGGCTGCAGCAGGGCATGGAATCCACACTCCTGGTGTTTGGGACCACATCCGGAGTGTTTGGATGGATTTACAGCCCGCTGAGCTCTCTGGGGGTTTTGCTGACCCAACAGGCCTGCGGATAGACGGGAGCAGGAGCTGCTCCTCAGCCTTTGGCTGGGCTTCAGCTGTGACCAGGGGCTCAGGACCTTCCCCTGCAGCATCTGTTGGTGGCAGCCTGGGTTTGGTGCTGGAGATAGGGCTGGTGGTGGCCGTGGCTCAGCACTGACCAGTCACCACCTGGCCAATCCTTCAGATACCAATCCCAGGGAGCTTTTCCCTCCCCTAAGGAGTGGTCTGAGATTCAAAACCCAGGCACTCTCAGCATGGGCTGCATTTTTATCCTCGGGAAGTTACTGCAATTGCAATTCCATTTCCTACTTCAGCCCTTCCTTGTCCTTCCATAAGATCAAAACCAGTTTGGTGACAAATTCCTCTGATTCCTTCTCTTTTTACTACATCTGAAGTAATTTACCCCTGCAAACTCCTGCTCTGATGCCCATTAACCATCCTTCACCTCATCCTGTTATCCCTGCATGGAGTTCAGTGGCTCTGGCTTCTGCAGGACCCTTCCCATGGTGACGCTGTTCAAGATCACAAGGACACAGACTCTGAGTTCAGAAGGCTGACAATGACTCCGATTTATTACCCGGGAATTTCTTCCCTTTATACTGTTTTACAAAGAACCACCCAAGGGGTGGGAGAAAGACAAACTTCTTCAACTACATTGGTCAAGTCAGAGGGACATCAAGAAAAAGTCCTTTCCTAGAGAAAGGAATGTAAACATAGGTTACAGTTAGAAAAACGCGGCTCTTGTTGACAGAAAAGTCTCTGGGAAAAGAGTTTCAGAGAAACCAAAACATCACAGGCACCAACCAAGGCTACAGCATGGAAAGGTCAGAGAGGCTGAGATGCCACCATCATCCTCTTTTCCCAAGGGTCGCTCTCCTAGTCTTTTGGAATACACTGGAATGCCTCTTCCTCCTTTTCCATCATGACACAGAGGTAATGGATGCATTTTCAGTACCCAATCTGACAATGCCTTCCCCCCTAATCATCCCTCCAGACCTGCTCCGAGCTGCTTCTGGTAAATCCAGCACCAGATCCGGGTGGAAGCGTCTCAGGGGAATGTTGAGGAGTTTCTTCCCTCGTAGGAAAATGTAGTCGGACTGGAATCAAAACATTTTGAAGGAAACGTGTTGATTTCGACTGGGAAGTATCAAAACAGATTGTTTCAACTTTCTCGGTTTGTTTTGACAATATCAAAATGTTTCATTTCCATGAGGTAAAAACATTTGGGGTTGATTTTGCTCTCAGTTTAGTTTTGACTTTCCCTTTCCCTGAAATCATTGTATTTTTGTCGTGAAAAGCTTGAATAGAAGCCTGTGGAATGCCAAAATCCCCAAATGGGAACCCTTCATTATTCAAGGTATTCCCAGGTCAGAGTGGGAGCTCTCCTTTCTCCTGGGCACCCCCGGCATATCACAGCCACCCAAACAGGGCAGAAATAAACCCAAACCCACCTCTGGAGCCAGGGCTGAGGAGAAGGAACCACAGTCAGGCGCCTTTCCTCAGTTTATTTCCTCACATCCTGATGTTTGCTGCCAGCCCTTTGGGGTGCTGCTGGAATTCCCCACCCTGTGCTAAAAAAGCTTTATGGAAGCCATGAAAGCCAAGCCACCTCTTCATTTCTCACCTCCGCTCTTAACAGCTTTTGTTCCTGGAAGGGAGGAAGTGTTTTATGTCCTTCAGTGAGGCAGATCTATCAGCAGACTAAGGAAAACAATTAAAGCAAGGTAACAGGTAGGAATTAACCTTTAGGGGATAGACCCAGCTCAAATGACTCCTCTTCCTCGGCCCATCTGCATCCCAAGGTGGTGATTCATTTCTCCCTGCTGCTCATTACCCTGCTCCAAAGACTGGAGAAAATTAGGAGGGAGCTTGAAAATCCCCAAGCTTCAAATTTTGATTTCCTGGGCCCATTTTTTTTCTTTTTCTGCTTTCCCACTGGCTGGTTTCCCAAACAGCTTTTCCCGGGCATTTGGGGATGCATTTGCCTCTTGTGCATCGCCATGGCTTGGGAAAAAAAAATGGTTTTCTTCCCAAAGTGACTTTTTTGTGCCTCTCAGCCGTGCCTGAATGATGTGCATTGTTTTAGGTGGAGATGATGAGGGGTGAGTGACCTGCGAGCCTGGCTCCCCCCTCTCCATGGGGATATTACTTAAGTGTCTCTCTTCTACCTCTTTCAGGAGGTTTGCTATTTTGGAGACTCGTTTCTTCCAGCAGCTGAGGTTAAAACTGGCTGAGATGAGAAAGGCACGTCCCATAATCTTTATTCCTGCAAAATCTGAAGAGTTACAGGAGTTTGAGTGGATGGGGGGCAGGGCCAGGGAGGCAAAACACCCAGAAGCAGAAAGAAACAGGTCCAAGGCCTGCAGAGAGCAGAAGGGGGAGATGGGGACCTCAAGATAACACACAGGGTCCTTTGTCAAGAGCACAAGTGCAGCTTCTTCTGAGAGCCAAAGCAAATCTCCTGTACCTGGAGCCCTGCCCAGGGTTAATTTAATGGGTCCAGCCCAACCCCTCATCCCACAGCGCTGAGGCCAAGGGGTCATGTGGAGTGTGAGTGTTTTAGGAACACGTTAGGAGTGGGATATGGGCTGGAGTCTCCTAAACAAGCAAAAGCCCCAGCAGAAAATGTCTCTCTACCACAATTAAAAGCAAGCTCATGTACCTTTTTGGGGGTCCAGATGCATCTGACCCCTGGCCCCTCCTCTGCCCCTCGCCATAGGACACGGCATCTCCAACAGCCAACAGCCTTGGACAAATGACAGCATAAAACCACATCCCTGGGTTAGAAAGGGGGAGAAGGGAAGACTGAGAGGGAATGAAGTGAGGGAAAATAAAGCCCCGCTGAGCTGTTATTCCAGCCCTGGTGGAAGCCCAAGATCATTCACAGGAGCCCTCAGAAGTTCATAAACACCTTTGTTTGTAGTTTCCACTTTGACTTTGTTCAGACTGGAGGGGACAAATGCGTTCCTGTCGCTGGCTGCTGATTCTGCTACTTCTCCAGAAAGAAATGGCTTCGCCTTTCTCCAGCGCGTGCCTCATAAAACAGGGATTAAGAGCACTTTTTTCAAACATCGTTTTTGTAATAGCACAGCCCCAAACCCCTTCAATCAGCAAACCTGAGCACGGCTTGACAGCCTAAACTGCCATTCCTTAACCCACAGGACAAGAAGTGCCATTTGCACATGGCTGAGTGGCCAGCAGCAGAGATTCATGTCGGCTGCTAATTGCCTTTGGCTCCGAGCCAGGGCACAAACTCCAGCACCCAGCACATTCCTCCTCCCCATCCCATCTTGGGAAATGGCTTTGCCTGGATTTCAATGACTCAGGAGTGCGTGGAGCCAGAATTCTTTCAGGAAGGTGGGCAAGGAAAGGACGGCTGGGGAGGAAAAGTTCTCCCAGGAGGTGAGACAGGAACTCCTGGACACAAAGCTCCAGTTAAAGCCTGCTGTGAATTTCTCTGGATAGTCAGTTCTCCATGCCTTTCCATGTGTAGAAAGAGCACATGGAAGAACTCCTCTGGCCTTCCAAATCTTCTAGTGGAAGGTGTGCTTGACCATGAGCTTTAAAGTGTCTTCCAACCCAAACCATTCCATGATTCCATGATATTCCAAGCTAAACCATGTGTCCCAGTGCTGTGGGAGGTATCTGAATCCATCTGGGATGTCCACACAGGATTGGAAAATAACACAGAGGAATTACAAAGTCCCATCATGTGACTTTCAGCAGCCCTGAGGCAGATGCTCCTTCAAATGTCCGTGGCCATCTCCGTGGGCAGCTGGAACCACCCACCCAAGGTCCTTTTCTGCCTGCAGGATACCCCAGGTCAGCTCAAAGCTGGGCCAGGTTCCAGCTCTACCTCATTCCCAACCTCTGATCCCTCAAAAACTGAGTCAGGATTGAAGAGATAACTCCACCAACCCTTGTCCACAGAGCACTGCAGAAAAAAATGACCAGTTCTGGGATCTGGGCCAGAATCTGCAGCAAATAATATGAACAAGGCTTGTGAATGTTCAGATTTAGCAAAAAACCTGAGCAAGCCTCCTTGAAACTGGGGAGAGGTGGGACCTTAAGGGTCCTTCAGGAGAGAGAAAGATGATGTTGAGGTGAAAGAAGTGAAGGGACCTTAAGGATCATCCTCCAGCTTGCTGGATTTGTCATTCCTGAGGAAAGAACAATGGATTTTGATTTCCTGTATCCTTCTGTTCTCATTGGTGATGTTTTGTAATGAAATACGACTGGCATGGATTTTCTTTTAACGGATTTAATTGAAATGATGGCAAATCATTCCAGCTGAAGTGTGGGATATGAAATAGGAGTCTACTCCCATATTTACACTCCTAACAACCCAAAATGTGGGGTTTCATGGCAACAACAAGCTTTCAGGGAAACAGCCCAGCACTGCCTCCAAACACTGATTTTGGTTGATTATGTGCTCTGTACCTTCAGGCAAAACAGCACATGCAAGCCCTAAAGCAGGAGCAGCGAGGATTTGGCACATTCAGTTACAGCCACAGAGGATGCAATCAGCCAGGGATGCCATGAGGATAATGCCAGACTGGCTTGGTTTGGAAGGACAGGTGTCTGCCAGAGAAAGCCAGAGCCTCCCATGGAACGGAGAATGTAAAGCCCCTCCTTCTGAATTATTATAATTTTGAAATTCAGGGGTTTTCAGACAAAGATAGGGGAATAGGATTAACAGTTCCTTACTTGGAATATTAAAAATAAAAAATGTAGTAGTACAAAAAAGACCCCAAACGAACAAAAAAAAGAAAAACCCTGACAGAGTCAGAACAGGACACCCTGTTGGTCAGGGTGTTGGAAGCAGTCCAGTCAAATCCTCCTGGAGTGGCAGATGTGGTTCTGTTGGAGTAGAAATGATCTTGTAGAAGGGTCCAGTGGTGGTGAGATGGGCCCGGTCTTCCTCTGGGAATCCAGTGCAAACAGGCTGTGCTGGTGTTCTGAATCTCAGATTTTTACCAGGTAGGAATTCTGGGCTCCTCCTGCTGGGTGGAACATCTCACAATGGGATGATGTGATTTTATCAGTCATGGGGTGAGCCTTGATGGCCCATTAACAGCAGATATCCCCTGGAGGGAGGACAGGTGGTGGAAGAGATAAAGAACCCTGCCCCACCTGGTTCTAACAGCTGGGCCATTAGCAGAAGGCACCCACCCCCTCCCTGCTGCAGTTATGAGGGATGGATCACAGAAGAGATAAAGAAAAAAACACCTTCCCAACTGATTTCAACAGATGGGAATAGAATACATCTTGCATTGCAATCCAAGACACAGATTTCCAGCTGAGTGATAGGGGAAGATCCACAGGGAGAACTGCACAGTCTTTCCCTGGGGAGTACAAGTCAAGCTAAAGCTTCCTGTGCTGAGCAGGCAGAGTTGGAGCTTCTCCATCAACCCCAGGGACCAGGCTTGGGTCAAATTGCAGAATTTTAAAATTTCCATCAGGAATTGTAGTGATAGGGTAAAAGGAGATGGCTTCAAACTGAAAGAGAGCAGGGTTAGGTGGGATATTGGGAAGAAATCCTTCCGTTTGAGGGTAGTGAGATCCTGGTACAGGTTGCCCAGAGAAGTTGTGACTGCCCCATCCCTGGAAATGTCCAAGGCCAGGTTGGATGGGGCTTGGAGCAACCTGGGCTAGTGGAAGGTGTCCCTTGGCAGGGGTTGCAACTGAATCATCTTTCAGGTCCCTTGCAACCCAAATCTGTGGTTCCATGATTCTCTGAAGCTCTGGAGATTTTCTGGGACATGATGGGATAGCAGGAGCACTGTGTGGTGCTGCCAGGGTTTGTGGTAAATCTTTTCCCAGAAATAACTGCAGAAGCTGGGCATTCCCAGTGGACTTGGGAGTGTCACCACCTCTGTGCCCTCTGCAATGCTCCTCAGAGTCCCTCATGTGGCAGTGCCCTAACCTGCTGCCTCCTCCAGTGTGTTTGACAAATGGGAAGGAGGAGCTGTCCCAGGCAGAATACTCTGCTGGTTTGGGGCCAGATCAGCACCTTTTAATCTGTATTAGACGAAAGATGATCCTCGTGCTCTCACCAGAAATTCCTTTGCACGTTGCCACTTCCAGCTCCCACCCTGGTTCAGGGGGGTGATGCAGGAGCAGCAGGTGGCTGCTGCAGCCTGGAACCAGGCTGGGGCTTTCTTTACAGTTCTGGGAGGGAAATGCCATGGACAGAGAGAGGTGTGCAGTGGCATGGAGACCTCACAGTAATGGGGGAACTAACGAGGAAAACTGTCACTCCCAGCTGAGAGAGGCTTCACCTGGTAAAGGCTCCTACCAGGGATATGTCAGGGATGATAAATCTCCTCTCCATTACCAGGGACAGCCTGAAAATATAACTGTTCTATACCTGAGTAGGTCTCTTTCCTGCTATAATAACTGGGACAAGATAAACAGAAGTTCAGGCTAATACTAGACTTAGAAATCAGTTAGTTCTGATTCCAAGAGAATGTTTTCCTTTATGCCTTTTACTGATTAGCATTAAATCAAAACAGTTTGTTCATGTCTTTAATGTGTTTCCCCTTATTTTCAAAGCAGGATGCATTTCTACCTCTTCTGGATTAAAAGCTCTTTTAGGGAAAACATCTCCAAATGCCTCATTTCTCTGCTTTTGTTTTCTACCTGTGAGGAATAAAAGTGCTTTCGTAATAAGCATAAGAGATTTGTGCATCAGGAACAGAGATTTGATTTGTGAATACCTGCTTGGAAAAGGTCTTCTGAGGCATATCAGATGTGTTCAAATCAGGGATCAAATCTATTCAAATCAGCTGGGAAAACTCCGTGCACTGCTCCCAGCCCAGGACACCTGGAAAAGGTGGATAAGGAAAGGACCAGATCTGTGGTGGTGATGTTCCCAAGGAAAGTGTTCCCTGAGGATTCACTTCTGGCTGTAAAATACAGCTGTGGTTTCACTGACCAGTTTTCTGCTCTCAGCTCCTCACAGCAACTGGTAGGAAGAAGCAGGAGCAGGCAGAGGCTCCCACTCCTTGGATTTACCTCCTCTGCCACTGTTAGTGATGGAGAAGGACTAAACTCAGTCCTGGAGTCGTCCATAAACCACTGACAACTCAGAGCAGCCCCTCAGGTGTCTGCAGGTGCATCCACAAGCTCTGGAGTCTTGGGGACATGGAACAAATACATTTATATTCCAGGGAAGCCAAACAAATGGGAAAAACTCTGGCTCGTTCTGTGGAAACAGGAGCGAGTGTAGCTGGCGGTGGGAGCACAGCTGCTCTCCCCAGCAGAGGGATAATCATCCCCACTGCAGATTCCTGCTCTGCCACACTCCCCTGTGGCTGTAGGCACACGAGGAGGGACTGGAGCAGCATTTTTATCCTCACAGAGGGGACTGCAGCTGATGATTTCGGTGGCATCACGAGGCCCTTGCAGCATCACAGCCTGGTTTGGTCTTTCTCCTGAAGCTCCAGTGACCTGGAGCTGCTTTGGCTGAGTCTCCACAGGCTGGGAAGGAAGTCATGTTTAAATCTGACCCTGGAGGGGACCTGAGAGAGTGGATTTCCTGCAGGAGATGAACTGGGATGTGTTTATAATGCAGCGTGTGATTCCTAAGGCTCCTCCAGCCTGCAGAAGACAGCAAAGAATTCCATTGCCAGCTGGCAGAGCATTCCCAGAGGGAAAGCAGTCTCTCTCCTAATCCTACCTGAAGCAGGAAGGATGAGCCTGCTCTGTGTGCACAGACACAATGCTGGACTGGCTCAGATGAAGACAAGGACATCCAGACAATTGTGTGACAGAAAGTCAAATGCAAACCCTTCCCATTCCTGTCCCAGGGTTGGAATTCCCAGTTCAAGCAGCCTGTGGGATCTGGAGGTGGAGGACAAACCCACCCTCTCCAGAGCCTTTCCTCCTTTGCTTCCCACTCTTCAGCTGTGGTTGCATTCCCTCCAGAGCTTGGCAAGGAGTCTTCCACACCCAGACCTGAGCTATCATGGAAAGTGCTGCTGCTGGAAACCAGGCAGAGCTGTTCCAGCACAAGAAGAATGTTGCAAGGAATGCAGTGGCATGGAGAGGTTTAAAACAACCTCCAGCCAGGGTTGCAAGAGCATCTCCCACCTCTCTGGGGCTTTCAGGGGCCTCAGCTCCCTCTGTCCAACTGAGCATGGAGCCCACGTGCAGGAAGATCCTCAGGGTTTATGGATTGGACAAGTCTGGGCAGAAGTTTTCCAGCGGTGTCAGAAGCCACGTTTGTGGCTCCGTGCCAGCTTTTAAATCCTCGTTCTGAGTGCTGGAAGTCTGAGTTTCTCAAAGAAACCATTGTCAGGATTTGTCTAAAATGAATGAAACTCTTATTTTTTTTTTTTTCCTAATCTTGTTTATATTGATCCCTCCTCTGAAATCAAGGAACATGTAATCAGCTTTTCTATATATCACAGGCTGCTAAAGGTCACCCAGATATCTACATCAAGCCAAAATATGAATGATGGCAAATATTTCCACCCTAAAGACAGAATATATCTGTTACAGCCAAGGACAGAAGAGAGAAGGATGTTATCAACATGTATTGTAATTAATGGCATGGAAGAGAAAAGCCCTGAACAAACACCCTGTACCTGCCCAGTTTAATGAATGCCACTTTTCACCTGGAGCTGAGTTGGGTTCCTTAAGCATCAGGTCATGGAGGGATTTTCCAGACCTGGATGCCTTGGGGGCAGATTTGTTGTGCCTGGTCCCTACTTCCTGCTGGCCTTGAAGCAGCGATGATCCAAACCTGACACAACACCCAGGAGATGCTCCCCAGCCCTGCCCAAGCACACCAAGGACTGCACATGGTTTTGGGAGGTGAGGAGTTGTGAGGAGGAGCTGGAGCACACCAAGAGGCAACCTTGATGTCTCCACTCCGTGACTTCCAGCTCTCAGGCTACAGATCCCAGCTCTGCCTGTGGAAAGGGGGTGGTGAATGGTCTGGTTCACTTTCGGGATTGTCCACAGCCCTGTTTGCTTCTTACCCAGGAGTTCCTTGGCAAAGTCTGCTTTGATTCACAGCCTGTGCTGCTGGAGTTGGATCCCTTTGTTCCCTGGGTCTTATTGGGAACGACTCGGAGCTGGAATGTGTCTGTCCTCACCACCAGGTTCACCTTCCAGTCTAGGCATGAAGGGGTAAATTCCAGATGGTGACAGCTCCTAATCCAGGGAGCTCATGAAGGCTGAGGAAGCCTGGACAATTTATCATTTCATTCTAGAGGAGGATGAGATGCTGAGGCTGGCGAGGCTGACAAGTGAGGCCTCTTCTGCCTCCTGGATGGGATTCCAAACGCAGGAGGGACGTCTCTGGCCACAAATGCTGGGCTCCACTTCCCCCCACCCTGCCCAGATGTGGTGGAGTAGGGCCATGCACCAGATATGTTTTCAGTCTAAGTGCTGAATTGTTCACTAAGGAAATTAAGGAGTACCAGTTTGGGCAGCCAGAGTTTCTGGATAGTCCTTGGAATGGCTTTTCCTTCCAGGTTGGAGCTATGGAAGGTTGTCCATCTCCTTGGGACAGGGAAGGACCACTTATTCCTGCCAACCTTCAAAATTGCCTTCCAAAGAAGAACAAACCCTTGGATGGCTGAGGTAGATTGGGGTTTTGTGTTTCCAGATCCTTTTCCCTTTGTTTGTAATGCCCACAGACATTCCAGAGGCTGCATGGCTGAGTATTTAAATGAGAAAACACTTCCTGGAGAAAATGACCCATGGAACACTCCCAGAGCTCTGGGACACAACAGCAGAAGAGGCAAAGATTACTAAACAGGCAAAAATTCCATCCAGGTACTGCTCCAGCTCTCAGCAGGTGGTGGGAATAAAAGATGATGAAGGCAGAGATAAATGAGGTGTCTCCTGACAGTGGGAGATGAAAGCACACTGGAGTCAGGCATTTGTGTCTGTCTGTTCTCCAGGAACTCTTGGAAAGAGGGTTCTGCCTGTGTTTTGTTGGAATAGAAGCCAGATTGCATAAAAAAAGATCATTAGGGGCTGTGTTGTTTTTATTATCTGTGATTTTTTTTTTTTTGCCTCGTGCTAATGGATCCCAGACCATCCCAAACCTAGCTGGGGGAAGAGCTGGAGGGATCCCTCCCTCTGCCAAGGCTGAGCTGCTGAGCATTTAATCACAACCAGGAGATGGGAACCAAGCCCAAAGCTCTTCAATGGCCACTTCCCAGGGAGAAAGAAGGATTTGAATGCAACCCAAAGTGTCCAAAGGCAGCTTGGATCCAGCTGTTTCAAACAAGGCTCAGAGGTGAGTACACCTGAACACACCTGTGAGACCATGGGGGCCCTTCCCACCCTGTACCTGGGGTAAGGAGCAGGAAAACTGGAGCAGAGTTTTCTACAGCAACCTGAGCTACAAATCCATTGGTATCCCTGGATAATCCTTTCCCCCTGAACAAGAGGATCAGAAGGGACATGAGCAGAGAGTGGTTCAGGCAAATGGAGGAGATGGGTTTCATCCATTCCCTGGATGCTGTTTGTGCCAAAGGATATGGTGACTGCTGAGAGTCCACTTGGATCAGGTGGGGAAAATCCATGAATACAGAGCAACTAGGGCCTCCAGTTGCTCCACCTTTGGTTTAGGTTGGATGTTAGGGAAAATTTCTTTACTAAGAGGGTGGTCAGACACTGGAACAGCTGCCCAAGTCTCTGGGGGAGTTGTGTCCATGGAGGGGTTTAAAAGACGTGGATGTGGCACCTGGGGACATGGGTCAGTGGTGGCCTTGGAAGTGCTGTGGTAATGGTTGGACTCGATCTTGGAGTGCTTTTCCAGCCTTAATGATTCCATGATTCTACACACAGACAACAAAACCCTTGAGCTGGAGTTTGTGGGGAGTGTCACCTGGCTCTGAACTCAGTCCACACTGGAATGCATCCTTCACCCAAATATCTCTAATCTGCCAAGGCCTAGAGTGGTGGTGATGCTGGTACAGCCTTTCTCCCTCTCCCTGCTTGGTCCGGGTCCTCCCCAAATCCACTAAAACTGACGTGGAGGCAAGCTGGATTCCTTATTTACCAATCCTTATTTACCAATTCCTTATTTACCAGTCTGACAGCTGGGAAAGTCCTGCTGTCCAATGGCTCACACCTTGTCCAGCGAACGCAAGTGGACGCAGCCCCTTATTTTCAGTACACGGCCAGAATATTTCTGCCAAGCAGAGTTCCTTCTGGAATTCCTCACTGGGACCTGATGCCAGCCGGTCAGGAAGACAAAAAAGTCTTGTCTCATGAATATGGAGCAGGGAAAAGGCGGGAGGGAAGGTGGGGAGCATCAGGGATTCATGGAGCGCTCCAAGCTGCACTCACGGCTCAGCACACCAGGGCTGCAAATATTGGTGATTCCAGCAGGCTGGGGGCCGTGCTTGGGGAGGAGTGGACACTTTGGAAAGGCAAATTCTCTGCCAGTGAGAACCTGCTGTCTCAGAGCTCGTTCTGAGCTTGGCACCAAAAAGAGGGAAACGCCTGGGGCACGCGTAAGGATTCCTGAAATGTCCCATTTATCCCGTTTTGGGCTGGTGGCTGCTGGCCGTGTTCATGGGCAGCGCATTAACCCCTGGGTGAAACCATTGGCATCAGCAGCTTCCCAGTGCCCTTCCCACTCCGCTACGTCCAGCAGCAGGGAACGGGATGCATGCAGCACATGGCTAATGTGGGATTGCAGCGGGAGCCCCGCTGGAAATGGAGAGAACCCTGCAAGAGGCGGCGTGAATTCATTAGGAACCCGCGCGGCTCCAGTCGAGAATATCTAAGCAGTGACCTTCATACAAAATGTATCGTGCAACGCTCTCTATTAAAATAATCATAAACACAGTCAGCAGTAAACAAAACAATCCAAATGTGCCTGGAAAACAAATGCAGCCAGGGGATGGTGGATGGAGCAGGGATTAAATTTCCATTTAGGTATTACAGGCCACGAAGGGGTTTTTGGGTATTTTTTCTGCCTTCTCTCTTTTCAAACAGCGTTTCCAAAATCAATAGCGGGGGGAGGGAAATGGGGTGGTTGGGAACATGGGGAGTAATTGCTCCAGTTTGTCACTGCTTGTGTTCCATGTTGGAGCATCCATGAGGGGAGGAGGCAGCTGAAGCCGGCCCCAGTCAATATTTGTCCAGAGCACAGGGAAAATCCTGCAGTTCTGTGGGCTCTTGGATCCCGTGCTTCCCCTCTGCCAACATCTGTCCTTCCCATCGAGATGAGACCAACAGATTCAGGATCAAACCACCATGGTGCCAGATGACACAGGAACACGCAGAGCACGGCAAAGCCAGACTGTGATCCGTGGGATGGCAAAACAGAGCTACAGAGAGGCTTCCAGAGGGAGGGATGAGGCTGGGCCAGACTCTGAGCTCCTTCCAGGGGCTGTGGCAGTGTTGAAGGTGAACGAAAAGTCTCCTTTTGTCTCTCTGAGATGCTACAAATGAAGTCCTGCTGTAATTTTTGGTCCCGTGTTTGCAAGAAAGGTGATGCCCCAGAGAAGCCAAGGTTCCTTCATGCATCAGGTAGAGAAACCAAAGACCAGTGTCTGCTGGGAGTCCCAGGCTGTCTCTGGTGGCTGCTCTCTGCTGGATACATCCTGCTGTCCCTAAAAATGGAGAGCTGGGAGCAGGGGTGGTCATGGCTGCCCAGTCAGGATCATCGTTCCCAGAGGGTGATCAATGAGCTTGGGAGTTTTCATAGAATCCCGGGAGGGTTTGGGTTTGAAGGGATCTTAAAGCCCATCCAGTTCCTCCCCTGCCATGGGCAGGGACATCTTCCACTACCCCAGGTTGCTCCAAGCCCTGTCCAACCTGGCCTTGGACACTTCCAGGGATCCAGGGGCAGCCACAGCTGCTCTGGGCAGCC
Organism: Phylloscopus whistleri; assembly: GCA_017589585.1. Taxonomy (NCBI): domain Eukaryota; kingdom Metazoa; phylum Chordata; class Aves; order Passeriformes; family Phylloscopidae; genus Phylloscopus; species Phylloscopus whistleri. Next base: position 1,664,984 of record JADMLD010000044.1, read on the forward strand.
TGTGCCAGGGCCTCAGCACCCTCACAGGGAAGGATTCCTTCCCAATATCCCATTTAACCCTGCTCTCTGGCAGTGGGAAGCATTCCCCCTTGTCCTGCCACTCCATCCCTTGGAAAGAGTCTCTCTCCACATTGCTTGTCAGCTTCTCCAGGTACTGGAAGGCCACAGTGAGATCACCTGGAGCTTTTCCTCTCCATGCTGAACAATCCCAGTTCTCCCAGCCTTTCCTCATTATCTTGTAAGAGTCTCCTTTCCTGTCAGTAATCTCCACGTGGTTTCACCAGTGCCCACCTTGCTTTGATGTACTAGAAGCCATGCCAGCTTGGGATCTTCCCCATTTTCCACAAGTTTCTTCAAAATCTTCGGGTTTTCCTTCCAGGCCTGTTGGAGTTTCTGCAGGAGCAGACTCAGAATATCTCATCTGCTGCAGTCCCTGCTTTTCCCTTCCATGCTCTCAGGCCCTGCCTTTGCTCTTCCATTGGAGGATATTCCCACCATCCCTTGCCAGGAGACCTGCAAAACCACGGGAAGGATCTCAGGAGTCAAGATGGAGACAATTCCCAGGGTCTGACTCTCCTCTCCTGCCCTTATCCTGGCAGCCTGAGTGCCCCATCATTTTCATTCTTCATCCAGCTCTGTTCTGTTCCTGCAGCTCCTCTCTGCCTCCATCCCAGCCTCCAGCACAATCTCTAGGAACACAATCATTTTCAGTCTGAGCCTTCCTGATTAGCTGCAGTCTTTAGCTACATGAGGGAAGAACAAGGAAGAGCAAAGGCTCCAGGGATAGCCTTCTGTTGGAGGTTTTAATATATTCTGCCAGTTCCAGTGAAGTTTAAATTTCTCAATTTTTATTCTCTCCCGACATTTCCCAATTTTGTGTCACATCTTTTTTGGATGATCAGCGTTTTTTCCATCCTTTCTGCTCCTTTCTCCTTTTGGGAAGGTTCCCATCTTGCTGCTAATCTGTTTAGTCACCCTGCCATAGCTGGATTTTTTTTGCAACATATTTTCCCTGTTACTTACCAGCCAACTTCCAGACTGCCTCCTGAACTTTCAGGCCCCCAAATTTTCCAGCAAGCTTCTACCAAATTTCCTGGATTTGCCCATGTGATTTGAGAGAGATCCACACTTACTTTCTTCCCCTCTGCTTCCAAATGATTTTCTAATGGTTTGTCACCACAGTTATTTCCTGTGACCACCTCAGCAGCTGTAACAAGTTCACCAAGTTTTAAGATTCTAAGATGACAGTGAATTTGTCGGATTGGATCCCATCTGAAGAAACCTCATCCCATCCATAGTGTGATTGTTTTTCTGATCTCACCTTTTCTTTGTGTGCCAGGAGATGCTGGGCTGCCCTCCACGCCTGGCTGCATTCCCAACACTCCCAGCTTCTGTGGTTCAAACCAGTGTCCAACATATTCCCACTGGAAATCCTTCCCCTGCCCTTCCCTCTTCTCTGTTCCTCACCTGCTGCCATTGTGTGCCCTCATAATTGATCAAAATGTTCATTGTATGATCTCATCTGCGGGCTTTTCCCTTCTTTTCCAGGGAATGAGGCAGCTTTGACATTTGCTTCCAGAGCCTTCCCAGTGCTCCCACATCACTGAAATCATTCACCCTAAAAAGCACTTCTTTAAGTGAGCATTATCAACGAGCTGCCATCGATGCCTCCCTCCTGATTAGCACTAATGAATCTAATAGGCTGCTGTTATCAGTATCCTTGCACATCATATGGTTTATTGATGGACTTGGGTGCCTATTTGCTCTAATGAAAACTATGGAATTGCAGATCCATCATGCCTAAGTGGTGATGGAACCCAGAGCCAGCTGTAATTGTTGATTCCTTCACTGAGAAGGGGATTTGAGAAGCTCTAACTACAAAAAGCCATTGAGGTTTTTTTGTTGTTTTTTTTTTTTTCTCCTAATAAATAACCCGCTTTCCCATAAAGGCAGAAAATTCACACTGATGAAGGAAAATAAATTTTCATGTAGGGCATAATTAGCTAGTGGGACTTGTCACCATGGAAAGCTGTTCAGCCCAGGAATGGGAGGGATGGAAAAAGCTCAGGGATTAAATGGATAGTCAGAAGGCCACAGTTACAGCTCTGGCTGGAAAGGGTTGGGAAGGGATACTGATCTGCACTTCCCAGGTTTGCTGAGCTCTCCCACAGATCACCATGAGCCTTCAGGTGGGGCAGCAAAGACAGAAAGTCTTGCACCACTTTCTAAAGTTTCTGGGAAGAAACAAGGTCCTCAGCCTGCTGAGCATCTGACCTGCCAGTGCTCAGAGACCCCAATTTCTGTCCTTTCAGAGTCCCAGAGTGGTTTGGGTTGGAAGGGACCTTAAAGCCCATCCAGTCCCACTGCCTGCCGTGGGCAGGGACACCTCCCACTATCCCAGGTTGCTCCAAGCCCTGCCCAACCTGGCCTTGGACACTTCCAGGGATCCAGGGGCAGCCACAGCTGCTCTGGGCACCCTGTGCCAGGGCCTCCCCACCCTCCCATTCCTTCCCAATATCCCATTTAACCCAGCCCTGTGGCAGTGGGAAGCCATTTCCCCTTCTTAATTCTTATTTAAGCTGCCACATTCCCCTGTTTATAGTGAAATAACTTCCTTCAATTCCTTATACATTAAAATGAGTTGTTAATAATCCTTATCTATAATGTGAACTCAGCATTCAATATTAGAATAAATGCAATAAACAACTGGCATGCTTCAGAAAACTGGGCAGTTTCAGCTGAATATTTTTTAATCTAAAGAAAACCTTGGGGTCTTCACAAAATTGGAACTTTTTCACACTTACTGTAAAAATCAAAACCATTTCCCACTTTTTTTTCCCACCAAAATCTGGGTGCTGATGGTTTCAAAGAAGAGGGTGACCATCAAGGCTAAATTATATTGGTTCAAAATGTGTTTCCAAGTGGAATGGGGGAGCTCAGGGGTCACTGTTGGTCACACTCATGGTCAGCTCAGGTGTGGGGGATTCAGGTGATGCCTTGACCTGAATTCCAAACACACTCAGGCTGTCCATGCACATTTCTGGCTGGGAGACCACCAACACCCAGCTTTGAAGACACCTATGACTCTGGGGACAGTTTTTTTTTTCCTGCAAAGTCAGAAATTCCCTGGACAAACCAACCTGTGGCTGTCATTGCGGAGGGAGACAGTGAACAGTCTGAACAAAGCCTTCATCCCACTTCCTCCTGGCTTTTCCTCTGACTCCTGGTATGACACAGGCTGTGCTTGGCCCTGGCCTGCCCTGGGGGACACACAGGGGACCTCCAGGTCAAGCCAGCTGTGCCACATCTGGCGGGTGTCACGGCTGCACGGAGTAACCCTGACATCTAGTGGCTCCCAGAGCCCGAGCCCTGGACATCCCGAGCTGGGTGGAGCAGGGATGATGAGCAGGAAGCACCCACCCCCGGGCTCTCCAAAGGCCCCTTCCCATGGATGCAGCCAACAGCTTTTCCACAGGGCACAACAAGGTGTGGACAACCAGCAGCACTCTAAGGGATGTTGTTAATGAAGTGATAAATGTCACTAAGGAATTATTTGGACCCTGTTTTCGTTTTTTGGGTTTTTTTTTAATCAAGCTGTTGGGTTTTGGTAGCCCCAAAGCCGAGCTTGCCCTGGGAACCTTGCCCAAGGGATGCTTTTCCATGGCTTCCTTGGGAAAACAAAGTGTGAGGCAATGGGTTTCACCAGACAAAGGCCTGTGCAGCCTCCTGTGTGCTGGAAACACTCCAGGGATGCTCCAGGAGCAGGCAGGAGGAGGTGCCAAGGACAGGGAGTTTTCAGTGTGACCTCTTCCCATATTAATGCTTAAAATTCCATTTTGATGGAGAGTGGAGGCCCCAGCTTCCCACTCCTGCTGCCAAGGTGGCTTTTGGAGCAGGGATTACATAACAAAGCCTTCTCTGGGCAGGAACACCCTCTGCCTGCTCTCCAAGGGAATGATTCTGGGAGATGTGGGAGATCTGGCTGCCCTCTTGCAGCTGATCAGGCAAGACAATGTGAGATGTTGGGGTCCCTGTCCCCTGGCTGTGCCACCAGCTGGCTGTCCAAACCCTGCTGCCACATCCCCCAGACCCTGCCTGGGTCCCCTGATGCATCTGGAAATCCTCTCTAGATCCCCCTGAGCAAGAGAACATCCCAAGGGGGAAAGCATCCAGGAGCAGAGGCAGTGAAGGAGACGGGAAACAGGGAGAGGTTTCACTGCACCACTCCCACTGATCACAGCAACACTGCCTGGCAAACAGAAATGCAGATCCTGCCACGTCCACGGGGTGAAGGAATTCACACAAAAGCAGCTTGGGAAGCAGCAAAACTCAGGGAACAGTCATCCCCGGGAGATTCCCGAGGGCTGCTGTCCCTGTCCCTGGTGCTGCAGGCAGCCCCGGGGGGAGCTCAGGGGTGCCAGGCACACCTTTGGCACCGTTTTCCCCTGCTGACTCCAGGTTTCCCAGCGATGTGGGAAAGCCATGATCCCCACATTTCTGGGTCCTTCCAGCTGTTTGTCCCTCAGCACTGCCCGCCCTGGGAGCCCTGGGTTTGGCACTGATCCCATTCCTCCAGCTGGGCAGGGCTGCTCTGGAATTCCCAGGTGCCAGCTCTGTGCCCAGGTGGCCCAGCAGGGAGCTGCTGCAGGTGAGGCAGGTCTGGGATGGGGTGAGGCGGAGCACAGCTCTCCGTGTGCACTGTAACATCCCTGTGCTCATGGTGCTGATCCATAACCCCTCCTGGACATCTCAGGGACCCTGGATCCTGCCTCCTTCTCCTGCTGCAGGGAGAGCAGGCACCAGCCATGGGATGGATAAACTCCTGCCCCTCCATCCCCTCCAGCTGTGGCTTCCACCAGCAGCTTTGGGACATCCAGACCTTGTGGGTGCATGAAATGCTGCTTGGACAGACACCCCTGGCAGCATTCCTGCAGTGTTGGTGCTTCTGCTGTGCCCAGGACAGTGGAACTCACCAGAGGATGTGAAATCCTGGTGCTCTGCCACAGAGAAAAGCCCCTCAAGGGAAAGCAGGGAGGGGTTTGCCTGTTCTCACGGGATCCCAGGATGGTTTGGCGTGGAAGGGAGCTTAGGACCGTCTCATTCCAGCAGAGGGACACCTTCCACTAGCCCAGGTTGCTCCAAGTGGGTTTGGAGAATGTGAGGATGGGAATGAGGATTTACTCCAAGCACTGCCGAGGGATGCAGTGGCCAGGGGTGTAAAAGCTCTGCCCCACACCCACTGTCCCCTCCAAGGTCCCCAGGGAGGGATCCCACAGAGAATTCCCATCTCCCCACTCAACACAAGCCTTTCCCCCTCTCCTCCTGCCATCCCCCTTCCCTGGACAGAAGATCCCATGATTTTCCATTCCCTTCCAGCTGTGTTTACAGTCACAGGGTTCCTTCCTCCTCCTGAAAGTCAGTCCCAGGGTGAAATCTGAGGTTGTAAATTATTAAAATGTTATCAAGAGTGTGGAGATGTGCCCATTTTTTTTTCCTGGTGGTGAAGAAGCTGATGTATAATTCAATTTTTCCCCCACACTTTCTTCAGTAATACTTAAAAACTTTCCATGCACACACACACACACACAGAGGCAGATCCAAACCTTATTTCCATTTATTTCAAAGTCTCTTTGGGCCAGAGGCTTTATCTTCTCTCTTTCTGCTCAGTGCTGAGAAAAGTTTGGGTGTTGTCATTATATGAATAATATATAATAATAAATTCAGCATTCTTCCTTTCAGAATGTTTCTTCGTAAGAATTGATTTTAAATGCTTTTTCTGAGGGAGAAGAAGCAGGTGAGAGCACATATATGGCACACAATTATTACTGCTCTCTAATAGACAGAGCAAAGCCAGCTTCAATTTACAGTTTCCTGACAGGAAAATAAAAACCTCCTTAAACCAAAACACAACTCTGCTTATCATTTTCTAGATTTTAATTCCTGGGGCTGAAACGTCCTTGGCTGGTGTCTAAGAGGGTTCAGCTTTCCTTAAAACAGGAAGGAAGCAAACTCTTCTTTTTCCAAACTCTTCTTTTCTCCTCTCACATTTAAGCAATTTTAGAACCTTGAGGCATTTCTGTGCTCCAAGAAAAAAAAAACAAACCTTGGCTGTTTGATAGAGCAGCTGAGGTCAGTGGTGGCCCCTTGGAAATACATCTGAACTTAGTCCCCAGCCAAGAGCTCCTGGAAAAGCCAGGTTGCCCCATTCCTGTAGCTCTTTTTTTGGAAGCTGAAACCTCCAAATCTGGGCTCTACCCAAGGGGGAAATGCAGTGAAAGAATGGGAAGGAGGGCAGAAGCAGGAGGGCTGAGCAGTGGGAGAGGGCTGGAAAAGCTGCAGAGGAGGAGATGGGATGAGGTTCAAAGCCACAGCCAACCTGATCTTGGGCACTTCCAGGGATCCAGGGGCAGCCACAGCTTCCCTGGGCACCCTGTGCCAGGGTCTCACCTCCCTCTCAGGGAGCAATTCCTTCCCTTTATCCCATCTAAACCTCCTCTCTTCCAGCTTAAAGCCATTCCCCCCTGGCCTGTCCCTCCATCCCTTGTCTCAGGTCCCTCTCCAGCTCTCTGGAGCCCCTGTAGGCACTGGAGGGGGCTCTAAGTTCTCCCTGGAGCCTTCTCTTCTCCAGGTGAGCACCCCCAGCTCTCCCAGGCTGGCTCCAGAGCCAGAGGGGCTCCAGCCCTTGGAGCATTTCTGTGACCTCCTCTGGACTCTCCAGCAGCTCCAACATCCTTCTGCTGTTGGCCTCAGGGCTGGAGGCAGCTCTGCAGGTGGGGCCCCACCAGAGCAGAGCGGAGGGGGAGAATCACCTCCCTCAACCACTGCCACTTCTTTGTAATAACATAAATAATGTATAAAATGCATCATGTGTATAATGTGTATCCTGCATAATATCCAGCCTCCTTCAGCAGGAGGTGATGGAAGCTCTTCCAGGGGACTCACCCTGCCCATTCCAGGAGTTCTCTCCCCACACCAGTGAATTCTACCCCCAAAATCCTTTTGGTCCTAGCAGGGAGACTGAGCTGGGAGATCAGTGGTAAGGTGCAGTGATATCCCCCCCTGATCCAGGGTTCCCCACAAAGCTGCTCTAATCCACCCTCTGCAGCTGAGGAAGGGGCTTTTCTCACCCTTCTGCAGCTTCTCCTGTGCTCCAGGACCCGGAGCTGCACCTCTTCCAAGCATTTTGGTGGCACACGTTCCCAGAGCTGCCACATGGGCTGGCACATCTCTCCCCAGCAGCCCAAGCAGCATCCTGGGGGGAAGCTGGAGCATTAGCAGAAGCATTCCCGTTACACATCTGGCAACTCTGGCACTTTGGGAACATCAAGGAGATCCTAATGTGTGAACACGACCCAGGAACACAGTTCAGAGTGAAATGTAGCCTGGTAAATGCTCTCCTGGTTTGGGTTTAAGAGCTCAAAAACTGCCAGAGAGCTCCCAGCAAAGCTGGGCTCCCCATCCACAGGCAGCGTCAATGCCAGAGGCAGGAAAAACTCGGGAGAGGATGATAAATGGGGCTGTGAATAACAGGGAGTGAGCTGTACACAGATTTTTGAGCAAAGAGCACCCAGGGCACAGCTGGGGAGGGAGAGCTCTGAGCTCACCCTGACATTGTGTCCCTTGTCCACGCTTCCAACAAAAATCTGACTCCTCCTCCAGAGGGAATTTGTACCAGAATGGATGAGCAGAGGAGGCTGTCAGCTGTCTGTGCAGCAAGGGGCACCACCGTGAGAGAAGGATTACTTCCGAAGGATTGTTTTCTCTCCTTCTAATGGAAACCAATCCATCGAGGTGCTTCTCACCTTGCTGAAATAACAAAGAGGCTTTTGAATGCATCCCCCAGCCTGGCTCTGCCTTTCCCATCTCTCCCTAATGAATCTTCCAATATATGATGGGAACTGCAGATACAGATCAGCAGCAGGCTGGGGCTGCAAATCCATATTCCTAAAAAGGCGTATTTTTGACCCAAACAGATTCCTCCTCCTCGGAACACACTGTTCTTGTCCCAGGTGGACTTGCAAGGAGAAGGAGACAAATAGAGTGGATCAAGGAAAGGTTTGGGTTGGAAAGAACCTTAAAAATCCTCGAGTTCCAACCTTTGCATTGATGCCAATCATTAATTTCATTAATTGCCTTCTTGTTTATGGAACACAAACTTGGATGCAGACTCAATCTAAGAATTTAATTACAAGCAGAAATCACTTTTCTCTGCTGAACTTGGAAATTTAAAGTCACCTTTCATGCAAAGAAAGCAAGTATCTTTTAACCACAACAAATTTTTGTGAGGTTTTAAAATTATTTGTCTTTTTTCCCACCCACTTGCTGGGTGGGAAAAAAACCAAATAATATTAAATTATTATTCTATTCATTCTTGGAAGTGAGAAAAGAAATAATTAACCAGAACAAGAGAGGCACCCACAAGCACCGAAGTCGTTCAGCTTAGAGAGGAGAATGAGAAGTGATTTGATTGTGAGGGATCATGAGCAGTAATAAGAATTTACAGCAATTTCCTAGAAGCAGTGGGGATGGAGTGTGGTCCTCTGTTAAAGCACAGCAAAGTTAATATTTTTAACTCAGAGCCTGGCGCTGGAACGGCAGAGGAAGAAGGAACCTGACTAAAAGCCAGTGCAAGGTCTGCTGTGTCCTCTCAGCTCCCAATTGAGTGATTTCTCCTCGAGGTGCGAAGCTGCTGTGCCGAGGCCTGTCCTTCTGCTTGCTCTTAGGAAAAAAAATGCTGATTTATGGCCGTGGACTCGCCTCGGAGTCGTTTACCCTGATATCTGCTTCCCAGATAAGTGGATAAATGGGATAAATGGGAGCTGCTCCTTGCGTGCAGAGAACCCTGTCAGTAAATATGCATTATTGCTGGGATTAGCCCGAGGAATCAGGGACATTGCTCATGCTCTGCTCGCTGCACACTTGCCCTAATTCACTCCTAAAAGCCCGTCTGTTTAAATGAGCTGGTGATGCCCGGTAATCGATAGCTCCCACTCCCCTGGAATCCCCACCCCAGCCAGGCACACCAGGGGCTGCCCTGGGAAAGCTGCAGAGACCCTAAAACCAGCGCCTTGTCCAATTGTTGCTTGCCTGGGGCTCGACCCCAAAACCTGAGTCCAAAGCACCGCCTGGCCACTCTGTACTTCTCCAGCTGCCCCTCCACTCTGCTCCTGCAGGGCAGGAGAGATTCCTTACAAAGATCCCTTTGATGTCCTGAGGCTTTCAAGGGTGATTTGAGACCCCCAAACCTCCGCACGAGGGCAGACCTGGCACCCCCCAGTCCCCATGGCCGGGTACAGCCCCAAACCCCACGGCAGCCACGCTGAGTGATGTGGGGTCAGCAGTGATGTGGGTGGAACCCCACAGCTCCTCGTTATATGTTGAATGTTCTGCAGATGGTTACTTTAAAAGTGTTAAAGACTCCTAGTCATGCACTGAGTGTTCTGTTGATGGTTATGCATATTGTTATCTTGAATGGTTTGTACCTGGTTGTAACCCAAGTCCCAGTTTTGTATGCCCTCACCTCTTGCCGAGGTTTTGCTGCTCCCTACCTGCTCTGTCTGCCCCTCTTCCTGCTCCCTGCTCCCTGCCGACCCCCTGTCTGCTCCTCAAGCCAAAACCAACGCCTATTATGGAAATCCAGCGACCCCCGTGAAGCCCTGCCAGAATGTTTAGTACAATTAACACCAAAAACCCCCAGCAACAAGAGTCAGCGCAAAATCCAGACCCACAAAGGATGGCACCAGGCTGGCAGGGCATCAGGCTGTCTGTGGAGGCTTTTCACCTCCTCACCATAACTTCAAAGGCAATCAAAAAGAAAGACATCCATGGACTAAACCAAGCCTAATAAGTTCCTGGGAAAGTTTGTGAGGACAAACTCTTGGCTCTGCAGTGTCAGCAGTAGAACTGGCATCGGGCCTCCTCCTTGGCAGTGCTCGAGGGAGCAACAGCAGCAGGGGCATAGGCAATCGTAGGCAATCCCTTGACCTTTCCCCTTTTAATAAAGGCATTTAAGGAGTTAATAATCAAGTCCTGCCCTGTTTATTCACAGCAAGAGGGTCTGGGAGTGGCACACCAAAAATGCAGGCCTGGAGGCTTGGCACTGCTGTGGCAGGGGCCTGTGGGGCTCCAGGGCCTGGGGCTGCCTTGTCCCCGCTCCCCAGGAGCAGGCTGGTGCCTCAGCAGCCGTCCCTGGGCGCAGGAGGGTGGTTATCCAGGCTGCCAGCTCCCCAGGAGCAGGCTGGTGCCTCAGCAGCCGTCCCTGGGTGCAGGAGGATGGCTCTCCAGGCTGCCAGCTCCCCAGGAGCAGGCTGGTGCCTCAGCAGCCGTCCCTGGCGCAGGAGGATGGCTCTCCAGGCTGCCAGGGGAGCTGTGGCTCTGCTGGAGCCCAGCCCCACCTCGGGCCCAGCCTGAGGGAGACTCCTCTAAAGATCCGTGTTCCTTGATCGCCGGAGCATCTGCCTCACGCCAGGAGCAGGAGGGGATGTGATTTATTCCACAGCCTTCCAGGCCACAGCTGGGAAGGTTTTGCTGCAGACAGGGAAAAAACAGACATGGGAACTGCAGATACAGATCAGCAGCAGGCTGGGGCTGCAAACCCATACTCCTAAAAAGGCTTTTTTTTTGACCCAAACAGGTTCATCCTCCTTGGAACACACTGTTCTTCTCCCAGGTGGACTTGCAAGGAGAAGGAGACAAATGGAGTGGATCAGGGAAAGGTTTGGGAGCAGCACAGATCCCTCTGTGCGGCTGCAGCAGCCCCAACCCTGGCACCACAGCCCTCCTTTTCCTCGGATGAGCCCACAAACAGGTCACTGTTGTGTTTACTTGAGGCTTTGCAGGGATTTCAGCCTTTCAGCTGTAGCTGTTTGTCACCAAGGGCTCCTGGGGAGGTGGGTTCTGCGTGCTGGAGCCCACAGGGCTGCTGCTGCTGCTGGAATTGCAACTTGGGCAGTGTGAGTACAGGAAAGTTGCTCCCTGCTTGGGAAAGGGGCAAAAATTAATCTAATGTTCCTGCAGACCTAAGGAGAACCCGGTTTTTTTCTCCATCCCAGTACCACGTGTGTTTGCACAGACTAAATTCAATGTCCCTGCCTCTGATGCCCTGACAAGGAACAGTTTGTCAAAGGGAAAGAGCAGCTTTGGAGAGCCAGACCCAGCCACAAACCTCCCTTTGAATCCCGGCCTGTGCTGTGTTTGCTTCTCTTGTAAAAGCCTGGTTTATTTGCCCACTTGAGCTCCTCAGTGTAAATATTTGCCCTTTCTTGTTGCACTCATTAAATCCTGAGGATTAGAGCTGGATGTGAGCGGAGGGGCTGTGCTGGGGCGTGGGGTTTGCCTGCCCAGCCCTCGGGTCAGGCCGTGTTTGCTGAGCTGCTCAGCACATTTGGGGCCCCAGAGCCCCACTCAGGAACCCATTTCCTTGTTTATTCCATCGATTTGGGTCTGTGTGCTGAGAAATCCATACTGAATATTTCCTCATTCCAAGGTGGGTGTGAGCTGGGAGCACACATGGGCTGGCTGCTCCTGGGCTTTCCAACCAAACTGCATCTCACAGGAGACTCAGGAGCCTCTGGGAGGCTTTCCTGAGGGAAAAGTCTGGGATTAGTGAGAGAGACCTGTTCAAGGGCAGGTTGGACAAGGCTTAGAGCAGCTTGGTCTGGTGGAAGGTGTCCTTGCCCATGGCTGGATGCTGGAAGGAGATGGGCTTTGAGGTCCCTTCCAGCCCAAACCATTCTGTGACTCTGAAACTAAACTCAGGATAAAACATTTTTTCTTTTTCTGCTGATTGAGGGGAGAGGGGAATATTATGGAATCATATCATAGAATGGTTTGGGTTGGAAGAGACCTTAAAGCTCATCCCATTCCACCCCCTGCAGGGACACCTTCCACAGACCAGGCTGCTCCAAGCCCTGTCCAACCTGGCCTTGGACACTTCCTGTGCTCTAAACACTTTCTCCTTTTCCCCCTCCACTCCACATCCCTGTTTCTTCACTGAGGAACAATGAAATCATTGCTGGGGTCAGCAGGAATAAGTTCAACACCACACCCCCCTTCCCAAAACCTGGTGGTGACCCCAGGGTCAGCAGGATCCACTCAAGGGATCAGAGCAGGGACACAGCCCTGTGTGACATCTTTGCACAAAGTCATGAGAAACCCAGACACCTTCCAGCCCACGGTGGGTTGGTTCTCACACCCAAATGAATTCCCAGCTAATTTTCCCTCCTGGGCCACCAACTCGCTCCAGTGACCACAAGTGATCCACAGCAGAGCGTTCCCAGAAGGGGCCTTGCTGAAACCAGATGTTTTAAAGGACCAGCCCCACTTTAGAAAGGGAGAAATCCCTTTTCCCCAGCACAGTTCTGATGGAATGCAGGACATAAGGCCCTTTCTGGCACCTCTGAGCTCCCACTGGAACACTGTGTCCAAACCAGCCTGAGGAATGTGAGATGCTGGAGCAGAAAACATTAATTAATTATTTTTTAATTCTGAAATTCACCTGGGGAAAAAAAATACGGCTATTTTCCCCTTCTGCAAGCACAGATTCCTTTCTCTGATGTAAGGTTTTGCTTACAATAGTTTGCAATACAAAAGCTCTGTCCAGAAGAGCCTTTGAAGCTGAAAATCTTTGTTTAACCTCAGCAAAAACAGAGCTCCAGTCCAAGCTGGAATATCTGTACACCCCAGTAAAGTTTTTTTTTTTTCAGCACCAATGAACTGCTCCCTTCACAGCCTTCTTCTCATCTCTCTCTGCCAAACCACTTCCCAACAGGAGCTGTTGCACAGCAGCCCCCATTCCCTGAGAGCCTGGAGGTGCCTCTGCCCAAATCCGTGGGACAAGTGAGTGCTTCCTACAGAAATACAGCTGGAAACATCTTGGACAATTCATTTGGTGATAGCAGTGCTGACAAATGGGGAGGGAAGGTGCAGAAGCACCCAGGGAAGAGAGAGAAGCTCTTTTGGAGGGTTGGCTGCTACTGGGAGATGCCCTGGTGCCTCCTGCCCTTCTCCCAGGACACAGCTGATGTTTTCCCCCTCTCCAGCAGCATCAGGAGCCTGGATTTCCCAGTGTGCCACTCATTTGCCATTTGGCTTTCCCAAGAGTTCCACACAAGCCCCCCTCCCTTCCAACCCCACATCGCTCCTGTCCCTACCCACATCCCCACCCATCCCAAACCCACCTCTTGCCCTGAAAAAGAGCAGAGATGCCCTGTGCCACTCAGTCAGAGCAGTGCAGGGACACAGCAGAGTCCTGCCATCCCTCCTGCCTTATTTTCCAAGGATTTGAGGGCTCCTGCTCCCTGTTATTTATTGCTGTTACCTTGCTTCCCTCCTGGGAGGTTTTGCTGCTGGTGGCTGGGCAGGAACAATTGGTTTTCTCTCTCTACCCCCTGCTCACCCCACAGACAGGAGAGGTGCTGCCTCTCCAAAAGAGGGGGGTCCTGGACCCCTCCTGAGCTTAAGGAAAGGTATTTCCCTTAAGCTGAAATCCTTCTCAGAGCCCTCTGCCCCTTTCCCAGCATCCCAACACTGCCCACAGCACTCCATTTTTACAGCAGCTGTCCCCAGCGAGCAGCTCAGGGTGGTTAATGAGCCCCATCATTAACCCCTCAGGGCTGCCACCACCTCAGATCCAGCTCTGTCACCACAGGCCCGTGCAGGACCTTTTCTCCATCCTCCTCCCTCTTTGTTCAAAGGTTCTCTTTGCCTTCCAGGCAAAAAAAGAACCATTTCAGCAGTGCAGACATCCAGTAAAGCTAATTCTGCCTTGATTAGCAGGGGAGGAAGTGCAGAGCATCTTCCTGGCCACCAGCTGTGGCCCTTTGGCTCCAGCCCTCCAGATGTTTGCTGGCCATGCATCCCCTCCCAGCTGGTGGCCACTTGTGCACAGGTGTCACCTTCAACTTTTGTTCTCACTGCAACTGATCCTGCAGGAGAAGAAAAAAATCCCACCTGTCTTTGTTACACTTGTTGGCAAAAAAATCTCTGCAGAGACCCTTTGAAAGCAGCCTCTTCCATGAAGGCTGAGCTCCATTCTGATATAAAATCCTCCATTCCCAACCCAAATGCCCCAGAGAAGGTATTTCACAGAGGGCTGTCCTGGCCAGCACCATGAAAATACAATTTATTACTCATTCACCCAGTGGATGATGGTTTGGTTGTCCTCCATATCCTGAGATTTGGGGTTTGCTCCCAACTCCAGCCAGGTTTTTCTGCTGGATGCAGGCCTTCTCTGAAGGAAAAGGTTAAATTTGGATGCTCCTGAGGTCTTGCAGCAGGGAGGTCCCATGCTGTGCCACACCAGGATGTAAAACACCTCTGTGGAACAACTGACAGCATCAATTTTGAGCCTTGATAAGGCTCACAGTGAGTGAAAATTCTTCAGGAGAACCTCTCCTTATGAATCCTTCCCTCAGAACCCTGGGAACAGGCAGAAAAGGGAACAGGAATCAGCAAAGACATTCCCAGAGGTGCACAAGCATCCGAAGCCAGTCCATGGAGTTTGTGTCCAGCCATGACCTCCTGGAGCTGCTCTGACTGGAGACATGACCTGAGGCTTTCCCACCAGTCCTGCAGCTCCTGCTGCTGCCTGGGCAGGCTGGAGCCTGGAGACCCTTTCCCACTGCAGGCCTGCTCCCACTGCTCTGACCAGTCCCTGCCTGGACCTCTCTGTCCCTTTCTGGTGGCTTTTCCACCACTTTTCAACTCACGTCACCTCCCTTGGGGTTGGTCTGCAGAGCTTCCCACCCTTGCTGTGGGATGGGACACCCATCCTGTTGCAATCCCACAACTTCCCCTGATGCCTGGGGAAGGCTGACCTGGAACAGAGACTGGACAGAGCTAGAGAATAAAGTAGATATTTATTGAAAGGCCTCCAGGATGCACCTTGGGCAGGACAAGAGCCTGGCCAGGGCTAACCCAAGGTGGACCCAAAATGGTAACAAAATGGATAACTGGTCAAAAAATCTTACATTTTTATAAGTTTGGTCCATTTGCATCTTGGGGTTTAATTGTCCAATTACAACTTCAGCTTGTGAGGTCCCATCCTTCTTGTTCCTCCCTTCAGTCCACCCTTGTTTGTGCTTTTGGGCTGAAAGTTGTCCTTGGTCTTCAGCAGGAAAAGGATTTGTTTTGTCTGCCTACTCTGTGAAAAGAGCTCACCAGCACTTCATATGAAGCTCAGAACTCCAGCCCTAGGCAGCACAGAATCTGGAAAACATGAAAGCTGAAACTTAAGGCATCACCCCACACGCCTGGGGGAATCATCCTGTAAGTGACCGTTTGGGGATTGCATCCCAAAAAAGCCTCGTTGTTATGCAGGAGCACCAGAAGTGCTTCCAGAATTAGCAGCTCCTCCAGGTTGCCCTGTTCAGTTTGAGATGTGCCACTTCAGAGCCCTTCAAGGGCTTGATTTGGGAAGTAAATGGGATTCGGAGCAGGTGAAACGTTTGGTAATTACAAATTATTGGAACACTTCACGTTATGAAAGCCCTTCAAATAATTTTAAATTGCTTTGTACTAATTGTGATCGGTGCTCCATTCATTTCCAAAACCCTCTTCAAACGACGAGCCCTGGGATATTTTGGGAGCTGGAGCCCAGTGCTTGGTTTAAAAAAAAAAAAAAAAAATCATAAAAAAATTTCCTTTTTGGAGTGCTGCTCTTCTGAAAGAGATGTGAAAAATGCACTCACCAGTTGCATGTCACAGGTTCTTCTGTGTTGCTGGAGCAACGTTCCAAGGCCAATGAGTACAGCTGACACCCTTGAGCAAAGGATATTCCCCAATCACACCACTCAGGAATCATTCAAGTATGAAAGGGAGGATTAGAGAAGACCAGACAAGCGTGTTCCTGGCAGGAAACACAGGCACTGCTGGAGTGTGGGAGAGTGCAATGGGCACCACTCCTAGGCATCCTTCATCCAGGACGCCCAGCAAAAGCTTTTCCACCCTCCAAGCCAGCTCCAGCCTGCAGGCACTGATTTATGTTTCAATAATTGTTAAAAACCTGCCTGTGGAACTGCCATGGGCTCCTGCAAATGGGGCCTTTGGTGGGACGTGTTCCTAAATCCTGATGGGAATATTTGGGTTAGGTGGAGATCTGGGCACCTTGGAGATGTAAGAGTTGTGATGGGAGATTTCTCACCTCTCCAAGGTCTCCTTGTCTTATAGGGCAATGAATCATCTTTTAGGGATGGGCTTTTCCAAAAAAAACCCATCAAAATCATCCAAAATTATGCTTGCAGTCAGTTGAGTGCAGTGAGCTTGAGCTACCTGACTCTGTAGGACCTACTTCTACCTGATCTAGAAGTTGGCCAGAAAAATCAAACTATTGTCCCCTTAAATTAATAAAACACTTTATTTGCACTATCCTAACTGAACAAAAGTGTTATGAATCACTAATAATAAAATTAAACCATCCCATCTGATGGCACGGGGTGCCCAGGGAAGCTGTGGCTGCTCTACCCCTGGAAATGTCCAAGGCCAGGCTGGATGAGGCTTGGATGTCCTGGGATAGTGGAAGGTGTCCTTGCCCATGGCAGCAGAGCTGGGAGTGGATGTTCTTTAAGGCCCCTTCCCACGCAGACCATTCTGGAATTCCATGATTCTACCCATCTAGAGAAAGCTTAATTTTAGGAGTTTGATGATTTTTAAGGATGGCAACAGAGGGAAAACCTGCAAAATCCCAGTTCTTCTGGCTCTTCATCCTGCCTCTCCCATCCCAGCTTCTTCTGGATAATCTTTTCCATTCCCAACTCCCCAGGTGTGACCATCCCCCCATATCCAGCCCCGTGGTGTCCCTGGGATATTGTTCATCACTGGCATACTGTTCATCACTGGAAGCTCTACAGGAACAAGTTCTTATTTTCCTGTTTAGCAGCAAAGGCCTCTTTATTCCCTTTTCTGTGTGTTTTTTTGTGACTCAGCATCCAAATGGGTTACTCCTGTCCTGACTCCCTCAGAGGGCCCTTACTGGGGTGAGAAAACCTTTTTCCATGGGCACTGACAACGTTGATGGGAATTGCAGTGCTAGGGCCCTTCCCACCTCCCTGCACCTGGAGAGAGTTCCTCTCCCTCCTGCTGCTGCTCCTCTTGATGCTTATGTGGCTGATTATCCTCTCCCTTCCCAGGAAAACACTGAGGGTTTAGGAAGCTGAGGGGTTGAAGTAGCAGACAAAGTCATCAGGCTCCTGAAGGTCTCCTTGGGGAGGCTCCGCTCCAGGTCCTGTCTGGGCCCTGACTCCAGGGTGGGGAAGGGAAACCAACGCCTTTCCTCCTTTTGTGAGTGAGGTTCTCCAGGCCAGAGCTGCTGAGACCATCCCTGATGGGTTTGTTATGTAGTGACCTCACCAGGTTCCTTATTTTCAAAGACCTGGATGTTTGTCCCATCATCCATGTCCAGAACCAGTCCCACACCAGGGAATGATTTGGGCTGGAGGGACCTTGAAGCTCATCCTGTTCCACCCCCTGCCATGGGCAGGGACACCTCCCACTATCCCAGGCTGCTCCAAGCCCTGTCCAACCTGGCCTTGGACATGTTCCAGAGAGGAGAAGATGGATGAGCACAGATTGACTGCACTTCCAACATCTAATCATCCCTAATTCCACCTTCCCATGTATCAAATGCCACTTCTCCCAGCTCCATGGTTTCCAGCTCCGCTCTGGGAACAGAGAAGACTTCCTGTTGATCGTCATCCAGATGCCTTGGCCAGAAATCCAGCTCTGGGATGATTTTGGGGGGTAGACAGCCAGCCCCAAACCCTGCCACCCTGGCCCTCTCTGGCAGCTGTGGTGGGAGCCTCTCCCCTCCTCTACTCGGTTAGAAATTTTCATGAGATTTGCAGGGACTTCATTATCTCAGAAACCTCACCTGCCCTCCCAAATGGTGTTTGGAAGAAGCCAGAGTTTAGCAAGGGTTACAGAGAGCTTGCCAACCCCGCTGCCTTCAGAAACCAGGCTGCAAACGTGGAGCAAAACCAGCACAAAATCAAAAAACCGCTCATTTACTAATTACAATAACAATCAAACTCGGTCATTAAAAAAAGCAGTTAAAGCAGCAAACAAACAACTGCTTCCACGGTTATCCCTAACAGCCTTTTACAAGGCCCAGGTTCTCCAAAGCCGTGAAAATGAATAGCTCAGGATATCATAAATTTTATACTGCTCCCAGAGCATTCCAGTATTCCAGAAAACGCATCTTTCATCCCCCTCAGCAGCCCTGGCTCCCATGCAGACTGCAGCCACTCTCTCCGTGTAATTTTATAACGCGCACAACTCAAAGCCTCTTTGTAAAAGAAACATAAAAATGATGCATGCGCATATTAAAGACTGGTATTTATCAGACTCCAATGTGAGTCCACGTCCGTGCTTAATGTGGCCATAAATCAGCAGCTCTCCCCGTTAAAGGGAGATGAAATCCTGGGATCAGGAGAAGCTATTTATGAACGCTGGAGCCGCTAATCCGAGCGGTGTTTGGAAAAATATTTGTTAAAAAGATTTCCGATCTGAGCGAATCACTGTGAGGATGCAGCAGGAAAGGAGAATAAAAATAAAAGCCCACCAATTCAAAAGAGCCAAGGACTTCTGGCTCGTGGTGGGTCAGGAGGGGGAAGCGTTTATTTCATATTTAATTAAAGCAGTGCCCTGAATCTATCATGCTCCTCAGGTGGATGTTTGGGTCTTTGAGGAGTCTCCTTAAAGTCTGGACTACAGAAAGCAAACTCTGTCAGAAGCGGGGTTGGAAGGAGATGATCATTAAGGTCTCTTCCAGCTCAAACCTTTCCGTGATTCTGCTAAAATATCATAAAAACTGCTTTTCATAGAATCCCAGGATGGTTGGGGTGGGAAAGGACCTTGAAGCTCATCCAGTCCCCCACCCTGCCATGGGCAGGGACACCTTCCACTAGCCCAGGGTGCTCCAACCTGGCCTTGGACACTTCCAGGGATGGGGCAGCCACAGCTGCTCTGGCTGCTCTGAGCCAGGGCATCCCCACCCTTTGCTCATGTTCAAAACTCGTATCTCTTATTTAAAATAAACCCACCAAAATAAACCACATGGAAGTGCTGGATCTGCTGCTTCTCCATGGGGCAAAGATGCAGCAGCCTGCCCACCTTGGGCTGCCCTTTGCTGCCAAGAAGCCACCTCCTGCTCCTCACAGTGGCCAAGAAGTGAGTGAGGAGAGGAGAGAGACCACGGGGAGAAGAAGAACCACATCTCCCTGGGGATGAACCACATCTCCCTGGGAAAGAACCACATCTCCCTGGGGAAGAACCACGTCTCCCCTCATCCCTGTCCCAGCTGCAGGCCCAGGTTTAGGTGATTTGGGGGCTCACAGGGAGGGCACAGTTACTCCCCCAACCTCCCCCACAGCCCCTTGCTGCTCATCTCTGTGGCCATGAGCTCATCAGTATTGAAATTGGTTCGTGCATAGTTCCAGTGAACTCCTTGTTCTGAGGCTGCAATGCTCCAAATCCCTGCCCCGCTGAAATCTCCAATGCCACGGCCCAGCCATGCAATTTCAGAGAGAGATAAGATATAGATCTGCTGTACTCTGGTGATTCTCTCTCACAAGTGCACCTTGTCAGGCCATAATTTGATATTCTTTTACCATTCCTATAGGGGAGGGAGGGAAAGCCCTTTAATTTAAAAAAAACCCCACAACACGTCTTCCCCCTTTTGTTCACTAATGACACAAACAGTAAAATGTTCAGATTACATCAGGGAATGGAAAAGCCTCGTGGAGAAAAGACACTGACAAAAGCTTCATTTTCAGGTAAAATTGCACGATGCTTCAGGCACCGCATCCTCCCAGTGATGTGGGGTTTTTTTTTCCCCTGCCTTTCATCCCCAAGCATCCCCGTGAATGTTAATCCATTTTACAATGGGACGTTTAAAAGGACTGCAGAGAAATCAGGTTTGATCCGCTCTGATGTCTTCCAGAAATCTCCAAGCAATTTGCAGCTGTGAATAACACACGGGGAGCGCGGGGAGAGCCGGGCTGGCCCCTCGGATGCTGACTCCAGCTGCAGCTCACATCCTGCAATAAAACCATTTCTGATCAGGATGCTTTGGGTAACGCAGGGCTGTGTTTGCTTTTTTCCTAAAGCTGCTTGATGTTTTTTACACCTGCCTCGGTGACCACGGGAGGAAAAGGGAAGGGGGCAGGATGAAGGATGGTGTATAGGTTGGATATTAGGAAAAAGTTTTTCACAGAAAGAGTGATAAAGTATTGGAATGGCCTGCCCAGGGAGGTGGTGGAGTCACCATCCCTGGATGTGTTTAACAAAAGCCTGGATGTGGCACTGGGTGCCATGGTCTAGTTGAGGTGTTAGAGCATGGGTTGGACTCGATGATCTTGAAGGTCTCTTCCAACCTGGAAATTCTGTGATTCTGTGATTCTGTGTGATTCTGTCGGATTGTAGCAGGATTGTGTCGGAGGGTGGAATGGTCTGGCATTGAAGAAGTGCCAGGCCCGGTCTGTGAGGATGCTTGAAGGACAGATTCTCCACAACTCCAGTGCCTTCAAAGCCAGAAATGGGATGTCCAGAAGGGGTGCCTGACTCTTCACTGGAACCAGGAGAGAACCTGCACTCAGTTAAAAAAGTGGAAATTGAAGAATCTTAGAAAGCCAATAAAATCCCAGAATGGCTTGGGATTGGAATTGGGCCTTAAAGACCAAATGGTTGGAAGGGACCCTAAAGCCCATTTAGTTCTGTCCCCTGCCATGGGCAGGGACACCTTCCACTATCCCAGTTTGCTCCAAGCCCAATCCAAGCTAGCCTCAGACACTTCCAGGGATGGGACACCCATGACCACCTTTGGGCACCCTGCACCAGGGTCTTTACAAACCAGCACATGTAGGAAACAGCCTCCATGGCCATGAGGATCCTCAGGGCAGCAGCTAAAGTGGAGCATTCCCAGGTTTCAGGTGTGGAGGAGGAATATTTAGCAGTGGCCCTATCCCCCAGCACCACGGGCAGCCTGTGGCACAGGAACTCCCACACTCGCTCCCCTCATGTGTTTGCAGAGTAGGGGATGTTGCAAACAGCAGCTGGATGAGCAGCCAGAGAAATTTAAAATCTGGGATAGTAGATGTGGGGCCAGTGACAGGTCTGGAGAACAGCTCCCTGCACTGGGAGTACAGAGGGGATGGTGGGAAAATGCTCCGTGCCCAACCCCAACACCACTCTGGTTGCATCTCCCTGGCATTTCTTGTCTTGTAAAATCATTGTGTGGGACCCTTTGTCCATTGGCATCTGGCCATAAGGCAAACCACTGGATTTCACTTCCAATCTACAGCTTATCCAAGAGTTTTCTTCAGCACGGGATGGCCACAAAACATGGGGCCGAGGAGTGATGTCCTGCTCATGGAGGAAAAGTAGCCAGGAGCTGCTTGGACTCTATCCAAGGCCTCTGTGAAGGTTTGGACTGCATGGAACTTTGAATTCCCTCAATTGTCATGAGATTTCTTGTTCCTCATGTCAGACTCTATTTAGCAGGATCATCCTGAGGATGTTTAGGACTGAAACAGAAGAACTGTAGCAGGATGTCCTGAACTGAGTCTGGACTGGCAGAGAGCTCTTTGAGGGACATCACCATCACTCTGCCAATCCAATGGGATCTCTGGTAGCCCAGGCTCAGCTGTCCTTTGGAGAATGACTCCCATTCCCACCCCCCAAGCAGCACCTTAGAGCCAGGAAGGGACTAAAGGGGATACAACCCGGGAACAAAACTTCTTGAGTGATGTACAAACCCTCCTGAACCTCTGCACCTTATTCCAGAGTCTGGCTCTAATTAGGCTTTAAGGGACCAAGAGGTCACTTCCCTGTCCAGCCTGGAGAGAGGAGCATCCCAGGTTATCCAAGCAGAATCTGCCTGCAAGGTCCCACTGCCCCTGAGATGTGGCAGGACTGGTGGCTCAGGGCTAAAAGCAGCTTTTCTTCCCCATCTGGAGCTGGAGATTTAAACCTTATCAGCGCTGCTCAAGTTTTTTAACGGATATCAATGGGCTAAAGTTCACAGAGAGAGCGGGGATCGATGGGTGGAATAATCCAGCATTGAGCGGGGTGCCGGGAGCCAGTGCCCCCCGCGATCGATAGCGAGCACAGATCACACTCCCGCGGCTGGCACTCGCTGCTCACCCCCGGCCACGCTCCGGGGCAGGGCGGCTGCCGAGGGAGCGCATTCCGGAGCTCTGCAAACGCTGCAGGCAGGCACTGCCGGATGGGTTTGCTGCTCTAGCGCTCCTCAGACCGGCTCTGCCCTGCCGGCAGCCCCTGCTGCAGGGCGCGCCCACACCCGGGCAGGTGTTCCCGGATTAGGAAAAGGTTTGGGTTTCGTTCTTTGTTTCACTTATAAGGGAAAGAACCAGAAACTTCGATGCTCCCCCCCCCATCATCGTAATTGGCCCAGTGCCAGGACAAAGGCACCTGTTGGATCCTTGAGCTGCACCTCAAGAAATGGAGCTGTTTTCTATCGGGCAGCCTGCCCAAAACACCTCCTTGTACATCACTTAAGAGAGAGCACAGGGTCTCTCGGGGCATTTTTGGGGTGTCTTAGCAGGTGTGAGGAACCTCCCTGCACCTTGCACGGCTTTTATTCTTTTGTTTTGTAGAGTTTGTTGTTTTCACTTTAATTAAAACCTTTTTGCTTTTCCAAACACCTCTGATCAGCTATCTAGCTAATTTTCCGTAAGTCATTTCTGAGAGGCTGCTGGCAACCCTCAGAGCTTGATACACCTTTGTGGGGCTCATAACATGCTGGCCTCACAAAAAATCCCTATCAATCCCCCTTTTAGCCTTTGCTAAGCCTGTTTGTGGCTGGGATTTCTCTCCGAAATGTTGACAGGGAGAAATGCTCACTGCAGCTGCCTGGGCCAGGAGCATTTCCCTCGCTGCACCAGGGATCCCTCAGTTTGAGGGCTGGGTGCATGGTTTCCCAGCAGGATCACCTGAGGTTTGCCATACCAGACTGAAACCCTGGGCTTTTTCTCTCAGGTTCCCTCTTCAAACGGAGCTTTGTTTGGGGTTCCCAAGAGAAGGGGGACATCAGGACCAGCACTCTTTGATTGCAGTAATATTCAATTTTCCCTGCAGGAACAGGCACAAGGACAACGGGGTAAGAGCTGGAAGTGGCCAGGTTTAGGATGGAATGAGAAGGTTTCTAACCACGCTTGAGGTGAGCCCTTCTGGAGAGTAAAACTCACTTTTGGTGTGGGTAGAGCTCTGCAGGACCCTGCCCATGCTGGGGCGCAGCCCCCACGTCCCAGCTGTGCTCCAGAGATACAGAGGGACCACATTCCCAGTGATCCCATGCCCTGCTGCATCCCACACCCCCCAGGCAGCGCAGCAAGGCCGAGCTCAGCTCACAGCCCACCCCTCAAGCACATGGAAGTGCACAATTCCCACCACCCATGGCTTGATGCCAGGGATTTTACACCTCGTGGTCTGTGCAGGAGTGCTGGGGAGGGGAGCCTGGCCCAGCTGCCATCCCCCACTGCTGCCTGCTCTCCGGAGAACTTCCTTTCCTGTGGAAGTCGGCAGCAATTTGGTTTCCACACCTCTGAGAAGAAAGCTGCCCCCCTTCACCCTGCCTGCTCCAGCCGGGGCTGCGCTATCCAATTGTTCTTTTTTGAAGAGAATTTGCTGTTTCCAAAGGTCTGAGGGAGCAGGAGGTGCTCGTTCAGTTACTCACTCTGTTAGACACGGATCTTAATGGATGGTATTGATTGGAAGAAACAAAGCAGCAGTTTTCTTTCTCTCTATCCAGGGATTTCTGGGCTCAGATGAGAAGAGTTGGCTGCCTTGCGCTCTAAACAACAAAATACCACATTACAAGATCCCCAGGAGTCTCTCAGGGTAGCACAGCAGCGAGAGAGAGAAATGTGCAAGGTGTTAATGGGAGAGCAAATTAATAGGGAATGGGATTAGGCAGGGACACAGGCTGCTGCCAGGGCTCCCCAGGTCTCTGGTGCCGAGCTTTAATCCGTTCTTGGCACATCTGGCCTGGCAGATGAACACAATGGGAGCCCACCTGATTCCTGGGGCCACCAGGATCCCCCACGGCAGCTGGGACAGCGACGGCAGCAGGAGCAGCCCAAAGACAATTTTAGGGGAAATCAGCTCCTGCAGTACCTGGAAAGGCAGTGAGATTCTGTCCTGCAGCATTGGAGAACCAGGATGGAGCAGCTGGCTTGGAAACAGCTTCAGAATCATTACCTGACTCTCTGTTGTCCCATGCAATTTTCCCATCCATCTGCCAGTCATTTGGGAAGGTCAAGAGCAAGGATGTGCAAGTTTGGGGACCTG
Source organism: Phylloscopus whistleri (assembly GCA_017589585.1). Lineage (NCBI taxonomy): Eukaryota > Metazoa > Chordata > Aves > Passeriformes > Phylloscopidae > Phylloscopus > Phylloscopus whistleri. The sequence continues at coordinate 1,689,287 of JADMLD010000044.1, forward strand.
AGACTCACTGCTGCCTCTCTGCTTTGCTGTCAGCCACAGACAGCTGGCCCTGGCCACCAAGGCTTCCCCCTCCAACCACCCCCACCTGGACACTCACCTGGATCAGCCATCACAGAGGTGAGATTTGAACCCAAAATCATTATCAGTGCCACTTCCTTGCCAAGAGACCCTGAGCTCCATTTCCAGCTTCAGGATCTTGGGGCTCATTTTACCAAGAGAACAACCCCATCCCTCTCTCATTGCCCTGAGGGTACCACCCAGGGACCTCTGAGAATTCCTCTGCCTCTCATAAAATATCAATCCCACGCTTTTGGGGTGAGTGAGAGAGCCCAATATCCCACCATCCACAGGGCTTCAGTTCCCTGCTGGCATCAAGACAAAAGTTCCTTCCTTTGGCACATCCCTCTTCCTTTTTCCAGTGGGAAGAGGGATGTGCCAAGGGAGGGAACATTTCAGTGCCTTTTAGCCATGATGTTGATTTTTGTTGACCATGAGGTTCTGGGGGATAACTGCCCCCACCCCCAGCCCCTTGGCCGTGGTGCTGCTGGGCTGGGATGCTCTGCAAACCTTCATCCAGCATTCCCTGACAACGCTCTGGCTCTCCCTGACATTGATGAGTTACTTATTATCCCTGGGTTTTATCTTTTGCAGGGCCCCCTGTCTTTCCTAGATCATGTTAACAAGACAGCCATGGAGAGCTGTGGCCCTGGGGGTCTTCATTAGCTCTTCCCAGATTTATGTTCCCTGCCAGCTCCGTGCAGAGCTTTGGGCATGGCTGCACAATGCCAGGGTCAACAGGAGATTCCAGGGGTCAGGACCTTGATCCTTTTATTCATAAATGGCAAGGGAGCTCTACAGTCACTCCAGGGCTCCAGCTGGGAAACGCTGACATGAGGAAGGACACCTGCACACCCACATTCCAGATCTGCACACTGACAGGAGGCACCATGGGGTGGAGCTCCAAGGGATTTACAGAGGCAGCCTTTGGTCCATCAGTGTGGAAGGTGGAGACCAAACACTCAGACTCCCACTGCTCAGGGTGTGAGATCAGCATGGCCTTTGCGTGGATCCCAGCAGGGAGCTCCATTGCCATGGATCCCTCAGAAAAGGAGACCCTGGAAACCACAGTTTTACCACTGCCCAGCACTGGAGGTGAGCATGAAGGGTGAGATCCACTCCCTATGGATTATACTGTGTTCCCAGGAGGAGACTGAACTGGAGATTTGAGTGTGGGGTCCCACCCACCTGACCCACACCTGAGAGTGGACTCCCCCCATCCAATCCACACCTGAGTGGGATCTCCCATCCACTGGATCCACACCTGAGCATGGGCTCCCTCCCATCCAACCCCACCTGAGCATGGGCTCCCACCCATCTGACCCACACCTACAGGCACTGATCTGCAGAACAGGCTGCAATCCCAATTTCCCTTCCCTTCCCTTCCCTTCCCTTCCCTTCCCTTCCCTTCCCTTCCCTTCCCTTCCCTTCCCTTCCCTTCCCTTCCCTTCCCTTCCCTTCTCTTCCCTCTGGTTTTTTTTTCCCCAGAACGGGCAGTTTTGCACTGCTCACCTCACCCCATCCCCACAGCCACCTGCAAGGATGGTGCATCCCATCCCCTGCCCTGCTCCAGCTGACCCCATCTCCATGGGGCACCTCCAGCCCCATCCTGTTTTCCCAGCTGCTGCTGAGAGTGAATTTGCTCTTGGTTAGCAATGGAAACACCACCACCTTCAGGATTCCCCCACACCTTCCCTCTTCCTCCAGGGAAGCTCCCACACCTCGAGCACGATCAGCACCAGGTCTAGGGATGAGCAGGTTACCAGGAGAACCACCCCCCACCAAACACTCAGCTGGGAACTCAAATCCCAGCTGCATTCCAATGAATACATCTCCATTCACACCACTGGATCCACATTAATTTGGAGCAGCTGGGGCCAGGCTTGTTCAAGGCTCCTATAAAAAGAGCCTCTGCCTCCCAGCTCCTGCTCTTTTACAGCTCTAACCCATAATTTACTGAGTGACAGATGACCTAAAGAAATTCCTGGGTAGCTGGAAAATGAGAGGGAGAAAGGAGCCATTTTATTGTACAGGCTACCACTGGCAAAGCAGTGCTTGCGCAGGTGCTAAAAAAAGGGAAGGAATCTGGGAAGCCACAGTAATAATGTATAAATTCCAGCATTCAGGAGGCATCATAATGGCTAATGATGGAAGGAAGGGGTGCAGTGGGTGGTACCGCCCACGTTTCCCTGGAACAGCATCCTTTGGCAATTGAGTGTTTCAAAGTCCCCCTGAAGATTTATTAAAAGTGACACAGTTGTTCTGGGTTTGAGGAACAATGAGTTCCTCCAAGATTTTTTTTTTTTTTTTGGTGAAAAATTACAGAAAACCATGAGTCTCACCCATGGCTAAATCTGCTGCAGCACAGGTGGGTGAAATCCAGCAGCAGCAAGGAGTGTCTCAGAATTACAGGATCATCAAGGTTGGACAAGATCTCTGAGATCATCAAGTCCAACCTCGTTTGCTTGATCTCCTCTGCTTGCCTTTGGGTTAGAACATCCCTGGGAAATGGAAATGGCCCGGGTGGGGTTTGTTATCCCAGCAGAGTGACCCCCTGCTGCCTTGACTGGTGAATTCCTAAAGATTTCATGTGCCTTCCATATTTGAGGATGGAGCTGGAGTGACCAGATGTGATGCAAAGGGCAAAAAAAGCAGCCCAAGGCATTCCTTTGGCCCTCTCCAAGGCCTTGTTGAATATTAACAGGAGCACTTGGTGCTTATGTAAGTTTGCTCCATGCCAAAGGAATCCGAATCAAGGTGTTATTACTTAATGCAAACACCCTCCCTGCTGTTTCACGAGGTTTAAAAAGGTGATCAAGACTTATTAGGATTAAGGGCTCATTTTAGCTGAATTGATCAGGTGGCATTTAGGTGTAATTTCGGCTAAAAATACAGGCAAGGGATAAGCAGATTTTACTTCTATATGAAATCGTCTCCTCCTCTCGCTGTGCCATGCACACACGCGGACGTGTTCGCACTTACCCTCAGCAGCTCTGCCTGCTTGGGGGCTTTTTGTGCGCTGGGAAAGGCTCTGCGGGGAGGGCAGCGCTGCCTTGATCCCGTCTGACGGATTTAAACCGCGTCCCTCCCCGTGGCACCGAAGCTGATTGTCCAGAGCCACGTTCCGCGGGCTGATTCAGCTCCCGCCGCCGTCGCTGCACAGTTGCAATCGCAGATTTCTTGCACCGAGATGTGTCCGGGCGGCGAGAGCCGGAGCTGGAGGATGAGGAGCGGGCTGCTCCTGCGTGGTCCAACATTGCCATCTGACGGCGCGGCGCCCTCGCTGCATCCCTCTGCAGGGATGCTCCGCTCCCCGAGCTCCGGGCCGCCAGCTCCCAGCGCACGGGAATTCGGGAAAGCCAGGAAACTGCATTCCCAGCCTCGGGGATGGAGGGATTCCCCTCAGGACAGGCTCTCCGGACACCCACCCGCACCCGATCCCCATTTCCCGTGCTGACCCCGATCCCGCCGCGGTCTCCGTGCCAGCCCCGGCTCTCCCCACTCCCCGGTTCTGTTAATTCTCATTTTCTCCAGCCTCACTAATAATTTCCCATGCGGCCCCATATCAAATGCTTTATTGAACTCCAGATAGATTAGATCTACCAAATTTCCCTTGTCTGGAAAACCAATTATCTTATCAAAGGAAGATGTCAGCACGGGCTGGCACAAACTGCCTTTGGTAAACCTGGGTTGCACTTTATCTCATTCTTCTCAGTGCATTTAATTAATGTTTCCTTCAGAATTTGTCCTGCAGTCCCAGGTCTGACTACAAGTGGGTTAACACATCCAGAGCTGGATGCTCCTGCTCTTCATTCTCCTTATCTTCCTTTCCCTATAATCCAGTAGGGCCTCAATCTGTGTTGTTTGACCCACAAAGCTCATTAGAAAGCTCTGCTGTCCTCTCTGCACACCATGTGTCCCTTCTCCCTGAGTTCTTGGACAACCAGGGAATGGCCTGGCCTGGCTGGGTCCTGGCAGTTCCCTTTTCTGCCTGCATTTACACATTTCCCTAAAGAAGCTTTCCAAGGCTCCTGACTTCCCCTCACACTGCAGATGCACCTTTCTGCTGTCCTGACATTCTTACCATCCCTGTCATCTCTCTGATCTGGAGATCATGGAAGCCCAGGCTGGTTTGGGTTGGAAGGGACCTAAAAGCTCCTTGTGTTCCACCCCCTGCCATGGACAGGGACACCTTCCACTAGCCCAGGTTGCTCCAAGCCCTGTCCAACCTGGCCTTGGACACTTCCAGGGATCCAGGGGCAGCCACAGCTTCTCTGGGCAGCTGTGCCAGGGCCTCCCCACCCTCATTATAAATAATTTCTTCATTTAATCCTTAATATCTCATGGGAAGGTCTTCCTCCATCTCTGATGTCATGGACACACAGGAATCAGTGAGGCCAAGTTCCCCAAGTATTTTGGCACCAAAATAAAATTTTAATTTTTTTAACAGATAAAGACATGATGTGACTGAAATGAAGGCAGTGTGGACGTTGTTCAACCACTTTGTCACGACAGACCAAGGGTGTGCAGCTTAAACGATTCCATGTTATTCCAGGGCAAAGTCCTGGATTCTGGATATGCTGAGATTATTCTGGTGGGGCAGCAGAGCAATTTGCCATCCCACCAGGGCCAGAAATTGACATTTTAACTACCAATTTGAGTAAATGTCCCCTCCAGCTATCAACGGGCCCTTTTCCTCATAGCCTGGGAAGCTGAAGAGGCTCACAGAGATCCTCTTTGCCGTTCCTCGTGCCTAAAAAAATCCTTGGAAAATGCAGCCTTCCCAGCAGTCTGCTAGTTTTGTTTTGGCAGATGCTCAACCAAATGTTACTTTTTGGCATGGTGGGATCCCATCTTTTTGGAATCTATCTTACTGGCCTCGTGTCAAAACGTGCTGACAGCTCGGCTGGGCCTCTTGGAAAAATCTGGGGCTGTTCCCATTTTGTATTTTACAGCCCCACGGCAGCTCTTGGATCATGGGGAAAGGGAGGTCAGGATGGAGCCTGATGGGGCCAGGGAGGGGACTTAGGGGGACAGAGGGTGAAGAGGGACTCTGCTTCTGCCACAAACCCTTCTGGGGTGGTAGGGGACACCAGGCCACCCCTCCTGCCTTTACTCTGCTTCCCAGGCTCCAGTTTTCTGGAGGAAAGCCATCAATCCCAGCCCATCCCCTGCATCCACTTGTTATCCAGATTCAGCCTCCCAGTGCACGACTCCTGGTCAGCTGTTTCATCTCCTCTGCTCTTTGCAGCATTTTCTGGCCAAGAATCCAGGGAGCAGCAGGGAAGGGGCCCAGGAGCAGGGAAAGCTCCACCTCCAAGGCTCAGGAGCCAAGGAGGCACACAGTGGCCACGGGGACAAGCTGGTGTGATAAGGGGGCTGGGCCAAACCATCGTGCTCCATCCCAGTGCTCATTCCCTGAGCTCTGGTTTCCTTCCCTTCCCCTGCACAGGCAAAGCAAGCAGAGAGCAGGAGGCTCTGAGCGCAGGCAGAGCTCCAAAAAACCAGGACAAACCTCAGGAAAGCACGAGTCGTGCCCCAAACTAAATTTGCCTGAAAAAAAAAAACCCACCCTGACAGTGTTTTACACCAACTTGTAATGACTTTCTTTCTGTTCTGATTGTTGCTGTTGTTCTGGTTAATACCTTCCTCGCTTAAAAACCCCCCAACGTGACCCCGTGGCAGCCACGACACAAATATCATTTGCTTGGATTATTCCTGAGGTGGTTCCTGTGCTGGAGGCAGCAAGTGCTTACAATCACTCAGTACATAATGGAGAAACTCATTCCAATAATAACAATAATAACGGCATTTATTATTTTTGAAATATGACTCTGATGAGTTCATGAATATAGAAAGCTCTTGTTGCTGGCTGCTGATGGGATAGAGGAGGGTTTTCTGATGGAATTTTTCTGGAGGTTTCTAATGCCAGATGTGCATCCAGCACCTCTCAGCATCTGGTTCCTGGCCCCACTGGGTGTTTGGAGCACAGGAGGGCAGATCAGCCTGGGGCACCTCACCCTGCTCAGGGCACTGTGCTGACAGTATCCCACAAAATCCCTGGATGATTTGGGTGGGAAGGGGCCTTAAAGCCCATCCAGTCCCACCCCCTGCCATGGGCAGGGACACCTTCCACTGTCTCAGGTTGCTCCAAGCCCTGTCCAGCCTGGCCTTGGACACTTCCAGGGGCAGCCACAGCTGCTCTGGGCAACTGTGCCAGGGCCTCCCCACCCACAGGAGGAATTTCTTCTCAAAATCTGGTATTTGTTATTATTTAAACATGTGTATTGTGTTATAAAAAAAACCTTTTCTTATAGGCAAAACAACCAATAACTCTGAGCTTTTCATTCCCTGGTGTTTCTCCTTCCCAGGGGCTGGGAGCTCTGTGGGGTCCAGTAAAACCAGGCTTTGCTCTGGCCCACCCTGCCCACAAGCAGAAACCCTACAAATTTCTGATGAGCTCAGCTTGGTGGGTTTCTTTGCCTTGCAGGCACTTCGAGATTGGCACAACTCAGATCTCAGGGGCTCAAATATAATCTGCAGCAGGTAAACTAGCAGTTTGCACTGGCCCTGCTCAGGGGAAACAGATCTGTTTCTAATGGGAGGAGAAAAAAAAGTGGCTTTGCCTCATGAGGCTCCCCAGTCCAGTGGTGCTGCACTCTGATTTAGCAGCACAAAAAGCCCTGGTGCTGCAGAGGCAGGTTTAGGAGCACCCCTGGCTAACCCAATTCCCTTTGCTCTGGAGGTGGGGAGAGAACTGGGAGAGCAAAAGCGAGAAAATTCATGGGTTGAGATAACAACAGTTCCATTGGGGGAAGTAAAAGCTGTGCACAAGCAAACAAACCCAAGGAATTCATTCCCCACTTCCCATGGGCAGGTGTTCAGCCATTCCCAGGAAAGCCAGGCTCCATCACATGGACAGGTGACTCGGGAAGGGAAATGCCACCACTCCAAGAATCTCTCTCTCCCTCCCTCTTCCCCCAGCTCTGTATGGCAAACACAGCCCCATCCCAGCTCCTCTGAGGGAAATCAACTCTAACCCAGCCCAAGCCAGCACAGATACATTGCTTTACAACTGGCTGTAGTTTGGCACAGATCAGCTCCTTGCATTCCTCCCTCTGATATTTTCCCCTCCGCACATTCCTGGCCCTGCCTCCCTGTGAATCGACTGCCAAGCTCTCCTTTGGGAGATGTAACTCTGGGTCTGTTTAGATGAGCTTCTCTCCTTCTGTGTTCATCTGCATGTAAGCTCTAAGTGCTTTATTGTTTTCCAGGCACAGCTATTGATTTTTGGGAAAATAACTAAGAAAACATTAATTTATAACTTCCCTGTTGCTCAAAAGGAGCAAATGACGTTTCTACCATACCAACACAATTCTAAAAAAAAAAGACACAGGCTTTCAATAAATACCAGAAGATATAAATGCCAGGAGTTAAGAGCAGCGAGGAGGATGGAAAACCAGAGAGGGTGTGTGGAGGGTGATCCTCTGTAACCAAGATGGTCATGGAATTCCAGAATGGTTGGAGTGGGAAGGGACCTTAAAGCCATCCAGTCACAGCCCCTGCCATGGGCAGGGACACCTGTCCACTGCCCAGGTTGCTCCAAGCCCTGTCCATCCTGACCTTGGACACTTCCAGGGATCCAGGGGCAGCCACAGCTTCTCTGGGCACCTGTGCCAGGGCCTGCCCACCCTCGCAGGGAAGAATTCCTTCCCAATATCCCATCTATCCCTGCCCTCTGGCAGTGGGAAGACATTCCCCCTTGTCCTGCCACTCCAGACCCTTGTCCACAGTCTCTGTCCATGTTTCCTGTTTGCTCCTTCAGGCAGTGGAAAGCCACAATTAGGTCACCTGAGACCCTTCTTTTTGCCAGGCTGAACAATCCCAAATTGCCCGACCTTTCCCCATAGGAGTACTCCTGGGAGTCCATCAGGATGCTTATAGAGGGTGTGCAAGGAGAGGCTGAGGGAGATGCTCAGAACAGCAGAGGAAAAGAGAATCTGGTCACTGTCTCTCCTTATTTAAGAGTTTCTTGTTAAAGCTGAGCCAGGCTGGTTTGGGTGATGCAAAGAGTGTGTACAGAAATATGATGTCATTATATAATGACATTATAATATATATTATAATATTGTTTCATGGCAAATGGCAATGTCTACATGGCATTCTTGCCTTCAAGTCCTGACTCCTCTCTTGAATCATCCTTTTGAATGGTACTTCTGCCCAATCCAGGCCCAGCAGATACTACAGATCCAGCCCAGTGGCTGGAGAGCAGTCCCCCAGCAGCCACATCAACACTCTGCTGTTCTGGGAGGAGAAGCTGTGGCTGCCCCATCCCTGGAAGTGTCCAAGGCCAGCCTAGACAGGGCTTGGAGCAGCCTGGGATAGTGGGAGGTGTCCCAGCCCATGGAAGGGACTGGAAGGGGATGGGGTTTATGGTCCTTCCCACCCAGAGCATTCCATGATCCTGTGATTCACGTCCCAGTGAACCCAACCTGAGCAGGTGGACCAGGGGCCAAAGGTGGTGGGACTCTTTCCCCATGACTCTGGGGCTTCTCCTGTGGTGTTTGAGTCCCAGAGGTTGCTCTGAGCGTGTTGGATGTGGAGAAGAGAAGGGAAAGCCTGACTTTGCCCCAGTCACATCCCTGGGAACTGGGGCCTCTTGCTTCTGCTCACTGAGGGGTGATGTCAGCCTCCCCTGGCCATGCCACCCAGCCCTTGGAGATGCAGGAGGTCAGGCACAGGCTCTGCCTCCAGACTCCCATTTTTCTGTGGAAAACAGGCTCCCTACAGAGGGCAATGCAGAGCAGCAGCACTTTGGCTGTGTTTAGTGTGTGTGTGTGTGTGTGTGTGTGTGTGTGTGAAGTCCCCAGTGGCCTCAGTCCAAACCCCAGCTGTGGACCAGCTAATTGTCTCCTTAGCAGACTTTTGGGGACCCAAACTCCCAGGCTGAGGCCATGGCAGTGGCACCTGGAGCAGGGAATGGGCAGAGTCCTGGTGGGATGCTCAGCCTGTAGCATCCAGCAGGGTACAAAGAGATTGGCCTCAGTTCTTCTGGAATTAAGGGGCAGGATCAGGCTGCTCCAGGCTGTAAGCTTCTGCTGGAGAGAGTTCCATGGAAAAATCTCCTCCTAAATCTGTGCCAAAAGTCTCAGTAGGGCATTAGGGCAATGGGGAGAACCGGGGCAGGACGGGGAAGTTTCCATGCTATGGATAAGATAAAAACTGGGCTGTAACTTTTAATAGCAGCTGCTCTCTCTGTCCTGGTGTTGCTGCATCCTCCAGGCCCAGCAGACACCTCCCAGTGCCCTGGGAAGGGAGGGGGGAAAGGACCACCACGTAACCACAGCCTCCTTTGGGTTGGAGGGGACCCTGAGGATCATCCATTTCCAATGGGCAGGGATGCCACGGACCTGCTGGATGTGCTCACCACCAGAGGAGCTGCCAGCGTTGGAGCTGAGCGCTGTCCACCCCGACTCCCCGCAGGTGACCTGCGAACGATGGCCCCGAGGGTGTTTGCCGAAGGGGAGGGTTCCTCACCCAGGGGTGTGCCCGACACCAGGGCTCCTCACCCACGTCACTGCCCCAGGGATGTTTTTCAGCACCGGAGCGCTCCTGGCGTTTTCACCCGGGCTCTTATCAGCTGATTAAGCCCTGGGTATCTCGCTGCCTTTCCGTGGGCGCAGTTTGCTCTGTCCCCAGCGGCAGTAGCAGCTCCCGAATCCTCCGCCAGCCCTCCCAGCAGGAATCAGTGCCCGGGGGCAGGATCTCTGCGCCCTGCCGAGGAGTGAGGGGCTGGCCCCGAGCTGGTCCGGAGCTAATGGGAGCGCCCTGGAATGTTCGTGGCTGATTTTGAAGAGCTGGTTGGCTCTTTGGTGCCATCACAAGAGATGTGCTGAGTTGTTTTTTGGTGGTTCCTAAGCTCTGCTGGTGGAGAGAGGTGGGGGTTTGGATGGAAAATGGGGGGTTTGCCGTGTTTGCATGTGTGCAACACATGGTGCTGCCAGCACTCGTTGGTGGCTGGACAAATCTTCCAGCTCTCCTAGCTCTTCTGGATGTACAGCTTGGCCAGAAATAGAAAGGGAAAGGAAAGGGATGGGGAGGAGAGCTGCGAAGAACCTGATTGCTCTTGGTGGCTGGAGCCAGGGCTCACATCTCTGCTGGATGCTGTGGTGTCCTCACTTGGGCTGAGCAGCTCTGGATCAGGGGGATGCACCGGGGAGTTTTCTCGGACCCCACGGCTCCACCTCTCCGTACAAATTCTGCTGTCCCAGCACAGGATGGCCCCTGGAGTTCACAGCCCTTAGGCTCCAGAGCCAGGAAAGCTCTGGGGGAATCATTCCAGTCTGAGGTGGCTCACTCAATCCTGTTCCTGCCCCCCCAAGGCATCCTGCTGGGGACAAACAGAGGCTCTGGGGGATCAGGGAACCTGGGCAGGCACGGGAGCCCATCAGGCAGTGGTTCAGTGTTATTTGGGAGAGGTTTGTGTAGAAAGCCCTGTTGTTGCCTCCCTTGGAAGCATCCAGAGCACCGATCTCACTTCAGCAAAACCCTTCCTTGCCCTGTAAGAGCCTCCTTAAGCGCGGGTCTGGACAGAAAGAGAAAAGGCTGAACGTGCTGCAAACCACCCCCAAAAGGTGCCTTTTCCCAGTCCCGCCCATCCTCTGGCCCACTGCCGGGAGAGCACAGCCCCAGCCGGGCCTTATCTGGGCACCCCGGCAGCGCAAACAGCAGAGCTGGAGCGGGGCGAGCCATGAGGCTGCTGCGAGCCCTGCCAGGGCAGGACACAGCCGGGAGGCAGCGCAGCTCCTCGGGCTCTCCCTTGCCTGTGGGTCCCTCCCAGCGGGGCTTCCCAACAGCCTGCGCCCCTCGCCTGCTCTTGGCAGCCCTCAGGTGAGTTCTGCTCGATCCCTAAATGTTGTATTCCTCGGGGAGAAGGGTTTCTCCCCCAGAAACCCCCTGATGTCTGTACCTATTAGTTTGACCCTGTTCCCCACTTATCTCTGACCTGTTGGCTCAGTGCCAGCTATCTGTCCTGGGACAAAGACTAGATAAAAACCCATGTTCTTCCTTATTCGTCCCCTTTGGACCTCCGGTATCCCTTCAGAATAAAGCCTTGGAATATTATCAGAGGTAAGGGGCCTCTTTTGAATCTTTTACCCTATCCCTGTTGTACTCTCCCCCAAAGCTCCCCAGAAACTGAGCTAGCACAGGAGCCCAGGGGGCGGGAGGGGAGGAGTGCATCACCTAAACCTGCGGAGCTGGAGCTTGGGAAGGCAGGTGGGGCACAGCGCAGTGAGAGGTGCCTTCATTTGCATCGGATCGGCTGCACTAATTAATCTGCCGTGAATCCGCTACGTTCCTCGCGCAGGTTTTCCATCAGAAAGCGCTTTCCAAACGTGGCTGGTGTTAAACGTGACCAGGCTGGGGTTGGAGTGCGTGCACGTGCCTTAGCATGCTTGCAGCTGTAATTTCCTCCAGCGAAACCCATAGAGACTCCAAAATAAACCGGTCTGTGGTCACAAGATGCTGTTTGTGTGGGAATCAGGGACGGGCCTGGGGTCATTCCCAGAAAAGGGGTGGGTGCATCCCAAAGGCAAATCCCGCCGGCTCTCAGGGGAAAGCTACAGACAGGGGATGGGCGAGAGGATGGAGGTCTCTGCTTTGAATCCCGAGGGATTCCAGGAGCCGCGGGGATGCGGATTCAGTGGCAGTGGGGTTTGCCAGAGGGCTGTGAGATGTGCAAAATGTGCTTGTGGTGCTTGAACTGAAGTTCGTGATGCAGCTCTTGCTTTGGAGAGCCTAAAACTGAGATGAGGTCTGGGCTCGAGGGCTGGGCAAAGTGCGAGCTGCAGGTGCTGGGATTGATTATTTATTTATTTAGTTAGTTAGTTAGTTTTTAGCAAATGAGGAGTTTTTAGTCCTTGTTCAGGCTCAGCTGGAGTCCCTGCGGGGCTGGCGGTGCCCGTGTGCACTGCAGGGGCTCCAGGGCTGTGATGTGCAGGGGGTGCAGCAGCATCGCTGCCCCTCTTTGCTGGCAAAATCCCGCCGTATTCCCAGCGCCTGTGTCTCAGGGCCACCTTGAGGGGCTATCACAGGCATCTGCACTATTCTCCCTCGTAGTCTCCCAGCCGTTCTCATCCTGCACTTGAAACACGGAAATTGCCCCAAGAAAAGAAATCTCTTTACAAGATGGGCCATCAAGGCAGCAGCCGCATCCCGGAATCATCCCACTCAGCAGGGTAATCTATTCAATGGCCGGGATTTATTTTTAACATTCGGCTCCGCAGTCCTTTTAACTCGAGCAGGGAAGGGAACATTTTGATAACAGCAGCCTCCAGGTCAAATGTGATGAGAATTCATAACTCGCCACACAGGGGTTTTGGAAAACCAACCGAGCAAAACAATTTCCCGGAATGAGCCGATGAAGACGCGCGTTTCTCTTCACAATGCCGTGCACAGAGCAGGGAGGTGCTGCAGTGGCTCCTCATTCTCTGCCCACCATTTGCAAATAAAATGCCTGCCGGACTGTTTTAAATTTGAAGGACTATTGCAGGCACGGCTTTGCTGGGCTGCTCGTAAAGACCTGAGACATCGGATCTGCCGGCCATCAAAGGAGAAATATGAATCCAGTAATGGGAATGTCCTCATGGTCCCAACTCTAATCAAAGCAAAGCCGAGGGTTTCTGCTTCAGGAGAGTGGCATCGAGATTTAAAAAGGAACAGAGGGGCTCCAGTCCCTGGTCAGAACTGGAGCAACAGCAGGAATGATTTACAGGCACATGGAGAGGCAGGACAAGGGGAATGGCTTCAACTGCCAGAGATGGGATATTGGGAAGGAATTCCTTCCTGTGAGAATGAGGAGGCCCTGGCACAGGGTGTCCAGAGGAGCTGTGGCTGCCCCACCCTGGAAGTGTTCCCAGCCAGCTCAGATGGGGCTTGGAGGAAGCTGGGGTAGTGGAAAGTGTCCCTGTCTTAAGGGTACAGGAGCACCATTGGGTGCCTCCCAGGGTTGGGATGGCCCAGGTCAGATTGGAAGGATCCCCCTGAGCTTTCCTGGCCCTGGAGTCTAAGGGGTGTGAACTCCAGTGGAAGAGGGTTGGAACAAAATGAGCTCTAAGGTCCCTTCCAACCCAAACCACTCCGGGCTGGAAAAATAACAACAACTAGAGGCCTGAAAATCTGGCCAAGTTGAGATTGTGACAGAGCTGCCAGGGAGGAACTTTTTCTTTCTGTTTTCTTTTTAAATGACCAGAGTAAATTAACTGCACCTGTCTGGTAATGAGAGGCAGGTGGGAAAGGCGGGAGGAAATTTGGAGATTGAGCACTGTAGTTTATTTTAATGTCAGTGCTGGTGTCTCCTGAGCCCTGTGGGGCTGGGCTGGGCTGGACATGTGTGTTCCACCTGAGCTCCACGGGGCAGCACAGGCTGCCTTATCTGCTGGCTCGGGAACGTGGCCTTTCCAAACCGCGGATATTTGCTCTCCATTCCCTGTCTTCCGCTCAAATTCCATATCTGCAGGGAGGCCCCAGCTGCTGCCACTCACAGCGGAGTGCAGGGATGACAAGGGAAACTGAGAATGGGATTGGAGAAATTAACACAGAATATGGAATCCCAGAAGGGTTTGGGTTGGAGAGGAACTTAAAGTTCATCCAGTGCCACCCCTGCTATGGGCAGGGACACCTTCCACTAGCCCAGGATGCTCCAACCTGGCCTTGGACACTTCCAGGGATGGGGCAGCTACAGCTTCTCTGGGCAACCTGTGCCAGGGCCTCCCCACCCTCAGAACAAGAAATTTCTTCCCAAACTCCTGTGCTGTCCTGGGATCCCAGGATGTGATGAGAAACCCTGTGTGGTTGGAACGGAAAACAACAAAATCTGTTATGCAGCACTGGAAGCAGCACTGATGGGAACAGTCACTGCTTTAATATTTAATTTGATGAGATCCAGCTCTGAGAAATGGATCGGGAGCTGCCACAGCTCAGCGCTGGCAGGGAACTTCCATGGGGTTTGCTCCGCTCCAGACTTATCTGCATTCTGGAAGGGTGACATGGAATGAGGCTCATTAATTATCCCAGCACACAGAGCTGTGTTTCCTGCCATTCCCTTCAATCAATCAAGCTCTGGACACCTTCAGGGCCTCTTGGACATTGGGTTGTCATTCCAGGTGTGTCCCCTCTGCTGGGCCCTGGCTCCTGCTCCCTGCAGAGCCACTCAGCTGCAACCAGGTGGCATTTCAGGAGGGAATTTCCTTGTGTCTTTGTGTTCAGGAGGGAATTTCCAGGTAGTGCAGTGCAGATCCCATTCCATGCTGCCTCTTACCAGCAGGAACTCCCCGTGGCTGTATGGCCTCGTCGTGGTGGGATTGGGAGGGGGGACTTGTGCTGATGCCTTATGTTTGAGCTTTCACATTTCTCAGACTCTGTGCTGCCCAGGTGTGCAGTTCTGAGCCTCACAGTCAGTGTCACTCAGCTCTTCACAGAGTAGGGAGACAAAACAAATCCTTTCCCTGCTGGAGACTAAGGACAACCATTACAAGTTTTCAGGCCCAAAAGCACAAACAAGGGTGGCTGAAGAGAGAAAGCAAGAAGGATGGGACCTCAAAAGCTGAAGCTGTAATTGGGCAATTAAACCTCAATATGCAAATGAACCAAAACTTATAAAAATGTGAGACCTCATGACCTGTCGTCCATTTTTGTGACCATTTTAAGTCCACCTTGGGTGTAGCCCTGGCCAGGCTCTTGTCCTGCCCAAGGTGTACCCTAAAGGCCTTTCAATAAATCCCTGCTTTATTCTCTGGCTCTGTCCAGTCTCTGTTCCAGGTCAGCCCTCCCAAGGCATCAGTGCCAGGCACAAGATGGGTCTCACCAAACATGTCCCTTCTTTGTCCTTTTAGGTGGATCCCACACCTTTTCTGGGACTGAGACCCAGCCAGCAGCAGAGCTGGTTTTCCCCCGTGCACCATTCTGGTACCTCCAGAAATCCCTTTGCATGCTCCAGACGGTTTGGGTGTCCTCACCAGGGAGCTGGGCTTTGCAGGAGTCCAACAGTCACCGCCGGGGCAAGAAAAGGTGCTGGAAATGTAGATTTGTCAGGACTATAATCCAGGTAGGTCATAATTCCTTCCTTGTGTGAAACCATCCACTTTCTACCCTCATCTGCTTCTCTCTGGTCCATCACAGGACTCCATCCCTGCAGGACACAAATCCCTCACATCCCTCAGGGCTGAAGTGTTAGCAGAAGGGATGGACTGGGAAAAAGCCCTTGGCATGCTGATGTTTTAGCTCTGGGTGACCCACACCAAACTGCAATCACAACCTTGCCCCTGTGACACTCACAGCCCCCTTGGGCACCAAATTCCACGGGCACATTTGGCTCCACAGATTCCCTGGGACAAGCATGTGTTGGAATGGCACTGCAGTGCTTGGGGAGAGTTTCCTACACCAGTCGGCCCCAGGGATGGTCTTGGAGCTCCTTGCCTTGGCATGGTGACCCTTCTCACCTGCTCCCCCTCCCTGGGTCCTTCCCTCTCTGCCAAGCCCATGCCTGCACCGTGGGACACAACTGCCCATCCCTTCTTTGAGAGCTCTCCTGGTTCCCCCTGCCCAGCTGGGGCCAAGGAGATGGGACCCCAGATCTTCACCCCCGGGGAAAGAGCCCCCTGTACCCCTAGAGGGATAGTCACCAGGCTTGTCACCAAACTGCCTTCACTTTTCACTATCCAAAGCCACATCCCTCCATTTCCCAGTCCTAACTGGCTCCTCCTTTTGCTGTTCCCTGTCTCTCCTTAGCACCCATGTCGGAGGCATGCCCCCAAACGCTCCAGGAGAGAAAGAATGTTGAGGAAAATCCAGATATGCCTCTGTTTCTGCTTTGTCTCGGGCATTTTGTACGAGATCTCCCTCTTGTCCAGCTCTGTCTTCTCCTACTTGCCCGTGGCCCAGCACTACCTGACACCTGAGCAGGTGCTGAACCTTGGCAAAAGCATCATTTTCCTGGAGACGACGGAGCGCCTGGAGCCGCCCCCGCTGGTGTCGTGCTCCGTGGAATCTGCTGCCAGGATTTACCAGGACAGGCCCATCATCCTCTTCATGAGGGGGCTCACCAACGAGACGGCCTTGGACATGAACACCAGCTATGCAGCCTTCTCCCTCTTGTCTTCCATGAAGAACGTCTTCATTTTCCCTCTCCAGATGGAAACCGTCTTCCAGGAGACCCCTCTGCTCCAGTGGTACAACCAGGTGAGTGTTAAAACAAGTGGAAAACAGGAAAAGAGCTATAACTAGGAGAGGGAAAAGGCATTAAAAGGAATGAGGAATGCAGGACTGTGTGAAATCAGTGACTTTTATTGTTTTGGTTGGGAAGAGATTCATTTTGGCCGCGCTTTGCGGTGTGTTCATCTCTCTGTTTATGGCATACATGATCGGCCTTATCTGGAGAATTGGAGTTTCTGGCAAGGGAAACATCGGTAAAAATAGATTGCAGACGTGTTTTGAGAAAACAGCCTTAATAATCTTCCCCAACAGAAGCTGGTTGAGCAAAATGTGCTGCCTGAGCACTTGATAGAGCTGCCTCACTCTGACGGAGCCCGCAGGAGATAAGAGATAGGGGAGAGATTTCAGGTGCTATAGCAGCAACTTGCAGAGCCAAGGTGGGATGTGGTGAGCTCCACCCTGGAAAAAGTTCCTGGCAAACTGCCCACAAGTAGCTTTGGTCAAACTGCTTGGGCAGGGCAGGCAGATTTTCTCCAAACTCTTTCTTCTCCCTAGAAAAAATTACTCCAAATGCCAACAAATGCTGATGAAAGCCTCCAGCCCAGTTCAAAGAGCTGGGAGTGATCTTGGAGTGTGTTAAGTGGGTTGTGTCCCACTGAAATAGCAGGGAATGACTCATGGTGGCATTGGGTTAACACTGTAAGTGCCATCAAACCACCTGGGAAATGTTCCTGCCTTCCTAATGCTAACAAACATTGCTCTGCTCCAGCTCCTTATCTTATCCCAGTAAAATCCAATGGCTGGAGGCAGCAAAAGCTGTGGTGACTGTAGGAACAGGGTAAAAAGCTGGCCTGTCATTTCTTCTAAGTGCAGCTAACCAGTAATCTGTCAGGTCCCATATGAAGCTGTTTTGAGAATGAGAAGTTTCTTTAACACAGCAATCTCTTCTCAGGGTGAAAAATAAGTTCACCTTATTATCCCAAACGAGGGATTTGTCCCGTGAGAATCAGTAAAGAAAATGTGTAAACAATCTGACAATAAATAGATTTGATAGACGAGTAAAATGTCTTTTACTAACCAACAGAATAATTAACAAGAAAGCTATGAACCAATTAGAAGTTGCCCTCGAGATTTGTAAAAGCTGTGTGGAAGACAGCACATGGCCATAATAAAGGAGCCTTCTGACCTTTTGTGCTGTCATTCTTTGTGTCATGACCGTCCCAACAAGAGGTGACATTGGCAGCCGAGCAGCTGCAGGTTTATGGTGCCACTTGCAGCCCCCTGGAGGGGTTGGATCCCTTCCCTGCCCGTGGCCAGCCCATCTATGTCACCCTGTTCTTCTAAAGTTTTTCTGAAGTTCTTCTAAGGCCTTCTGATGTTTACTTTTGTAATGGAGTTTCTCATGCACTTTTCATGTAAATAATGATTGTTTTGCATTCCTTTCTGGAGGAGGAGAGAATTCATGGACTGTTGGGTTGACCAGTGTGGTTGGAGAGGACAATTTTCATCCTCCAACCCACGATCACTGTTGGAATTCTATAAATGTTAAAGTCTGTAAATAAATTGTCCCCTTTTTTTGTCTTGGACGTCTCAGCATGTGAGTGTAGTTCATTCGTGTTGTATTGAGACACACCTCACCTTTCCCTCCCCACAGGTGGTCCCAGAGCAGGAGAAGAACTGGGTGCACGTCAGCTCGGACGCCAGCAGACTGGCGCTCATCTGGAAGTACGGGGGCATCTACATGGACACGGATGTCATCTCCATCCGGCCCATCCCGCAGCAGAGCTTCCTGGCGGCGCAGAAGTCGCGCTTCTCCAGCAACGGGATCTTCGGCTTCCCTGCCCGCCACAAGTTCATCTGGGACTGCATGGAGAACTTCGTCCTCAAGTACAACGGCAACATCTGGGGCAACCAGGGCCCCTTTCTGATGACAAGGATGCTGAAAACGCTCTGCAACCTCACAGATTTCCAAGGCACCGAGGACCACAGCTGCCAGAACATCTCCTTCCTCAACCCCCAGCGTTTCTACCCCATCCCATACCCAGCCTGGAGCCGGTACTACCAGGTGTGGGATAAAAGCCCCAGTTTCAACCACTCCTACGCGCTGCACCTGTGGAACTTCATGAACCGCAACCGCAAGGTGGTGGAGGCCGGCAGCAACACCCTGG
This sequence comes from Phylloscopus whistleri, assembly GCA_017589585.1. Taxonomy (NCBI): domain Eukaryota; kingdom Metazoa; phylum Chordata; class Aves; order Passeriformes; family Phylloscopidae; genus Phylloscopus; species Phylloscopus whistleri. The sequence goes on from JADMLD010000044.1 coordinate 1,707,724, forward strand.
CTGAAAAGCTCTACAAAACCTATTGCCCCACCACCTACGAGGACCTGATCCAGAATGCCAAGCACAGGGATGTGCCAGGCCCTGAGGACGCTGAGTGACATGGAGCAAGGAGGAGAGGGGTGATCCTTCCTGCCAAGCACAATCCCCACTCGGTCAGTGTCTGGCTTTGTAGGAGAGAGAAAGAACTTTTCATAAGCACCATTCCTATTCCCTTGGGATGCTGGGAATGGTGGTGGGTATCCATCAGACGTAGCCTCCAAGGACACCTTTGCCTCAGTTCTGTTTCCTGATAGGTGCTCATGAACCAAACCTTCCCAAATCTGACAGACTTTGAGCCTTTTCACGAGCTTCTCCAAGGGAAAAGTTCCTAAAGAGAGGGATGGCCTCCCAGGAGGAATGTTGTCTCTGCTCCTCTTGGAACTACCACCAGCTTCCCACGTCAGAAAAGTTGGAAGAACAACAGACTTTGGACTGGAGCCTCCAAGGCAAAAGTGGAGAGGCCCATACCAGTGTCTTTTCCTGGTGTTTTCCTCACGTGGACTTTACACCCTACGTTTTTGAGAGGGACTTTAGTGAGAGTGAAAATAAAAGAGTTCATAGACCACCACTCCTCTGAGCTCATTTCTCCCTGAAAAATGAGTCACATTTTCCAAAGGTTTGTGCTCCCACACTTTTCCTTTGTTTTTTGCCAGGAAGTGGCTGCTCTGCCCCATCCTCCCAGGTCAATCCTGGCTGTAAGAAGCATGCCTGGAAAGGGGATGCTGAGACACCAAGGAAGGATAGGGATGGCCCTCCAGGTTCCCAAATCCCTCTTAAATAAATGGATTTCAACAGACATGAGGGGGTCACCCATGTCCAGCTGTGCAAAAATCTCATTTAATCCTAACGGGGCTCCCAGTCCTCCAGATCCTCTCTTTCCCAGGATAATGCCAATCCACCCAATTCCCTAAGGAGAAGCCCAGCTTGCAGATCTGTGCCGAGTCTCTCTGAGTTTAACTGGTTTTGACTCGGGAGCAGAGAGGTGGGGCTCTGTCTCCGTCATCCCGTGTTTGCCATGTGCACAAAGCTATCTCCTGCAAACACCACAGCTGCTGAGCCGGCCACAGCTCGGAATCTGGGACTCAGCAGGGGAAGGGAGCCCTCTGCACGCAGGGTTTGTGTGCTCCTGTGCTGGGGCAAGGGGCTCCTCCTCGCCCTGTGTTCCTCCCAGGACATTCCAGTGTCAGGCTGGGTGGTGCCAAGCCGGGTGCTGGTGCTTGTTGGAGCAGGAGCATGGCACTAGGGAATATTTCCCTCTCCCTTCCCCAGTGTGATGCTCTCATGGCTCAGCCCCAGCCATGGGTTTCACGCTCTGGTGCCTTTTAGCTTTGCTCCACTCTCTGTTAGAGAAGGGCTTTCCTGCCCATGGATTTTCCTCCATGACTTTGACCTCCCAGCAGTGAGGGGATGCAGGGGTGGAGTGTTACAGCCCAGGAAGCCCTCCCTGTTTCCCACATGGCTCCAGACAGCCCCAATTGCTCCCCACTCCTTTTGACTTCCCACACTCCTTGCTCTGCTCCCATCCTCATCTCTCCTCTCCAGTTTCTCTCTGTCTCTGGCAACAAGTGAGGATTTGCCTTTTCTTCCCTGTGAGTCAACTCTCTGTGAGTATCCTTGAGGGGAGGGATGGGACTGGGGGACTTCACCACTCAAGCTCCCTTCACAAGTGAGCTCAAGGAAGAGGCATTTCCAAGGCTCTGCTCTGTTACCTGGTGGCTCCTCTGAAGATGAGTCCAAACCTATCCCATTTCTCTCTCCTGCCTGACAGGAGGGGAGGAATCCTGCCAGGAGGGGAAAAGCCCTGCCAGGACTTGTAGCAAAGCAGGGCACCAAGCACAGCCATCCTCACCAAAGTCCTCTCATGGGAGGTGAGTCTTGTGCTCACCTGCTGTGAGTCCCAGGAGAAGCTGGAAAAGAGCAGGAGGTGCTGGCTGCAGTTGAGAAGGGTCTGGAGGAGGTGGGGAAGCTGCTGGAGCAGGTCCTGAGCAGAGTCTGGGTCTCCAGCACCTGCTGCACTGCCCGGAGCACCGGGCACCAGCCTGGCACCCACACACGGATCCTGCAGGATGCCCACACTGAGCTGGCTGCTCCCAGCAGCAGGGACAGAGCAGCACAGCTCTGGTGGGAAAAGGAGGAGAGCAGGAGGTGGAAGAAGCTGATTTTCCTACAGCAGCTCTTCCTGCAGCTGGTCCCTGCAAGGTGCATGGTGCATGCTGCAAGGTGCATGGTGCGAGGGTGCAAAACACCCCTGGGCACAGAGCTTGTTGCTGCATCCTGCCAGTGCATCCCACACCCTGGCCCCAGAAAAGCTGCCAGCCAGCCCTGCTGCTCTCCCTGCTGCTGGTTTCTCACCTTCATGGAGATGGCAGATTCTCTGCCAGCTCCTGGGAAAATCTGTATTTTTGGGAGGTGCCAGGTGCAGGTGGTCAGAGCTGTGTGAGACAAGGGGCCTGTAACGGGATCTCATGTGCTCCCTGTGCCCCGGTGGATATCTCATGCCATGGAGAATTTAAGCATCCTCCACATCAGTGAAAGGCTTCTGGATGCTCCTGGACTTGATGACGATTTTCTTTCCCCACCTTTCCATCAGGAAGTCCCCTGGATGTGCCTCTCTTTGCCTGCAGCTATCCCATCACCAAATCAGCTCCCTCCTTCCTTCCTGGAGAGGAAATGCACCCAGACCAGCTCATTTATGTTCATTCAGCCCAGACACCCCTGAAGCACAGGACCCCCTTATAACCAGGACCTCACTGATGCTCTGGCCCCCTCATTTCACTGCTCCCTTGGAAAAGCAGCATTTTCCCCTGAGCACTGTCCCTGCCCCATCCCAGCCTCTGCCTTCCCCGCTGGTTTCAGACAGAAACAGCTCCTGACCCCCTCCATCTCCACCCTCCCATCACATCCATGTTTTTGGAGGTCTCCCCTCTTGCTTTAAAGCACCAAAGCCCTGCCTGCCTCGCTGGGGACATGAGGAATGTCCCTTCCTGCAGATCCCAGTCTTTCTGCTGACTTTTCCCTCCTCTCCAGAGCCACCTCTGCCACAAATCCTTCGTGACCAGCTCCTTCCTTGCAGCCCACATGCAGTGCCAGCACAGAGAGGCCACTGAGCCAGGTGAGCTCTGAGACAATTCCTGCTCTCACTTTCCCAAGCAGGTTGGGATGGAGATGCTGGAAACCAGATGCACCACAGGAGGCAACTTTCTATCACCTCTTTCTTCCACATTTTTGGCTGAATGCTCTCTGCCTGCTGCCTTTCCCTCAAGGGAAGGACTTTCTCTCTCAAGCACAGCCAAATACGAGACCTCAGGGGCATTTACAGCTCCTCAGTTTCCCCAGGGATCTTCTCCACACAAAGATTCCATGGGACTGTGGGGATGGAGTTAGGCTGGGGAGTTTGGGACCAGGTTTTGTTAGAGTGGGAAAGGGTTCACCTTCCCCATGTCCCTTTTTTTGGCAAGGAATTGAGACTCTGAAAGCTGCAGCTGTGGGAGCTCTGGAGCCTCATCACAGCTTCCCCTGTGACCAGCACTTGAACTTGGCAGATAAAAAAGCTGCTTTTGCTCTTTGCTGGCAGGTTTCAACCCCAGCAAACGCAACAGACTGTGCTTTGTTCCAGAGGCATTTTGCCTGCTGCACTTGGATCCAATCAGGGAACTTGTAATGCAGGGGAGGGCAAAGCCACACTGCTCCACGAGCCATCAATCTCTTCAAATTTCAATAAATAAATCAATAAAATTATCAGGGGCCACATGGCCATGTTTGTCCTGGCTTTTCCTGCAGCTCAGCTACCTGCTTCTCCACCCTGAAACCCTACAGTGGCTTTGTCTGGTGCAGGATTTCCCATCCCACCCAAAGCAAAATCCCAATAATCCCAAAATCCCAGCAGGATCTAGCAGATGGCACCACTGCTCACAGCCCCTCTGCTTCCCTGAGCTTTCAGAGAGGCAGAAGAAAAAGCGAGGCAAAACAAGAAGGAGGTGGCAAAGCTGGAGGTGAAGCTGGGAGACAGCTGGAATTCGAGAGGTGTCTTAGTTTGGGAAGGCAGGTGTCTGCCAGGGAAAAAGCCAGAGCTTCCCTTGGAATGGAGAATGTAAACCCTCCCTCTCTGAATTATTATGATTTTGAAATTAAGGGGCTTTCAAGCAAGGATATGGGAATAGGAATAACAGTTCTTTACCAGGAAAATTAAAAATGTAGTAGTACAAAAAAAAACCCCAAACGAACAAAAAAAAAGAAAAAACCCTGACAGAGTCAAAACACAACCTGACACCCTGTTGGTCAGGGTGTTGGAAGCAGTCCAGTCAAATCCTCCTGGAGTGGCAGATGTGGTTCTGTTGGAGTAGAAATGATCTTGTAGAAGGATCCAGTGGTGGTGAGATGGGCCCAATCTTCCTCTGGGAATCCAGTGCAAACAGGCTGCCCTGATGTTCTGAATCTCAGATTTTATCCAGGTAGGAATTCTGGGCTTCTCCTGCTGGGTGGAGCATCTCCCAATGGGATGATGTGATTTTATCAGTCAGGGGGTGAGCCTTGATGGCCCATTAACAGCAGATATCCCCCAGAGGGAGGATGGGTGGTGGAAGAGATAAAGAACCCTGCCCCACCTGGTTCTAACAGCTGGGCCATTAGCAGAAGGCACCTAACCCTAACCCTAACCCTAACCCTAGAGCCATGAAGAAAGAAACACCTCCCCAGCAGGATTCAGCAGGTGGGAATGGAATACATTGTGGATTGCAACCCAAGACAAGAGAGGAGGGAAGAGGAGGGAGCAGGTCCAGGGTGAGGGCACTGCTGCCTGCTGGGGAAAGATCTGGGGAGGAGTGGTGGAACTCAGGATGGGTGTAAGGGGTGCCCTTGGTGCTCATCCCAGTGGCTCCAGGGCAGAAGCCCCAGCCCTCAGTGCTTTTGCTCTGCAGCTGAAACCTCTCCTGTCCTGATTTCCCACTGCCTTTAGGAAACAGAGAGCTCACCTGCAAGGGGAGGAGAGCAGGAGGGATTTGGAAAGGCGGCAAGAGGAGAGGATGAAGCTGTGTGCAGAGATCAGGGCCTGAGGCAGCTCTGACTCACAGCATTCCAGGCCGGGGCCAGCAGGAGCCATGGAGGGGGAGCAGCATCCCAGGGGCTCCCCTGAGGCAGGGCAGGATGTCCCAGCCACAGGCTGACAGCCCAGAGAGGCCTCCCCCTGTGCTCTGGGGGCACACAGGTGTTTGGGGTGAGAGGGGCTGGCTGTCCAAGGCTGGGCTCCTGTCAGACACAGCTCCTTCCTCTTCCCAGAGCAGAGAGTGCAGGAGCTGCAGGCAGAGAGCTGGTGGGGTACTGAAATTCTCACCAAGCCAGATGTTTTCAGCTCCACGAGGGCTCAACACACTCTGAGGGTGTCCAGCACCTCACAGAAATGGCTTAAAATAATTTGCCAGACAGCTGATCAGGTGTGCTTTGGAAAGCAAAAGGTTTTAATAAATGAGAAAATAACAAAAGATACAAAAACCAAACAAAAGCCAGGCACGGTGCAGAGAGACCTCTAGCACCGGCTAAGACACCCCAAAAAGCACCTGAGCACCTCTGTGCTCCTCCCTGAGTACTGAATGTTTTAGGAGGGCTTTTGGCAAACTGCCCAACAGAAAACACCTACATTTCTGAGGAACAGCTGCAGAGACCAACAGGTGCCTTTGTCTTGGCATTGAGCCAACCAAGGTAAGAAGGGCATGGAAGATTCTAGTTTTTCTTCCTTAAAAGTCTTGAGGTAAAACTGAAACCCTTTTCCTTATTTGGAAACATTTGCTTGGATGTTGAGGGGTGCACTGCAACAGTGGGGTCCAGCCTGAGGGCCCTGGGGGACAATGACACAGGGTGGCTGAGCCAAGGCCAGCGGGAGCAGAGGGGGGCACAGGTGAGCAGGGCACAGGTGAGCAGGGCAGTGCCCGTGTCCCCACCCCTCCTGTGCCCTCCAGGATGGGCCTGTGGACAGAGAAGGACCCTCATCCAGGCAGCTCTGGGAGCATCTGCTTTGTGGATGTCTGCTCTCAGCTCAGGACACCTTCCAGTATCCCAGGTTGCTCCAAGCCCTGTCCAACCTGGCCTTGGACATTGTCAGGGATGGGGCAGCCACAGATTCACTGTGTCAGGGCCTCAGTGCCCTCACAAGGAACAATTTCCTCCCAACATCCCATCTAAATCTACTCTCTGAGCATGGATGAGATTCTGCCCATGGCCGCAAGAAACCCACAAGGTTGGACAGGGCTTGGAGCACCCTGAGCTAGTGGGAGGTGTCCCTGCCCATGGCAGGGGTGGAACTGGATGGGCTTTAAGGTCCTTCCAACCCAAACCAATCTGGGATTCCATGACTAAACTATCAAATGAAATAACACCAAAAATGGCTGAAGCTGTATCCTACCATGGCCACTGAGAAGACCCAAAGTCATCACCAGCAGACCTTGTACCTGGTGGCACCCCTTCTGCCCTTGGGAAGAATCTCAATGATGAATAAAAATCCAGAGAGCCTCCCTGGCTGGTGAGGGGAAGAGGTGGCTGCAAACCCATTTTACCATGTTCCCATCTTCTCATTCCTTTTTTTGCCTCAGCTCTCATCCTGGGCAGCAGCCCAAGGCCATGAACACCCAGGAAAAGAAGACAAGTGAAATAATAATCATAATGGGGAAAAAAAGAGTCCTTGGCTCATTAAGAGCATTTAAGCAGATGTTTAACTCTAAGCAGCCTTAAAATATTTGCTGAGTTTAGACTAAGCCTAATTTCAAGCCCCATTTCAAGCCCATCCCAGTGATGTTTTACTCGATTTGGCACTCATTAAACACAAAGTATCACATGAATATCGTCAGCAGGAGTCACCCACCGGGGTGTCATCCGTCAGAGCAACACTTTAAATTCCAGTTGAGAGCATCTTTTCCTTGTCATCGGGCCTGAGTGGCACCTGGGGTGTGACAGGATGGCATCTGCTGCCCAGGTGATTGTGCTGTGGGAAGGAAAGGCCCTGAGCTGGCCCCTCCCAGGTGTGGTCAGCTTGGGGAATCTCCATGCTCAATTTGCTCTTTTCTGCTCTGGTTTTGAGTGCATTCCATAATAATACTCTGCAGAGAGAGGAAAATTCAACAAAATTTACCAAAAAATGGTATGTGATGCCCAGTCTGTTTCTTTGCTGATCCAACTGCTCTCAGCAAACAGAGCTGAAAGTAATGATGGCATTTTGAAGGGAATCAGTTTGGATGTAGATGCATTTTCCATAACTCCCATCCCTTCAGAGCACAATCTCCTCTGTGTCTCCCTCTCTGACAGCCATGGAGACCCTGCAGGGAGCTGGGTGTGCTTCCCCTCTCGTGAGCCATGGACTGGACACTTCCAGTCCTTCCACTGTCAGCACAGCTCACAAACCAAAATTGTCCCTTGGCATGGCAGCCAGATCCCAAAGGAATGAGATTTCCATCAAGTTTCACAGGAGAGGGGTGACCTTGCCTCCTTCAAACTATGCTGAGGGTTATCTGCATACCAACAGGGGCCTCACCTGCTGTGGGACCTTCATTGCAGTCCAGGGGAGTGACACTGGAGATTTCTGCTCCCTAATGCAGGCAGAAAACAAACCCAGCCCTCAACCAGGCTGGCTGTGGGCAAATACCCACGGGGGGCATTGTGACCCCTTTGACATCCTCCAGCCAGCAGCCTTGAGGTCAGAGGTTGTTCTCCAAGGAGTGGTGCCATCCCCAAAGGGACAGCTGTGCCATGATTTCCATAAAGGAAAAGCAGCTGCTGATCAGGACTTGCTTCCAAGCTGGGGCCTCAGCTCCTTTTTGACCCTCACAGGCCTTTTCTCCCTGCAGGGACCTGGGAGGTGACCAAAGTGGTGCTGATGAGGATCCATCAGGTGGAACCGGAGCTGGGACCATCCCTGTCCTGAGACCACCAGGATGGAGTGGGCTCAGGGAATTCACAGAATCACAGAATCACAGAATCACAGAATTTTTAGGTTGGAAGAGACCTCCAAGATCATCAAATCCAACCCAGCTCTAACACCTCAACTAATCCATGGCACCGAGTGCCACATCCAGTCTTTTTTAAACACATCCAGGGATGGTGACTCCACCACCTCCCTGAGCAGATCATTCCAGTACTTTATTATTCTTTCCATGAAAAACTTTTTCCTAACATCCAACCTAAATTTCCCTTGGTGCAGCCTGAGTTGTGTGGATGGGGATGGGGTAGTGCTGGGCAGAGCTGCTGGGGGCACAGGGGGGATGAATCCCCTTGTCCCCTGGGCTGGGCAGCTCCATGAGCAGCACTTCCCTGGGAAAACTGCCCCAGGCAGCTGCTGGGAGCTGGCTGGGATTTGGAGAAGGCTGTGGGCAGGAATTAATCGAATTAGGGGAGGAAGTTGCTCCTTCCTAGAGGAAAAAGTTGCTCCTTCCTGTGAGAGCAAGAAATTCCTTGCTCTGGGACTGCTGGGACCCATCAAGGGGGAGAAGAGGTCCCCGAGCCCCTGCCCAGTCCTGGCTGCACTGGCACCAGCATGGGGAAGCTGCTGAAAGCCCTGCAGAGAAACCCAAACCTCCAGGAGCAGTGCCACCCCGTCCTGGAGGATGTGCTGGAGGAAAAGCTGGAGAGCCTGGGGGTCAACAGGGTCCATCTGTCCTTCCAGTGCCACCAGCCCTGAGCTGCTCCAGGGACACAATAACTGCTCCAAAGTGTGGGGGGTTTTTTTTGGTTTTATTGTTGTTGTTGTTTTGTTTTGTGTTTTGTTTTGTTGGGTTGTTTTTGTTTTGTTTTGGTTTTTGGTGGGGTTTTGTTTTGGTTTTTGGTGGCGGTTTTGGTTTGGTTTGGGTTTTTTTGTTTGTTTGTTTGGGTTTATGGGGGGAGCAATCCGAACAGCAGCAAAATCCCACCCACCTGGAAAAATCCCCCTCTGAGAGGCAGATGGCATGGTGGAGGCAGAACCACAGGGTCACACAGGGAATAAACCTCCTGCTCCCACCTCTGAGGCTGCTTTTTAGGCTCTCTCCAGCAAACCTGCCTCTCCATCAGCCTTCCCGGTGCTAAATCACCCAGGGCTCCTTCTCCCTGAGGGCAGGAGGGTGTGTGAGGGCACGGCCGTGGCTGGCACGGGGATGTCACACAGAATTACACAGAATTTCCAGGTTGGAAGAGACCTTCAAGATCATCAAGTACAACCCAGCTCTAACACCTCAACCAGACCATGGCACCCAGTGCCACATCCAGGCTTTTGTTAAACACATCCAGGGATGGTGACTCCACCACCTCCCTGGGCAGGCCATTCCAGTACTTTATCACCCTTTCTGTGAAAAACTTTTTCCTGACATCCAACCTGTGCTTCCCTTGATGCAGCTTGAGACTGTGTCCTCTCCTTCTGTCAGTGCTGCCTGGAGAAAGAGACCAACCCCCACCTGCCCACAGCCACCCTTCAGGCAGTTGTAGAGAGTGATAAGGTCACCTCTGAGTCTCCTTTTCTCCAGGCTGAACAACCCCAGCTCCCTCAGTCATTCCTCACAGGGCTTGTGCTCCAAGCCCCTCACCAGCCTCGCTGCCTCCTCTGGATGTGATTGAGCATCTCAATGTCCATCCTGGGCTGAGGGGCCAGAGCTGGACACAGCACTCACTGTCCATCCTGAACTGAGGGGCCAGAGCTGGACACAGCACTCAATGTCCTTCCTGAACTGAGACACCCAGAGCTGGACACAGCACTCAATGTCCATCCTGACCTGAGGGGCCAGAGCTGGACACAGCACTCAATGTCCTTCCTGAACTGAGGGGTCAGAGCTGGACACAGCACTCAATGTCCATCCTGAACTGAGGGCCCAGAGCTGGACACAGCATTCAATGTCCATCCTGAACTGAGACACCCAGAGCTGGACACAGCACTCAATGCCCTTCCTGAACTGAGGGCCCAGAGCTGGACACAGCACTCAATGTCCATCCTGAACTGAGGGGCCAGAGCTGGACACAGCATTCAATGTCCATCCTGAACTGAGACACCCAGAGCTGGACACAGCACTCAATGTCCTTCCTGAACTGAGACACCCAGAGCTGGACACAGCATTCAATGTCCATCCTGAACTGAGGGGCCAGAGCTGGACACAGCACTCAATGTCCATCCTGAACTGAGGGGCCAGAGCTGGACACAGCACTCAATGTCCATCCTGAACTGAGGAGCCAGAGCTGGACACAGCACTCAATGTCCATCCTGAACTGAGGGGCCAGAGCTGGACACAGCACTCAATGTCCATCCTGAACTGAGGGGCCAGAGCTGGACACAGCACTCAATGTCCATTCCTGAACTGAGGGGCCAGAGCTGGACACAGCACTCACTGTCCATCCTGAACTGAGGGGCCAGAACTGGACACAGCACTCAATGTCCATCCTGAACTGAGGGGCCAGAGCTGGACACAGCACTCAATGTCCATCCTGAACTGAGGGGTCAGAGCTGGACACAGCACTCAATGTCCTTCCTGAACTGAGGGGCCAGAGCTGGACACAGCACTCACTGTCCATCCTGAACTGAGGGGCCAGAGCTGGACACTGCACTCAATGTCCATCCTGAACTGAGGGGTCAGAGCTGGACACAGCACTCACTGTCCATCCTGAACTGAGGGGCCAGAGCTGGACACAGCACTCAATGTCCATCCTGAACTGAGGGGCCAGAGCTGGACACTGCACTCAATGTCCATCCTGAACTGAGACACCCAGAGCTGGACACAGCACTCAATGTCCTTCCTGAACTGAGGGGCCAGAGCTGGACACTGCACTCAATGTCCATCCTGAACTGAGGGGCCAGAGCTGGACACTGCACTCAATGTCCATCCTAAACTGAGGAGCCAGAGCTGGACACAGCACTCAATGTCCATCCTGAACTGAGGGGCCAGAGCTGGACACAGCACTCAATGTCCATTCCTGAACTGAGGGGCCAGAGCTGGACACAGCACTCAATGTCCATCCTGAACTGAGGGGCCAGAGCTGGACACAGCACTCAATGTCCTTCCTGAACTGAGGGGTCAGAGCTGGACACAGCACTCCAGGTGTGAATTTCAAGGGGACACGAGCCATTTTCACGCCAGGCACATTAACCAGCGGCTCCTGCCAGCGCTCCCGAGCTGTCGGCGATGCAACACCACCACCTAGCACCGCGCACGGCCGCTGCAGGGCCGCGGGCAGCCCGGGATGCTCCCAGTGCCTCCCAGCCGGGCAGCCCCTGCTGCTTCGGGTGCCCGAAGCGGTGGCTCAGGGACTCAGGTGGGGATTCTCTTTTCACAACCTGTGGCAGATGAGCCTGGCGTTGTCACTCCCCGGGACAAGGCACAAGCCCCCGGCAGCACCCCCCATCTCTCAGAGCATCCTTCCAGTTCCAAGCCCAAAGAAAAAGCAGTGGCTCCGTGACTTCCCCCCTCGGTGAATGTTTCCTGGAGGTGTTTTCAAGGAGGGTTCCTGGGTTTGTTTCACTGGGTGGCGTGCCCCCCTTTCCCTGGCACGTTTTTTGGGAATGCTGAGGGGTGTGGGAGGCAGCAGAGGTGCCCAAAGCCAGACCCACACCTGCCCTGCACTGCTCATGTTTTACATCCCCAGGACGTTCCTGGTCACAAAACCCCCTCCAGCTGTAAATCCCTGCCAAGAGAAAATGCTGCACATACTGAAAATTCCCAAAACTAACTCTTCAGCAGCCATTCCCTGAAGCAGACACGGGCTGTATCTTGGGATGTGTATAGGTGGAAATTCTGGGTGTCAGGGATCTTCCTGGGGATTTGGACAGGGCTTGGAACTGGAAGGATGCTCTGAGAGATGGGGATGCTGCTGGGTGTTGTAATTCAACACAAGGAAACAACACTCACACACTGGGATGTCCAAGGCAAAAAAGGGGCAGTTTATTTACAGACCTTGACATTTATAGAATTCCAACAGTGACCATGGGTTGGAGGATGAAAATTGTCCTCTTCAACCACACTGGTCAACCCAACAGTCCATCAATTCTCTCCTCCTCCAGAAAGGAATGCAAAACCATCATTGTTTACATGAAAAGTGCGTGAGAAACTCCATTACAAAAATGCAAACACAGAAGGCTGAAAGAACTTTAGAAAAACTTCAGAAAAAAAGAGAACAGGGTGATACCTGTGCAAATCCACAGGGGTGCTTTTGGACACCATTTACATTAAAATAATATAAAGAAAAAAAGTCATGTGGTGCCTTCTTCCCAGCTCCTGCCCATCAGCAGGCCCACAGGGAAGAGTCTGGGCACAGAGAATTCAAAAATACAGCAGCAGGTGTGGCCCTTGGCCCTTCATCCAGCTGCACACATCTGCCCTTTCCCTGGTGTTTGTCCATTCACCTTTTCTGGGGGGGAGAAAAAAATCGTTATTCATGCAATTGGGAGCGAAAGAGTAACTGCCAGAGAATCAGCTTGGGAAAAGCTCTCTGGAACAAATCTGGAGATAACTGCAGTGATGTAATGGTGAAATGATGGAATTACTAAAAGAGGATTTAAAACAACCTCAATTTATGGGGAGAATTGGTGTAATTACAGTGGTGGCAGTGTCAGAATTAAATTGCTTCTTACACAGAAAAAAAAAAATACGAAGATTTTACCCAAGGAAGGCCTGGCACAAACACTGGGAAGATTTATTTTTCTTTATTGCAATAAAAATGAAACTCCAGGCCTTTGTCTGGGAAATTCAAAATAAAAATGAGGATTTAGGGATAATTTTCAAGCCATGAAGTAGAGGAATGGTCTCCTGTGTGGTGTCCTGGTGCAAAAATGGACCTCTTGTATCTAATTTTTGGAATTGCTTTTCAGGATCCCTGCAGCAAGTCTGCCTACCCAAATCTGGCAGCAGTGACCTGGAGCCCTTCCCTGTGGATCCGTGGTGCCGGGGAGGGGACACATGGCAGGGACAGGGAAGTGACAGCGCTCTGCCAGCAGCCACTGGATGGTGCCACAGGACCAGGAACGAGCAGCAGCGGCTCTGCAGCCCCCCCAGGGCTGCTCCTGGCCTCTCCTTTTGGGAGGACCCCAGTGCCGGGGCTGTCCCAAGGTTTGAGACCTGCCTGGTCAGTCACCGAGGAGGGTAAATGACATTTCCTAGGTGTGATTTCTCCTCTCCCTCCATCACACACGCGAGCAGCAGCAGGGGCTGATAGTGCCAGGAGCCCTGGGGCCTCAGCAGCTCTCCCTGGATATCCTCAGGGCACAGGCACGACCCCTTCCCATGGGATGTGGCATCCCACAGGCTGGGGGCAGCTCTCCACACTGGACACATTCGTGTGTGGCTTCTGAATTCTTTCCTTCTTCTGACTTTCCTCTTTCTCCTCTTTCCTCACTCTCCTCTCTGCCAAAGCTCCAGAAGGTGATGGAAAAAGCCTCATTTTCTGCTGCAGGAGGAACCTGGCCTGAATTCACTTGGACAGAGAACCCAGCCACAGTCGCTGTGTCCTCCCTCCTTTCCTTCTGGAATCAGTGGGAAATCCAACCCCAAGGATGACTCTTTGCACTGTGGGCATGACCACATCAGCTTGACCCCTTCTGGAGCTCATCTGTGTAAATTCAGCTCATTTTTCTAATTCTGTCTGTATTTTGGACATTCCTAGAAATGCATTTATGATCTTGGTCTCTGCTAAGTATGAAATTTGGGAACTGGGAAGATGTAACAGGAAAACTGGCACTCAATTCCTCTTCTCTTTTCCAACGCACTCCACTTCTGGTTTTGACTTCTACCATCCCTATTTCCCACATTTCCAGGTGGGTTTTTGTATCAGGAAGCAGGACACACCCAAGTGGGGCTGAGCAGAACAAGGGGAAAGAACTTAATAAATCTGGGGGGAAAAAAAGTATTCTGCACAGCTGTTGACAAATAAGCAGAAAATCCCTTTTTCACCTGTAAAACATTACAGGTGGCAGTGAGAATTCATTTCCTGGAGGGGGTGACAGGAAACCCGGGCTGGGCACTTTGGATGTCACCATCCAAAACTAATGGGAAAAAGAAATTCCTGCCCCAAAGAGCAAACAGGCAGGAGAAGGGCAGGAGGCAGGAGCTGCTCTGCCTCGACGACGTGGCAAACCTGGTGCCAAGGCAGGTGCCTGCTCATTCAGCTGCCAACAAGTGCAATGAGCACTTTTCTGTTGGTTTTCCCAGCAGTTTTCCTGCCTGAGGTGCTTTTGGTGAGCTTCAAACACCAAGTCCAAGTGGTGGTGGAAAAGTGGGGGGAAAAAAAGTGGGGAAAAGCTTCTCCTAAGTTTGGGAAAGTCCAGAAAGAGCTGAAAGCCTTGTGCCAAGAGAAAGGTGATGCTCGTACCTGACCAGTGAGGGAGTTGAGATGTGGAAAAAGAGGTTTTGTTCCACATTGGGCATCTTGAGCCAGCGGGAAGTTGGGATCACATCCCTGCTGTTGCTGTGCCCTGCCAGCCTGGGACTGGCAGGTGGTTTTCAGTCCATAGACTGGAAAACTCATCCCTGTCCTTGCTGCTCAACCCCCAGAGGCTTTGCCCCAAAGTCAGAAAATCCCAGGATGGTTTGGGTTGGAAGGGACCTTAAAGCCCATCTTGTTCCACCCCCAGGGACATCCTCCTCTGGACCAGGTTGCTCCAAGCCCCCTCCAGCCTGGCTGAAAACAACTCCCAAAGGTATATTAGGTGATGGATGATGCAATCCTTGCATCCTGCTGGGATTTGGAGGAGCAGGGCCTGTCCCACATCCCTGGTTTTCCCTGGGCATGGTTTTCCCTCAGTCCTCACCCCTCTTCCCTGCCCTGGGTGTGTAACTCCATCCCTTCCAAACTGCTCTCCCCTAAATTTCCACAGGTTTTTATTTGCCTCCTCCTAATTCTTTAACTCTTTAGCTCAGTACAGCACAGAGTGTTTTCCACATTCTCCAACAACTGCTGACACCTCATTTCTCCTGCCAGAAGTGACTCCTTTGGCTTTATCCTCTCTGGAGTCTCTGGGAACAGCAAAAATGAGCCCAGGGCCAGCAAAATAAAGACCTGGCCAATGAAATGAGGAAGAAGTCACACAAATCAGTAGGTTTGTGGGTTTTGTTTTTCCCAATGACTTTTTCTTCATGGGCTCCTGTTACTGGTAACACTTTTATAAATCATGAATATACAAGGGAATATCAGTAAATATTCAACCCACAGCACTAACAAGCTCTGAATGCAGCACAGCTCTCCCAAAGCTGAAAAAAAAAATAATAAAGGAAAATAAAAATCCTATCAAATTTATTCAGCTGGAATATCTCACCCAGAGAGCTATTCTCCCATCATATTTGGGGCAAGCACTGTGTCATAAATCTTAGTGCCATTAATCCATAGACTCATTCATCTCTGTTCAACTCCATAAAAGCAATAACCTTGTCACTATAGGGAGGAAGATTGGGCTTTTAATTGCATATAGATTTCAGGAGAGTTCTTATCTCCTAGTCCAATTTGTAGCTCCAGTTTGTCCCTTGGTCAAACTCCATGCAAATCCAGCGTGCTCTCACACACTCCAGATGTTGCAGGGGCTTGGAAAGAACCTGTTCAGAGCTGTCAAACAATGCAGCCAGCCTTTGCAGGCTCAGCTTTATTAGACAAGCCTAGATTTAATTAGCTCCTCTGAATGGGAAATGCATTTTTCAGAGGATGATCAAATTTATGAAAACAAAACCCCAACAACTGTTCATGAGCTCCCTGACTCATCTCCCTTGGTTCTACAAATGCTACCAAATCCATCCCTTGCAGCTGAGAGTCAATAAAGGCAAAATAAAAGGTGGAGAGGGTTCTCTTCCTTCCCTCACCAGGAACAGCAGCTGGAAACACTGGATTTACTCACAGGGCCACGTGCTCTGCAGTTTTTGGGATCTGGTTTCTTCCAGGATTTACTCGGCCAAACAACTCCAGAGGCCCAGACCCCCTTGCTGCTGTGCAACTGGTCAAACCAGCAAGCCCAGTTCAGCCCAGCAGATGTGGAACTGCTCCTCCCAGCCCACAGCCAGGCAGGATGGGTTTGGTCCAGTGCTGTGTGCTCCACACGTGCTGCTCCTTCCAGCAGCTCCGGCCCCACACCATGGATCTCAGAGCCCAGATTCACATGCTTGAGGGCGAAGTGTCTCCCTGCAGTGCTTGGCGTGGGGGGCAGAGGTTGTGTTTGGGGTGGGTGGCCCCAGGATGGTCCCCAGGCAGCACCTGGGCAAGTGTCCCCCTTCCCTTTGCACTGGGGCTGTGGATGTGGCTCAGGGTTTGTGTCCTTCACACAACAGCACTGGGACGTGATGAGCTGTCACCAAGACATTGGGTCATCCTCAGGGGGCTTCTGGGTCTCTAAGTTCAAAAAATAATTAGGGTATCACAATTATTTTTTTAGCCTGCTGGGCTGGAGAGGAAAACTTGGAAAAGGGAACTTTGGCCTCAGTAAAGACCCAGAGATTTCCCAAGCAGATAATTTTGGCTTCAGGGCTTAGAGGAGACATCAGCCCAGCTGAAAAGGCAATACTTGGGTCTGTGTCCAAGACAAGAAGTCATAGAATCATGGAATGGTTTGGGTTGGAAGAGACCTTAAGATTCATCCAGAACCACCCCCTGCCAGGGGCAGGGACACCTCCCACTATCCCAGGGTGCTCCCAGCCCTGTCCAGCCTGGCCTTGGACACTTCCAGGGATCCAGGGGCAGCCACAGCTTCTCTGGGCAACCTGTGCCAGGGCCTCCCCACCCTCACAGCCAAGAACTTATTCTGTATATCCAAACTAAATCTCCCCTCTGGCAGTTTGAAGTCATTCCCCTTGTCCTGTCACTCCAGCCCATTGCAAATCACCTCTCTGTTTCCTGTCAGCTCCTTCAGGCACTGCAAGGCCACAGTGAGGTCTCTTGGTCACCCCTGTTCTCTTCTCCAGGCTGAACAACCCCAGCTCTCCCAGCCCTTCCTCCCAGCAGAGCTGCTCCATCCCTCTGACCACCCTGGTGCCTCCTCTGGGCTCTGCAGCAGCTCCCAGCCCAAACCCTGAGCTCTCCCTGCAGCAGGAGCCGCAGTTCCGTGGCCGTGGGTGCGGATTCTCCCGGTGCTGTCATTCCCAACAATGATTCTCACCACCCTCCGTGGTGCCCAGCACGAGATAAGGTCCCCATGGGCCACAGACACAGCAGCAGCTGCAACACCAGGTGCAGTTACGCCACAGCCAGGCTCATAAATAAATGATGCTCTGCTCCAGAATGGGATTTTATTCAGTGGAGTTCACTGCATTAAAATATTTCATCCTGCGAGTTTTCGGCCGAGGCGAGGAAATGAAAACTGATGCTGGCAGATTAGGAGCCCAGCGAGGGCAGGAATTCCCGGATACAGCTCTCTGTCAGCTCCCCATAAGGTTCCTGCCCCTAATCTTGTCATCTACACGCCTGCAGACATCAAAGTGTGACCGAGAGATAGCCGGCTCGGGGACTTTGTCACAGCATTTGTGTAGCAGAAAAATAAAATGTAACTTTCAAAGCTGTTTCCTCGGGATTTTTTTTTAGTTCTAGCTCAGTTGTAAACCTGCATTTCAAATTTTTCTGGGTGTTTTCCTGCCTTTCACATTCCCCTGTGTACCTTTCCCTCAGCACCACTTATGCGTTTCCTATCTAAATTAAACATTCCTGGGCTTTTCAGCCCCTTTTTCCAGTGGAGGCTGAGAACATGCCCGCAATTTTTCTGCCCTCCTAAGAGCAATGAAGTGTTCAGAAGTGTTTAATCTCTACCCTGAAACTTGCTGCACTCTACTCCTCAGCAAGCTCAGGGTCCCACCAAGGATCTCTGACATCCTCACATCACTGATTTGGGGCCCCCTAATAATTATTAATCTGATTTTTTGATATTTTCTCTCATTGTGTGACTCCTTATATCTTACTAAGGAATTAAAACACCTGAATCTTTTTTTTTTTTTCCCCAACCACCCATCTGTTTGCATACTCCTCCCAAGAGCATACAGAACATGAGCTGGGGGCTTTGGCTGAGCAGGAAGGTTGGAGCTGATGATTTTGACAAGAAGAGAACGACTGGAAACTGTGATTCTGGTCTTTAAGACTTTGTCTTTTTTTAATGTTCACGTAAAAAAAAGAAGAAAACAACAACCAACAAAACAAACAAGCAAAAAAAAAATCCAGCAGGCAAAAAAAAGGCAGAAAATCTAAGTTTATACTGAGAGATACAAACCATGGAAAAGACTGGCAATGTTTTTAAAATAGAACAGGATTGGCCTCTGCAAAATAAATTCTTCTCCTCTAAAAACAAGTCCTGAAAACAAGTTCTTTGCTGGAACAAAAGGGAGGGTCAGTCCTGACATCCCACAGGGATTTATCCCAGGTGGCCAGCATCCAGCCTGAGCTGCTGTTGGCTGGAAGCTCTTCCCACCCCTCTGCATGGTGGTTGTTTCCTCCAACCACCTGCCAGGTGCTCCCTCCTCGTCTCATTGACCCTCTCCAGGATCTCCTGGACCTGTGCTGGGGATTTGCCTCCATGTGGTGGTGGAGAGCTGGTGGTTATGGAAAGCTGGTGGAGAGCTGAATATTATGGACGTGGGGAGGAGGGGGATGCAGCTTGTGCTCACTGGGAACACAGCCTGCCCCCTCTAGCAGCCACCAGAGATGCCAGCTCAGCTGGTGCTAACTTGACCTTCCAACTCTGCAGGAATGTTCAGCTGTAGATTCTGATCCCTCCAAGATATCAAACGCTCAGGGAACACCAGCATTTCACCAAAACAATTTTGCCTGAAATAAATTCCTTCAGGGAACTTGTAATCCTGAGGAGTGGTGCTCAAGCCCACTGCAGATGCCATTAAAGTGGTTATTTTGGAGGGTTTGGACCCCTTTTTTCTCTCTAACTTATTCCTTTCTTTTATTCATAGGCATTGTCTAGAGCTTTTTTAGGATGAGTTCTGGAGCCAGGTGGGAGGAGCTGCTAAGCTCACAGCTCTCTCTTCCCACAGAAGTTCTTACATGTCCCCCTCTTCCCCTTCAAATAAACTGCCTCTCTGATGGATTGGCTGGAAGAGGCAACATTCCACTATGGACTTTATATTCCCATCATTGGAGGGAGAATTACCACGGGGAAGTCCTGATGTCAGAGTGGAGTTACACATCTAATGCTCCCTGGGAGTCCTGCTCCAAAGGTAACTGTAATTAATTCTAAATGAGAAATTCTCCTGGCTCCATTAAAGATGACATCTGCGGGAACACCGGTGGCACACGGAGGTTGGGAGCTATTAGTGCAGGAATAACAATGGATTATGCACATTCCCTGGAGAGATCTGAAGAAATAAATACACTTTGCTATCACAGGCTCCAGCAAACACGTTTAAGTAACAGAAATCAGATTAAATATCAGAGCAGATCAGTGTTGGAGTACAACCAGCAAAGCAAAGGTGGGACTGGGTAGAGAAGTCACCAGGGAGGAAAATGCCCTGACCACAGGCTCTGTTTGCTTTGGGCAGAGCCAGGGGGACACAACTGAATTTACTTCAAATATACAGCGATTATCAAAGGGGAATTTTCACTATGTGAGCAATTAAGAAAGGGCACAAGGCTCTGCTCCTGGCTATCAGTTTATATGGAAAATAGGAGCAAAATGTTCTGCTCTGGGACCACCACAACTCTTTGGTCACAGACCTCCTGGTGCTGTTAATACTAACGGGCAGACGAGTAAAACTGACGTTCACAACAAAGATGCCACCTCAGAGCAGAGAAAACCCACCAGAACACACAATCCTATTTACAAACTGCTTGGTTTGCTGCACTTTTTTGTTAAAAAAAATTTCCAACAAAAATTAGTTAAAAAATATCTGATAGCACAACTCAAGGCCAGAAGGTCTGCTAGACGTAGTCGTATTTCGCAGGGTACGAGCGTCTCCCATCCTCACTCCGAGGAGCTTCTTCATATCCCATGCCCTTCCTGGTCTTGGGGTCGGCTTCATACCCTGAGCCAACCTTGTAGGGCCCCGTCCTGTAGGAGATGTTCCGGCCCGAGGCGTTGTAGGACACGGCTTTGTAGCTGGAACAGACACCAGAGGAACATCAGCCTCTGGGGGGGCTGTGACTGCCCAACGTTGCACCCTGTGCTCATGGTGGGGTTTAGGGAACTTGGTGCTGTGCCACCACTTGGAGACACTCAGAGAGCTCAGCCCACCATGCATGGGAACCTGCAAGTCCCTGTCAGGTTCTTTCATAAACATACACTTTCTTTCCCTTGGAAAAAATAATTTGTGGAGTGATGGACCCATCTGCAGTAACTGGCTGTGCTGGAGTACAAATTCCTGGTGATGTTACACCATCCCTGGAAGTGTTCCAGGCCAGGCTGGACACAGCTTGGAGCTACCTGCTCTGTGGAAGGTGACCCTGCACATTGCAGGGGTAGAATGGGCTTTAGGTCCCTCCCAACCCAAACTGGTCTGGAATTCTACAATCCCATGTAAATCACTGCTCAGTTGATTCAATCTACCCCGGCTCATGATCTGCAGTGCAACCTGCAATTTATGGCCCTGAACCTTCCAGCACAGTGCAAATGTCACATTTTGAGGTCAGTTCTCATGTCCTGTCTGTTCATATATGAGTCACAGGGACAGAGAGGGCAAAAGCTCACTTTGGACCAGGGGGGGCAACTCACTAATCATGGACTTCAGGTAGCGGTGGCCTTGGCAGTGCTGAATTAATAGCTGGGCTCTGATCTCAAGGGTCTTTTCTAGCCTCAAGGACTCTGTGTTTCCATCACCACAAGGGTTATCATGACAGGGGTGTTCCACATCCACACACCCTGGGGGACACCTGGACTCCCCCCCAGGTTTCCTGCAGTACCTTCCCATGTCCACCCAGCTCAGCTTACCGGGATTCTTCTGGGATGAGCCCTTTGCAAGCCAGGCACATCATGATGCCTCCCACGAGAGCCAGGCCCCCCGCCACCCATCCGACGAAGAGGGCTGAGCCAAAGGTGTACCTGCAAAACAGGCATGGCTGGTTAGGGCTGCCAAGGATATTCACATCCTCCCTCGGACCCTACACTTGTACCCACACATCCCCAGAAGTCCCCAGAAGTCCAGTCTGAACCCCAATGGCCTCCATTTCTCATTCTTGAGCTGCAAGGACAGAGACATCCCAGCCCCATTGCTTATCTCCAGCCCAAAAAAGAGGCTCTATCTCCTAAGAATAATCTTCCAAGTCCTACAACCATCCCAACATACCCCAGAGTTTTCTGATCCTTCAGCAGCAGCCCTGAGGGATATTTCCACTGTGTAGCATGCAGAGCCAGCTGAGCACCCACCTGTTCTGGACGTTCTGCATTCCCTGGAACATGTTGGTGGTGGACATCCAGAAGTTTGTGACCAGCATGTTGGCAAACACGGACACTCCAGTGATGGCACACAGGCCTGAGGTGCGACAAAAGGACAGACTGAGAGCCACACGGTGCAAGAAGTCACCTGGGGCCTCAGGGAAGCATCTCACACCTCTGGAAAGGTGGGTGAGACACTGCTCAGTGGCCTTCAGCACAAAGGAGGACCCACAATGTGTTACACTTTTCTTCCAGGTTTTCCTTGCATTGGCAATCCAGCATCAGGAATACAATGTCACACAACACATTCCCAAGTCAGACCAGCAGGAATCTTTCTCCTGATGTGTTTTGTCACACAAATGAGTTTAACAAACAGATCATTGTACAGAATAGCCAGTAGTTCATTTTAAACATTTGTTTTACAGTGAAAAACATGCACCAAAAATTCCCTGACAAAATATTTTTTAATGGGAAAACGCACTCTCTGTCATGTGAAAGAAGAGATGTCTTTGGTTCACAGCCTGTTTATCACCAGATGTGGAAGACCATCCTCAGGAGGTTGGAACTTCTTCCATTCACCCAAACAGGGGATGTCTGGGATGGCCATCCCTGACAATCCTGGCATCAATGCCAACCTTTGGTTCTCCTCAGCAGAGGAATTCACAGAACACTTGAACATGGAATCGCAGACTGGTTTGGGCTGGAAGGGACCTTAAAGACCATGGAAGAAGGGCTGAAGTCCAGAACTTTTGGCACAAAACCCTCACATGACAGTTTTGCTTTGTTCTCCCTTCCCCAGTGTCCAAAGCCAGGTTGGATGGGGCTTGGAGCCCTGGTCCAGTGGAAGGTGTCCCTGCCCATGGCAGGGGTGGGACTGGATGATTTTTAAGGTACTTCCATCCCAACCCATTCCATGATTCTAAAATGATAGATGTAAAATGCAAAATTAAAGCTGTGTGGCAGAAGGTGGTTTTCCTCTTTACAGCTTATACTTTTTGAAGTTGTGTTGAATGACTCATATCCCAAGAAAAGTTAAGCTTTGGGATTTGAAGGGTTTTAAGCAGGAATGTTCTCCTTCCCTTTGTTAGGATATAGATTTCATTTGATTCTTATCTCAAAAATAATGTAGGAAAACCGGTAAGTGATATATTAAGCATTTGCAGTTTTGAGGAAGCTGGGCATTCCTGCAGCCTTGTAGGCTGGTATTTAAAACCTACAAACCAGGCTACAACAAGCCTGGGAATCTTTCTAAAATTATTATGGATAAAGCCTGAAACTGGAAGAAGTATTCTACATAAATAAAGGCTATAATAATATATGGCAACAACATATATAAAACAAATCAAGAGATAAACTTCCTTTTCCATCTGTGGGATGTTTTTTCAGCCTTCCATATTTTGTCTATACCAACTTCTGGTTTCCAGAGATTTTTTTTGTTCCCTAATCATAGGTAAAAACCATCTGACCCCAGGAAATCAGGCTGGAGGACAATGCCAATAACTTCAGAAATGCACCAAGGAGTGCCCAGTCCTCAATTCCAGGGAAATGCAAAGCCTTCCATGTGGAAGACATGACAGTTCCCACTTACCAGCAATGATGAACATGATGCCAGAGGTCAGGGTCATGTTGGCTTTGGCAGTGTCCTCCATGCTCCCAATGCGGATGCATTTCAGAGCAAAAATGCACACTAGGAGGCCGAGGATTCCCAGGACTATCCCCACGATCATGAGGGCCCTCACAGCCTGGAACATCGCTGCAAAACAAACGGCAAGAGCCTCGCTGAGTGGCTGAAATGGGATTTGTCAGAGTCTGGGGGATTTTCAAAGGTTGCCTCTGTCTGAAAATAGAAAAATTAGAGAAGAAAACCTTGGAAAATGGGCACTGGTTCTGTTCTGTGTTATTCGGGGCACCTCTGGAAGTGTGGCTGTTTGACTTAACTTCCCAAAGAGTCTGATGGTTTAGGCAGCATTTTTATTGGAAATGTTCATTAGTGCCAGTCATGAAATTCATGGAGAAGAGTTAGTTAGGAGCTGGGATAAGCATGGATTGTTCCATAACCACAGTGTTTGAGAAAGGGCTCTTCTTCCCTCCCCAGTGGAAGCAGACAGCTCCACCCAGCTATCCGGGATATTTCCAACTACTGCATGACTCAAAATGCAGCTCTGTATGTTCCTGCTTCCCAGTAAAGCACACGGAAAAGAGGAAAATCACCTTGACAAACATTACACGGAGAGCAGGAGAGAGCATCAAAGCTCTGGCAGCCATCTCCCTCACCATATCCTTCCCAGGGTTATTTGGAACATCAGTCCTGGATAAATCTGTCCATGTTCATGAATGAAACATCCAAACACCCTCATCCTGAATCTGTTCAGCAGCATGCCATGAGCTGGGAATGCTGGTGGGTCATGCCCATGGGAGCTGAGGCCCGAAGGAGGCAAAAACCTTTCAGACTCCTCTTGGGTGGAGTAGAAAAGTAGAAGGAAAAGTAAAGGGAAACTTGCACCCTTAAAACTGGAGAAGTGGTGGGGGAAAGAGCTCATGAATAGCAAGGTGATTCTCTAATAAGGTGGCACATATCCCATCCTTTTCCAGACACTTCCCCTCCCCACTTGTGCAGGAGTCCCTGGCAGAGACGGGAAGGCGGCAGAGCCCTGGAGGGGGTGCTGGGAGGTATTTCAAGAGCTGTTGGGATTTGGCTGGGACACTCTGCAGCCTCTCCTTGCCCTGCCACGTGCTCCCACAGCCCTGGGTCTGGCTTTGGTGCTCCCCAAGCACGACTGTCCCTCTTCAGGGAAGAGAAAGTGGGCTCATGATGGAGTGAAACAGGTGGAAAACATATTCCACAGCCCCAGGGACTTCTCTGCCCTGTCTGTCACCCCTTTGCTGGGTGACAGTGGTGCCCAAGGGTGCAGGGGAGCACAGAGCCCTCACACAGCTTGGGAGAAGGGTTTGCAAACCCTTCCCAGGAGGGTGCTGGGTGCCTGGGTGGCTCTCCAGGCCCGTGGGGTGTCAGGAAGCGGAGCAGAACCGCGCTTGCACCGCAGTGCACACGGAAGCGGGCGGGCTGCCATTCCACAGGCCAGGAATACCCCACCTTCTCCCATCCGGCAGTCCCACTGCCTCAGCTCTTACGACTCAATTTGCCCTTATCAGCTGATAACGAGTGCTAACGAGCCGGGGGTTTTCAATCTCCCATTCATCAGCCCCCAGGTAGGAGCTCATTAGTTATGATCCATCAGGGAATGGCGGATACGCCTTATCAGCCCTCAGAGGTTGTTCCGCAGCACCTGATGGGAAGCAGAAAGAGGAGGAAATTTCAGTCTTCGTTTGTCTTTGCAACCACCAAAGTTTCTTTGCAAATGCTTTTGTTTCAGGGCAGGCAGGAGAGGCTGATCATCCAAGACAATGGATCATGATGGAAGCTCCTTGTCCCCAAGACTTCACTCCTGGGTGTTTCCTGCGGGTTCCTGGGTGTCCTCACTGGGGTCTTTTCAACCCATCAAGCAGCGACCCCAAACAAAGATCCCACAGAGAGTTTGTCCGTTCTCAGGAGAGGTGTTCCCAGTGCCTTGGGTGCCCATGGAAGGACACAACAGGCAGGGCCAAGCCAAGCAGCCAAGGATGCTCCACTTGTGCTGGAGCACTGTTGTGAATCTCCATTGAAAGGAGCTGTTGGAAAGGCGGGGGAGAGGAGCACAGCAGGACATGAGAGAAAAAATGCCAGGTAACCATCAGCAGCCATTCCTGCCTCCATGCAGCTGAGTCATGCACCATCTCCAGCAAGAGATGGAAAGGAGAAGGAAGTCCTCCCAGGCCTGCTGTGGCATGAAGAACTCCACTTGGCTCACTGGACATGAAGTGGGAGCTGTTTGGAAAGGCACCACGTCACTTTCAAGGGAGTTTTGGCATCCTTTGAAAGTCCTCTGAAAAGAGCTGCTTTTCCAAAGGTGAATGACCTCTGCTTGGAGGAAGGAGTGGAAGGGCTTAGACAAACAAAGTGGGAGACTAAGGAAAAGTGGTATCGGGAACAGCAGGAAGCAAACAGCCCTGGAATTACAAACCTGGCTTAGGCACACACCTTTTGCATGAGGGAGGATAACTCGGCTTCCATACAAGGGCTGGTGTACCATAACAAGGGAATAGCAAAAGCACCAAGAGAAATAGCTTCTCCACCAAAATAAATGCCAGTGATGTGAAACCACAGCCTGCATCCCTGTTTTCCAGAGGTAAGGGAAACTGGATAGTCATCTTCCTCCTTCGTGTGAGTGGTAAGAGATGAGTGAGGTAAAACAAGTCATTTAAACGACCACCACCTGCATTTCCATCACTAATACATAATAAAAAGGTGGAATCTGACTTCATGACCAGTAATGATTGATGAGATAGAGAAATTTTAGGGAAATTAAGTAAATTCCAGCAGGCGTTTAAGTTAAGCAAATTCCAGCAGGGACATTTTTTCTATATGTTTGAAGGAATTAATCAATGAAATGGATTCATAAAGATAACTCTGACAGGGTATCTCTAACAACAGAAATTGTCTGTGACTGCTTTGCACATTTCTTTATTGCCGTGTTACTTATATGACTGAAAATAATGAATTTTAAATAACTGAAAAAGTAAAATCTTGATTGGGATAAATTGACATCAAAATGATGGTTCCCATTTCCTTATGGTTCATTTAAAACACAATCACCTCCCCACAGCATTATGAAGAGATATAGTGGTCAACATTTTGTAGAGGTAATGGAATAAATCTAATTTTTTAGACTTTAAAATAAATATTCCCATGGGAGAGGTGACTCTAAATATCAGGGTTTTCTCTTCCAAATGGGAAAGAATTCACCTGGCAGTCTTGAAGCTGTGTACACAGAGACACATTTATTCCATGGCACCCCTCGGAGAGTCACAGGTCCTCAGCAAAGCTTGAAGGAATCCCTGAGGATGGCACCCCTGAGGATAAAGAGCTGGGACCCACATCATTCTTGGATCAATGGTTGCAAAAGGCCTGTGCACAGCAGTGCTTGCTTGGACCCTTTTGTGATCACGCACCAGGAGTGAGAAACGTTCCCAGGGCCAAGTTTACTGCTGGGCTGGGAGCACTGGAATACCCTCACGTGCAGTGGGGTGGGGAAAAACTGCTCTTTTGGGAACACTAGCAAACAAACGGGACAGCAGTACGCCTCTGCACTCTGCTTCTGTAGGCACTAACACTGCCCAGGTGATGGGGAGTGATGAACACACCTTTCCCCTTCATGCCCTTCCTACCCACGCCTCTCACAGGCAGGTATCTCCCACTCCAGTTCTTTGGAAAAACAGTACATTTCAATTATTTCCATTACCCTATAACACTATACAATTGCACACAGCCCTTCTCCTTGTGTTCCCATTCCAAGGGACAATACCTGGGGGGTTAAACACCCTCGCTCTCCTCCCCTAAGTGGAGCTGTGCTGATTGATGCCAGCAATGGTGCTGAACCCGTGATGCTCACCCAGAGACCCCCCACACACGCTCCAGGTTGTAACCCCCGCCAATAACCCCCACCACAAAAACTATTTTGGCAACAAATATACTCCTATTTTTATGCTCGAAACACTGGAAATGTGCTTTAAGATAAAGCAAAGTGCTTTAAGATACCTGCTCCTCCTTTCAGATGAAAACTGTGTGGAGCTCCAGGGGAACCCCTGGGTGACAGCTGGAGTGTGTTTGCCCCTACCTGGCAGCCCAAGGATAGTGAAATACGGCCGGCACTCGGTGAAGCCGGAGCTCTGCCGCACGCAGCTCCTCCACAGCCCCTGGTACTGGAAGACAGCCGTGACCGGGTTGTCATACAGGTCCTGCGTGCTCCACGTGTCCATGGCCGTGGCCATGATGCTGCCCCCGACGCCCAGCAGCGACACGAGGAACCCCATCACCTGGCAGATGGTGGTGGACATGGTGCGTCCCCGGAGAGCGGAGGTGGCACGGCCCCGAGGGAGCCGCAGTCCTAATGGGGCTGCCGAGTCCTCCTGCCTGAGCCACCAGCACTGCAGCTGCCCTTATCAGATGCTTTCCATTGAGAGCTGTTTGCTCAAAGTGTTTTTGCAAGATAGTCCAGTTTCACTCTCGCTGCCGGGGAGGTTTGTGCCGGCAGGGCTGGAGATAGGAGCTTTTGTCCTTTAGGAGTGCTTGTCCTTCCACATTTAAGCAGCCAGGCTCTGCCGAGTGTTGGGCAACCCACTTGGGGCTTGGCCAGCCCCCTGAAATCCTTTGCTGCCCATTGGGCCTCTCCTGCCTGCTTGGCACGGGGCAAAGACCATGTCCCCAGGGGAATCCAGCACCTGGCCCAGGCCACCACCTCCCCATCCTTCTGCTGATGCCACCAGGCAATCTGTCCCCCATGGAGGTGTCTGCACAAGAGGCACAATGGGAGATAGGGCTCTGTCAGAGGATGTGGGGCCATCAGCCCAGCCCAGGGATGTGGCTGCTCCTTGCAGTGCCCTCAGGCATCACTGAGCTTCCATTGGATGCTGACCATCACACAACCCAGGGCACCAAGCCAAGAGCCCCAAACTGATCCAGCAAAGCTCCTCCAATCCTGTTCTCCACCCACCCACATCCCCACTGCCATCACAAGGACACATTGAAACCCATGTGGGAGGGAGGAGAGAGCAGGGACCACGGGGAAATGGCCTTTCTGAGGAGGTGCTTGTCCACATGGACTGGAGGGATGGTCCTGGGAAAGGGATGGGGGATGTAGAAAGTGGGAAATTCGTTATCCCAGTGGAGAGGTGCTGGGCTCGTGGGAGCAATATAAATCCACTGTGCCACTCTGCTGATGGAGCCTGCGAGGCACAAGGACCTTACAAGTTCTACACTCATCCATTCTCATCCAGTATCTCCCTCAAACTGATTTGCTTCAGTCCTGACCTAGAAACAAATTCCTGCTTTACACTTGTCCATAGCACAGGCACCATCCACACCAGCACCTGGATGTGAGGCCGTGTAAAGGCCACCAGGAAGAGATAAAAGGCTGATTTGTGTCCATGGAGGAGCCACAATGGGGTTATTACACCCTGGATATTGCTCCTGCCTTCTGGAGAACAACCCTCCAGGACACCCCTCAGCTTGTGGGGCTCTGCTGGGGCAGCCAGAGCACAGTTCCACATCTTGTGGCAATCACAGCCCTCTCAGGTGAGGCACAAGATGTCTTTGCTTCCATCAGTTCTGTTCAAATGTCATCATTTTCACTCACTTTGGCAGGTTTATATCACAGAAGGGGTCAGTTCTGACCTACCCAAAGTTTCCAGCAAAAATAATAAAGGGAATGAAAACCATAGAAGGGAACCCTCAAGAACCAGAAGTGGTAAAGAGCTGTTCATCCTCTGTGAAGGACAGGGAATGCTGACCAAAATTTCTCTTTTTGGATAATGCTTTGTGATAGATCAGGGCTGGAGAAGACTTAGAAGCTGAGACAACTAAGGATGAGAAAGGCTTGGAAGACAGAAGGACAAAAAGTGCTAAAATGTGGTCAGTTCTCCATCCCATCCCTTGTGGTCCCACAGCCAGAACTGTGTCCCAGTCTAGAAAATCCGATTCCATTCAAGCCCTGATGCTCCTCAGCAGCTCTCCAGGATGACTCCTGTCCTTCTCATGCCCCAGGACTCGCCTTCTTGTTTTTGGCCATCCAGTGGTTAGAGCCCACATCCCTTTTTCTGGGCTGAACCTTGTCAGAACATGTCAGAGGGAGCAATATTCCTTTGAGACATAACCCCTGTTCCCAAGTGTGTGCACGGAGAAACAAACCCATAGACTGGTCATAGCTAAAGAGGAAAAGGGAAGGAAAAGGGGGAGAATTAAAGGGGTGAACATATTTTTTACAGCTTTTATTTTCCCCCAAACAGCTCTGCCACCTTTTAAATTATTGGGGTTTTTTTTCTGCTCAGTTGGACATCTGGGTGGTTGCAGGAATACCAGTGGTGGTGGCCCTTCCATCCCTATATCCACATTTGCTTTGGTGGGAGGGGACACACCGCACCTTCCTCCAGCCTGGCTGCTAGCTCTGGCCACGTGCTGCAGGAGCTGCTCTTCAAACCAACAGGGACCTTTTCTTCTCCTTCTCCAGCATTTCACATCCCAAGCTCTGCTGATCCCCCCCGGACACCTATTGGAAAGAGGGCCATCCCTGGATGTGCCCATGTTCAGCCTGTCACCTCAGTAACCTTTCCCTGGGAATGGAATTTTCTCCTGTGGATGGAGAGGCTGTTTCTCATCATGGCTCTTACTCAGGGACATAACCCTGGAGCAATGGTGGAGCACTCAAAAAGCATCATCAAAATTTCCAGGTGTGCAGGAAAGCCCAGGGGAAGCAGTCTGGCTTTGATTTGCAGGGCCAGATGGAACCATGTCTCTAAAGAAGAGAAACCAACACAGGGTTGGACGTTCCACACTGAAGCCTTGTGTGCTGTCCCCAAAAACGGAGCTAAGGAAGGAATTCTGCTGCTGATAGTTATGCTGCAGTCCTCAGTTAAGAGTTAAACACCCAGCCATGCTCAGCACTCCACATGTTGTCACCTCTGAAGAATTACTGTGACTTGAGGGCCTTCTGTTTGCTCATCCCTAAGTGTTGGCTGAAGTGTCCTCCAGCCACCCCATTGCCATTTCTCCTGCTCTGACTAGAACCATACTTGGAAAGAGTGGGCATTCAAAGCTCCCACACCTTCCTCAGTGGATGGTTGAAGCAGAGTTCTGGAGACAAAATCTAAACTTGTTTCCTTCCCAACCCTTCCCCAGCAAATGTCCTTTGCCTTTCTCAAATATTCGGATTTTAAGCTTATTTTTAATGGGTATTTCTGAGCTGCCCATGATAGGGAAAAATACATTCATCCCATTTTCCCAGATAACAGAAGATCCCCTGAGACTTCCATCTGAACTGTTGGCTCAGAGCACAACCCAAGAAGAGGTTGGATGAGAGGAAAGTTGTGGAGCAAGTCTGAGCATCTTCACCACAACCTGACACTTATCTCCAGCCACCCCATGGAGATGACCATAGCCAGGATTGGTTGAAGGATGGGAATCTCTCTCCAAGCAATCTGTGGATTATCTCCAGCAGCTGAATGCTTGGCCAGAGGGTTTCCCATGTGGAAATGCTGAGCTGTGTCTGAGCAAGGGGAATGACGAGGCTGCAGGTCACCAAGGAGCAGAGAACAGGGCTCCCACTGAGCATTGGGACAACTCCAGTGGTTTACCCAAATGAGGAAAAGAAGGGGGCTTTGTGGCCGCTCCCCTGTGCCCCTTTATTCCAGCTCATAGTTGCTTTATCTCTCCAGGCGTTGACTCTGCGTTATCTCAAAACCGGTCCCGGTGCCCAGGCACCTCCTGAATGTTATCGCCGCCTCTCCCACAGAAATCACCTCCAGCTCATGTTTGCTCTCAAATTTGCAAACACAGCTCACACCCTGCCAGTGGCTCACACCAGCCCAGCCTGCTCAGGCCCAGACTAAGCAAACCCACCCTTCTCTTCCTGCCCCTCTGTTGGTGGGACCGCCTCAGGGTGCGTGAGTGTGTGGTCCACAGTAAGAAGGGCTGAATGGCCTTTCTGGAATTCGGTGAGGGAATGGGTTGGGGAAGGACCCCATCCCAGCTCAGATTCACACCACTGGGGGTGGTCCAGAGAGTGCCCTGAGGTCCCTCAGCAGAGCTTGGGTGCATGAGGCTGAACTTGCCTACACATCTATGAGCTGTAGCCCAGCCCCAGATCTCCACAGCCTTGCTCCTTCCTCTTCTGGCCCTCATCCCAGATCCCTTAGGACTTTTTTTTCTTTGTCTCTCATCCTTTCATGGTGTAAAGGCACAAAACAATAAATGTGACACATGCACCCAACTCCCTGCCTTCTCCTCCCACCCTGAGTGTCACTGGGGTTCCTGAGACCTCTCTAAAGGTCTCCCACTGGCCCTTTCCCCATCCCCACACCTCCCTCAGCTCCAGCTGTGAGTGCAAACCCATCAGAGCCTCAGACATGTCCTGGCAGGATATATCCAGCCCACCTGGGCCACCTAAATCCTTCTGCACCCAAAATTTGACCTCAAAAGACTTTAGGCAGGTTGCAGCAGCTGCCTGTAGATGTTTCAAAGCAGCAAACAGACCTTGAAAGAGACTTTGCCATGGCTATCACTGGTGGAGGATCATCACCTGGCAATTAGCACTTCCCATCCTTACAAACTTTGGGCATGGAACAGTTCAAGGGAAAAGAGACACTGTCACCTGTGGCTGCCCTATCTCCAAAATCAGGTTATTTGCTATGGTTATGCCACAAAATGGCTTTGGGATATATGAAATGAAAGAAAACTTTGTCAGAGCATCAATATAGAAGGGAAAAATCCAGAGAAGCCAGTGTTGATGTTTCCTAGACATGAATTCTCCTCAGGAAATATCTATGCACTGCTGCTACCCTGCACCAGCCAAACTGAAATTTATGGAGAATTTGGGCAGTCATGGTTGCATTCCCATGGGCTCTTTTCCCTCTGAGCACTCTAAGAACTTGGGCGTTTTTTATCAGCTGGAGAAGTTAACAAGTTGGTCTCAGACTGCCAAAGTTTGCCATTGGAAAAGGAAGAATATTCTCCCATTTTGAGCCAACAACCCTTTGGTCCATAGAGGAGAGATATCCCAGCCCTTCTGAGGGGATAAAAAGAGCTTTGAACTGAGGAAGAAATGTCCTTGGGAAAATTGCTGGAGAAGGCTCCCTGAACAGGTGTGGGAAAAAGACACCAACACAGAATCCAGGGAAATCACTGCCCATGCTATTGTAGTTCAGCAAAGTTGGGAGAAACTGCAAAATCCTGCTTTGAGCAGAAATCACCTCACGATCTCCACACAAGGTGAAACCACCAGCCTTGCCCAGCTCAGCTTCTGCTATTTATCCCTTATTTGTATGCTCAGTTTCCAACTATGTCCTCCAGACCATCTCACGCCAAAGCAAGGAGCAAAAAATAACAGGAGAAAGCAAAATCAGAACAAATAGGTCCAGTGTGTGCCACATTTCACCAGAGAGCAACTGTTTATAGCTGAGCAGCCAGAGCCACAAACTGCCTGGGTAATTTCTCTTTTCCATTATCTTGATTTTTCCTCAATCTATTTGAAATTAAAATTCCCAACTAAATTGAAGATAGATGATGGGCAAGACAAGTTTAATCTTTGCTGTGGGAGTGAGGGATTGAGGTGAAAAAAAAAACCTTGGAACCCAAAACTTCCTCGATGTGCTCGGGTTACCTCGCTGCTTTGCCAGAGTCCTATTATTTTTATTCACTCTGGCACTATTGTTCCCAATATAAATTGCCATTGTCAGGATAATAAATAGGGGTTGATAATGGAAATGCTGACAAACCATTAACTCTGGGTAGTTTGTGAGGGGGGTTTCATGGAGATCAAGGTGCCACGCACTTAAAATAAACATGGGGATGATGCACTTAAATAGTATCTGAGCAAATTAATAATAGGATTTTTAGCATCATTTTGCCCCCCCTCCTCTGATTGGAGTGCCACCTTTGCTGGTGGTGGGTGGGAAGAAATGCCCACAGGAGCAGCTGGATTCAGGAGACAGAGTCAATCCATAACGCACAGCCGTGGGACGTGAGGCTTTGCTCCAGCTTCTCCAGAGACTGGAAGTGTCAGACAATCTATAACAGGATGGAAAACGGGAGCAGGGAGGGGGGTGACTACAGGAGAACAAGCCCAGTTCATTAGAAAGAAAAGGAAAAATTCCAACTCGTTTTGTAGGGCAGTGCTGATAGCACTGGTCACGAAAAGGATCGTTTGGGACAAAGCACATAAATATTTATATTCCTTCACACTGAGCCCACTCCACCCCCCGACACCACTGAGGGTGAGGATGGCAACTCTGGGGGGCTCAGGCATCCACCACCTTTCTTTTTTATGGTTGTCCTTTATTCCTCAGGCTCTGTTATATCCCTTTTTTAGGTGACTGCAGTAAACCTGGCAAACACAAGTGGGAATTCGACTCTAAGGTGAGGGCTTCATCAGAAACCCCAATATTTAGGATAGGATGCTCATTTCTGTCCGTGGCTGGGAGGGATCCACAGAGCTTATGGGATGGAGCTGAGGAATCATGGAAGCACATAATCCCATGATGGTTTGGGTTGGAAGGGATTTCAGGAAACATCTTTTTCCACCCCCTGCTGTGGGCAAGGCCATGGACACACCAGTCTGCAGCAGCCCCCCTAAACGCAGGAAAATCCTGCTAATGCAGGAAATCCATCCCCTCAACATTCCCACGTTAGAATATTAATACCCACCCAACAGACACCAGTCCGGAGGTTTTGGAATTGCAAAAAAACCATCCCTAGTTTTCTGCTTCTTGCTGTAGGGCTGAGGTCAGCAATGAAGGTGTTTGGAAAGAACAAAACCCCCCAGATCTCAAGTATTCCAATTTCTTCAAAGATTGGAGCAGTTCCCAATGCTGAACACTTGAAAAGTTTAATTGCTTCATTTGTAGAGTTACAGCTTTTGTCATTTTAAGCTTCTTGAGCAGAAAAACTGAGGAAGAACTGCAAGAACTGGAAGAACTGCAGTGTCTTGTGGGAGCATCTGTGTGGGGAGGGTTTGATTTTTACACCTCAACTTACTCCTCACATGGTAATCTTAATCTCTTTCTAAAATCATTAATGTTGGAAAAGACCTCTACCATGATCAAGTCCAACCATTAACCCAGTGAGTTTTACCAACTTGTCCTGCCCTTTGCTCCCTAAGTTTTCCTTTGTGAAACTGCTCAGCTTTGCTGACTGGGAGAGCAGTGTGTGAATACCAGCCCTGCACAAACATCCAAAGGGATGTCATCCTTCAGCTGGATGCCCAGGCAGGATCAGGCTCATGTCCTTCTAGGAAAATGCATCTCTGTACCTGAGAGTCCAAGCAGGGACATTCCAAGGCACCGCTCCAACAAGAGGACCAGGCTCAGGGACATCCCTGGCACCTGCCTGGGGAAGCTGCAGCACAGCCAATGCCAGACACCAGCTGGGAATGAGGATCCAGAGAGGAGCAACACAAAAACACAGCTCAGAGGATGAAACACCTCCCCAGCTGGTGTCTGAGACCACAGCCACTCTGGGTTATACTGGTTTGACTTGTGCCTTCTCTTGAAAGAAGCAATTTTTGTGCACAATGCCCCTTTCTGTGTGTTTTGGAAATGCCATTTTGCAGAAGTTCTGCAGTGATTTCCTGATATAATTGGCTTCTTCCCTCCATTCTGCCTGTATCAAAGCACAGAGGCCAGATGGGTATAAGAGTCTAAGTGCCTTTTTTCTCACTGTATTAAGGCAAGAAGAAACCCCAGATAATCCTGTTGTAACCTAATTGTTTGCACCCCGAGATACTCTGGGCACAACCGGGACAGGAATGATTCCCGTGGCAGAAAAAACTGGAACCAAAGGAGAATTAGGGAGAAATCCAGCCTGGTGGTGTTAGCCCAAATAGAAATACAGTGAGCTGAACTGTGACATATCCTCTTAGGAAAGGATCTTCTCCAGTGACAAGACTATTAGTGGCTTCTGATGGGAAGCCACACACAGCCACACAGCTGGGGCAGGAATCTGAGCTGGAGCCACCCCTGGCACAGGGGATGAATCTCCCCATGGAGCAGCCTGGACAATACTTCAGGATGCATAATTAGCTGTAATGAGTTATGCTGAACCTCAGCTCGGCCATGTGGGAGGGGGTTTGCCTTGAGGTATCTCCAAGGACCTGTTTTCCAAACAGGGTGAGCACCCAAGGTCCTCTTCGGCCAAAACTGGGGTTGTCCACTGAAAATCACCCACTGCTGACACAGAG
Source organism: Phylloscopus whistleri (assembly GCA_017589585.1). Taxonomy (NCBI): domain Eukaryota; kingdom Metazoa; phylum Chordata; class Aves; order Passeriformes; family Phylloscopidae; genus Phylloscopus; species Phylloscopus whistleri. The sequence continues at coordinate 1,742,851 of JADMLD010000044.1, forward strand.
GCTGTATCCCACACCCTCCCAGCCCTTCCCTGGCGCCGTCAGGCCCTACCTGGCAGCCCCAGGATGGTGAAGTAGCCGCGGCACTCGGTGAAGCCGGAGCTCTCCCGGACACAGGTGCGCCAGAGGCCCTGGTAGTTGAAGACGGCCGTCACCGGGTTGTTGTACAGGTCCTGGGTGCTCCACTGGTCCATGCAGGTGGAGGCAATGATGCCCCCGATGCCCAGGGCGGACACCACGAAGCCCATGGACTGGCAGATTGTCACCGACATGATGCCAGGCGTGCAGGAGCCTCCACAAGCCGGGTCTGGGGCAGGCAGCCAGGGCACTGGGGACTTTTAGCTGGAGGCACTGCCGACGTCACGCCGGCAGCCGGGAGAGCTCTGGGTGCACCACGCCAGCCTCCCCTTGCCTTTATCTGTTTCGGTGAGATAATTTCCTCCCTCGGTACCAAGAGCCATTTGTTCCACCTCGCTCTCTGTTTACCTTCTCCCTCCAGGCAGAGGTGCAGCCAGCACAGCCAGACGGGACCAGCGGGTTCCCCCGGAGAGCTTCCACAGAAACGCCGGGGCACTGCGGGAGACCAAGCACAGAAATCGGATGAAACATCACAATTATGGAAAGCCTAACCCCTTCCTGGCAAGGATGATGCTTTTGAGCCAAGTGGAGAGGTTCAGACTGGTTATTAGGAAAAATTCCTTCATGGGATGGGTTGTCAGGTGTTGGAGCAGGCTGCCCAGGGAAGTGCGGAGTCCCCATCCCTGGTAGGATTTCACAGATGTGAGAATGTGGCACTTGGGGACATGACTGGCCTGGGAGGTGCTGAGTTGGACTTGATAATCTTAGAGCACTTTTCCAGCCTAAATGATTCCATGATTTATTAGCATGGCTCCACCTGGCTCAACCAAAACATTTAAGCCAAGGTTAATGTATAAAAAAGGGGATCTTGTAGCAATGGGTGTTCAGGCAGACCTCAGGAACGTTGGGCTGGGAGCCCACGTGAAAGGCAGCACTTGCTGAAGAGTGAAAGGTGTGAACCTGCAGTTTGTTGTGGGTGGACCAAGGGGAAAACATAGACAAAACTGTATATCCTTTTTTATTATTGTTTTATACTCCTCATCCAATTAGGAATTTGTTTCCATGGACAGAGGAAGATGGCAGGGCAGACCTGCTGTAAGACCAGAGCACCCCAAGAGACCTGGCCTTATTGCAGAAAATGCCTTTGTGGGGTAATGTCTTGTTTGCCCATTCTGCTCCATCCCGCAACCACTTTCTTCCTAGCCCAGTTTTCACAGGTGCCAACCTGTTTGTGGTTGGAAGGGAACAGGGAATGTGCAGGAGAAGAGATGAGGAGCCCTGTTTCAGCAGTGCCAGATACACAGAGGGGTCATGGAGAGACCTTTGGGAGAAGTGGAGCTCAGTGGGGTGACATTTAGGTGGTGGAAGTGGAAGGAAGCATGGAGGAGTGGGCATCTGTCACCTGGCGAAATTTACCCTTTCTCAAGGAGCCTGGAGTCTCCTAGATGCCTTGAGGACTTCCCTGTAAAGCTGCTTTTGAGGAAGATCCAACCTGTTGTGGGAGCAAAATCTCCCAGAGATTATTTTGGTCCTGCACCTTTTTGAGAGAACCAAGCACGGGACCGTGGGAAGTCCTGCAGTCTGTTCCCGTGTCCAAAGCAAAGCAGATCCACTCATGAAGCTCCCAGAGAAAGGTCATTCTTACTTAAAACTCCGGAACCTCAATTATCAATTCCAAAAATGTTGTGTCTAATACCCATGTTTGTTAGACATCATTCACGAAATTAATGCCCAAAATTAAACACCAACCAGGGAAAAGACAACTCCAAACAGTCCTCAGGTTTAAATGGAGCACTACTCTATTTTCTCTTTTTCCCCAAAAAGAAGAGGATTGGTGATTCATGCGCTTTCACAACCACCTCTCTCTCGCAGAGGTTTTTTGGGCCCAGTGACACCCAGTGCTGGTGCCACACCTCTCCTGCTCCGTGTTGGGGCTGTTAATTTCTTTCAGTATCGGTCAACAGAACTTAATCACGGAAAGCTTTCTCAGTATCACGTCGCTAAATATAGAGCCTGAGTCCAGAGCACAAACACACTCCCTGTGTTTGTCACCACCGGGATCGCCTGGAGACGGAAAAGACTCATGGCAGCCAACGACTGTGTTCAATACAGTAACTCAAAGGATAAAGTCACTTGGAAGGTCTGGAAAAAGCATCTCCACTGGGTACACGTCGATCCCTGGGTGGGGAGTGCAAGATACCTGCAAAGGGATGGATTTTGTCCAAATTATCACCTGTTTATTTCAAACTGTGCCAATGTACAGCAGCCAGAAGAGTAGGGTGCCTTGGTGTATGGGCAGCAGCATTCCCAACCAAAAATTTCCTAACCTTAACAAAAAGGACAGTTTTCTCCTCTGGGAGGATCTCACAGTGAAAGTAGCCAAGGACAGAACTCCTTCAACCACCTAAACTTGATGTGACCTGTGTAACTCATCTCAGTTATCTCACACGACAGGGATACAGCAAGGACAAAGCCTTCCCCAGGTGGTTTTCTAAGGAATGACACTGAAAGCTGCTCCAAGTCCCTCCAGCTGTGCCCACTGCCCATCCCTGATGCTGTGAATGCTTAGGTGGGAAATGACACCTGTTAAAAAGCAGAGTTTGTGCTGTTCTCTGGGGTTTAAGTGATCTAGCCTCACTTTAGCCTTGCTGCTGCCCGTGGAAAGGGGACTCCTCCTGGGTGCTGCCTGGAGCCATCAGCCCCTTCCCACCTGCAGGTTCCACTCTCCCTCTGACACGTCTCCTCACCACCTTCACAACCCCACTGAACCTCCTGCTCCCAGCACAGCGGAGAAGATTTCTCTCGAATATGGGATTTGTCCCTGCCAAGGAGGATGCCTGGACTGCCTAATTATTTTATTCATAAGCCGGCCGTGCTTTCAAAGACATCTGGGTGACCTATCTAAAGCTAAGTGAATCCCTCACCCCGGAGGAGCCCCGCTCTTCCTGATCCCTCCGGGGAGCCGGGGTTGGGTGGCGGAGGAGCTGCCGGGGGAGTTCTGCGGAGCCGGACAATGAGGAACACATTGACAAAGTGTTCACATTATTGGCTGATGGGTCTGCATCAGTCACTCATTCACAAGCACAAGGTCTAAATTGCAGAACCAATTAACGGCACTAATAGCCCTTGCCTGAATTAATCTTTGAGACAAAAGAGGAGAGAAGTGGAAGAGCTATTAGCAAATCAAGCTGTACCATCCCTGCTTTATTGCAGGAATCTAAGTGTCTGTATTTGGCTATTATGAACTGACTGCAATTACAGCCCTCATTTAAAATGATTAAGTGGTTATAATTATTTTTCAATTAAAACTTAGATCTTCCATTTATACAACATTGCAGGCTTCAATTAAAGTCCTTTTTCCTTTTTTTTTTTTTCCTTTTTTTTTTCTCTTTAGGAAAAAAGTACCACTGTGCCAAAAGACTCTTGCATCTCTTCTGGCCATTGAGAGCCAAGTAACATGGTAATAACACCTTTGTTTGCATCCCTCCTTCCCGGCCTCCTGAACTCCTGTGTGGCCAAGGAGATAAACTGCTAGGCACAGCACCTGCCAAAGGTCAGGAAAAACGAGCTAGGAAAGGTCTGCAAGCCTCAAACACCTCTGAAATCAGGTAAACCCACCTGGAACGGTGGCTCAACCACTCTCAGGGCTAAGCGGTGCTGCAGGAATTATTTATAAAAGGTTTGTTGGCTGGAGGGTTCTCAGTTTCTCTGGGGCTTTTGGAAAGAGCAAAACCACGGGAAAACACAGAACCAGGAGGAGTGTGGCAGCAGGTGAGCTCAGGAGATGTTTCTGCCAAGCCTGGTTTTAAACATCTGAGGAGAGAAAAGCCAGGATCTTTGTATGAAATGGAGAGGAGAGGAGAGGAGAGGAGAGGAGAGGAGAGGAGAGGAGAGGAGAGGAGAGGAGAGGAGAGGAGAGGAGAGGAGAGGAGAGGAGAGGAGAGGAGAGGAGAGGAGAGGAGAGGATGCATTTTCCTGTGATTTTCTTTTTTTTTAGCAACATGGCCCCCAAAAATTATTTATTATTTTCATTACCTACGTGAGGTTGAAGAGCTCTAATAGTGTTACTTGGCCATAGCTTGGCCATACCAAGTTTGACTTGGTATTGTCAGCCATGAGGTGAGAAAGGCAGCTGCCACAAAAGAGCCAGACCACACCAAAAAGTCACTCCTTCCAACACGATGTGACCTCCAACACAGAATGGCACAGCTAGCTTGTCCGAGAAATGCTGGGCACACCAGGAAATTTAGAGAGAGAGGACATTTTGCAATTCTGCAGGGAGGGCTGGGTGGAGGGGGTGACTCACAGGGGCAGGGTCAGACAGGAGAACACAGGCAGCAGTGTCACCCTGCTTGTCCCAGCACATCACAACACCCACAGCTTCCTGCTCTCAGGTTCTTCGAGGAGCTACGAGCAGCACTTTCCCTGCACAAGCTCATGAGCTCCACCACGACAGCTCTTTGGACAAGTCCAAGCATGAGCAGCTTCTCAGGAAGGGTGAACTCCACACAATCTCTCAAGGCTTCTCCCCTGCCTGTCCCCAGAAGGAGCTGAGGGAAATGTGTGGGCAGGAGGAACTTTTGTCCAGCACTAAGAGCAGAATAATGAATCACTGGTTGCTTCCCTGGTTTGCGTTAAGGAGCACCCACACCAGAGGTATTGCTGGAAGATTTAGGGAAGGCCCTTTTTCTATCCAACCTCAGCTCAACTCTGCAGACTTTTGTGTTTTACCAGAGACTTAAACCTGCCCTTTACCGAAGGGTGCCCAGCTCAGGTGTGTTCAACAAGAGGTTCCAGGGGCTGCAGTACCCAGAACTGGCACCTGGACACATGTACAGACCGAGTCAGAGGGGCTCTGGCCAATGTGTGTTCTCTAGACCATGGAACCACAGAATGGTTTGGGTTGGAAGAAGCCCATCCAGTTCCACCTTGCCATGCCCAGGGGCACCTTCCACTATTCCAGGTTGCTCCAAGCCCCTCCAACCTGGCCCTGGACACTTCCAGGGATGAGGCAGCCACAGCTTCTCTGTGTGGCCTGTTCCAAGGTCTGTTCGTGTTTGGGAGCAGATTTGGGAATAAATCAAGTCACTGGAGGGAGACAATCCAGACAGAGACATCTATGAGCAAAGCCTAAAGCCTGGCAAGAAAGAACGAGGACTGCAGGCTGCAGATCCAGGACCTTGTGTCCCTGACACCATTACAAGGTAAACACCTGTGCAATTAACTGCAATTAAATACATTCCTGAGCAGCAGATCTCCTGAACAGTGCTTTCCAAGGAAGAATGTAAGTACTGCCCAAACTCTTGTGCATGTTTAGCTTTAACTTCATGGCTTGGAGTGAGAACAAGAGTGGTGTGATCCAAACAGTGCTGGTATCCTCGACGGAGCCCGGGGGGATGGTCCCAGGGACGAGCTCCTAAAACCACACAGGGCCTTTCCATAACCTCCTGGTCCAGAAATAGATGCTGTTGCTGCCAGCCAGCCTCGTTTCCTTTCTTTCCCAGGTTTGGATGGACAGGCATTTTCCACCTGAAATAATTCATTGATCACTTTGTGTCATTTCCCCTCCCGCATTTGTATACAAATACCACTTTTGTTGTCATTCTTCTGGGTGACACAGGAGTTATCCCTTCATCCCTGGAAGTGTTCCAGGCCAGGTTGGACGGGGCTTGGAGCAACCTGGTCTAGTGCAAGGTGTCCATTGCAGGTGGTGAAAAGAACAAGAGGCTGTTTAAGGCCCCTTCTATTCCAAACCATTTGATGGTTCTATAATGTCACTCCACAAATCATATTCACTAGCCTTGTATTTGTTACACAATTTCAACCCCATCCAGTCTACAATGGTTTATTATTGTTGGTGGTGGTTTTGTTGTTATTATTATTATTATTATTATTATTATTATTATTATTATCCCTCGCTACAAACTCTCATGTGCTGATAAACCACCGAGGGTGAATATTTAATTACTTAAAAGCCAAGAAAAGCAGAGGCTGAGGTCAAAAGTCAAGTGAAACTAACAAATCTTTTTGTGAGATACTCAGACTTCACTGACTTCAGTAAAGGAGGACTTGACTGGAAAAGTCCTATTTTATACCCAAGAGGATTTCAGAGGTGGTGTCACGCTGCTCCTCAAACATCCCAAGGTGTTGTGATGTACTGAATCCTGCCATCTTCATTAATTTTCACACTGGAAACAAGACAAAGAAAAGTTTTCTGTTTGTGAGAGGTAGACAGGAAGAACTAAATAAAATAAATAAATACATATTATATAAATTAAAGTATATAATTTTGATATGCAGTGGTCACCTGACAAATCAGATCAACACTTGGGTGACAGAGCACTGACCTTTTTCAGCTTCTATGTATCGAAGAAATCACAAATGGTTTTTCAATTCCAGGCTCTGGGAGTTGATGTTGGAAAGTTCTGGAAGCCCAGAGGCTGCAGGGAGTCTGGAGCTGGAGTGTTCTGGTTGCCACATCCAAGGCAGGAACAGAGCTAAGACTGAGCTGAGATCAGCTTATCACAGGCATGAGGGTGCCATTCAGTGGTTCCCAGGATACAAAATGGTTTTCCCCACTGCTCACAGGAGACACAATTCTGTGTCATGCTCATCCACGTGTCCTGGTGCTCTGCTTCTCCAGGATTTCCCAAAAACACATCCTGATGCTTTACTTCTCCAGGATTTCCCAAAAACACAGCATTTTTCAACCTCTTGGACACCACCATCCATCTCTGAGCTCAAATCCACTTGAGCCATTCCAGGACCAAATCCTAATCTTCAGCCTTCTTGGAAAACCTTCTCTATTCCCAAATCTCCCTTTGCAGCGCGGATTCCCACCAAAGCAAGAAGTCTGAAGAGATTCCCTGGGACGTGATTCCCAGAGGGAAACCAGAGTGAACACAGTGACATCCCAGCTCCTCTCGCCTGCCTGCAAGATCCCAGCATGGGGCAGTGTTCCTGCTCAGCCAGGAGCTCCCCAGAGGAGCAGGAATGGCTCCTGCAGCTCCATCCCATGCCTGGAATGCCGCAGCCATGAGGTGACCTACTGGAATGCCATCACGTGCCAATCCCATCATTCTTACACACAGAAATCCATGTTAAACCTGCTCCAGCAGCAGCAGATCCTTGCAGGGGGAGGGAGGAGGGTGATTTTTACCATCCAAAGCCCAAACAGATGGCAAATTCCTGTGTCAGGCTTTGTGGCCAGAATCGAAAGGCTCAGGCGCATCTGTCACAAACTGCATTCCCAGCCTTTCCTCTCCAAGCCTTTGTTTCCTTCTCATTGCATTCACACCAACAGATTCCCCCTGGAAATTCAGGAATTGTGCTTGCACATAATACAGCCCTCAGCTTTCCCAGGACCTAAAGCCTGGCATTGAAGTGAACAATTGTGTGTCTCCAGTTGGTTTGGAAAGACAAAATTTACCCTGGCAAGGCTCTCCTGCACTGGGGGCCAGAAAGAGCTTGGGCACTCCTCTAAATCATCCTCTTAATATTATTTTCATGTGTTTCCTTCTTACTCCCAAGAAAACCTGTGTGGCCCAGACTGAAGACCCCTCAAGGTGCCTTTCAGTGAGTTTTACAGGGCTCTGCATAGAGGGAAAAACAAACAAGGAGGGGTTTTCATGACTCTGATTTTAGGATGAGTAAAAGAAGGAAGATGCAGCATGTGAGGAATGAGGCTGGATGTCCCTGCAAGGCTCCAGAAAAGTCCACTGGGGACAAGGGGCCAGCAGTCAACTCTTCCACCATCCCCTGACTGAGTCAGGATTTATTTTCCCTCCCTAGGTCAGCTTTCCCCACAGGGCAGGAATTCCAAAGCCACGGTCATGCTTGTGCTGCAAGAGAAGGAAAAGTCCTCGCCCAGAAAGAAAAGAAGTCCCCAGCCCATTAGGGGTTGTGCCTGCAGATCCTCTGCATTGCATATTTGCATTTTAAAACCATTAGTAATGATTTTTTTTTTTTTCCACTAAAAGCATCCATTGTTGTTCCTTGTAGGTAGAAAAGAAATTCACAAAAGGAAGTGTAGTTTCACTGTAGAGAAATCCATTTTCCCCTTGTTTTTGTCATGTCTGTATCCTTTGCTGATGACTGTTGGTCCTTCAAGAAAAGCAGGTATCCTTCTTAAGTTTTTAAATAAAACTCAGATTTTTAGGTAAACTTTTCTGGAAGGTCAGCCAAAGTGGGGCTGGCACAAAATGCCAGAGAGGAGATGTGTCTGTGCAATCCCTTTAATGCAAGGTTGCCTGAACCCCTATTTCAGAGCCTTAGGGTGTTTAATACACACCCCACATTGACTGTTCAGGGAAAAAAAAAAAAAAAGAAAAAAAAAAGAAAAGGAAAAAAAAAAGACAAGAATGTCAAATTATTTCATTTTTATTGGACAAACTTCCCTCCTCAGGTGAGAATTTCAAGATCTGGGCAGCCTGTTCTCCTCCCAGGTACCTTCTCCCATCTCCTTCTCTCCACTGGGCAAACCAGGGTAAAACTCCAGAGTCCCCTCTCGGTTTTCCTATTCTTTTCTCTTTTTTTTTCCTCTTCTACATTATTTTTTCAAGTGGTGGAACTGCTAAAAACCTTCACATCCAAAGTAATGACAAAGTTTCTCCTGCAAGGATCACTTTGACAAAAAAAAAGCCCTGTAAATATTGTCACTGGCCATATCCAGAATATTTCCAGGGTTCTGTGTTTGCAAAGCAACCCACAAATATTTGAGGAATGAAATTAATTCCCCTGAGGCCAGGCTGAAGGAAGAGATCCTGCAGACCCTGAGGATGGGATGTGACCAGAGCCTCTCACTTTGTCACTTTGTCACTGTGGGAGCAGCTTGACCCTGCCTGGGATGCCTGGCAGGTGTTGGCTTTAAATCGATCCCAATAAAAGCGGTCTCTGGGCTGTGAGCTGAATACCCAAAGATTTAAAATTATTTTGTCTTGTCGGGATTTGAGCAATCCATGGAGGTTTCATGATCTGCAGGAGTGATGGGAACACACCAAGCCAAGGTGAGGTGGGAAAAGAAAGGACTTTTTATGGTGGAGAAGAGAGCACAGATTAACCCTGCAGAGCCAAACTCAGGGGAAACTTCCCCAACAAAAGATTTTTGCAAACCCATCGGTTTGGCAGGGTGAAAGCACCGAGTGTTTGAGCGCCCGTGGCAGCAGCCCAGCCCCTCGGGCAGGCCGGGGGGACAGGAGGGACATGTGGCCCTGGTGGTGCCTTCCCGCTCAGGACATCCCCTGGTTCTGCCAGCACTTCCCACCTTCCCCAATCCAAAAATCTCTCAGGCAATGTGGATTTGCACCCACATAATCTCCAAGGGTCCAGCCCTGTTCAGAGTGCTGCCTTAATAATAATTAGCAGGACCGCATGACCAGTGTGCCCTTGTAACTCAGAAAGGTTTAATAAAATAATGCAAAATAATACAAAACAGCAAATAAAGATCAAAGCCTTGCAGAGTGTAAGGACACAGCCTACACCTACTACAACACCCCGAAAATGCCCCGAGACCCTTTGTTCTGTCACCTTTTCTACCCAATGGTCGAGGGTGGATCTATTGGTGAACTGCCAGTAGGAAGGGGTGCAGGTTTTGACAAGGAGTGACAAGGGCCTCCTCTCCTGGCACTGAGCCAATTACAGAGAAAAACACAGAACTTTCTGGCTAAACTTCCTAAAATGTCCAAAGGGAAACCGATAGCCTTTCCTTACACAGAACTGCCCACTCGGGAGCGGGGTGTGCATTACTACACGGCAAAGCGGCCTGAGAGACGGCGGCCACAGGATGGCAGCAGGAACTCAGCGATGCGGCCTGAATTCTCCCCCTGCCTGACGGGCTTCCTCTCTTACGGGCAGCAAATTGAATCGTTTTATTGTCTGGAGGAAATTTCCGCGGTTTTCCAGCCAGAGCCCTGCTTTGGCGTTGGGAGAAGATGGCACCAGGATAAGGGCGGGCGGTGCCCACAGGGCCGGGCACCCTGAGGGCACAGCGGAGGCCTGGGGTTAACTGGGGGGAGAACTCTTCTGCTGCTTCGGAGACGCTGAACAACCACCCAGCACCGATCACAAAATAAATGTGGTTTTGAAAAGGCTGTTAGCCCACCTTCCTCCTCCTCCTCATCCCTGCTCCCTCCCCCCAAACTCTGCCTAGCCAAGCTTTACATACTTAGGCTTTCCAGCCTTTCCGGCCCATTTCAGGTGCGTTGTTGCTCTTCTCTCTCTTTCCCTCCTTTTTATTGACTTGTCAGGCTGAGCCGTCGCCGGTGGCCGTGGCCCGGGCAGCCCTGAACGCACAGCCAGGCTCCGGGAAAGGAAAACCCCCTCCAGCCGTGGCAGGGAGCAGCTCCGGGCCACTCCATCCATGTCTGATCTGAATTTTCCGTCTGCTTCAGCAGGCAGGGCTGGCTGGGGCTGTGCGAGGAGTGCAGGGATTTCACAGGCTTCAAATCGCTGCTGCCGCCTCTGCCCTGCCTCTCTGCCTCTTCTCTCTGCAGTAGCAATTCAGTTTTGCCTTTAAAAGGCAAATGTTAGGGATCTGCGCAGGCAAATGGGGTTGGTAGCCATAGCACTGTAATTGTTCTAATTTGTTATTATTATTATTATTATTTATTTCCGTGTTTTGGAGACCTTGATCAAGTGTTTGGATAAAGAAATAAAATTTAAGTTATGCATACAGATATCCTATGATCATGGAATGATGGAATGGTTTGGTTGGGAAGGCCCGACTTAAAGCCTGTCCTGTTCTACCCCCTGGCATGGGCAGGGACACCTCCCGCTATCCCAGGTTGCTCCAAGGCCATCCAACCCAGCCTGGAACACTTCCAGGGATGGGGCAGCTAGTGCCAGGGCCTCTCCACCCTCACAGGGAAGAATTTCCTAATGTCAAATCTCACCCTGCTCTCTGCCTGTTTAAAGCCATGGTCAATCTCTAAACTAATATCCAGCCAGAAATGTGGCTTATTTGATTTTTTTAATCAAATTTAACTTCTTTGCAGCATTGCCAAGAGCAAGCCACGTGCTTTTCCTGAAGCCAGATTTGGAATTTTTGGTTACAGACCTTCACCAGCCCCACTGGGGCCTCTGATGTTCCACATGGATGCAGAAGGAGACGGCTCCCTGAATCCAGTCCTGCCCTTCTCCATGACATCCTCTCTTAAAACCAACCACTTCCTTCTGGCTCTGAGAATCCAAGTCTCCAGGTCCCCCTCCCAGGTCCCAAATCCCAGGGATTTGCAGAACTGCACAGGAAGCATGGGAATGGCAAAAGAGACTGGTGCCAAGATGCCATTCCCATTTTCCCTAGAGGCTCTGGGTTTGCCTGTAAAATTCTGGCTATTCAGACTTTACATCCAGAGCTCAAAAGACTCCCAGCCTAACTTTCCCCTTTCCATTTCAATGCCTGCACGTGCAGGGGCTGGGAAGGAGATGATATTCAGAATTAAGTAAGTTATTGGGCATTTTTTCCCCCTCAGCAGAGGAGTGCTGCTTCCTCCCCTCCTGTGTGAATGTTTCCCCTTTGAACTGTTCTTCTCACCTCCTTTTCCTGTTCAAGTCCTTGACTTACAGGGAGAATTTCATTTCAACAATTGGCTGCAGGTTTTGTAAGGAGACCAAGGAAACTCTTGGACCAGGAAAACCAAAGCCGTGGGAAGCAGACCATGGATTTCTCCAGACTGTGTGGCAGCATCATGCCCTGGAGACACCTGGGTGACCCCATTGCCCCAGACCTCAGGGCTGGGGACCACAAATGAGGCTGGAAGAGGGGAATACAGCAGCAAGAGCTGCTGGTTGCTCAGGCAGAGTGGCTGGAAAAAAAGTCCATTTCCATTCTGACTGCTCCAAGCCATCCCACCCCGTGGGGTCGAGCAGAGCTGGAGGAGTGCTGGGGAAAGTTACTGGGATGTGGCAGGGCTGCTGAACCTCCTGAGAGAATAAATGCCTCAATATCTGAGAACTGGGGGAAAGAATGAACTCCTGGCAGCTCCAGTGAGTCCTCCTTGCCCATGGAGGCCACTGGATGCAGCCCTGCCCAGGCCCACTATTGACACCAAATGTCATTCCTCATGTCAGAGGCATCTCCACACCCCTGGGAGCTGCCGGGTTTTCCACATCCCCTGTAAGAAAGTCCATCACAAGGAGTCTAAGCCCATTTCTGTTCACCAGGAGTCCATATCTGCCTTTAAACAACATTATCATCAGCAGAAAGGCCTACAGAGGAAAGGATGTAGAGACTCAGTGAGCCATGTCCCTGAAAAGAGCCATCCTGGGGTGATCCCTTTGATTTGGCCCTGAGAAATCCCATCAAAAGCTGCACTAAATTGCTGGCTCATAGGAAAATAGAAGTCATTTCATCCAGGCTTTGGGGGAGATACATCCCCCCTTCGAGACAGCATCTAGCAAGGCCACAACTTAATTGTTGTTTTGTAGATGAATGTGATATCTTCCCAATATTTTTGCCAGTGGTGGGTACTTTGAGCTTCTTTTACTTGCAGGATACAAAACCAAGCAACATCATATCACTACCCAGTTACCAAGGTAACTGGAGAGAAAGATAGAAGCGTCTGGGGTTGCACATTTTGTGATCTCCCTTCATTAGCTCATTTCTTGACATCAGCTGCTTCCCCATCTCCATTTCTCCCTCTGCCTGCAAACCACACAAGAACTGTGAATCCAAGTCTCTTCTGAGGAAGGTGATAGTGCCAAGAGGCAGAAAAACTGTTTGTGGGCAATTTGCCACTGGATCTTCATTCTGGAGGACATTTGTACACCTTGAAAGGGAGATGATTGTGTCACAAAGAGGGAACTGGCAGTGCAGGTGTTGTCACTCCACCTCAGTGGCCCCAAACGTTGGGTTTCATACTCAAAAGACCTCCATGTCCAGAAGTAAAGCTATGATGTCCACCCTTCCCCCACACTTGACATTATTTAACTCTTGGGCTCATGGAAATGGCCCAGCTGTCAGCTGGGATTAACTCCTCCAGGATCACAGTGTCACTGTCACTGCACTAGAGAGGGTGGGGTGCTAACACCAGTGCCAGAGGGAAATCCAGCTGGGAATAGACCTGATAAAGGTACAGTGACAGCAACAGCTCCCTAGAAGCAGTGTTCAAAAAGCACCCAGGTGATTAAAATGCAACATAAATAAAACACATTAGGGAGCACACAGAGAGAGGCTCAAATGCTTCTCACGATGTGGGAACAAGAGAGTTCCTCAAGAGAGTTTTATAACTCATTTGATGGCAAAGTGTCAAGAGAAGCTGGTAAGTTTCTAGGAAGGAATTTCTCGCTGTGAGGGTGGTGGGGCCCTGGCACAGGTTGCCCAGAGCTGTCCCTGGATCCCTGGAAGTGCCCAAGGCCAGGCTGGATGGGGCTTGGAGCAACCTGGGCTAGTGGGAGGTGTCTCTGCCCGTGGCAGGGGCTGTGACTGGATGGGCTTTAAGGTCCTTCCAACTCAAACCATTCTGGGATTCTGTGACCAACCTGGTTATGGAGGGCCACCTTCCACACACCCTCTCTGGTTTTCATCCTGGTCCCTGTCCTTAACTCCTGGCATTTATAACTCGAATCACTCCCAGGTGGATGTCACCAAGGCTGTGCATGCACAGAGCTCAGCAACCGGTGTGTCACACCAGCACCTGGTCACACGTGTCCCAGGCAGTGCCAAAACCTTGGGCAGGTGCTGATGGAAAAGACATTCCTGCTGCAGGGGAGGCCATCAGGGAATGAGGGACACTGGAGAGGAGCCAGAGGGGGATCCTTACCTGGGGACTCCCAGCTGGCACCTGAGCTCCCACCCAAGCACGCAAGGATGAAAGAGCAACTCCAGCCTTTGTCACCTGCTGGAGTGCAAGGGGTCCTGGGGCTTAATGCCTTGTCCTTATCTGTGCAAGTCCCACTCAGCATGCTGGATGCACAGTCTGGCTGAGGTTGGTGTCACAGGCCAGGCAGTGCTCTCAAAGGAACATTATTTACACCGAGTTGTGCTCACCATGGGCTGCAGGAGCTGCTGAGCCAAAGATTCCCACTCCTGGCTCCACACCCCACCAGACACTAAATGCAAAATTCCTACTGAAAACAGCCAGCTACAGATAAATCAAGCTCAAACTGTCTCTGCCTTCCCTGTTTTGCTCTCTCCAATCCCAAAGACAGTGTTAAATGTGGGGAATTGGAGGCACAGATCGGGGGTGCCTAGCACAACCACCCTTGCACACACCCCCTGTACAGACAGGAGTTTCCACCTCACTGTACCCTCTGGGGGGTGAGTCACCACCCTGGGGACATTGACTCCCTGCCAGCTCAGTATTCCTTGGGTGTCCCCCTCATTTCAGTCACACTCAGCACACTCCAGCCTCCTGCTGCCTCCTCAGTTACACCCCGATGCTTCCAGAGCCCAGGAAGGGTGTGTAAGAACCACACCACAAACAAGGGAACACATCCCAGGGGAAGAAGGGAGTGGCAGCTCAAGGGAGAAATTGTGGAGCCTTCCCAGTGCCCAGAGATAAGAGGCAATGGGAAACTGATGGCTGGGAAGTTCCACCTGGACAGGAGGAAGAGCTTCTTTCCTGGGTAGTGCCTGAGCCCTGATCCCAGAGAGGCTGTGGAGTCTCCTCAGTGGGGATATTGCAGAGCTGTCTGGACACAATCTGTGCCCTGTGCTCTGGGATGGCCCTGCTGGAGCAGGGAGCTGGCACCAGGTGACCACTGTGGTCCCCTCCAGCCTGGCCCATTCTGGGATTCTGTAAATATTTCTGGAATAAGGGGTTGGGTCAGAGCACCTCCTGGGGGTGACAGCCAAGTGCTCACTGATCTCTGGTGGCTTCAGGGTTTGGTTGAGTGTTCATTTTTGGCAGGGTTGGTCTGGGCTGGAGACAGGCAACAGGAGCCAGCTTGATTCTTGTGACACTGCTATGCCTAAAAGACAAGCCCAGGGGACAAGTCAGATAATTTGGGGCCATCTGTCCTGTCCTGCTCCCTCTAGGAGACACCTGAGGCGTGCTGGATGTGCCGTGGGGAAGGATGTGGAAAAGCTGGGAATGGGATAGTTCTGTTACCCCCTTGTTAATACCAAAAAATGAGTGTCATTGCTGAGCTCATACCTCGTGTTTCAGAGCACGCCAGCCTATCCCACTGCCCACTGGGAGGAAGATGCTTCCTGGCCTGCTTTCCAACTTCTTTCTTCTAATAATGCTGCTTGTCTCCCAAGCTGTGCATTCCTGCTTTTCCATCTTTCCCTTTGAGAACGAAAACAAGGACAGGTCACTTGTCTTTTTGTACGAGGATCTCTCTGGACATCTCTGAGAGGGGGAGAGGGAGCAAAGGAAACGAACCACACAAAACAAAGTGAGGGAACATTTTTAATTGGAAGTGTTTTGTTTTCACCAGGATTTTAACTTTGGAGAGAGCCTCACAAATACTCTCTCAGGGTCCTCTGCTGAAGGGCTTTATTCTGCCGCAGGCGCCTTTCATGGTGCAGCACAATAGCTTTTGTTTCAGAAGTGTGGGGCAATGAGGACCTTGAATGCCAGAGGTCTGTATTATATCCATAACTGTAGATTTGGATGGTGGAATGGAGGTTGGGGGGAAGGTGAGAATGAAAAATTTCTCCATTGTGTAGATGGAGTCCTTCCAGCAAACACTGGCACAATAGGAAGCACATTCTTAAGAGCTGAAGCAGACTGTGGATAAAGACTCCCTCATTTTGTACATAATGGTCCCTGTGCTTTAACCTTGTACAGCTGCTATGACACCTGCTTTTCAAAGCCTTTGTGGCAGAACAAGCAGAGCTTTGTCTGCCATACACATTCTGTGCCACACATGTTAACATTTCTCTTTTTGTATTTACTTTTGTTTCCCCCACCTTCTCTCTCCCTCTTTTTTTCCTTCTTCTTCTTTTTTTTTTTTTTTTTTTTTTTTTTTTAACACAACAGTTATGAATGAATGGCTGAAAAGTAATTTCAGCCTTGATTCCGGCATCGTGTCCAGTCTGGAAGTCTGCAGATATTGTAATGCAGAATAAAGGGCAGATATTAGACTGGGGAGTGCTTGTTCCCTTTCTAGCAAAGCCTCGGCCTTTGTGTCTCCTTCCTCCCTTTTCCCCCCATTTCCCTCCCTTCCCATCTCTCTGGCTCTGGTTTGAAAGGACAGGCAGAACCCACCACAGCTCACATCCCCTCCAGCAGGAAGAGCTGCAGGACTCTGTGGCTCTGGCTCACTCACCCCTGGAACTCAATGGGATTTGTCTGGGATGGAGGAGGGAGGTCCAGGTCACTATTCTCATGAGGAGATGGAAAAGATTTGCAGCACCAGAGTCCTCGAGTGTCTGTTCTTAGGCAGGGGTCCAACCCTGAGCAAAACAAGCCTGCAGCACATGGGATCTCTGGGATCTTCCCCTCCCTGTGCCATCTGCAGTGGAAGCAGGGCAAAGACATCCTGTTCCCCTGGATCATGTCATGGCTCCCCCATTCCCAAGACTCCTTGGCTGAGAAGGTGCTGGCTCCAGGGGGCAATGGGAATAAGAAAAGCTGCTCCTGATCTGTCTAGGAATAAGAGAATGATGGCTCTGACCCGTGGAGCAGCTAAAATCCAGATCCTGAGGTCTGGTAATGAATCATGTAATGATAAGGGAATTAATTGATGGTGCCACTCCATGGGATTATTGGAATAGGGTGATCTGCCAGTGCCTCATCCTGCAGGTCATGGATCATCTCCATAAGGATCTGAGCAGCCCTCTCTGCTGGAAGGCATCCTTGTCCATGGCAGAGGTGTGGAATGAGATGGCTTGAGGATCCCTTCCAACCCAGACCATTCTGGGGTTCTCTGGTCGCTGTAGGAAAGAGGCTCTGCTCCATCTCCCTCCACAAGCAGAATCAGGACTGTCAGGGGCCACCAGTGTGGGCCTGCTGCTCTCTGAGCAGCCCAGCTCCAGCTCTGGCAGAGAATTCAAGCTAGGACGAGCTGGGAGGATGCTGGTAACTTCATTCTTCTGGTAACTTCATGAACACAACAGGAACCAGAGCAGGAGGGGAGGGCCAGAGGGAAAAACGAGTGCTCCAAAGTTGGTTGTTCCAAGCAGGATGCACTGCCTCTGGGCAGGACAACTTCACAGGTCCAAGGAGCAGCAAAACCCTTACAAACCACCCCCATTCAAATTATCTGGGCTTTATTATTCCATTTGTTCTTGCGGCTTGGGAGGTTTCCTTTGGTTTGTGGCTGCAAACCCAGCTCTGTTCAAAGGCAGGTCTTAAGGGACACAGGGAAACATCTTCTCCTCAGTTAACCTCCCTTCTCAGGGCATGTGGAAGGGGTGGGGAGGATCCCCAGTGATCCAGACTCTCCACCAGATTCAGCACTGGTATTCCTGTGGCATGAGAAGAGACATCAATGACAGTGAGAGCCTGGGGCAGGAGAGGTTCCCAGCTCCCAGACACTACACTTATATTTTCCTTTTTTTTCAAAGGCAAAAAGAGGCCAAAATCTGAAATGAAAGGCAGAAGCCTGGCTTCTGAAATCCCTGTTTGAGTCTCAATTTTTTCATGAGAATAACCCAGACATTTATTTCATGCTTGCTTTCATTTCTAATTATTGGCGGGAAGTGCCAACCACATTCACTTGATCTTTAGCATGTTCAGACTTGTTGGGCAAGGGAAAAAGCCATGGATGTATCCAGAGGACATCCACTGCCTGCAGAGTGTGAGCAGCTGGCAGGACAGCAGGCAAAATCAGCTGGAGCAGGGCTGAACACCGAGCTGCAAACCATGGATCCTGGGAGAGATCCATGGGCACAAACCCTGCCTTAGGACTGTGCTCAGTGGAGCTGCTGCCCAGATGGGGAGACTCAAACAGGACTATGCTGAGCTCCATGTTCTTCCTGAAACATCCCATCCTTCCATTGATGCCTTAGATTTTGGCTTTCATAGTTTCAGATTCTGTGCCCCCTAAGGATGTAGTTCTGAGCCTCATATTAAGTGTCAGTAAGCTCTCTTCACAGAACAAGTAGACAAACGAAATCTTTCCCTGCTGAGGACCAAGGACAACTTTCAGCCCAAAAGCACAAACAAGGGTGGACTGAAGGGAGGAACAAGGACGGGACCTCACAACCTGAAGCTGTAATTGGACAATTAAACCCCAATGTGCAAATGGACCAAAACTTATAAAAATGTAAAATCTCGTGATCAGGGAGCCATTTTGTGTGGCCATTCCTAACCCACCCTGGGTGCAGCCTTGGTCAGGCTCCTGTACTGCCCAGGGTGGGTCCTGGAAGTCAATAAAAGTCAAGAAGTTAATAAATATCTTTATTCTCTAGCTGTGTCCACCCTCTGTTTCAGGTCAGCCTTCCTAAGGCATCACCATGGCCTGAATCCAGGTGTTGTTGCTGTTCTGTGTGTCTTTCTCATTAAACTGGTTTGGTGTGAAGCTTGGACATGGGAACCTTCCCAGTCCAGACACCGGGAGCTGAATGCAAAATGGCTGAATGAGAATGAGGAGAAATTAGAACTGCTGAAAACCAGGTCTCAAGGTTTGCTCACCACCCTCAGGAATCCTTAGCAAAGGATCCACTGGAGTGGGTTTGCTGGAAGCGGGGTGTGAGTCCCAGCAGGCTGAATTTCAGCATATCCTCAGAAGTAGGAATCCTTCTTCATTTAAAAAAAAAAAAAAAAAAAAAAAAAAAAAAAAAAAGAGGGAAAAGAGCCAGAGTGGGTGCAACTCACCCGTTCAATATTCAGCCCTCCTTCGTGTCAGACCCCCATGATCAGTTCACACCTCCATCTCTCAGCTGTTAATGGAGCAGGAGACAATTCCGGCACGGAGCCATCCAGAGCATAATCCTGCCATTTGAAAGCACATAAAGGCACTTCATAGCAGCAAGTGTCAATAGCCACTCCCCTATTGATATAACATCCCTTCCCTCCTCCATAAACTCCGGCTGGCAAAGAAAATAAACAAGGGTTAGATGAAATCTAACCCCAGCATAGCTATAAAAGATGCTTCATAAAAAATATAAAATAAACCAACCCACACACACACAAAAAAAAAAGTGATGTTTAATCTGCTAATTCATGCTCAGGGCCCTGCTCCTTGTTTAGGGAGTGTGTGCAGAGAGCAGCTGGGATTCGGGAGAGGGGGAAAACACAGCTCAGATCCTCCACCACCAAAGCTGCTGGGAGACCTGGCAGACACCAGATAAAAGATTTAGTGGGAAGGGGAAGAGGCTGAAGCTGAAGGAGCCCTTAATCCCCAGTCTCACTGCAGAGCACTGGACATCCCTGCATCCCATGCAATGTTTGCATCCCACAGCAGCAAACACAGATCAGCTGCCAGAGGAATTTGGAAGGGAACCAAAAGCCAACTTGCTGCAGACACACAGCTCACACTGGGCTTGCTGCAGCCTCAGCTGGGACCCCAGAAATGCCCCACTGGATCTGCCTCTCCCACCCCACCTCCCTGCCTGTGGATAACTGCAGTGAAGAAGGAAGAACTTAGGCACCTAAATCAAGAAGCAGAGACCACAAAATCTCTCTTTTGGCAGCTGAGGTTCTGATAGCCTAGAAATCCTTGCAAGAGTACATGTGCAGGAGTGCCCCATCCCTGGAAGTGTCCAAGGCCCGCTTGGATGGAGCTTGGAGCAACCTGGGATAGTAGGAGGTGTCCCTGCCCATTGCAGGGGGTGGAATTGAGTGGGCTTTAATGTCCCTTCCAACCCAAACCATTCCATGATTCTGGGATTCTGTGCAAGGGCTGGCCAGTCAGGATGCTCATGTTCTGCAAGGTGCAGAGTCCATGAGGAATACGTGGGGCAGTTCCTGGGAGTGTCTCAGGAGAAGGTCTGACCTGCTGGGAGGAGGAGGGCTGGACACCCCTTCCCTAATGCCTAATCCCACCTGAGTGGGTTTATCCCCCACAGTGCCCCAGCCCTGGTAACTGTGCCCAGCAACATCCCTGAGATGTGAACACCAGCCTAGAAATCCTTAGGGATTCTAGGGAATCTGGGATGCTTAGGGTTTTTCAGATCTAACCTCTGCCTGTCACTCTGTGCTCCTCAGGAAAAGCATGGACCTGGAACTTTTTTGAGCTTCCCAAGGTTTCCCTGCTGCCACACAACTCCCTGCAGTGGCTGCAGGAATTCTCTTGGATATCAGCCATTCCCACTCCACCTGGGAGAGGTTTAGTCCTCACATGGAGCTCATGAAACCCATCCTGAGACCCACATCAGGCAGGGGCACATGGAGCATCACCAAACGTGTGCCCTTTTCTAGATCTGGGACTGGGATTTGGAAGAACAGTCCAGGCTCTGGGAAATTATAGACCTTTCCAAGAATCCTTGCAGAGGTTTAAACTCCTTCCTGCCCATCATCCTGGGCTGCTGGAAGTTTTTCAGAAGGCCTTTCCCATTGTTTCTAGGAGCTGGGGATTTTTGGGAGGCTCCTGGTGTCCTGTATGGGTAACAGAGCATCCTGAAAGAAAAAAAATAACTACAAAAAAAAAAAAAAAAAAAAAAAAAAAAAAAAAAAAAAAAAAAGTAAATTACTGCAAAACTGGGAAAAGGCACCTTGGATGTCCTGCTGGAGCACAAAGCTGTACTTAACTTGCATGGAAGCAACCCAGAGATGTGAGGAGGGGCTTTCAGAGGCCAGGGAGGGGGTTGAGGCAGCAGTGACTTGGCCGTGTCCAGTTTATCCATGGGTCAAATGAAAGATGATTTGCAAAAAAAGACCCCCTGATTGGTTAATGAACATCTCTCAATTTACAGCAGCAGAATGCTGGGTGCCATCAAATGCAAGCCCAAGTTAAAGCTATGACTGCTTTAATAATCAATGACTGCAGAGTATTTAAAAAAACAGCAAAGCTTTCAGGGGCTTAAGACTTATTGCTCGCATTTTCTCAGCTTTCTTAAAGAAAAAAGGGGTGTTGTAGAAAATGGTCAAATTTATCATTTATAGCAAAATATTAATGTAGCAGCAGGAGACTTGATGTGGCCATCTATCTCCAAGCATTCAGACTTCAAAGGAAGCATAAACACGAAATTAATGGTTTGTCTAGTGTAAAGGAAAAATAAATGCAAATGTAGCCTCATTAATACCAAGTGGGTGACTTCTTGGTTTATGGGGTTTGGATTGATTTTGTCAAAGGCCAATAGATTTATTAAAAATGTCTTTTAAATTTAGCATCCCTATACCCATTAGTTGAAAGAAATAAAATTCTCTGCAATCGCCACCACCTCTCCTCCTCCTCTCCCCCCCCTCCCTGGATGTTGTTTTACCTAAATAAAGTTCCTGCATTAGGACTCACTTTGCCCTGAAATATGTCTCTTGTAGGAGCTGCTATAAACGTCAGCATTTTCCCCGGCGTTGGTTTATGGGCAGAGTGAATTTTAATGGCATCGTAATCTCGCTGCAATCAATTGTGCTCCATGGGAGGGGAAACCTCGGGGAGTGGCCATTAACCACAGCTCTGCATCACTCTGGGCCTCAGCAGCTTCCAAAGGGAATTTTTTTCCCAGTTGTTTTGTTGGGTTTTTTTAATACCTGCTCACCAAATGTTTGTTCTGGGCTGTTCCAACCCCTTTCCCATGGCTCCAAGTGGGCTGGAGAGGATGATCGCTCCTCAGGATGAGGTTCTGGCTGGGACATCTCACATCCATCCCCACCAGACCCACCAGAACAGGATGGGATGTTTTCCAGGTGTCCCAGGGATAACAATGGCAGCTGGTGGCTGCCACCCCTTGAGAGACAATGACTGAGCTGATTTAACCCCACCAGGGACCCCTGTCCCAACACGTTCCATCACCTGCACCAAGGCACATCCCCAAAAGCAGAGGTGATGCCCACCATGGAGGTTTCTTTAGGAAAATACAAGAACCCAACCTTATAGTCCCACATCACACATTTTTGGGCTCAAAATCACAACGTGCTGCTCCAAAAATCATTTGGAAGTTGTCCACAGTTCCTTGTTTAAAGTTGATTTGCTCAGGTCATCTCAAAGAAGGGACTTGCAAAGGTGTTGCTATGTTGCCACACCTGTATGGAAAAATGGGACAGTGTCATGGGAGAGAAAGAAAAAGAGAGGAACAAGATCTGGGCCCCAAGGATATGATGGATCGAGTAAAGATGAGATGAAAAAAATGGGTGAGAACAAATCTAGACTGGGAGGGAAGAGATCTGAACTCAGAAAAGGCCTGGAAATGGGAAGTTTGAAATTTCTGTGATATACAGAGGAGACAGATCCCAGATCCCTGAATGGGACTACGGTGAGTCCATCTGGTGCCAGCTCCCTGCTCCAGCAGGGCCATCCCAGAGCACAGGGCACAGACTGTGTCCAGACAGCTCTGCAATATCCCCAGTGAGGAGACTCCACAGCCTCTCTTGGATCTGTTCAGGGCTCAGGCACTGCCCAGGAAGGTTCTTCCTCCTGTCCAGGTGGAACTCCCTGGGGTCAGTCCCTGCTTGTTCCTCTGGTGCCATTGCTGGGTCCCAGAGCAGAGCCTGGGCCCTGCTCAGAGCCCTCCCTGCAGGCAGGGACACCCAGGGCTGAGGCCCCTCTCAGCTGGGGCTCCTCTCCAGGCTGAACAGCCCCAGCTCCCCCAGCCTTTCCTCATCAGGGAGATGCTACAGGCCCTTCAATGTCTCTGCAGCCTCTGCAGGCCCCACTCCTTGGAATCATCACACTCACCACACAGAAAAACACAATGTGATTTATATTGCCCTGAAAAAATAAAAATTAAGACATTGGATTACGTAGGAATGGAAGTTTTACAGTCACCTGCTCAGTGGGTTAAAGATTGCCAAGGGATCCACCACCTCCCACCCAGCACAAGATGCCACTTGGGCGCACTGATTTATCCTGGAATTCTTGGCAACTCAAGATTTGCAAATTTTCATTCCATCAGTAAAAAAAACACAGGATGTAAACAGATATTGGGCTCTAGAGATCTGTATTGCAAGAAGCAATGGCATGTTTGGAATATAGGTGGAGACCCTTTGAATCCAATTGATGGTGCAGGATGAATCCACTCAGGCAGACACAGGAGATATAGATGTTGGGCAATAATGTGATAATTTCCAAAAAAAGCCATCAAAAAAGAAAAAAAAAACCTGTATGGAAATGCATTTATTGCAAGAAATAGTGAAAATCCACAAGCTGAAGCCTTGTTAAAGCCAGAAATATTTTCAGTGCAGGAGTCCCCGGCTATCCAGAGCCTACCTGGCAAAGGCCCCTGTGCCTTTGCCTTTCCCTGCCTGGTGTGTGAATTCCTAATAAAAGTGACCCCATCTGCTGTCACTATCCGTGCATAAATCTCGGGGCTGACAGCGATTAGCACGAGACAAACGGTCAAAAAATGTAACACTCTCCTTGACCTAGAAATCATCAATTCAGGAAAGCCTCTGCAAGCAGCCTGGAACCTGTCAGCAGGGCTGGGAGGGGAACAAGTCTCCCGGCTCATTTAAATCTTGTGGATGCAAAACATTTGTCCTACATGGGCAGGTCGAAATCCAAACCCAAGTAAGAGCAGAAAACTCAGCACAAACCACACGTAGGTGCTTTGTGTCCTCCAAGCAGAAACAAAATATTTACAGGAAAGGAAACCTGATTAGGTTCTCATTTGCATCCACATCCAAATGCAAGCTCGGCTTCAAGGGGCTGCTTTAAACTGGGAATGCCATTGCAGCCTGAATGCAGAGCAATTCCCAAATCGCCAGGGCTGACCCTTCCATGGAAATCTTCCTGGCTGTGCTTTTCTGAACACATAAAAGAGCTCAGGGAGGAGCTGAACCCGTTGGGAAAACGCTTCTTCTTGTGCTTGAGGAGTTGTTCCCCTCGTGGCAGAGAGGAGGGATCCTGGCTGAGCCCACCCAGTTGGGAATGGGTGTTTCCAGTCCTCCCTCAGACTTGGAATGCCAAGATTTTGGCACGGCCAGAGCACAGTTCCCAAAATATGCAGAGACTCTGACGCCTGAGCACCTCCAGCTTGGATTTGTAGCTTGATGTGGCAAGCAGGAGACAGAGACTGTGGAGAAACAGGGAATGTGGAGAGGACAGGGATTTAAAAAACACAGCAAAACACAACAACAACAAGCAAATGGCTAAATAAGAATTAGGGCCAATCCTCCTCCCTCTCCACCAGATTTGTGTTGTCCCTCGTAGGGAGAGCGGGAGAATTTGGGTGTCTGATGGAGGGAAAACTCAATTGCCAGGAAAATCTGAGTGCACAAGAGTGCCAAATCCCTTAGGGGTAACCCAGCAAATTAGGAGGGCTGTGTGGTAATGAAGAATTAGGTGGAACAATCCCTGATCCTGTGTCAGCTGTTTCCTAGAAAGTGTGCCTGGCACGAGCAGTGCCCATGGCTCCATGGAGCCAGCCAGCCCCAAACATCCCACACCACTGGCACCCAGCTCACACCTTCAGACTTCAGGAAAAATACCACATCCCAGGAGTTCAGGGCACAGCAGCCCCTGTGCAGAGCCAAGCACTGGGAGCAGGGAGAGGTGGCTGGTGTGGGCATTTCAAACCTTTCAGGGATGGGCTCAGGAAAGCTGCCACCTCCTCCTGCTGGAGCACAGGGACAGCTCATTCCTCCTGATACAGCCTGGGAACCTGGGTGCATTGGGATTCTCCAGCCTTGCTGATACAACTGTCAGTCCCTGCAGGCAGCACCGAGACGCCAGCCAAGACTTCCCTTGTCCCAAGTTTGGGATGGAATCAACCCTTTGGAGCCACAGCAGCTCCAGGCCTGGAGACAGCACCACAGCTCAGCTAAGCCTGCTGGGCTTCCTCTCCCTCTGTGCCCTTCCAGCTCCTCTGGAGCCGTGATCAGCCCTTGGAGCAGGCACTGAGCACCAGGGAAGCTCCTGAACTGGTGTCTTTATGAGGGCTTTTGTCTGGCTACAGAAAGAGCCAGTAAATACCTCAGGCTGATGCCTTAAGTTTTAGCTTTCATGTTTTTCAGATTTTGTGCTGCCTTAGTGTGTAACCCTGGGCTTCATATTAAGTGTAGGTAAGTTTTCTTCACAGTTTAGTCAGACAAAACAATCCTTTTCCAGGCTGAGAACCAAGGACACCCTTGCAGCTTCAGGCCCAAAAAGCAGGAACAACAGTGAATTGAGGAGAGCAATCTGGGAGGGTGGGACTTCATAACCTGAAGCTGTAATTGGACAATTGACCCCAATATGTAAATGGACCAAAATTTATAAAAGTGTGAAAACTTGTGACCGGTTGTGTATCTTGGGTCCATCTTGGGTGCAGCCCTGGCCAGGCTCTTGTGCTGCCCAAGGTGCATCCTTAAAGGCTTTTTAATAAATATCTACTTTATTCCTCTAACACTGTCTAGCCTCTGTTCCAGGTCAGCCTCTTAAGGCATAGAGGCTGCTGCTTCTCCTCCTTCCCCCAGAGCTCCAGGGCCATTCCCTGGTGCCCACCCTGGCAGCAGAGGGTTCTGCTGCTTTTCCCTCTCTCATTTCTCCTTTCTGATAGAGCTCAGAAAAAAATTATGAATTCCTGCAGTGAGTGCATTTCTGCTAAACCTGCAGCATCTCTAATACTGCTTGCAAAGTGAGAGACCTCTTGGCAACCATGCAGTCAGACAATCCTCTGAGGCTTCTCTACACTGCCACTGCCGTGATCCTCACTGGACAGCTGGGAATGAATCCAAAGCACCAGAGCAGAGCTGCTCTGTGCTGAGAGAGATCAGTTTATGCAGCAGTCATTGCACAGGGAAGATCACCATATAAGAAAAACAGGATTATGGGGGATGTTTCTTTTCCAGCCTTCAAGTATCAGAAAAAAAAAAAAAAAGATGACCCATGCTTAGGGAAAATTCTTAGAATATCCCTCCTTGCCCTTTTCATATTTTAAAGGCCCTGGAGTGCCAGGACAAGTGGGAATGCCTTCCCTCTTCCAGAGGGCAGGCTTAGATGGGATGTTGAGAAGAAATTGTTCCTTGTGAGGGTGGGGAGGCCCTGGCACAGTTGCCCAGAGCAGCTGTGGCTGCCTCTGGATCCCTGGAAGTGCCCAAGGCCAGGTTGGAAGGGGATTGGAGCACCCTGGGCTAATGGAAGGTGTCCCTGCCCATGGCAGGGGTGGAACTGGGTGAGCTTTAAGATCCCTTCTGTCCCAGACCATTCTGGGATTCAAGGACATCTCTGCCTGCAGGCACAGGCAGACCATCTTCCCAGTGAGCTCCTGGGATCACATGGCAAGGGAGCTTCAGTGGGATGGACCTTGCTGGGGTGTTCCCTGACAGCTGGGTGATCCCATCTTCTGCTTCCAACTAGGGGCTTGCACTGGGCTCCCTCTGCCTCCTCCAGGCCCATTCAGATCCCATGGAAAGGAACACTCTTGCCTGGGTGTGCTGCCTCTGCTGGTGTCTTCCCAAAGGATTCAAATGTCGTTCCTTGCTTTGCTGTGTTGGTTCTTCTCCTGGTGGAGTCTCACAAGGATTGAGTCTGTCTCCCCTCCCTTCGAGAAGAGCAAAACTGTGGTTCTTATCCAACAGCAAGTCCAAAATCCACCCCACAGACTCAGAAGAGGCTGGGTGTTCAATTAGCCATGGTTATTTAATGGACAAGTCCAGTAGCTTGAACGATTCCCTACAACATCCCAATGCATAAATGAATGTTTCCTCCCTTCCATGACATCCAACAGGCCCTGGCCCATCCAACAGGCCGGGTCTGGAGGTGTTGCTCCCCTGCACACACACACGTTCCCCATGTCCCTGGCCAGGCAGCTGCAGACTTTCCCACCTGCTCCGAATTTTCCGAAGGGTCCCGGCGCTCCTCCCGCACCGGCAGCTCAGGAAACCAGGTCTGCTTCCTGCTTGTACCAACATGAGCCTGAGATAATAAACGAGGCCTAGAAGAAGAGAGAAATCATCAGGGCTGTTAATTTGACACCAACTCTTTTGATCTCCTCTTCAGATCATAAGGGAAGGGTAAGTGTGCTTCCTTTTAATCTTCACTCCCGCACTTTAAAGGCCTCAATAATGTTCCCACCAACCAGATCATTTTCATTTGCAACTCTAATTAATCTGTGAATAAATATGCTTCGGAGAGGTGGATTGATTTAAATGAGGGCTGTCTTTTCACCTTTAATCTATAATGCTGCATTTCTCTCTCTTGAGAAAATAGCTCCTAGCTTGCACTCTCTGCCTTTCTCCCCAAGTTCATGCAAGGCTCTTTCTCCTCTTTTTTATTATTATAAAATAATGGCTTCAGCAGGTGAATAAAAGGTTAGGCAAGTTTGACAAAAATGGGAAGCTATTCACCCTTGCTACCTTTAATCTACTGCATTCTCCTCCTAATGAGTGCAAATTACCCAAGCCATTTCACAGAGCCTTTCTCTGGCATAATACCTCGGGCAGCCCATTCTCACAAGGGCGGGTTTGTATTATTAGTATCAGTATTATCTTTAATCTTTTGTGGTGTGAAGAATGAGGACAACACACAGATCCACACCAGGCAGTGGGAGCCAGGCCCAAGGTACCTGGGCTCTGTGAAGGAATGGGTCCTCCAGCAGGAGGATCCTGCATCCTCAGAGGATGGAAACCCACAAAAAAAATTAAATGTCCAGCCTTGCAAAGCTTGGCTGAAGTTTTCTGTAAGAGTCTTTAGTGGCTTCAGCCCCAAAACCCATCCAGCTCCACAGAGAAATGGGCCAGACCATTCCCATCTCTGATGTGAAGAGTCCTCAGAGGGTCCCACTTTGGGAAGGTGATGGACCTGGGAGGTGGTGGAGCAGTCTCAGTCACAGGGGTGTTGGGGAGTGACCCTCGGTAGAATTGAAGGAGCATCCTGGAATCATTTAGGCTGGAAAACACCTCTAAGAACACTGAGTCCAGCCAGGCCCATTGCTAAACCCTTTCCCCAGGCACCACATCTACACATTTTTTGGACATTTCCAGGCTCTGAGGACAGCAGGGATGAAGAAGAAGAAATCTAATGTAAAATGTCCCCCACAGCCTCTGAGAAAGCCCAAACGCAGGGGAGGTCTCAGAAGAAATCTTTCAATGTCCATCTCAAATTGCCCAGTTACTGAGAAGAAACCAAACCAGGGTCACATGCCAAGGAGAACCACAGAAGATGTCACATCTTCACTGGTGATCTGGAGAAGGCATTTAAGACATTTCTCCTGGAGGTACTCAAATCAGAAAGAGATGTGAAGAAAGTCAAACTGGAAGAAGATGTGAAGGACAGATGCAAAGGGGCTTCAGCATACGGGATTTGGGCAGGAAAAGCACAAGGCTGGGATCAAACATCCTCACCCCCAGAGAGAAGAGCAGCCTTGGAAGCCACCCAGAGGGCAGGGACTCTGCCTGCAGGTGAGTGCTGTGTCGAACTGCACTCACAGTGAAATCAGGAAACAGGCAATCCAGAAGAAATCAAGGAGCAGACAATCCTCAAGTGATCAAAATGACTTGAGGAATTGCCTAAGAGGCCAAAGCAGGAAGCAGGACAAGAGCACTTGCTGCTTCACAGTGATGTGCACAGCTGTGGGGAGCACTGGCAACAAACTGGGAGCGTTACCACTTTTCCATGGAAATCCCCACATCCACTGGCCCTGCCAGACCCATGGAGCAGTGATCAGCATCAAGCCACATCCCTCACTGGCAAGAATTGATGCCACCCCCCAGCATCCATGGGCATCACCATTCCTTGTCACCAGACAAGGAGGGCTGGATATGGCTGGGGAGCAGAACCAACCTGGGAAACTCCTCTCTCCCAGGCTTGGCCGGTGCTCTGCAGAAGAAATGGAGTTTCCACTTGGTCCAGGATAATAAAACATCAAAAAAATCCTCCTGGAGCAGCATGAAAATGTTGGGTTTGCTTCAAGCATTATCTGGGCCGTGGAGCAGCCCAGGCTGCTGCTGAAGCCTCCATCATTCCTCTCATCTCCGCTGGTTCAGGTCCCCATTACTTCGGTTATATTACATGTCTTTGCTTTTATTCTTTACATTTGCCACTTGTGATTATTATTCTGCAGCCTAAGAATGCCTGATATTCAGAGGCTCTTTGTTTCACCCTCATTATGCACACATATATGTTCAAGGTCGCCAGTTAGTCTATTATTCAAGTGGGCACTTTTTTTTTTCCTGTTTCATCCCCCCCTCTCCCCAAAGAGGCTCGGTTCAAGGTCTTGCATTCTCTGCTTTCTCCCTGAAGTTTTACCATTTCTCTTCCTTAGAAAAACATTTTCCCTTGCCTCACATTCTCCAGTAGCTTCCATTCCATTCAATCCCTGCTAATACATACATCCAAAAGCAGCCCAGGGCAGACCCCACGTCAGCTGCTGCTGCTGTTTTAAGAGAATCAAAGCAAGCTCTTTATTTCCTTCTACTCCCCAACAATTCCTTGAGTTGCAAACTTCAGTACAAAGCATCCTTGGAGGTGGCCAGGAGATTTCCAGAGCATTTGCAGCAGTCCTGACAAAAGCTTGGGCTGCTCTGCGGGGATTTGGGTGGTAACCACAGTGGAACACGCTCGTCCCTGCCATCAGACAGGAATTTTGGCTGCACTGCTGCTGTCTTGTTTGCCACAAAAGGTAAACCAGCAAGGGATCACACAGCAGGCTCGTGTTTAATTTGGGATGAACAAGGAAAATGTGATTTTAGCCCCCTACAAACCTATTTGTTTGTCAAATGATATCCCCCTCAGCAAATCTCCCTGTGCTGTCAGTCATCTCTCATTATCCAGGTGTATTTGTGCATGTACAGGAAAAAAAAGATGGAAATCCTTTCTGAGCCCCCCAAGGAGGAGCCTCACAGCACCCACTCCTGTGAGTGAGGTTCAGCTGTGATTCCACAGCGTTGCCCTTTGAGACAACCATCAGAAGGAGGAAATTCAGGGTGTTTCACACGGGATGGGACTCTCCAGAGTCCTCTGTGAGGTACCGAGGAGGAAACTGCACTTTAATGTGCAGGACAAAGCTCTTGCCCCAGGGAGAGGAGCCAGTTTGGGAAGCAGATGCCTTCCCCAGGATGGGCACTGCAGCTGCTCCATCAGTGGCACAGCCTGGGTGGGAATCACAGTCACATCCAAAGAAAAGCTGTCAGGGAATAAAGATGTGGGCAAGGAGTTAATGGGAGCCAGTTGCACCTCTGTCAGCAATCACAGAATCATGGAAGAGTTTGGGTTGAGAGGGACCTTACAGTTCATCCAGTCTCACCCCCTGCCATGGGCAGGGACGCCTTCCACTATCCCAGGTTGCTCCAAGCCCTGTCCAACCCGGCCTAGAACACTTCCAGGGATCCAGGGGCAGCCACAGCCACTTCTCTGGGCAACCTGTGCCAGGGCCTCCCCACTCTCACAGGGAAGAATTTCTCATCAATGTCCAATCTATTTAACATTATTATCAATATCCCAATCTAATTAACATTCCTCTGGTAGAGGGAAGGCATTCCCCCTTGTCTTGGCACCTCAGGCCCTTGGAAATTGTCTCTCTCCATGTTTCCTGTTGGCTCCTTCAGGCACTGGAAGGGCACAATTTGACCACCTGGAGCTTCTCTTCCCCAGGCTGAACAATCCCAGCTCTCCCAGCCCTTCCTCCCAGCAGAGCTGCTCCATCCCTCTGATCACCCTGGTGCCTCCTCTGGACTCTCTCCAGCAGCTCCACGTCCTCCCTGTGCCGGGCCCAGGGCTGGGGCAGCTCTGCAGGTGGGGTCTGACCTGAGCACAGGGGCAGAGGGGCACAATCCCAATCCCTGTCCTGCTGCCCACGCTGGGGGATCAGCCTGGGATACCCTGGGGTGGGGGCATGGGGAAGATCCCAGACCATGGGGAAGATGTGCAGAGGACACTGTATTTGTAAAGGTTTTTACACCATTTCCTTTCCTCAGGCTCAGCCCCACAGAGCAGCTCTGTCAGCTTTGTGGCACACAACCCAGAGAGCCAAATTTCATTTTCCATGGGGTCACCAGGAGCACTTTCCAAGCACAGGGGGCTTTACTGAAGTCATGGAAGCAGGAGATGAAGTTCCTCAGCACATGGCCCCACATGACACAAGAACCAGGCCAAGACAAGGAATATTCTGCCATCTCTTATGCACGTGGATTTATTTTTTTTTTTTTTTCATTTAGGAGCAGAAAAAATTCATCTCCCATCCTCTACACCACAGCATTTCTCAAGGCCCTCACGCCCCAGGTTACCCTTGCCACTTGTTTTATTTACAATCTGCTCTACCCCCTCTTTCTCTTCTTTTTCTGCTCTATTTTTTCCTTAAATATATTTTATTTTTTTGTTTGCCAGGCTCAGTCGCAGCACAAGGACATGGGGAAAGACATTCTTTCAATTCTTCGGGCATTGTGGCTGCCTGAAATGGGAAACAAGACAAAGCCAGAGGAGAAAAGCTTATTATGGGCAGCCTAGTTGGAAGAAAATGAATCACCCAAACAGATAGGTTTCAATGATCTCAGGCGAACTCCGCTCTTTATTCCGCACACCCGCGTCTAATTGTTCCAGAAAATGTTCATCTGCTTCATAATGACAGCAATAATGGAAATGTGAATTTCCTTACGTGAAATAAGGGGAAAAAAAAGTTTATTCAAGGGTCTGCTTCGGGAAGTACAGCCGTAATGCACTTTCTTCTGGGGATTTAATAGAATTTCCTCTCAGAGAAATTGGATGGATAACAAGTAATTTTTTTTTAATTTGAAGACTCTGTGAGGCAGAAGAGTTTCCTGCCATGAGAGAGGGCTCATGGGGTAAAGGGACAGGGCAATCTGCTGGTACTGGAGAAGGGACAGGATGGGAAAACTCAATGGCAACATTTGCCCTGCTGGCAACCTGTCAGGGGCCCTCCTGCTCTGCCCAGCTTTTGTGGGGGGATGTAAACAATTTCCCTAGTTCGAATTCAGGACCTAAAACTCAGAGCACAACTCTAAATCCCTCCCCAAGATCCCACTGGGCTGCAGTGCTCTCCTTGTTCAGTGAAGGGTGGCATAAGCAGGACACCTTTATGTGATTCCCAGGGCAGGAAGGGCAGAAAGAATCAGGCTGGGGGAATTCCATGGCAGGGTGGAGCAGACACCTGAGTCAAGACAAGTCCGACAGGAGAATCCCAGTGTCTGCAAGGCACAGGACAAAGGAGCTCACTGTGCTTCCTGGAAGGACCTCAAGACCTAAAGTGAAATGGGAACAGCTACAATTTCCTACAATTTTCGTGTGTGGGTTTGAGTTCACACTCTGGTGAAAATCTCCTCTTGGGCCTGCAAGTCCACCTGACCTTCTTTGGGTGCTGATGGTGCAGAAGGCAAAGCAGGATCCTCCTGGCACTGCAGCCCACTCAGTGTCATGGAATCCAGGAATGGTTGTGGTTGGAAGAGACCTCAAAGCCCACCCAGCTCCATCCCCTGCCTTGGGCAGGGACACCTTCCACCAACCCAGGTTGCTCCAAGCCCTGTCCAACCTGGCCTTGGACACTTCCAGGGATGGGTCAGCCACAGCTCCTCTGGGCACCCTGTGCCAGGCCTCACCACCCTCACTGTAAAAACATTCTTCCTTACATCAAGTCTAACTTGATACTCCCCTCTTTTAGTTCCAAACCATCACCCCTCATCATCCCAGGGCTCAGCTGTAGGTGAAGTCCATCAGCTCCAAGACATGGTGCAAAGTGTCCCTCTGACTTAAAATCCAGGCTCTCTCAGCTCTGCCTCTGGTCCCTTTCTAAGGCTGCAAATAAAGATTTAGGCCACGCTGGGCACACAGGAATATTTCGTGTGGCGGGGCAGCAGGGGGGTTAAACAAGACATGGAGAAAACCCTTGTTTAAACTGAAGAGATGTGAATTGTTCCCTGTGGGAAACGTGGCAAAGTACCCAGCGTGTCCCCGTGTTCCTGCCTGTCAAACAGAACCGTGCTGCTGCAACTTTCCAAGGAGAACATTTTGACATCAGCTCAGGCAGGAGGCAGGGTTGGAAGGGAGGATGGCTCCCATTCCGTTTCCTTGAGCTGCAGGGAAGGGAAGGCTCCATTCAGTTCCACAGGGTGCTGAAGGACGTGACCAACTTTGAAAGCCATGAGTCATCCGACGGGAGCCAGGCAGGAGGAGAACTCCTGCAATTCAAGCTGGAATTGTGCTCAAGTGCTTCAAGAGACGAGGCCTGAGAAAACAGGCTGGCAGGTGCAATTTTCCCCCTGGAGAAATTATAAACCTCCTCTTGTTGATTTATTTTAAGGGGAAGAAAGATTTCTACTCCATAAGTTTGGTTGTTTTTTTTCTCTAAAGGACTCCCAGGGCTAGTCCTTGTCTTGATGTGAGGAGCAGTCAGGGAGAAAGACAGAGGATTTGCAGCAATAAGAATTTGCAGAATTTAGGGGATTCTGAAAGAGGACAAGAACAACCAAGAGACAAACAAATACATCCAGTGGGTGTCTTCCAGCTCAGCAGCATAAACTGGCTTGGGAAGGTGAGCAATGTGCATCCCTGGACTCCCCAAACCCCATCTCCTGAGCAAACCTCCCCCAAACTCTATTTCAGCTTAATCAGGCATCTGGGTGGCTCAGATGAGCCCAGTTTTTGATGGCAGGAGGCTGCTTCTTGCTGGAGAAGCACTTGGGAAGGACCAGAAGGAAGGGTGACACTTCTCATTTTCTTCACATCAGGGTTTTGTCTGGCAGCACCTCTCTGTTCCCACATGCAGGACTTTTGAGGGAGACACAACGAAGCTTTTCCTTGGGAAAGCTTCAGCTGGGAAACTGGTTAAAACATATCTGATGTTCATGTTTAAAGTTGTAGAGCTTTAAGTTTTATAAAAGTAGCAACCTGGGCTTTCCCAGGGAATTAATTGTGCAGCTTCCAGTGGCATTTCAAAGAACAATTCAGGAAATAAATTCCTGGTTTCCAGCGTCATTTACAGACAAGCAAAAAGCGCTTTCCCCCCACCCATCGTTCAGATTCATCCCAGAAAGGCGTCTGTTGTCTAAGCAGAGGCTCTGTTTTAATTGGTGCCCAGTTTACCTTGGAGCAGGTGTCCCTGGAAGCATCCAGGACTAATCTGGAAGCTCTCATCAGGAAAACAGTCATCTGAGGCCAGACACTTCACACAGCAGCACCAAGGGCTGATGAGCCTTTTATGTCAGTGGAAATTTAAGTTTGAAAAGGGTTTAACTCCCTTTTTAATTTTACTCACATGGAAAAACAAGGAGGAAACACTTCCACAGCCATATTCCAGCTCAGCTCTGCCCCTGACACCACCTGCACAGGGCTGGGTGCCCTGCTGATGTATTTTACCTCCTCATTTTGAGCCTTACGTAGGTGAAAGGAAGGAATTCCCGTGCCACGGGTCCTGTGCAAACCCTCAGCTCCTGGGAGAGCTACAAACACACAAAGGGTACTGAAGAGCTCCATGTCATACCAGCACTTCAGTAATCCTGGGATAATTAACTGGGCTTGCAGGGCGAGTTGTGTCACCATCAAGGAGAGCTTGAAATTGCCCCCGGGGTCTCGAGGGGCTGAGGGCTCTGTGTAAAGTGGAGGAACAAGTCTAGAATTTAGGGCTGGGAAGAGCTTTTTTGTAACCTAAAAGCTCTTGGTGAAGAAACCACCGAGTGAATCCCCCCATGAAATCCCCATGTGAGGACCAGGAAGGAGATGCACTTTGACATGGAAGTCACTTGAGTTGAAGAAAAGAGCAGGGAAGAACAAATATCCACCTGTCCTCATCATCATGGCACCAGAACCTCAGTGCCTGTAGCCAACCCTGCTCAGTGTAGAACATCTTTTCTCTCCCTTCCCACTTTAAATAGCACCCCCAGATCCTCAGGGATATGAAAGGGGGATACAAAACATGAAGACGCATCTCCTCTCAGGACATAGAGCAGAGATCACCTCCCTCCAGGAGGGATCCACCCAACACTAAGAACATTCTCAGCCTTCCAGAGACCATTTTTAAGCCCACCAGGCTCTTGGTGAACTCCTCCACCTGTGCCAAGTCAGACCAGCTGCACACTGCATCCTCCATCACACCTTTGCTCAGCCCACATCACATCCCCTTAAAGGGAGTCTGCAAAACAGCTGGTGAGAAACTTTGGACAAGGGTGACAGGACAAGGGTTTCACACTGCCAGGGCAGGTTGAGATGGGATATTTGGAAGAAATCCTTCCCTGTGAGGGTGGTGAAGCCTTGGCAGAGGTTGCCCAGAGAAGCTGTGGCTGCCCCTGGATCCCTGGAAGTGTCCAAGGCCAGGTTGGACAGGGCTTGGAGCAGCCTGGGGTAGTGGAAGGTGTCTCTGCCCATGGCAGGGGGTGGACTTTAAGGTCCCTTCAAACCCAAAGAATTTGATGATTCAATGATTGACTGTAATGCAAAGCTTTGCTTCCTCCTAAGATATAAAATAGGTGTTTTCCAGAGGGTTTGGATGTGCAGGATTGGTGAGTGAAGGGCTCAGGCATCCGTTCCAAGCCTGCTTCTCTTTCTGCTAATGGATGGTGAGTGTTGCATCCAACCTCTTGCTGGACTGGGACTGGGATCTGACTTCTTTAGACTATCCATGGGATTTCTTTAGGCTGCCTTGACATCCTGCTGATGGGCCCTGATGGCTGCAGGGATCCCACACTGCCCAGGTCCCTGCGCCCACAACCATCACAGCCGCTCCTCACCCACCTCCCACGGGGCTCTGGAAACCCTTTCCAGGTGCAGCCCTGACCCTTTTTGTTTCTTCCCCACCTGGAGCCGTGTGCAGGGTTGGTTTTTCTGGAGGTGACTCCCATTGTTCCTTCCCCCCCTCGCGCGGCCGGGCCGAACGCATGGAAGGTCAGTGAGAAATGAAGCTGCTTTTATCTGCCATCTCCCACCAGCCCTAAGCTGGGTCCCCTTTCTCACACTGGGGCCTAGCCAAGCATGAAGGAAAATAATTTTACCCAATCTCTCTGCTCTAACGCTCACCAACCCCCCCGCCCTCCTCTTTTCCACAACTCCCCACCAATCTAAAAGGGAAAGAATTAGAAAAAAAAAAAAAAAAAAAAAAGGAAAAAAAAGCCCTTTCCACAATGAAAGCACAGCCAGATAGAAATCTTGGTGAGGCACCACTCTAAATGTGACTGCAGCTTTCAGCCTGTCCTCACTCAAATATCACCAGCCCCGCTGTTTACTCTCCTGCTATAAAAATAATAATAATAATAAATAGTAACCTGGTGATTACTCGTGTTCCACATAATTGCAACAGGCAGAGGAGAGAGGAGTGATTAATTTGCCTTGTGAATTATGCATTATTTCCCTGGCTGTTCCTCCCCCCCCCCCAGCCCAGCTCCCAGCACACTTCTCCAGAGCTTTATTATGTATATTTGTGGGATATTGTCACCTGTCCTGGCTGTGCTGGAGAGCTGCTGTGGGTGGGTATCAGTGGAGGCTCGGTGTTTAATCCGCTATGAGCGCTCCGGGTTTGTTTTCTGCCGTGGCCAGGGGAGCAGGAGGAGCAAACCCACCAAGCCAAGGCTGAGAGCTGGCCCGTGTAATTCCCAGCACCAGCTGCAGGATTTAGGGAGCCACACAAAACTTGCACACACGAGACAAGGGCACTCCAGGCACAACAAGCAGGCTGCTCCTCAGGCTTGAAAATCCTGAGTGCGAGAGTTCCTTCAGCTCAGCCCAACATTGAATGTGCACTCGGGTTTCCTTGTGGGAGCTTCCCTGTGCTCCAGGTAACAATCCCCAGGCCTGATGCCCTGGGCAGTGGTGTTTTCCTCAAGTCAGGGCATAAACAACTGCACAGTGTTCAAAAAACAAGCAGAGGTGGCATGGTAATTAAGTGGGCATGGCGGTACTTGGTCAAGGTGATGATCTGCAGGTGTTTTTCAGCCTTAATGGTTCTCTGATGGTGTTTGGGTGTTCTTTGTGTCCCAGCAGATACAGTTCAGACCAGTGAAACTCATATCCCTGCTGGGGTGTGCCCTTTTTGGTTGGTGATGGAGGATATGAAGTCTTGGAGCAAGTCCAGAGCAGAGCCATGAAATTGCTGAGGCAACTGGAGCACCTCCACTATGGAGTCAGGCTGGGAGAGCTGGGGCTGTTCAGCCTGGTTGTGTGGGGACCTCACAGCACCTTCCAGGGTCTGAAGAGGCTACTGGGAATCCAGAGAGGGACTTTTCTTTAGGAGCTGGAGTGACAGGACAGGGGGGAGTGGGTTCCAGCTGAAAGATTTCGGTGAGATACATGGAAGAAATTCCTGGCTGTGAGGGTGGGGAGGCCCTGGCACAGGGTGCCCAGAGAAGCTGTGGCTGCCCC
This sequence comes from Phylloscopus whistleri, assembly GCA_017589585.1. NCBI lineage: Eukaryota > Metazoa > Chordata > Aves > Passeriformes > Phylloscopidae > Phylloscopus > Phylloscopus whistleri. Next base: position 1,780,126 of record JADMLD010000044.1, read on the forward strand.
TGGATCCCTGGAAGTGTCCAAGGCCAGGTTGGATGGGGCTTGGAGCAACCTGGGCACTAGTGGGAGGTGTCCCTGCCCATGGCAGGGGTGGCACTGGATGGGCACTAAGGTCCCTCTCAACCCAAACCATTCTGTGATTCCACGATTCTGTACTCCAGACCAAGCTGCAGAAGGGGTCTGGAGGATGAACACCATCCCCTTGGAGATGCACAAGGACACCAGACACCAACACTCTGCCTGTCAGCTCATGTTCCACCCATGATTGTCCATCCAGGAACACCTTCATCCACTCCCTGCCCATCATTCGAGACCCTGAGTCAGCAGAGTGGTTAAACATGTCCTTCCTCCTCAGCTTCTGCACTGCTGTCCCCAGGCTCCAGAGTGAAGGGGGGTTTCCATGGTTCCATGACCCAGGTAGTCACAACAAGTGTTTAGATCCTTTCTTGGGCTCCCTCAACCAGCAGAAAGACAGTCCATATGGCAGCACCAGCTCTTCAATCTACTGGGACACCTTCTCCTGCCCCCTGACTGCTGGGGCTCCCGGGAAAGGGGGATTCAGCCTCCAGGGAGGCATTCAAGAGGAAAAGCTGATGTCCCTCCAGTTTTGATCCCCGGGGTTACCTGCAGAATTTTGTGACAGAGATCTGCTGGAGCAAAATTCATCCCCCTGCAATAATCCTGTGGCTGCAAGTCCCAGCAGCCTCTCCTAATGGTGCTCAGGGGGCTGTGGTTCTTCCCAGACCTCTCCGTGTTCCTCCCAAGGAGAGGCTGCAGGGACAAGGCGTGGAAAGCACAAGCGAACCCTCCTCTAGATCTTCCTAAGGAGATTTTAGGGGAGTTCGCCTACTAAGGAGAGGCTGGATACAAATTCCCAGGATCTAAAAGCTGATTAAAAGCTCAGATAAGGTCAGCTTTTCCAAAAAGCTGCTTTTGAAAAGCCCTCTGGTTTCCCTCTCCTCCTTCCTCACCGTCCAAAATCCCTCTCCCCCTTTGCTGAAGGTGAAAGGAGCTGAGCCAGGGAGGGCTGCCAGCGAGGGAGCTCGCCGTGCCGGGCTGCTGGGGGGATTTGTTCCCGCTGCTCTGTGCCTGGGTGGATCGGCTCCCGCTGTTTTGTGCCTGTGCAGCCCAGAGAAGGGACACTGAGCTGTCCTTGCGCTGCCATCAGGTGCACACAAAGGCAGGAGCCTCTGCAGGAGGAGAGCTCTGCAGAGCTGAAAGGCGATTAGCATATTCCGGGGGGAACTTTTTTGCTCAAAACGAGCATAAACACAACCGGAGGATTACAAAACCAAACATGGAACATTACATGGAGCAATAATTGCCTCCTATTATTTCCCCGCACTCACCAAAACAGCTATTTAGACAAACAAAAGAGCAAAGAAAGGCAGAGACCAGTGCTGAAAGTTGTTTTATCTCTGCTAATCCCCACTGCTTTGATAAGTCTGTAATAGGATCATTTGGCATCTCCAAAGTGCAGTGTCTCAGGAAATGTCTCTGTGCAGGCAGGTTGTGCTCAGGTGTCTGTTCCCAGCTCCCAGCCATGGGGTGATCACAGAGGCTGTTGGGCTCTGGGCACACAGTGGAGGGGAAAAAATCCCCCTCTGTTTTTATGCACGGATACAGGGAACTTTGTGCACCTTCTTTAGCTGGGACTGCTTCCAAATATTATTTTGTTGTTGTTTTATTGGTCTTGTTTTTGTATTTCATGACCAGGCTGCACGGGCCAGTGGTGCAATCACCATCCCTGGAAGTGCTCAAAAGCCATGTGGATGTGGCACTTGGGGACCTGGGTCAATGGTGAATGCCAGTCCTGGGGAATGCTTGGACTCAACAGGTCTGTTCCAGCCTTAACAACTGCATGATCCTGCAGTAATCAGTTTAGTTAATATGGATGGCCTTTGGTCAAATTTGGTTGCATTTGCCCATGTCTAAAGTAGCCCATTCCACAAATGCTGTCAGTCATTGGATTGCCACAAAAACTGGGATCAAGGAGTGTGCCAGACACCAGGGCTGTGCTGCTCCATCCCAGCTGCTGGAAACAGCAAATACCCACATTTGTCCTGAGCCTACAGAAAGCTTTTCTCAGCTGTTTGATATTTCTAGTCCTCACAATGTCTTTTCCCTCTCCACATTATGTTGTTCTGCACCTAAGACAGTCACACCCTCTGTTTTTTATGTGCTCCAGGAGGTGTGAATTCCATGCTGGTTCCCAGATGTGCTCTTTCCCATCTCCTCCCAGCAAGGACCTTGTTGCCACGGCTGGTGGCAATGTCCCCATCTCCCACCTGCTCCCAACCCACATGGCACAAGCAAGAAACTTTAGTTTTCCTCCAAAACAGGTTTTTTTTCCAAATATGGAACACAGCAGAGACCCAGAGGGGTCTGCAGCAGCCTCCCAGTCAAAGATGTGGTCTAAACTGGTGAGGACATCAAGTGTATGGTCTCAGTTTTGTTTACGTGACTGAGCCAAGAAGAGAAACTCCTCAAGGCCAATCCATGTCATTTGTGTCCAGCTTCATCCCCAAATTAGTTTTGCTAATATGCACTGCTAGAAATTCGCCTTTGCTTGGAATTTATTCCCACTCTCCCATTTTTTTTTCTTTGTTGCTTAATATTTCTCTGTGGAAGAAAAACATGCCCTGCTTCCACCAAGAGGGCAGAGATGGATACCTGGAGTTGATCTGGTGGAACGTGGGGGGTTCGTGCACTTTTTTAATGTTGGATTTAAGATCAATTTTAGCCATTATTTGCCATATCAAAGTTTATGAGCTGTGCACAGAAACTTAATTGCATCAGATTTTTCTGTCAGGAGCTGTGCTTTTCTGTCAGATTTTATCTCACAACAAAGAATGGTTCATGCACTGCTGCTGGCACATAAGAATTCATGAGCAGCTGCTGGGGGATAACATTTTCTCCATCAGCTGCTGAACTTTTTACCTGTACAGCATTGTGCTAGCACAAGAGTAGGGAAGAAAACACCTGGAAACAACCCCAACAGGACTCTGTTTCACAGAATTAAGGTCATACCACAACCATGCTCCATCTTGGCCAATTCCCACCAAAAAAAAAAAAAGAGGTGAAAATAAACTCCTTGATTTTATACATCGCTGATGCTGCTGTGCAGAGGTGGTGCCATCACACAGTTGTTGTCCCTTACACAGAGGAAAAAAACCTCCTCATTATGTCCCTTCCCCTTGGACACAAGCAGCTGCTGTACTAAACCTTCCACATATGCAGCAGAGGGGGAATAAAGCAAATATTCAGTGTGGAGAGTTGTCAGTGATGGGAAAATGTCAGTGCAGAAGTCCTGAACTGGGATGGGTTTGACAGAACACAGAGATGAGCACGTGCCATGCACACAGGAAGGGAAGTTGTATTTATTGGGAAGGAATTCTCTCTGATCATTGTGGGGTTTCCCTGGCAGTGGGAAAGGAGAAATTCCCTTCCCTGGAAGGAATATTGTCAAGAATCAGAACAGGCTGCCCAGGGAGGTGGTGGACTCCCCATCTCTGGAGGGGTTTAGAGCAGGTGGATGTGGCACTTGGGGGCATGGGTTAGTGGTGGCTTGGAATTGCTGGGACTCGGGGATCTTAAAGGTCTTTTCCAACCTAAACAATTCCAGGATTCCACAAGAATTCTGTAGGTGTTACTCCCACCCCAGGGCAAAATGCACTCTGCCCTCACACCAAGCCCCACACAGTGCATAACACAAATGTCAGTTCCTGCCCCAAAGACCCCCCAGTCTCATCTCCCAGGGTCGGAGAGGAGCAATTCCAGGTCTGGTTTGTATTTCCAGGGAGCACCAGGGCTGTTCCCAGGAGTGTATTCCCCGTGGGTGTCTCGGGAGATGTGTACTGGTGACTGTTCCCTTTCACAGCAATAATGAGAACTGAAATGAAGTATCAGCACCCCATCTCATTCAGCATATCTCAAATTCAAATCTGGGTTTTGTAAAGAATATTGCGAGTACAATATAGCCCCCTCAGTAACCTGCTCTGCTTTATTACACAATCCACACAAGTTTTCCATTTTTTATTGAATTGGTCACTCAGTCATACCAAACACGGCAGAAAAAGAACAGGAAATAAAAACGAACCAATAAATAAAAGCAGGGTTTCCAAAGCTCTTCTTACTGAAAGGAAAGCTGGGGAGTTCTTCAGAGTTTATCCAGGAGAAAACCACCTTGCTTAGAATAAAATTGTGCAGTGGAACAGAAAATAAGATGTTACTGCAAATGAAATGTATTCTTTAGTGGCAAAAATTAAAGATGTTGTAGGAGATAGGCTTGGGCTGCGTCCATCTCCCCAGCTCTTCCCTGGGAGTGATGACAGGATGGAAATGCATGGCCAGCCCAAGCCACCCATCGAGGGGACAGGCAGGGCCACCTGGTCCCTCTGCCACTCGCCCGTCCCTGCTCACCCCAGAGCTCTTTAGTATGTTGGGAAAGTGAAGATGTTTAGTTTGCCGTGACATCTTATTTTCTGTTCTGCTGCACAGTGTTATTTTAACCAGAGCAGCCTGCTCCCAGATAAACCCAGAGGAGCTGAATGCCTCCGGAAAATCCTGTGCTCTAATGTGTGGGAGTGTGTGAGTGCTGGGGAGAGGGCAGGGCTGGGACCTGCCCTGGATCCTGGGGGTGTTGTCCTTTTTAGGTCTCCACGGAGAAGGATCCAGCTGTGCTTAATATGCAGCTTGGAGGAGTGTGAAAATGAGGATCCCTCCCTGCTGCACGTGCCTGGAGAGAAATGCTCATCTCTTAATTAAACCCAGACTGGAAGACTCTATACTCTCTGGAAGGAGCTTAGTGTGGGCTCCATGGGGTTTTTGTCTCATTGGGACACGCAGTGAATATTCCTCTACTCCAAATCCACGTGGATTGGAAAGATGCTGCTCAGTCTCCAATCACCACCTTGCCTCTGAATGCAGCACCCAAAAGTGTCCAAAGACCAGCTTTGGTAGGCAATGCAAGACTTCCTTCCTCTCCAGACCCTGATCCTTGGTGGGATATTTAAGGTACCCAGTAATTAGTGATCAGGACAGGACCATGAATTTGTGCTCACCTTTGGGTTCTTGGTGTGCGTGGCAGTGTGGGATCCTCTCCCAGATCCCGCTCCATTCCTGGCCTCAGGAGCTCCCTGTGCAAAGGATTTCCTTGGTTCAACACCTGCTGTGTGAAAACTGCTGTCTTTGATTATTTGAAATGCTCAGATTTCATTGATTCTCCAGCAGTCCTTGCATTAGTTCTTCCATATTTTTCCAGATTGACTATTCATCATGTACAGCTTTTGTGGGATGGAGGGACAACTGTCTACTACATTTGGAATTAAAAAAAAAAAAAACCAACTCAACATGTAATCTCACCAAAATATCAAGCCCTCCTTCACATCAGGAATTAAATGAGTGTGAATAAACCCCCACTGTAATTAGCATCTCCAGTTTCATAATTAGGAAATGCTCAGCATTTAGGCCACCACTGGGTCAGTCTTGGAGTAGAAATCAGTGTCCTCCCTCAGCTTCATCTCCCTGAGTGTTCAGGTTTGGCTAAATGGCCACAAGAAGCTGCCTGGAGTCCTCCTCCCTGGCCAGCTCTGGCTCTTGGAGTGGGGAGCACCAGAGATCTGGAGAAGTCCATGGTCCTCCTTCTCCAGTGCCCAGCAAAGGGTCAGGTGTTCCTGAAGGTGGTTTTCCAGGTTTCACGTGGCATCTAAGAACCCCTCCAGCCCACAGGCCATACCTCAATTCAGTTACAGCCTGGGTCAGGAACATTTCACTGTCAAACCCAGGTAGATTCAAATTTTGGTTCTCTGCCCAGGAAAAGGCAACCCTAATATCCTGATAATACTGCACAGTTTAGAACAGGGTCACCCACCTTCCTTTAAACAAATGGTGGCAGAGATAGACAGATCTCAAAACACAAAGAAATAACTTGGGATTGGCATGGTGGGACATGTTACCAGCCCCAAACCAAGGCCTGTAGCCCCTGGACCTTGCACATCTTTCCAGCAGCAGCTTTGGTTGCATCGATTCCGTCGCCTGTAGAATAAAATCTTTATTAAAACAAGCAGTGTTCACCCAAGCACCAGACTCTTGTCTGGGACAATGGCAGAACAAACAGTCCCCTCCAGGCACACTTTGAAGTCCTGAAGTCCTCAAAGTCCCTAAACCAGATGGAAAAAATCTTCCTTGAGCAGCCTTCCTTAGCTAACACAACCTAAGCTGGCTGGAATATGACCTCCATGGCAGCTGACTCCCAGGATCTCCACTTATTTTTTGTTTAACTGAGATTTTCTTTGGCCAGCTCCAAGCTGGAAACATTCTGTATTCCTAGAGGAAGGACTCCTGTTTACCCCACAGCTTGGGTCAAACTTCCCCATTAGCACAGACAGGTTTTCCTCCCTATTGTTGGTAATTTAAGTTTCACTTGCTCCTCACTCAGTGTTTGTAATGTAAATGGGAAACTTTTCATTCAGAGAGACCAAAAGGAAACATTTCGTCTTCCTGGGTGTTTCCTCTCAGACTTTTTTAGAAATGCAGTGAAAGTCTGCAAGTGTTTCTGGTCAGCTGAATGACTCAGAAGTGCTGGCTCCTTTCACCACCTGTAGCCATCCAACCACGTCATCTGCACTTCTTCCCTGAGCAGCAGGGCCTACTGGCTCCACCACGGGATGGCTTTGGATCCTCTCCAAAAAAACAGGGTTTGGGAGTGTGGAGCTGAAGCTGTTGCAGCTCTTCAGTGGAGTGTGGAAAAGCCCAGACAGCCATTGTCAGCCAATCTTACTTTGCAACAACAGCAGGTAAAGAAATGTGCCCTTCCATGGTGCAATTCACCTGGAAACACCAGACTCTCCTCCTCTCATCAGCCAGCCCACAGAGGTTATAAATCCACCCCCAGTTTTGTGATCAGCACCACCTCATCCTTGAAAAGGAGGTGGATGTGGCCCCTGTGCTTGAAGTCATCTCTTGTTGTGCAGGCAGAAATGCACTGTGGCCCACACAAAGGGGATTGGGTTCTTTGGGAACAGGGGAAAACTCTCAGCAAGGTGATTTTTGTGTGCCCTGGTCAGCTGTGGCAGGAGAAGACCCAGTGCTGTGGCTTCATGTGAGACATCCTGAGTTACCAGGGTGTCTTCCTGCACGGCACTGAACAACAGCAGCAGGAAATCTAGCTGCTGCCTGTGTGCCCACACCTCTGCCTGATAATCCTGATGGGTGTCAGGAGATTCCTGCTTTCCCCTCTCATCCCAGGAGCTGTGGGATGGCATGGGAATGTCATGAGGGCAGCATGTCCCACAGGCTCCATTTCACTCGGGCCTCCTGGACACCTCTTTGTTCACCTCTGTGCCCCACTGCAGGAGGAAGTTCAGCCCTTTCAGAACAACTTCTGGACAGTATTTATGTTTTTCCAAAGGCAAACAGTGCTGGAGACAGTTACCACGTGGCAAATCTTTGTGAGTGTCCCTCAAAAGCTACAATTAATATTAATGGCAAATCAAACACCATCCATGAGAGTCACTCTGGTGTGACAGCCTCAATTTCCAGCCCATGGCACCTTCCCATTCAGCACCTTTATATGGAGCTGACCTTTCCAACAGCTCCAGGAACGAGATCAGCCCAACAGGATGAATAATGGAAGAACTGTGGGTCACCCAGGTGTCTGCAGTGGTCACCAGGGAAGGTGTGGCTGGGGTCACACCTGCCTGGCTGTGCCCCTTCTCTTCCCCACAGCCCCCAGAGTAGCCCAGAGTGAGGCACAAGCCCTTCCTGGCTCCGATTCCCCTCCAGATCTCAACCCAAATGCAGGTCCTGGCAGCTCAGAGCAGCACAGGGGACTTGTCCTGAGTCCCAGGCACAAAAACATAGCAGAGCAAGGCCATGAGGAGGTCACTGGGGCTTCTCCAGAGGTCCCGTCAGAGTTCTCCAACAGAAGCAGGACCGAGCCTCTGGATGCCAAGGAAAAACATGTATTTTGAGGAAAGGAGGAGGATGTAGAGCTCTTCAAGCCTCCTTCACAAGCTGCTCTGATGGAAGGATGTGCTTTCCACAGCAATGTTTGCTGAGGACACAGCCCTGGAGCCTTCCCTCCCAGGCTGGTGCAGCACTGGCCGTGCCACGCTGCCTCCTGCCTTGTTTTGTTGCCTGGTCTCACTGCAAAAGCAGAAGTTTCTTCCTCCATATCCTTGGGAAGGACTATTTCAGGGAATGGAGAGGGATGAGGCCATCCTGAAGCCCCACAGTGTCAGCTGGAGGGCACAGGGCAGAGTTTGCTCCAAGGACTGAGTGTCTTTATTATTAGTAAAGCAGCAAATCTGCTCAGCCTCTCTAAACATGGGGGCATTTGTGGGAGTGGGACAAGGGGGAGGCAGAGGCCCCAGCATTTATCCCCCAGTACAGGAAGCTTGGGGAAGGTGAGAACTAGAGAGGTGGAGGACTCAAACTCCAAAACTGTAACAGGCTCATCATCCATCCTGCCCACACCAACCACATCAGCTTTCTCCTCAAGCTGTCTGCCAGGGAAGGGGAAGCTCCTCATTATCCTCCATGGCTCCCTTCCCCACACCCCCGCACGAGGAGAAAGAGAGGAGAGATAATGTTTGAAAAAACACCAGGAAAATAATAATAATAATAATTTAAAAATGGAGCTGTCTCCAAAGATCTGCTCTGCTTGTGTGGCAGGCACCTCCAGGATTAACCTTCTGCACATGCAGAAATGGGGAATGAATAATTGAGCAGCACAGACGTCCCACACAGGGCTGCCTCACAAAGCCCCCTCCAACAGCACCTTTAACTGAGATGGATGCAGGGGGGGCAAAGACACTGGGCATTGCTCACCTCACGTGTGCAGATGTATTCCTGTCACCAAAATTACCTGCAGCAGCACACCCACGGTGCAGCCAGCAGCCTCACGAATAGGCAGGGGTGGTGCTGCAGGAGGGGGAGGGATCCTCTCCCAGCTCAGTCCACCAGCACAATCCAGGAAGGAGTTGGATAGTTCCTTCCAAACAGATCCTGGTGGTCAGATTCCTTGGCACAGATCCAAGCACAGGGTGAGCAACCTGGGCTGGTGGGAGGTGTCCCTGCCCACGGCAGGATGAGCTGGATGAGCTTTAAGGTCCTTCCAACCCAGACCATTTTATGGTTCTATGATTCCATGTTGACCTCAGTCCTTTCTTTTCCCTAAGACACGCCATCAAGGAATATTGCTTTAATCCCTGGTAAGAACTCATGCCCCTGTCCACTGCTTGCAGTGGAAAACCTGGGAGAGCCAAAAGTCAACCCTGGGAGAGGACAACCCAGAAGAGGCAAAGTGAGTAAAGGCTGGAGACACTGGAGAAGGAGAAAGCTTTCTTTGGAGCTCCCGTTCCACTGGAATTACCTCCTGTATTGTGGCATAGATCATCCCATGCCACCAGGACCAGCCTTTGGGCTGACAAATTGTGTGGGGATGATTTTCACCTCCCTTGCTCTCCTGAGGCCGGGGAAGGAGCCATGAATAGAGTGCTCCTCTGATGGTTCCACACTGCCCCTGGGGCTCTGTGCTGGGCACTGGCACAGCAGTGTCAGGTCTGTCTGTGCCAAGCCATCACAATTTTGGAGTCCCAAGGCTCTGGCACAGGAGTGTGGGCTTTGGCTGCCTTCCTTATCCCAGTAACTGCAGGGGCCCGAGCAAGCCCAGCACAAGTGCTCAGGAGGAGGTGCCAAGGTTGTCTTTAGGAAGCGTCACAAACCTCTGTTCAAGTTCAGCATCACCACTTTGCAGGTGAGTGTGGCTGCAGGGCGAGGAGACCCTGTGTTATCTATCCTTTTCTCCACAGTTTTCCCCTCAGGCAGCCTCAGGTGTGTCCCTGTGGGATTGGAAGCTGCACACCTGAGCATGGATCCCCCCACACCAGAGCAGCTTAGCCCTTCAAGCCCTGGTGGCCTGGGCTTTCCTGAGGGTGCACAGGAGATCCAGCTCTAAGCAGGTGCTCTTCCCTGGCTCCCACAGGACAAGCAGTGCCTTTCCCACAATTTCAGGAAGATCCTTTCCCAGTGCAATTGTGTGTGAGCCCCCGTTGACTGAGCTGCACACACACGTGAGGGCTGACATGTGCTGCTTCCTGTCCCAAGAGACTTGGAAGCTCCTGGCATGTTCTTAATTACACTGGGGACACCTCTGTGACAGCACCTTTGACCCTGTGAGACCTTTAACCCTGTGGCAGCCTGGGTTTTTACACCTTACCAGAGCTCCTTTGGAGATGGCAGTCAGGAATGATCCCACAGCTTCCCAGCCTCTCCTCTCTGCTCCATTCCTCCCTGTCCCCTGGGAAGCACCCATGAAGTCCATCTGTGTGTGCCAGCCTGGTGCTTGTGCACACAACCCTCCCAAATCCTCTGGCAGGTGTCTAGAGGGCCATGGAAGGAGGATGTGAGTGCTGATCCAGGATGTGGATGTGGTGGATTCCTGAGCAGCTGCCTCCTCATGCCCAGCTGGGAGGTGGGCAAATGGCAGCTCTGGAAGGAGCATGAACAGGGAAGAAGCTGGTTTTGATAAAAACCAAAGTGTTACTTCTTCTTGTCCATGAATTCTTGGCCCAGAGAGAAGCCTGGGGAGGTCGAGGGACAGAGTTTGTCATGACAGGTGGGTACACCCTGAACACAAGTAGGAGGAGGGATAAAGCTTTTCCAGGGCCAGATCCTCATGGACTTGGTCTAATAAAGATACAGGAATATTGAGAGGGATCTGCAACATTGGACTTACCCAGACAGCCCTCAGCATCCCTGAGCTATTCCCCTTTGGAAGGAGCAGCACTCACATGTCCATACACCACAAGCTGAGTGTGAGGCAGATTCATCCCCCAATTGCTGGAGCCTGGTTGAGTCCCCAAAGCCTTGGTCCTCCCAACACAGGAGCTGTGCTGAAGGTAAAGATGGGTGAAACACAAGCTCCTCCAAAGGCAGACCTGCTGCTTGGGCTCATTCCAGCCAGGAGAGAGTGGCCAGATAAAGTCTTCACCACCGAGCTGGAATTGTTTATTTTTCTTTCCTAATATTTGTTATTTCTGTGGTGACAAGTCCCTCTTCACCAATGTCAACTCATTAGACCTGGTAATGTCAACCCCTGCTTTTTGTCTAATGAATTCTTCTAATCCCCACTGCCATCAGAATCTGTTTACCCTTGAAAATGCTTATAATGGGCTCATCTGTCCCTAGTTCCCTTTTCTTTGGTCAACATGGCAAGCACTTAGCCTTCATAATTCTTTATTTCTAGAATTAGCACAGACAGAGAAGACAGAAAATGAAGAGCTAGCACATAAACACAGAATTTCTGCCAAAGGTTTTTTACTGGCCCACCAAATTCACCAGTTTGCTTTCCACCTCTGCAAATCAGAGCCAAAATCCTGGTATGAGTCACAGCTAGGCCAGGCAGCCTTTGTTTGACTCTCCAGGTGTCTGCTGGGGTCCTCCTGGTCAATTTAGGATGCTGCAAAGAAACAGCTCAATTTACTCCGAAGGAGGATTTGCCCTCCACGTGGAGGGTTGATGCCAGCCAGGGAGCAAGGCAAAGGGTTTGATTCCACCCCTGCCTTCCCCAGGATGGCATCACCTGGGAGAAGGCATGAGCTGATTTCTGAGGGGTTCACAGCCCCTGAAAAAGAGGCTGCAACCTTAAGTTGTGACAGCTGCAAGCAAGGGCAGTGTAACTGCACATCTGGGGGCTGTGGTTATGGTCTCTGCTGCCTTTCTCCTGCCCCAGAACACGGGACTGGTCCCTGCTCTGTCCCCTCCTCTCTGAGCAGTTTTAGGTCAGGCCAGGGCCACTCCGACCTCCCCATCCTAAAGAGGCCCTGTGCAATTTCATTACCCCCTGCAATGTCAAACTGCAGCTTGCTCTCATCCATCCTTTTCCTCCTAGGACTGCCCAGCCCCTCCCTCCCCAGCACCACTGGAGCAAGCTTCCTGAGGTGAATTAACCACATTAAATTTGTCTGTGTTATCTGCACTACCCCGGTGTCGGTTCAGGCGAGGATGATGGATATGGTCCTAACCCGACAGAAATTAGGGAAGTTCACACTGTGTTTTAATAGCAAATGCAGTGATTTGACAGTGAATAATGGAGCTGGTCAGGTTCTATTAGTGGCAGATTAGACCATAATTCAATCTCAAACCTTGCTGTTTTAAGCCTTTCTCACAGACTGTATTAAACCTGACCCAGGTCTGGAGAGGCAGAATGGAAGTGCTCCGTACACAGGGACGAGTTACACCCCACAGGGAGCAGGGGCAAAGCTGCAGTCAGATCCCCGGGGACCACGGGGGCAGCTCAGCCTGGGACCTCCCGTTCCAGCCCTCAAACTCACTCATCTGAGATACAACAAGGCTGGAAAAATCTTTCAAGGGGGCATTGCCACGTGGGGCTGCACCCACTGGGGAGGGGGCACAGCCCCACACAGCTGGAATTTCAGGCTGAAGAACTGAGAATACAGCAGAGAGGAGGGACACACCGGGCTGGAGGGGGAGGATCCAGGGGGTCTGTCCCAGAGAGAGGGATGGAAAGACCACTGTGCCTTGGTGGAGGGTACTGAGGGTACTGACACCTTCACCTCTGTGAATATTGGTGCTTCACAGCTTGCAGGGAGAATGCAGGACACAAACAAGTGCCCCGGGGCATGGAGAGATAAAAAAACAGGATTTTTTCAGCGGTGGAGAGTCAGGGAAATATTTTATAGCACAGCTGAGCACTGCAACACCTGGCTGCCATCCCGTGAGTGGTTCTGAGTAATTCCCCTGTGGATGGCTTCCTGCAGCTCTTCCTTAACCTCATTCCTTCAAGCTCTGGCCATGGAGTGCTCCCATCACCTTTGCAAGCTCCAGGCCTGCATTTCAGGCTGTTTTCAGAGTTTCCTCAGCCATGGGCCTGCCCTGCCTGGGTTCTGTTTGCTGAATGAGAGCGTGGTTGGGTACCTGACACTGGGCTGTGTTTTCTGATTGAGAGGAGAATGCTGAATTACTTTAGCAATCATTTATTGAGTACCTAAGATACAGAAAACCCAGCAGAGATAACAATGTCCTGCAGATTAAATCCTCCATTAGAGAGGCTTCACTCAGTAGTTAGGCTTGTAAACATTTTCCCATCAGTTTTCCCTCAGCCTCCATCCCCCCACACTGCAAGCTGAGAGAGCAGGCAAGAATTTTGAGCATCTTCTCATTACAAGACACCACAGAGCCCCAAAAGCCATGAAATCACTGTCATGCCTCCCATCAGGCAGAGATCTCCCTACCAACAGCCTCTCCCCACACTCCTGCAGGGCTTTGGCTGACCCTGGTGCTGCAGCAGCTTTTGGTCCCTGGGTGCCTTGGCTGGTGCAGTTTGGTGGTGGGCACAGGGTCAGGACTGTCACTTCACAGGGACACAGCCACAGGCACCCTGAGGTGATATTTTGCTTCTCTGCTGCTCTTGTGCCATCCAGAATCTCCCATGTCCTCTCTGACCCCCTCTCCAGGAGTTCACAGAGCTTTCCCTGGGACAGCTTTTGAAATTCATTTGCTCTGGTCTTCAAACTGGGACCTCTGCAGCAGCACACTGGAGACAGAAAAGCACAGACAGTGTAAAGCAGTGGCACAGACAGAGAGAGAACAGCAGTCAGCAGGGTTTATTTACACTGAACCACAACTCCTGCTCTTTTAGCTCATTGGAAACTTTGGGGTTTGTATCTTGCAGCTCCTGAGTGCAGAAGACAACTTCCCCCTGGACAAGGCAGCCTCAGGCTACCAACACCCAGAAGCTGCTGGCCTTGGCAGAAAGGATGAAGTCCATTTGCCAGGGACTCCTCTTCTGGTTTGTGAGAGAGCCAGGACCCCCAGGGAACCCCCTGGGAGACACTGGCTCTGACAGGAGACAGCAGCAGAGCTTCCAGTACCTCTGAGAGGGTAGAGGGCCAGGATAAATGATCCATGGGTCTGGAAGGGCTGCTGAAACCCACCAGGGCAGCAGAGCAGCCGTGTCTAGGTGGAGGTCCTGTGCTGGAAGGAGCTGCAGCCCCTCAGGGCAGTAGAAGAAGCAGAAGAGAAGTGGGAGATGGAGATTATCCCAGAAAACTGGTAGAGTGAAGGCAAAGGGGTGGACAGCTTCTAAGAGAATTGATGGAGATGTTTTCAGCCTCCCCAGAGGCAACAGGTGTGGCCAAACCCCTCCAGGAGCTTATTCCCACATCTTATTTACCTCTGCAGGGGCTGGGGGTGCTTTGCTGCTTTCCAGCCAGGACTTGCACATCTCTCCCTGTGGAAATGCAGAGGCCAGGGATCCTGCTCCAGGAAACCCCTCTCTGCAGGCAGCCCTGGAAGCCTTTTTGCTCATCTGGGCAAGGGCAGCAGCACGTCATGGAGCACTTTGACAGGAGCTGGTGACAAGTGTGGTGCAAGGGCTGGCTCTCATCACTGGTTGGGAGAGCTTCCCTGGGGTGCCCACACTGCAGCTCATCAGCTGCTGCCTCCCAGGTGAGCCTCTCCAGGAGACCCCCCAGCACAGCAGGCACTGCAATTACTCACCTCAGACAGGCAGCAGCACTGATGGAGGTGGGTCAGAGCCCTCACACCGCTCCTGGAGCTCGGCCTTCCTCACCTGTGCCTCGGTCATTGGCTTCATTGTGAGGCCACGTCATGGCTCCTACAGTACTGCAGGAAATCTTCCCTAGAGGAGCTTCCTGGAGCAGTGGGAATGAGCCCCTCACCTCACACAGAGCACCACAGGCTCTGCAGGCTTTTCCTTTCTCACAGGTGCTGCCAGTGCTCTCTGAGAGCAGGAGATGCAGCAGCTCAAGAGCACCCTCAGAGCAGATTCCCTCCAAGGCTGTCACAGAGCACCTTCAGCTGAGCTTCCTTCCCCTCTGGAGTTGTGTGCTGGGACAGCCAAAGGCTGTGGGAACCAGACCAGTCTGGAGAGGCTGCTTTTGTGGTGTTTCCTTGACTCTTATCAGCATCACCAGCCCTGGCCAACACCTACACTTATATCTGTGAAGCCACAGAATCTCAGGATGGCTTGGGTTGGAAGGGACCTTAAAGGTCATCCAGTTCCATGGGCAGGGACACCTTCCATTACACCAGGCTGCTCCAAGCCCCATCCAACCCTTCCAGGGATGAGGCAGACACAGCTGCCCTGGCCAGAAGCAGAAGTGTGTGTGCCCTAAGCAGCCACCTTCCAGCAGTGACCAGGAGCCACCACAAGACCAGCCACCCCCAGGGACTGCCTGCGGGATGTGTCCTGCTGGACTTGGCCATGTGGGAACCTCCTGATGGTCCCTCTGGGTGCCAACACTGCCCATCACCCCCTGAATGCCCTTCCAAAGCTCTGTCACCCTCCAGATGCAGGTGTGGGATCCCTGGGCCTGTTGGGGATGACAACACTTGTCCTGTCCACGTGGTTCCCATATGGCACCTGCCAAATTGCCTAAATAATGTGTCAACCTTGCCTGTCAATAATGGTGTAGTGAGATGGGAGCTGGAATTCCACCCCTCCAGACAGCCATTCCATAAGGGAGAGAAAGGGACATGCCCTCTGTAAATGCTGTGCATCAAAGAGCATTCATGCTGCTAAACCCAGCTTTAGAACAGCACCTAAACATCTCTCTTGTGGCCTCAGTGGGACTCTGGAGTCCAAATGGGAGCTCTGGGAGGCTGCAAAGGTGGGAGATGGGACAAAAAATAGTAATTCCGTGTCTTATGGACAAGAAATAGCAATTCTGTGTCTGACACTGCTCTGTCACTGGTGTGAAGCAGCTTACACAAAGCAACAGGTCAGTGTGCAGCAGTAAGGAACCAGCTCCCCAGCAGCTCCCAAGGCATCCAACCAAGCAGCTCCCTTGCTTCCCCTGAGGCAGAACCTCCCTGAGGACACAAATCCACCTGAGGCCTGACCATTCCCAAAGGCAGTAAGAGGAGGCTGTTTGCATCATGCTTCCATGGCTCCTTCAGGGGCTCTCCAGCTCTGTCATCTCCTGGTGTGTCAATGACCTGGGAAAACATGGAAGAGATGAAACATTCTTAACACCAGCCATAAACATGTCCACAAGGTCAGTATGGAGGCAGTCAGTGATGCTGCCAGGGTAAAACAGTATTTGCAGTGGCAGCAGCAGGGAGGGCAACGTGGCAGGAATATTTTGGCAACCCTGATCAGAATCCCTAACATCCTCACCAGGAGTGCTGTAATTCCTGCAGCTGTTTCCCAGCATTGCAGCAAATACAGGGCTGTTGTAGCTTAAAATGTGTCAGGGGTCAACTTTATAGCCAGGAAAAAGTGGCACAGGGAATCTGAACTTCCTGCTGCTGCCACCTCTGGAGTATGTGTAAGTCTGCTGGGAAGACAGAGGAGCACAAGGACCAGTAGGATACCATCCAGTAGATTGGGGTTTGCAGGAATAGGCTGGAAAATGATCTTTGGAATGCAAACCTTGCCTTCTGCAGAACTGTGCCCTCACACCTCTTCCTGGATTAGTTTCTAGTTTCAGCTTTTAGTGGATCCAGCAGATACTGGGGGTCGGAGCAGGTGGGGTTTGTGGTGCTTCTTCCCCCTTGAGCCTGCAGCCTCCCCACGGGGGTGCAGCTGGCAGCCCCAACACAGCTCTGTAAAGAACAGCAGTGCTGCTTCTCTAAAACTGATGGAAGTATGGAAAATTGTCATTAAAACCTGGGAGGTTTCCTCCATGTGAAAATGTTCACCTTTTCCCTATGTGATGTTTTCAGTCATGAGCAGCTGTGAGCAAAGAACAGATGAAGTCAAGGAGGGTCTGGTGGGTTGGGGAAGAGGGGCATCCCCTGAGCCCCAGGTCCATGTGGCCACTCAGAGTTCTGTGGGACATTAAACGAGCTGAAACCTCCTAAAGAGTGAGCCAGGGTTTTACTACAATTAAATGACCCCTGGAAATACTCCTGGAAGGACATGGGCAATCTCAGGGTCCGTCACTGTGGCCAAATACATGGACTTGAAAAAGGTGGAGCTTCCTCCCACTTCTTCTCCCTTCTGCTCTACAGGCAAAAAAGGGACATCTCTGGAAACGCTCATCCTGAGGGAGCCAGACCTTAAAAACAAGGAGAAGTAAAAGGTTTAACACCAGCACATAAAACCATCAGGAAACACGCGTTCCTCACCAAACTGGCACTGCAGGGGGAAGTCATGTGCAGGCTTGGGAACACTTCCCAGGAATCTCTGTGCAGCACAACCCTTCCATCCATGAAATGGGAACAGCGATACCACTCCCACAGCTACAGGACACCAAAAGTGCAAAGGGAATGACTGTAAATTTGGAGAAAATTAGGCATTTGGTGTCCAGAGTCAGTCCCATGTATTGGCAAAGTCCATAAATCCCCAAAAAACTGAAGGTGTGACAATATCAAAGGGTTGCTGAGAAATCACCAGTTCCTCTGCTTCAAGGTTCATACTCAAGAGATTGCTTTCCCTGGCTGCAGAGACAGTATTTCATGGAGTGGGGATACCTGGAGTCAGTCCTCTTGGGACTTGGAGTGAAAAAAAAAATCGTGTTCAGTGCACTGAAGCATTTCCTAACTGAGCTTGAGAGAAAGGCAATCCCAACTATTTAGTCAGGGCCAGGAGAATTTGAGGTGCACGTGGGTGCTCCAGGCCTGGAGCACCTGTATTGGTGTTAATGACTCCAAAAACCTCACTAAAGCAAATTAAAGACCATGCAGCAAATAAAAGATTATGAAGAGCATTCTGATTTTAAACTGAATTACTCCAAGTTGAGAGCAGTGGCAGCAATCCTCTTTCTCACTACAGACACAAGAAGTTAAATCTGTGGGATGATACTAAAGTCATTTGTGTGTTGCACTGATCATTCAGAAGCAGAAACCATCCCCTTGACTGCCAAATACTTCCTGGGAAGATCAGACTTCCCTACCAAAACACTCTCTCCATCAAACACTGGAGACAAACAACAAGGCTGCTCAGTCTGGACAGAAGGTGTGGAGACCTCAGAGCAGCTGCCAGAATCTGACGGGGCTACAAGGAAGCTGGAGAGGGATTCTTCATCAAGAACGGGAGGCACAGGGCAAGGAGGGATGGATCAAGCTGAAAGAGGGGAAATTTGTGTCAGAGAGACACAAGAAATTGTTCCCTGTGAGGCTGGCAAGGCCCTGGCACAGGTTGCCCCGAGAAGCTATGGCTGCTCCATCTGTGGAAGTGTCCAAGGCCAGGTTGGACAGGGCTTGGAGCAACCTGGGACAGTGGAAGGTGTCCCAGCCCGTAGCAGGGGCTGGAACTGGATGGGGTTTAAAGTCCTCCCAACCCAAATCATTCTGGGATCCTCTAACTCTCTTATTTGAACCATCCGCCCTCATGATTACAAATAAAATCCTCTCTCCTGAGCCCTTCACGCTTTTTTCACCTTCTGAGAAGCTCTGCCCCCTGCCTGGGTGAAAACCATCTCCAGGGAATAGTTCCCTAACACCACAAGGAACCCAGGTGTAGTCAGGAGGGAGGATCTGCAGCACCAAACCCGAAGCCTCAAAGAGCAGCACAATTTTGCTCTTTACTGGTGCAGCTCCAGGAGGATCCAGACAAACCACAGGCAAGCCCAGAGTAATTTTATCCTGATATGTCTGTCTAAACCACAGATAGCTCTTCAGGAGGGTTCTCCATCACTTGTTAATTTAACGCTTGATATATAGGAAAAATTAGAATTAAAATGTGCCTGGCTGCTTCCTTCATTCCTGATTCCATTTAGAAGTATCTCACATCTTGCCACAAAAATGAGCTAAACTGCTTGGAGACGTTTTAGAGCCTGCATTTTATTTTTAGACAAGTCTGTGTGATTTAGGATCCTGAACTCCAATGAAGTTTTCACAGATCTGATTACCACATTTAAACCCCAGCCGTGGCATGGAAGGAGAGACAGGTCTCTGCTGCTTGGATTGAGGAGTGGCTTGGGGTTGAAGGGAGCTTGATGACCATCTCACCCCACCCCCTGCCATGGGCAGGGACACCTTCCACTATCCCAGGTTGCTCCAAGCTCTGTCCAGCCTGGCCTTGGAGACTTCCAGGGATCCAGGGGCAGCCACAGCTTCCCTGGGCAAGCTCTCGAAAGACCCCAAGGGTGTGGACCTGTGAAAGACAATCAGCCAGGTAGGGCTGAGTCCCAGAGGACAAAGAGCTGGAGTCAGGTTTAGCAGGTGACTTTCCCAAGACTTTAGGCAGGGTAAGCTGCACCCAAAGCATGCTGCTCCTCCCTCCACAGGGACAGCAAGGAGAGGAAGCCAGACCCTGGCTTCGCCTTCCTCCGGCGTCCCCAAGGCTCTCCAAGCAGCAGCCGCCTGCACGTGATGCCATGCAGAAGATGCCTGAAGAGGCAGAGGCAGTTCTGAGTTCCACTGCACGCTTCTGCAAGAGGAGAAGACAAGGACTACACTGGACCCTCATTAATCCCAGGAGATGGAGACCATGGGACCACGGGAGCAGGCGGGAGCTCCCACGTCTGCGCCGCACCGGTGACGAGCGGGAGCCTGGGTCCTTCACAGGCACTTCTGGGATTTCTTATTAAAAACTGAATTCTTGGGCTGGGCACAAAACAAAAGAAACTCGAGGCTTAAAGCATTATGCAAGAGCCCCAGAAGTGGCCACGGGTCAACACTGTGCCACCAGAGAAGTGAATTCCAGGATACTTACGTCCCTCTCCACCGCTTTGTTTTTCCCGTAGCCCACAGAACGAACGGAGATGCTGCAGCTTGGAGAGCCCGGAGTGGAGATGGTGGGTGAGGAACAAAATCCATCCCTTTTGAAATCCACGGAGTTAAGCGTTTGTGAGAAAATGTGTTCTCTGCACTCATCAGGAGGGGAAAGACATAAGGAGGGAAGAAAAAGAGAGGAAGAGACAATGAGGAAGTTCTGGTTTTAATCCCGATGAGCCAAGTGCAGAGGATGGAGCCTGAACAGATTTTCTGACCCAAACACAGGGTAGACTGTGAGGTTTGGCTGCTTTTCCAGGAAATCTTTGCAGAAAGCTGCCACCCAGTGCCTCCAAATAAAGCACAGAGATCACAAGAAAGGCAATATCCTGGGAGATGTGTGGAAGGACAATGATCGGGGAGCACTTTGTTGTCAGAACCTTGCATTTCAAAAAGGAAAGGCTGGTGATAAATACAGGTTGGGAAGACAAAAAAAAAAATGTTGGGGCAGATACATAAAAAATCTGGGTCAACCAGGTGATTAATTGATCAGCTGATCAAGTGTTTGATCAATAAAAGAGAGAGGACTGTGCCAAGGACTGAAACAAGGAGGGTGATAAAAGGAAGGAACAAAGGCCGGGAGAAATCCCGTGAAGGAATGCCCAAATCATCTACAATGCCTCTTCTCCAATAAACAGCAACACATTTAAATCTTGCAGCATTCCCTAATTATTCTGGACATGAGCCTGGAGTGCTGCTTTCCCTGGGATGTATGAACTTGTCCATGAAATGCCCATCTTTAGGAGCACAGGAAGTTTTCTGTATTTATGAAGCAGACACCCATTTATTGGGGCTAGTGTGTGCCCTGAACAGGAGGAGAGCTGCTGCAGCTACATGAATTTATTGATGGCAATTTTGGTCTGACCAAGCATTTCCTTCCCTGGAAAGGTAAATGATCTGTGGATGCTGCCATCCGAGCACCCTGGGAGCTGGGCAGGGTGGCACGTTAATATCCAAGGAATGAGGGTCAGGTCTGGGTGCTGGTGGTGCTGGAACTGGAGGCTCCCCAGGTTGCCACAGCAGGGATGGACTTGGCTGCAGAGACCTGCATCCTGAGATATGGGGAAGGGGACGGAAGTCTTCCAGAAGGAAATCCAAGTTGTGCCAGAACCAGCACGGAGTGATCATCACAAGGGTGAGCCATTAATGATCAATCCAAAATCTGCACCTGTTTCCTTCCTTGAGCACAAAACAGGGCCAGGCAGTTAAACTCCACTGGCCTCTCTGCATAGAACCAAACTCAATTCATCAGAAACGCAACACCCGAGCAGAAATTCCCATGTCTGCCTGGCTCCAAGTCCAAACTGCAAAAAGCAGGTGCTCAAAGCACCAGTGTTAGCCCAAGGGCTGCAGGCAGGGTACCCTGAGTGTGTGTCTGTGAGGGGAGGCACTCCTGGGGCTGGTGACTGACTGCCTCAGTTCCCACTCTGCTCTCTCCCAAGGGACCTGGGGAACTGGGGTTTCTCTGGCTCAGCTCCATTCATCCCTGCACAAGGGAACCTCCTGCCTCACACCAGGCACCACAAACAGAGCAGGCTCACAGGCACCAAGCTCCAAAGTAAAGCAAGGCAATCTGCAATAAAAAAGTCCCAGTATTTGTAAATGCATCCGTCCCTCATGCACAGCACCAGCTAATCAGAGAGTCAGGGAATGGCAGAATGGCTTGGGTTGGAAGGGACCTTAAAGGTCATCTCATTCCAGTCCCCTGCCATGGGCAGGGACACGCCCCAGTTAAAAAAATAAACTCTCAAAAGGATCTGACACTTCAGGAGTTAAAGACAACAAAAGGGCCAACTGCCCGTGGCCAGCAGAGCGTTTCCAACAAGCTCCTCTTGCAAAATTAGCACCACCTCAGCTTCCTCAGCTTTCTTACGATTCAAACTCGACAGCTTCAAGGAGAATTGGAAGTTTCTCGGCCAGGGTGTCTCTCATTCTTCTTCCTTCTTTCTTTCTTTCTCTGCCCTGTCCCAGCATCCAAGATGTTTTCCTGGTGGGGGTGTAGAGAGTGTGTTATCGTTCCTGGGTGAGGAGGGGAAGCAAACAGGAACCTGTGTTACACTCCAAGACAGGGCTGATTAATTTGCAGTTAACATCCGCTCGCTTCATTATCCCTTCATCGGAGCCTGACAAATGTGCAAACAACAATGAAAAATAGAAATTAATAGGAGTATTAGCACTGCACACAGCCTGCTATAGATTTAATCCCCACAACACAACATATGGATGTGTTACACCTTCTTTCTTGGTAATGACCTCATACCCACCCTCCTGTCCTTGGGCATAAATCTATTTAAATTTAAAGAGATCTATTTATATACACACATATGTGTGTGTGTCCGTGTCTATCCAGATGCATGGGTACACCTGGAGGGGAAGGTTTGCTCATCACTTATTAATTGAGGCTGGGAAAAGCACTTGGACTAAGCTGAAGCACCTGGACAATTTGACCTTCTGTTCCCAATGTCTCAGTGAGGGAAGGGTCCTGTGGGGCCCTGTCCCCACTTGGCTCCACACTGAAGGAGGAACATCAACGCAGGCTGGGAGCGAACACCCTGATGCCACTAAGCACCCCCCCATCATCCTGTCCCCAAGACAAAAGGTATCAGGGCACTTCTTCTCCTCATTATTCTCATTTTCACCTCCTTTCCATGGTTTTTGGTGCTTGTCTGCTTGGCTCAGAAGGTGTTTTTCACCAGGACACCACGAAGAGCTCACGGAGGAGCTGCGCTTGAGTGGGAAGCGGATGCTGTCCCATTTTTCTGTAGGCATCTCCTCCAGCCCTGCTGCTATTTGAAGAGGAATGTGTGGGCTGGGAGGCCAAGAGGTGATTAAAAAATTACATTAGAGCATGTTTGTGCCAAACCTCTGTAGTCCCTCGAGTCAGGCGATGTCACCGCAGCAGAGCGAAAATCCACAGTGGGGAGTTGCCCGGGTGTTTGTATATCCTCCAGGAAAACCTGAGGATCTGGAAGGAAACAGGGAATTGCAATCATTGCTACTCTTCTCACTGAAATCCCCTTGAAAGAAATGCTATTGAAAGAGCTCCTCAGCTACCCTTCAAGGTGACCTGCAAATGAGGAAAAACGGGTTTGTGGCCTTATTTTTGGCTGAGTTACGAAGGCCTGGAAAGTTGGCAGGGATTCGAAGCAACACTGGGATTTAATTTTCTTTTTCTCCATTTTTCTATTTTTTTTTTTTTCCTGCTAGAAATGCAGTTCTTGTTTTGCCTGGCACTTGGTGGGCAAAGAGAGAACCTATGAAATCCAGCCATGACGGGGCACTGACACTGGTACATCTGAAAGAAGGACACACAGTCACACCAGCTGCTGGTTTGCCTCCAGAGGAGGAGAGGGAATACTTTTGGCTGCAGGAGGTTATTTCTAGGTAGGAGAGAAAGCATTCATTTGGCTTCTTTTGGCCTCTGTTTAACTCCCTGATCTAAGGAAATCTTGGGTGAAAGTAAGGCTCTGATAAAGATCTAATTCCCTTTCTTCTTTCAGTGCCTGCTGGGGGAATTCCCATGTAAGTAGGGCTGGAAGGAGTAGGAGGAGAGGGGAAAAACCCCTTGTCTATGTCAGGAAAAAAACTGACTCACGCTAATAGCTCACAGGGAAGGAAGGAGGCAAACATCAAAATGCCTAGGCGGAAATTTGGAGAAATTAGAACCAATTAAATACTCTAAATCAGAGGGCTCTGACCTTGCTGAGGAAGAAAACCTGGATGTGGCAGCCAAAAGACAAACCAGGAAAAATAAAGCTTGGGCAAGGGGGGAGCAGGGACATCGCTCAAACCGGAGCTTGTTGGATTTGTGAAGCTCTGTCAGGGAGGGGGATACGAGACCTGAGCTCCTCACCAACACCAGAGATGGGCATCACCCCCTGTGCCACCCGAGGTGTCCCCAGATGTGGCAGCCCCTGTGGGTCCCCTCAGCCTCCCCACCCTGCTGGCCGAGCGGAGCCGGTGCCACCCCCGGTGCCTGGCAGGTGACGAGTGGCAGCAGCTCATTTTTTGTCTCATGCACTTATTTCAAAGCTGAAAGAGCCAAAAACATACTTGAGCCACCACCAGCCACCTGATCCTGCTCTCCTGGGACACCCAAAGTGTTTCCCCATTGCAGGGAGGGGCTGAGCTCTGGTGGCACCACCTCTGACCATGCCAGGCAAACAGCAGCAGGGTCACCCTCTGGGAGAGGGGACAGCAGCCCGGGCACAGCAAAGACCTCTTGTTGCCTTCAGACTGTTTTTCCCTACACACAGCAGCACCACAACACAACAGCCTTCCCTGGGAATGGAGATCCCTGATTTTCCAGAGGCCTTGAGGGGTTAGAGAGGTCGGCCACCAAACCTGCCACCAACTGAGAAATTTGCACTGGGATAGTCTAAAGGACTGTCCACAGCTGCAAGAAAAAGTAAAAATATCTCATTTAATTTCATTTATATTTTGAATTTTTAGAGAATTCTTGCTCTTGGGAGGAGGTGTCCATCATCCCTTATTCCAGAAGCCCTTGCTTATTTCCACACTAGTTCAACAACATTTTTCACAAATCTGAAATTTTCCTGCTGAAAACCAGGAGGCTGGATCCTGGCTTGCAGCTCCAGAAAAGCAGTGACAGCAAAAGGCAGGACCTGGCTGCTCCCAGGGTCTCCTACCAGGGGTCTGCTTCACCAGGTGGTCCCAGTTCCTCAAGCTCTGCCCTCTCCATGCAAAACCTGGGAAATGTGAGGATGCCAAATAACTGTGGGAAGAGCTCCTGGGGTGGGAGGCTGAGGAAGAAATGTTGAGGCAGAGCCCACTGGTGCCCATTTATCCCCTGGACACGCAGATCACTCTGTGGCTCTGCTCATTTCACACAGACATCATCTGGGAAAGCCAAAATAAAGTGATTTACTCACCAGTCCTGGCACCAACGCCACGCAGGAATTCTCTGAGCACAGCAGAGGAGTCAGGAGACAATGCTAAGGAAAGAGCTGGGGAGCTGCTGAACCCCGTTCCCTGTCGGCCAGGAGCGGGGGTGTCGTCCAGAGTGAGAAAAAAAAACAAATTAAGCAGCACCCTGAAAATTGTTCAAATGGGTCATTAGACACAAGTGCAGGACACCAGCCCAGACAGGACGGGACCACCCTGGAATTCCAGCAGGAATGAAGTTAGGAGCCCCTGACAGGTCAATTGAGCGGGGAGCCAGGCAGGGCCTCCTCAAGGACCTTCTCTGTTGAGAACCACAACAGCAGCAAGACCCTCCAAAAAGTGTAAGTCCCAAATCCAAAGCCAAGCCACTATTAAAGGCAAGACATTTACAAGATCTAAAACTCTGCTCTGCAGAGGCATTAAGATGTTGGAACTAAACCTGCCTTATTCCCGCTAGCGGTTGCATTTTAAGGAAACCTTTTAAAAGGATTATCTTCAGGAACTCTCTTTCAACAGCCTTCCCTTTAAGAGTCCTCCATGGTGATAGCACTATTAATTATGCTCTGTGATATGATTATGTATTTGTTCTGGTCCGGGGTGGAGGCAGGAGGCAGGGGAACATCTGCAGGTGTCACTTCCAACACGGGAGCTCCAGCCTTGGATGCGGAGCGTGCGGGCTCTGCGCAGGGCAGGCACCCGCCAGCTGCTGGGCTCCCCAGTGCCACCAGCCTGCTTGCTCTGGGGGGCATTGCCTGCTGCCTTTATTGGCACAGGGAGTTTTGGGAAAGGCTGGCCAGGACCTCCAGAGCACCAGCTTGGAGCTCTTCAACGGCCACCGCCGGGAAAATTCCGTGCGGATCTATATCCGTATCTGGCTGGAGATAAAGACGTGTATTTTTATCTATATAGAGAGAGGCATTTCCAAATCTGTCTGTCTCTCTATTTACCTGCTTTTAACAAGAGGGAAAAAAAAAAAAAAAGCAGCTTCTTACACGGCTCTTGCCACTGCGTTTCAAGCAGGAAAAGAAGTTTTTCCGCATCCCTCCGCTCCCGGCCTTGGCGAAGGCGTCGGGGAAATGACGGATGGTTTGGCAGCCTCTGTCTTTGGGAGCAGGGCTCATCCTCCCTGGAGCCATCCCTGCCAGCAAGGGCCATCACACCGAGAGCACAGAGACAAGGAAGTCCCCCCTGTCCCCACCTCAGGCCCGGCGGGGCAGAGCCACGGGCAGAGCTCGCCCAGGCGGGGTTGGTTTGGTACTCGGAGGCGTCGGGGCAGAGGTTCAGGTTTGCTCCAGGTGCCATCCAAAACACAAACAGCTACAGCCGTGGTGGCCCTGGGCTTTGGGAGGTCAGGGCCCGCCGGGCTGAGCCGTGTGTGCTTTGTGCTTGGCCGAGCTTGCACCAGAGAACACCCAAAACACGGGCACCCAGCCCTCCCAGAGCACACGTGCTGCCAGTTCAGGGAAATATTTTGTATTTAAATCCAGCTGTTCTGCTCCAGCTCCGAGCCTGTGCTGGGGTATCACACATATCACTGCATATCTGCAGCACAGGCAGGCTGGGTGGGTGGTTAGAGCTGGGGCCGTGGGTGTATGAGCACTGCAAACAGCTGTACAATATTTGTATGTGTTACATTTTAGAGGCAGGGAATGAACTGTTGGTATCACACAGGCACAGGGACACAGCACATACATGTTGAGCACACCAACCTTGCTCTCTGGATATTATATATATACATACAGACACATCTGTAACACCTATACTGCAAATATCACTTACAGATAGACACTGACTTTTTTTCTTTTTTTTTTTTTTTTTTCCCAACTAAACCGTTTTCTTTTTCACACTGCTAATTTACTCAAGGTCTGGAACATAAAAGAGGAGCTGGGGAGAGGAGGAGAAGGGAAACTTCACTTTACCTACTCCAGCTGAATCTCATATAATTTCTTTTTTTTTTTTAAGGAAACTTCATTGTATATTCCAGAAAAGTATATTGGTGAGGTAGGTTTACCAGAGGCAGAGAGAATGTGCAGGGAGTGAGAAAGTGAATTGATGGATGGATGGTTAAATGAATATAAATGAACTGATACCTTTACAGGAAAATAACATTTCTTTTCTTTTTTTTTTTATTCTATAGATCAGTGGGTTTTGTATCTGTAATTCTTTCATATCAGCAAAGAGGAAATAAACTCCCATGTAAATCATTTTCCCCCCATCTGGAAGCATATTAAAAGCATGCCTTTTTTTTTTTTTTTTTTTTTTTTTCTTTTAAGCAGAGCCTTTTTTTTTCCCCTATTTGCTTATCGGTTCATCCACCATTACATTTTAAATGAAATTGCAAGACCCCCCTCTCCTCGTTTCCCCCCCCTCCCCGCCTCCCAAATTCCGGGCTGATGTCGGAAAGAGGGAATCAGCCTCTCCCATGCTTTAGAATAACTGACCTAGATTCAATTACAGATAGACCCGGCGGAGAGGACGGCACCTCGCCGCCTTCTCAGGGGTCTCTTAAAAAAAAAAAAATAAATAAATAAAATAAATAAAAAAGGCAGAAAATAGGAAAATAAAACACCCCCCCAAAAAAAAAGAGGAGAAAGAGCAGAAAAAACGAGGGGGGGACAGACAAACTGACGCTTCCCACCGAGCGCTGCGGGCGCCTGAGCATCCCTCGCCCCGCCGGAGCCCAGCAGCGCCCGCACCGACGGCGCGACCCCGCCGCTGTCCCGCCGGCAGGGACGGGGGATGCTCGCCCTCCCCGGGGGTGTT